>WNWU01013639.1:8502008-8587139 GCA_012654045.1 Ptyas mucosa
GATGAAGGGATGAGAATTTGTGGCTCAGAGATTTTATATATATATATATATATATATATGGATAAATTTATAAAAATATATATATATATATATATAATCTCTATATAGATACAAATATAATCTCTCTATATAATCTGTTTAAATTAGTACAAAAACACTTTTTAAAAATACTCCTGATCTGCTTGGGGAAATTACCAATGCTAATTGCTGACGAAGATCATCCTACTATTGTTACTTGTCATTAAGCCAAATACTGTCAAAAGACAGATAGAGAACAAGCATGCATCACCTGTGTGCAAGCTTTCTACATTTTTAAAATGGTAAATAAATTTGCTGCTCCAAGCAGCATTGCTAAACACCTCACAGCCTCACAGCTGCCATTGGCTCTTGGGGTGCCACCACCAGCTAGTGCCAACAGCTGAGCAGTGGGCTTGCAATTCTTCTGTAGCCTGCAATGATTTTTAATTGATCAAGGTGGCCCTTTCCCATGCAGGCCTGATATAAAAGATGGTTTAGAATCACAGAATATTTAAGTAACAAATGATATATAGGATATCATTTAAATTATTAAATATTTTATTTAAAAATGTCAAATAATTAGTTCAGGGTTTTTCAAGCAATCTAAAAGGAAAAAGACCCTCACAATGGACTAAAGGGATGGTGGTGGGTTGGAAAACTCAAAGGCACTTAGCCATCTATTCACACATCAGTTCTGTTCTTCAGGATGTTGATACTGTAGCAATTTTTGCTAGAGTATAAAGGACAAGGCTTTTAAGCTGCCTTTCAAAAGCCTCATACCTTTTCATCAGAGGCTTTGGGAATTTTTGTTTTTAACGAACAAGTTCAATGCCCTGAAAAAGTATGAAAAATATATTTTAGCAAATGCCAATGTTGCAAATACCTTTCCCATGAAAAGTTTAGCAGCCTTCCATGTTCGATCTTTTGGTACTTTTCCTTTATTTGCCAAAAGGACCATGACTGCAGCTGTGACATTGGTCACTGCATCTGGTGGATTAGGGAAAGCTTTCAGCTCAGAAAGATTCATCTGAAAACAAAAAACCAGATGTAAGTATTTAAAAAGTCAATGCAACTTTTAATTTACATGGTGGGCTAACTTCTTCCAATAGTGAGGTAAGTTTAAGTAAACAAAATGAAGCCATAAAAAAAAGGATACTCATTCACCATACCTGAACAGAAAACTTTTATTAAAATTATGGTGTGATTGGGAGAACCAACTTCAAGTCCCTATCTAACCACTAAGTTCACTCCATGCTCTTTAAACCAATATTTCTCTCAGCTTAATCTTTGTTACAGGTTTGTAGTGTCAGGAAATAAGGGGACAGCCTATATTTATTATTTTGATCTCCTATAAGAAAGGTGTCATGATGATGATAATGTGAATAATAATGTTTTTATATGATAAGCCCCAAAATTAAAAGAGATGTACTGTTAAAATAAATCACTGACTTATCACACAGCAAAAACAATAATGCAATGCTTTTATATTTACCTTATTAAGAGTATTTAAAGCTGCAGTAGCAGCTACCAGAGCAGGTTCAGCTTTCATCAAATCATCTTCACATTCCCTTTGCCTCCGAGATACTTCTGCTTGAATTGCAACTACCTATAGCAGCAGAGATGCTTTGTTTTAACTGAATATTCTATAAGACTTTATAACTTGAGACTTGTTCAAAACACCATAAATTGTCTTTGCAATATTTAAAAAAGATTTTTCCAAACCAATGCTCTCTAAATATGTAGGATTATATATATATGTAGGTCTTTGGTTATTCGGGTTTTCTCCAGCGTAAAATTGGAAGTGTCTTGGCAATGTTTCGACGAAGTCTCATTCGTCATCTTCAGGCTGGTGTTCTCGGCTTCGTGCTTCCAGGAGCAATGTGTGATCGCAGCTGTTTCTTCCTTTTAACTGCCAGTGGGGGTGGGAGCTGATTGGGTGGGAGCATGGCTGTGTTCTGATTGGGTGGAGGTGTGCTTTGATTGGTTGGGGGCCTGGCTGTACTCTGATTGGATGGGGGGTTGGCTGTGCTCTGATTGGCTGGGGGTGTGCTCTGTTTGGGTGGGGCCTTGGCTGTGCTCGGGTTAGTCTGAGTTGCAGGGGGATTTGAGCTGGTGAGCTGCATTGCTGTTGTTTGGCTTCGCGTTCGTGCTCGTGCCACATCTTCATGGTGGGTGTCAGTTTGCTTCATGTATGGATTGGAGGGGTTTAAAGTGGCCAATGATGCAGCTGTGGTCTGGCTTCTGGTCTGTGGTTGTGCCTCATCATCGGTGTGGGTCTGGGTTTGCTTTTTGCGTGGAAGTGTGGTGCTGATATCCTGTGTGGTTTTTGTGAGTGTGGGTCTGGTGTCATTCTTTGTGTTAGGGACTCGTTTGTCAATGAGGGTGGGTTTCCAAATGGCTGGTAGGCAGGAAGTATCATCTCGTTTATTCATGCTGTGTGGGCGTTTTTCTATCTTGATGGCTTCTCTGATTATTCTGTTGCTAAAGTGTTCAGTTTTGGCGATGGTTTTGGTCTTTTTAAAGTCAATTTCATGTCCTGTGGCTTTAAGGTGTTGGACCATATATGTGTGTGTGTGTGTGTGTGTGTGTGTGTATGTATATATGTATATATGTATATATATATTTGTTTCATCCAGGTTTTTCCTACGTAAATCAAGATCTTTATACAGCCATGGTTCAGTGAAATCTCATTCACTAGATTTTTTGGCTTTATCAGACATCAAAGCAGCATTTTGCTGTCTGTTTTAAGATTTACAAAGAAAAAAAAAGAAACATTGTACCTTTACAGGAAGGATACATGAGATGAGGGTGTGGCTCACTGACGAAGCCTTATAAGGCAGAAATAGATCTATCTGAGTCTCCCAAAGAGCAGCACAGAATTGGCTGTCTGCTAGCAAGAGAAAAAAAGCCCAGTAACTTGTGAATGAGATTTCACAGAACCAGGGCTGCATAACATCTTGGCTTACGTAGGTAGAACCTGGAAATTTATGAATTTGTATTTCCATTCACCTGGAAGGGATCAAGTTGGAATGGCTATTTTAAATGAAAATAAAGTACAGGTAGTCCTTGACTTACAACAGTTCATTTATTAACCATTCAAAATCAAAATTACAATGGCCCCCAAAAAAGTGATTTATGACCACTTTTCACACTTAAGACCATTGCAACATCCCCATGGTCATGTGATCCAAATTCAGACAGTTGGCAAATGACTCGTATTTATATGGTTCCAGTGTTCCAAGCATAAGTGATCACTTTTTGCGACCTTCTGACAAGCAAAGTCAATGAAAAGCCAGATTCATTTAACAACCATGTTACTAACTTAACAACTGCCAGGATTCATTTAACAGCTGTGGCAAGAAAGGTTATAAAGTCGAGGACTACCTGTACTTGAAGCTGCCAGTCTTCAAATACCCTTTTCAAAACATCATGAATGCAGGAATACTTCTACTTGAAGGCTATTGTTTTACCAGTTACTCCTGCATCCAGATTCCCACTCTTGACTCCTCTCACCTGTATAATTCCTGGTATATCTCCTTGGGGTGGCCTTACTGTGATTTGCTGAAAAAATAGTTATAGCACAAAGCAACTGAAGAGCAATTACGTCATACGGTTTGCCCTTGATACTGAAGCAAAAAAGGAATTACTCAGTGGTTCAACCTTCGGATCAGTGGTGAAATCCAAATTTTTTTACTACCGGTTCTATGGGCGTGACTTCGTGGGCGTGGCAGGGAAAGGATACTGCAAAATCCCCATTCCCTCCCCATTCCTGGGGGAAGGATATTGCAAAATGTCCATTCCCACCCCACTCTGGGGCCACCCAGAGGGGTTATTTGCTGGTTCTCTGAACTGCTCAAAATTTCCGCTATTGATTCTTGAGAACCTGTCAGAACCTGCTGGATTTCACCCATGCTTCAGATGCTTCTACCACCAGTAGAAAGATGGAGGTAAGTAGGGTGGTGGGGTGCCCCCTGGGAATTATTACCACTGAGAGTTGAAAATAAACCAGTTTTCATTTTCTCAGCAAGAGAAAGAAGTTCCCATTAGCAAGAAGTTATAGAATTAACCAGGGAAGAAAGGACTGACTTCTGTTAGTCAAGGGCCACATAGTACCTATGGACTGCCTAAAGATGCATGAGCATATTTTATAAAATAAAAAGAAACCATGCCCAGTGCTACTAAATTATATAACACAAAGATACTGTATATATGGATGGATGGATGGATGGATGCATGGATGGATGGATATATAAACATGTAGATTAATCTGTGTAAATTAGCACATTTTTAAAGCAGCTTCAAATTAAAATTATATAGAAAGATATAATCAATTCAAAGTCAATTTATAAACATATTTTAGAAAAATTAAAAGATGAAATAAAATATATGAGCTACAGGGGTGGGTTCTACTTACCTTTACTACCAGTTTGGAACGGGGCCGTGCACGCTTGCTTCGCTCGCGCACATGCACACTCTTCTGCACATGCGCAGAAGCATTTTGATGACATTCGGGTCAATGGGCAGAGCCTCCTGCCAGTTTTACTACAGGTTCTACAGAACTGGTGTGAACCGGAGACAACCCACCACTGATGAGCTACTGCTTAGACTCATGAACAACAGTCTCATTCTTGCAAACTATCCCAGCATGGTAATTAGCTCATGTTAATCACATCATGAATTGAGTCTAATTACTTAATTAAGTATTTGGAAATATGCTGGTAGCATCCCCTAACATTCCTAAAATCATCAGAACAATCCGTAGTGGGGGCCCCATGTTGTACAGGAACAGGGTTTTCCACAATTGTATAGTTTGAGTCCTACTGATTTCCAGTTTAGTCCAGTTTATGCAGAATATTATTCAGTTTTAAATAACATGATAGCTACCTCATAGTTTCTTGTTCTCATTAAGAACAAGAAACTAACTAATCTGCCCGTCATCCAGTCTGGCAGCCTCAAATTTATAATCTGAATTGAATCACTGGCAAAGAGAAAAGAAGAACGGAGAAGAATTAATATGATAGAATACAAAAAGGGCAGAAGTGTGACAGGAATGATATCTTAGATATGAGACTTGGTATCCAGACTGACAAAAATTCAAAACAACCAACTATATATTTCCCTATTATAAGTACAGCAGGGAGCCTCTTTCAGTCTGATAAAGGTGTTAGGAAAAAGACTCAGAAAATCTCAGCTCAATGTTGGATCTAAACTGAAAATAACTCACTTGCTGAAAGTTTTGTACTATAAACCCTCTCTGTAAATTTCATCTTTGTAAATTTGGCTAAAAAATTATATGAAATTCAGGGGCAGCTTGCTTTTGATTTAAGCAGTTACCAAAGGTCTGACATTAAGTCAGTTCCCATTTGCCCTTCTTTATATGCTACTTAACCCTATCCACAAATCACCAAGCCACAGTCCTTTTCAGAAAACATTGGCAATTGGCCACCAAGGACCAGAAAACATTGCTAGTGTGTGAACAAAAACATATATATATGGGGGAATATCTATGTGTATATTAATGAGTATATTAATTTTTATATGTCTGTGATTCAGGCTACTGTGATCCTTGCCTTCCTAAACATTTTAATCCATCTGTCCTAATTTATTAGTAATTGAAATAGTAGAACAGATCAAAGCAGGAATTAACAAGCTTCATGCCCTTTCATTCACAATAATCCAAAAAATTTTGTGCTATTATTGTGAAAATAGCTATTTGCTAGCAAACAATAGTACACTTACAAAAATAGGTTACTTTGTAAGTGTGCTTTTAAGTTATATCTAGTTTGGGGTTAAAATAGAATTGATTAATAAAGCTAACAATGACTTATTTTTTTAAAGAAAATGTTCCAAGTAACACCTCCAATGAAAGAAGGAATTGAAGAAAGAAGGAAAGATGAATTGAGTATGCTGAAGGATGAAGGATCTGAACAATAAATATGGAACCTTGGCAAATATATTATGAAATGCAAAATTTGAAAGTGAAGATGCAAGTCAATGGAATGAACTTCAAGAACAATTGAACTGTTCAATTGAACTAAAAAAAAAAAACTGAAGTGCTCAGAGATGACTCTCTGACCTTTCGTGTATTGCATACTAGTCTGATTCTCAAGATCCCCATCCATTATATGCTTGAATGAGCTTCATACTTATTGTTCTTTCATATCATTAAAAGAACTAAAAGGTTGGAAAAATGCATAATGTAAAGAAAGGTCAAGTGGTAATCATGGTGTGAAATGCTGAAACATGAGTAAGTATAATAATTCTTTAGATTTTACGCTCCCTGGAGAGGTAGGTGTTCAAAATTGTTCACCTACAAAGGTTTATTCTGTGCTAAATATAGCTCAACATGACTAAATTGTGGAATTATACTGACCTTTTGCTCCTCTGCATCAGCAATGGCCTTTTCCTTGCTCACTTTCTCAGTCTGAAGCCCTATCTTAGTAATCAAAGTTTCAGCATCTTGATTTCTCAGTTGCAGCTCTGCTTCTTGAGAAGCAAGTTTGTATTTTAAGTCTTCTACCTACGGCAGAACAGCAAAGGCATTTGTTTGAAGAAAACATTCAGCATAGGCAGTTTTTAAAAATGTGGTTACTAAACATCAGGCTTCAGATATACACCCAAACACATTAGACCATTCAGATAGAAGCTTCAGGAAGCAATGCAAGCATGCCTATAAATTCACTGTTTAAGGCTCAGAGGGTGTGAATAAGACCTTGAAATGATCATTCTTGGAGCAGCAGGCTAAGAAGAACTATTGATTGCTTCCTGAAGGGCTGCACTCAGAACAAGAATCTCCTCCTTAGCTGGTTCAAAAGTGGCTATTATAGGACACCTGTCCTTTTCCTGTTCATGTTACCTGTACAAGTCATCTTCAACTTACAATCACAACTGAGCGCAAAATATATATTGCTAAGTGAGAAATTTGTTAGGTGAGTTTTGCTCCAGTTTACATTTTTTCTTACCACATTTGGTAAGTGAATTACTGCAGTTGTTAAGTTAATAACATAGTAGTTAAGTGAATCTGACTTCCTCATTGATTTTGCTTATCAGAAGGTTGCAAATGTGATCACACGACCGGGACATTGCAATTGTCATAAATATGAACCAGTTGTCAAGCATCCAAATGGAAATCATGTCCCCATAGGGATGCTCCAATAGTCCTTAAGTGTGAAAAATGATCATAAGTCACTTTTTTCAGTGCCATTGTAACCTCGAATGGTCGCTAACACGTTGTTGTAACTCAAGGACTACCTGTACAGCTACCTAAGCAGCATAAATATGAATGTCTTATTGTTTTAGAAATTGAAGGCAAACATTTCTTTTTTGTATTGTTATGTTTCATAGATTCTGTTTGCACAATTACTAGTCTGAAATCATGAATCCAGTGAAGAACTAATAGTACACATCAGGAGTGGGTTCTACTTACCTTTACTACCGGTTTGCAATGGGGCTGCGCGCATGCACGAGCAAAGCAAGCACACATGCACTCTTCTGCGCATGTGCAGAAGCATTTTGATGACGTTGGGGTCAGTGACTGGAGCCTCCCGCCAATTTTACTACTGGTTCTATAGAACTGGTGTGAACTGGGAGCAACCCACCACTGGTACACATGAGTGTATATGCCCACCCACCCCCACTGTCTCCCACACAAGTATGAACTTTTAACACTTTGTCAGTATCTCTTGGAAAACAGGCACAACAAATGCTATTGATATTCTACATTCAGAGGTACTGAAAGTCTGGAATATTGCAGAAGATTAAATCTGCATTTTTATTAAATTAGTAATGGCTGAAGTCTCTACTATTTTCCTTAATATTTTAATTTTGGAAGCAATTTTCCTTAATAGGTATTTCTGCATGCAATTTTTATTAATGTGTATATTTTGATTTTTTTTTTCATTTCAGTAGTTACTAATATATGTTTTCTCTATTATATGTGCATGTTTAATGGTAAAAACTTAACTGTGCACATTAACACATTTGCTTATAGGCTAGAGATTGGGGTTTTCACATTAAATTATGAGCAGAATAAATTCTTATTCATGTTCATTGAAAACAAATTGCTATTCAAAATATTATAAGAAAGGCATAATGTCTGTCGAGATTCTCAGTCATCCAGTTGTCTCAAAGGTGCTTTTTTCTTAGGCAAAAGGCAATTGGACTATTTTTTTCCTTGAGGAAGAAGAAAATGTTTTGTTTCCCCCATCATCCAGTCTCAACTGTCTTTACCTATCCTTCCACCCACCCACCCCATCACAACTGACGAAGCTTCTTGGATGAGAAGAGAAACATTTTCTTGTTCTTCCTCAAGGAAAAAACAGTCCAGTTGCCTTTTGAAGAAAAAAAAACATTTTTCAGACAAGAAAGGTTCTTGTTTTTCATATAGCACTATAAGAAATCTGAGGTTCTCCAAACACTGATGATTGAATCTTAGCACATTGGTGTTGACTCTTAGTGACCACATACTCTTAGTGACCACATACATTTTTTCCAGAATGATCTGTCTCCAACCTGATCTTACAAGATTTTTTTATCTGGGCACCTAACTGCTGCTACAATGGTATCCACTTTTGGTGTTGGTTATTTTCATCTTCTGTTTCCTTCTACCTTTCCCAGCACTATACAACTTTCTCTAGGCAGTTGGGCATGCATGATGTACATAATATGTTCAAAGTGAGATAATTCAAGTCTGGTTATTTGTGCCTCTAATGAGCTGGGTTGATTTGTTCAATGATCCATTAATTTGTTTTCTTGGCAATCTATGATATCTTCAGGAGGCTTCTTCACTACTAAAGTTCAAAAGTATCAATACAGCTTCTTCAAAGTTCAATTTTCATTCCCATATAATGTCATAGCAAAAATGCATATAGTCACATTACCACATCTGAATATCCTTTTCAAGACCTTCATTGCTACTTTATTAAGTATCATACTGTATATGCTAATCTGCAGCATATTTCTTGACTGTTAGTTCCTTTATTGTTGGTAATCAATGCTACAAGAAGCAGATACACTCAACTTCAATATCTTCATTGTCAGTTCTAAAAGTGTTTGGTATTCTGCAAATATTACTGGATCAAACCTAATCAGCTTTAACAGCATATAGGTAACAGTCATGAAAAAATATTTGCAAAAGTTATAATTAAAAATTATTTAGACCAGGGGTAGTCAACCTTTTTATACCTACCACCCACTTTTGTATCTCTGTTAGTAGTAAAAATTTCTAACTGCCCATCGGTTCCACAGCAATGATGATTTATAAAGTAGGGACAAAACCCCTACCGCCCACCATGAAAGCTGGAACGCCCACTAGTGGGCGGTAGGGACCAGGTTGACTACCACTGATTTAGACTATCACAGTTTCCCATCCTTGCATTGATTACATAGATTCCAAATAAACACAGATGCAAATGTTGTTATGTCTATAACATTTGATTAGGTTTTCAGGAGCAATTCAAGATGCTGGTTATTACCCTGTTTCCCCCAAAATAAGACATCCCCTGATAATAAGCCCAATCAGGCTTTTGAATGTGTGCGCTAAAATAAGCCCCCCTCCCAAAAAATAAGTCCTCCCTGAAAATATTTAAACACATCTTGCTTCATGTGCCCCAAAATAATAAGACCTCCCCAAAAATAAGGCCAAGCACTTATTTCGGGGTTCAAAAAAATATAAGACAGGGCCTTATTTTGGGGGAAACACGGTACCTGTGAAACCTTCACAACATAATATTTTTTGTTTTTTTAAGTAGCTATTTCAGAAATAGCATGCTTTGGTTCATTGCTTGCTAAGTCCCTTGCTGGGACACAAAAAACAAGTCTTCTATGTCCCAATTTCTGCCTTATGGAATGATGCCCCTACCCCTCCAATGTCCATCTCTTTGATCATATTTAAATCACATCTTAAAATCTGATTCTTTCTCCAGACCAGAATGGTAGGTAGATCTTCTGGGTTATTTGTTTGGTAGTGTGAGCATTCTGTTTCTGGATATTCCTTTTGTACAATCTCTGCACCTATTGTTAATTATGTTATGTTACATGTTGGCCAGAATTGGGTTGGAGTCAGGTGGCCTATACATTACATTAAACAAACAAACATTTTAATTTCTCAAAGAGATTCTTAACATAGGATCTAAAGATAATTCTGCTTTTAGATATTTCTAAATAATTATAAAACTATAACTCCAAATAAACAGCAGAAAAATACTATTTATTGTCCTAAGACTTACCTGAGAAGCAGTTGTTTTCAGCTTCTGAATGCCATTTATAAGGTGTTCCTTATGTTGAAAAATTCTCTGAATTTTCTTCTCTAGAAGATTCTTGAAGAGCATTATTTGTTCTAGGAAGCTCTTAGGAGTTGTGTAATTGTATCTCTTCTCATTTAATTGAAATTTTGCACTTATTTCATTCACACTAGCATGGGCATAGGCCATAAAATAGCAAATGGAGTCATATAACTGTGGCTGAAAGAAAAAAATATATAAAATACATTTTAAATTAGAAGTAAAAATGTTGAAATGACTAAGTAAAAAACTAGACACAATAGATATCCCTTTATGTTCATATCCAGGGTCAAGATATTGTGCCAGATATTATCATTCAGGTCTTGGTTCATAGGCACAATTTTGGAAATCAGGCAAGGTTCTCGATTTGATACTCCCATATATACATTAGACTATTAGACCACTATATATCTATATAGTCATTAACTATTCTTCTGAGAATTATAGAACTCAAATGCCACCTTATCTTATGTTATATTTATTTTATCTTTCTATCCATCCATTATCTATCTATCTATCTTTCTATCTATCATCTATCTATCATCTATCTATCATCTCTTTCCCCCAAATATAAACTCCAAAATTAGTTGGGGAAAGCAATGAGGGCCATATTGACATTGACAAATAATATGTTTAATCAAAGGTCAACAGATGACATTGGCATTAACCTGAAATGATTGTTTAGTCACAAGACCTCATAGAAACTTTTTTTAAAAAAAGAATTTCTCATCAGTTCAGCTGTAAAAGCCATGCTACATCTGGAATTCCCAAACAATGCATAATTGATGGGAGTTGTAACCCCATTAATTGGAGTGAGGTCAGAGCTAGGGCCAAAATACATGGATTAAACATATGCAGCTGCTTTAAAATGCAAATTGCAACACTCAATGGGGAGATGTTAATGGGATCTGAGCATGCATGGAGAGGGAAAATTTCATTATTTTCTAGATGTTCTTCAAGCATTAACAGGGAAGAAAATGGTTAAGTTTCCAGTCTATTTGCTTGCTCTGATTCCATTTAGCACCATCCCCCTTTCCAATTACTGATGTAATTTGAATAAAATAAATAAATAAAACTCAGTGTTTCCAAATGTAGTTTACATCTGAGAAAGCATGAAAGCCTATGCAGACGAAATAGAACATGCTAGGATCCAGTAGAAGTCAGCAGAAAAAAACCAAAGGCTGTTGCTTAATTCCATCATCAGAACAGAGATCCTTTGACTAGTCAATTCATAAGGGACTGATGGGCTTTTTGATCAGGTTATTATTCTGTCTCATTCACTGCTGATTAATTCAAACTATGTAGCTTTATTTTATACGTTAAAATAACCCATGTAGAAAAACACATATAATAATAGAATAAAAAAACAATACTATTGATTCTTTAATGTAAAATTACATTTTACATAATATGCATCTATATGAAAGAAGGATAATACAATTCATTTAAAGGTTGTACATTTATTTAAGAAATATCTGAAAATCTTGAAAATGTGACCCATTTGTTTCCAAAATGTTCATTTTATTATATAGTAATGCATTAAAATGCTGCGGTATACACGTAAGCAATTTCCATTTTGTCCTCTATGACTTCTACCGTAGTTAACTTTCTAATTTGTGGAATCACATCTCCCTCATTTTAATGATTATTTATTGCACTCAGTTCAAGATGTATGCAGTTCAATTAATCAAGGGAAACTTAAAAATCAATTAATATGAATTAAATGAGCTACTGCAACTCTTAGGAAAGTCACACATAATTTACCAAAGCATTGTCAATAATGCTTAGAGATCTTTTGGAAAATTATTCATGAGTGATTGTTGATATAGCTAAACGTTTCAAGCCAACATAATTAATATTACAAAGAAGCTCATTTAGACAACTTGTAATTTATCTTTGGAACAAAACTTATTTTTGAACATGGCTTCTTTAATAAGAACTGCCTTTAAACTAGAATAATGGCACTGAGACTGAAATAAGGATTACATGACTTGGATGCAAAGTGACTAAACTCTCACTTTTGAATGGAAATGTTTCATGCACATTAGGACAAAAAATGACAGCAAGCAAAGTCTGCTAGACCTTAAGTAGTTAAATTACTCCTCCTATCACTTTCTATTTTGCACGCACACACACACACGATGTGTATTAACAAGGAGAACTTTCTTCCAGAATTACTGGCTTCTGCCCAGCCATGATCCTTATGAGAGACATTTACGTAGCATTTTGAAAAGCCTTTGGTAACACTTTTATTTGTAAATCAGCCAGGAAAGAAGTGGGTTCCGGTAGAGCTGGAAGTGGCCTGAGACAACTTGTTCCAATGGGGCAAAATAACTATTGTTATCAAGCTTAACAAAATGGCACAGCATGGGGTGCATGCTGAGCCGCTGAGCCCAAGAGCAGCTGGTTGTAATTCACACTGTTTTTCACAAAACTCTAATCGTTCTGAGCAGACCGCTTTGATGATTGGTCTTCCTTGCATTTTCAATTTGTCACTTTCTCTTATGATAAGGTCAGCAGTGACAACACTTCCTGACATTAACAGCTGTGTCTTTTAAAAGGGTCATTGTGGAACTACTAATTGCAGTAATTTCATTAGCATAAATTATTTATTCCACTATTCAGTTATCTCCAAGGTTTTGGTGATGTTTTGTTCAATATTGCACCTTATTTTTTTTCAGGATCAGCTCTATCAAACCAAAAGGCAAATAATATTATGGCTAATTTGACCTTCTTTGGAAGTAAAATCTTGTGCTCTCCCTTTTATTTAATTTACAAATATTAAATATAAGTGGATAAGCTTATAATCAATAATACCTGTATTTTTCTATTATTCTTTTTAAAATAATCAGTATACTGGGAAATATACACATTTTAAATGAAACATGTTTTTCAAGCATCTCCATGTAGCATGAACAGATCCAGCAATCACAATCAATATTTAGGAATAATTTTCTATCCAGGTTATATTCAGGTATTTAATCTAAACAAAGTATATAACAATGAGTAAGAAAATGGTCAAGATTATGGACACATGACCAAATAATCTTGGGCAGACCTACTATGCATCTTCAGTGTCTCACTCTGCCGTATTCTACAGCAGTTAGAATCATTTGAGGGACTATTGATCTCTTGTACTAAGTTGAACACAAGCAAAACCATCCTTTAAATTTAATGTAATAAAATTAGGAACTTAAGGGTGGAAACAGTTCTGCATGGCTCTATCTCTCTTGCATGAAATTTGAATAGAAGATCTTAACAGTTATGGATGGTCCTTCATATATATTCTTATGCATGTAAATGGTGCAGTATATGTATATTTTTTTAAAGAAAAAAATGGTCCAGCATCAACAGCTATGTATGGCATAGAATTCTGCATCATCTCCATTTCTGAACAAATAGTTAATAAGGTCATAAAATTGTCTAGCTAATTTGGAAAAAAAGAAAGAGAGAGAGAAAAAGAAAGAAAGAAAGAAAGAAAGAAAGAAAGAAAGAAAGAAAGGAAAAAAACCTCATTGCATCCAATAATGTGCATGAAAAATTGCTATTCTGGCAAAAATTTCTGGACTGAGGCCAAAAGCTTCCTTTTGGCTTTTTCATTGAAATAAATTCCATCCATGTATCACTGCTGCATATGTGGGACTTCTGCCAGCAATGTCATAAAAGGATAAGCCCAAACACTCATATGAAAAGCCCATGAGCACATTTTTCCTCTTTGATTTGAGATAAGATACAAAGTTGGCAGCAACTTTTTAAATTTTTATGTACAATTTAATCCACTTAAATGTCCCACCATTGCTCAGCTTTTATAGCCTCTCAATACATGCAGTTTCTATGGCTTTTAAATCATGGGGTTGGACCAATTAGAAGTTGAATGAAGGTTCTACTAATGAATGTAATTATAGATCTCGAATCTGTTGTCTCAAGTTTACTGGATAATATAGCTTATGCACTCTAATGACCATTATATGTGGTCAACTGTCCTTAACAAATGGAAATAAATGGTTTCCCCTAGATATTTAAAATCAGTGTACAATAGATAAATTGTATAAATTAAGAGAGAAAGCCAGATCACATCAATAAGCCCTCAGCTGACAGAAAACTCTACACAGAGGAAACATTATTTTTTTCCTTGCAGTAGTTAAATCCCATCTTTCGAACAGGCTAGTAAAAATCATCACATGCAATACAAAGTTCCCTAAACCACACTCTCTTGTGGATATTTACTTGAAACGAATTCCATTATTTTTCTAGATTATCCAATGCAAACTTGTTTCTTCCCTCTCCCACCATTTGATCTACTTGAACCTGTTGCTACTTTCTGTTCAATTCCTACTTGTAAAATTCAAAGGGTGAAATTAATTTGGGATTGAAAACAATAGGGAAAATGCTGTTTGGCTTGTATATTTCAGGCACTGCTGCCTCATCTAGTTCAGTATTGAGCCAAGTATGGCTTTCTTCCTACATCATTGAAGAAATTAACAAAGAAATTCTGAAGAACTAATAATCTCCACTTTGGGAATTCAAAAAAATAGCAACTAACAATTAAAATGGGATAATTAATTTAATGACTAACTGAATATAATTTTTAACAGATG
Organism: Ptyas mucosa; assembly: GCA_012654045.1. Taxonomy (NCBI): domain Eukaryota; kingdom Metazoa; phylum Chordata; class Lepidosauria; order Squamata; family Colubridae; genus Ptyas; species Ptyas mucosa. Next base: position 8,516,905 of record WNWU01013639.1, read on the forward strand.
ATACCCAAATCAAGAAGCAACAAAATCTTATTACAATTCTTGAAGATATTGCTTGGACTTTAGCAACTTTACATTGTCTCTTCCAGTACTACTTTTGTACAGCTTAATCTTAATCTTAATTCTTAAAAATATTAACCATGATAAATATAGCATAATATGCAGCAGTGTGTGTTTGTGGGTGTCACAGCAGATTATCAAAACCTATGTACAAAGTTAATGCACTCAGGAAAGGTTTTGTTGAAAAATTCTGTTTCTAAACTAAAACAATTTACATATTAATTGTTCATATAATACAATTGTTAAATTAAATTGTAATTTTACATAATGAATGGATCGCTGCATAATGATCTGTATTCTTCCCCTTCCCCAGTTAAAACCACATAGAAAGGAGAAAGCTTAAATAATGAGAATTCTTAAGGTTAACATATTAGGATTGGGATAGCAAGATTTTTAACTGTATTTTTTTATCCCCAAAACATGTTTAGAATATATTACATCACTGCTGATTAAATAAACTTGAATTCATATGTTCTATGATGTACAGACACACACACACATCACAAAACATCACATACAGACACATATATAGACAAACACACTGTATGTACATGCACTACATATATGCACACATACACCCAGGTCTCTGTGCATATTCAGCAGAACCCACATTCTAAGAAATAATGTATTATTTGGATTAATAGCTATTGATTAAAATTAGTTGTCTGTAAAGTTTGTATTTTTAAAATTAATTGATCCCTCCGCCTGCACTTATTAACCATTCTCACCGTCACAGAAAAATTGTTTACATAAAAGCACACGTACCCATTCATACACATAGACATGTCTTTCCCTCCTCCAGCAAAAAAGTAATACTAGCAAGAAAAAGGTCTGTGCATCAAAACATATATAGTATGACTAATTATTGATATATTCTCAAAGCCGTACATATAGACACTATAGGTAAAGTCTGCTAGATTATACCAAAACTATAGGCCATAAGGTATACAACATTGTAACAGTATTTTCAATATATGTTGCCCAAGATCACGTGGCAGAGAAGCAGCACAAATCCAGAAAAAACTGCTTTAAGCAGTTGTAAACAAGTATTACATTAGCAATCCCACCTTCACCAAAGCATCTTTTCCCTCTGAAATCTGAAGCAAAACTTCATTTGGTTAGACTTTTCTTTTGTGAATTTGTATAATCCATTTTTAGCTGTCACTATTACCATTTATAATATCTTGTAGCACATATCCATAATTTAACTATGTACTATGTGAATAAGCTTTAAAAAATTATTCTCCCTTATTTATTATAATCTTTGATTATCATTTTTCTTTGAATTTTCCCACATTTAGCACTGTATTATAAAGGATGGAGGATGGGAAAAATGCCCTATTAATCATATGGTTCATGGTATGCATATATTTATACAGTTCTTACCATTATTCAGGGGTGGGTTCTACTTACCTTTACTACCGGTTTGCAACGGGGCCGCGTGTGTGCACTCGCTTCATTCATGCGTGCATGTGCTCTTCTGCGCATGCGCAGAAGCATTTTGGTGACCTTGCGGTCGGTGGGTGGGGCCTCCCACCGGTTTTACTACCAGTTCTATAGAACCGGTGCGAACCGGGGGCAACCCACCATTGCCATTATTGCCTGATTTTCATAACTAAGAAGGCCAATCTTTCACAAATAATAAAATTCTCAAAGAACTGCTTTGGGTTGCCAAATATTATAGTTGCCATTATCTGTGTTCGCATGGTTCTGAAATATCATTTAAAGATGCTGTGAACAGAAATATTCTGAATATGGTACTTTTGCAGCTTCTGTGAAATTCTGAATATGGTTCTTTTTGCAGTTTCTGTGAAATTCAACTTCTTTGCATTAGCTGCATTCTTGGCCAAAATTTTATTGAATACATTTGCTAGAACTGAAGTTTCTCCTTGGTTAACTGCCACAAGTAAAGGTGTATAGTGTGAAAAGGAATGCAATATTGTGTGTGCATTTACCATTTTAAGACTAATATTGACCTTTGTTTTATTAATTTAGTTTTAACGGCTCATGCAATGGCTTTATTTTTCATGTATAACTCAAGCAACTTTTAAAATCTAGAGAGTCAAAAAGTGTGTTTTTAGAAATCCTGCTTATATTTCAGCCAAATTTGTTCTATATGTGTGATAATTTTAAATAATATTTTACATAGAACAACCAGTTAATTACCTTGATCCTCATTGCATCCATTTTATAAAACTGATGTTACAATATATAATTCTAATCATATTTCTACAAAATTAACTTTATGCATGCACACGCGCACGCACACACAGACACACACAGACTCTGGATGGATATAATTGGAACCAAATAGAGCAGAAAAGACCCGGATGCGATAAGACTACAATACTATCCTGGAATCTTTGAAAAGTTATTTGCATAGTATGCTATAGGAAAATCAAGACAAGTCTCTCTATGGCCAGTAGATGTCATTGGTCACTCTTTTTAATCTTACAGAATCTGTTTTGTTGTAGCATTGGCAGAAGGATAGGATTGAAAGAACAAGAAGAAAACGATCTATCAAATCTTCTGTTTAAATAGTTTCTAAATCTTTCTATGTAAAAATGAAAGTTTTGAGACCTATTAGCATTTTTCAAAAGAAGGAGTTATATTTGTTGTGATTGTTATGTAGCAAAGGGAGAAAATTACAGTGCATTTACTGAGCAAGAAACAGCTTTTCCATCTTGGGTTTGCTGTTGGGTTTCCATTGGTTGAGTTTGTCACTTTTTAAAATATAGTAACACACAATTTAGCACTATTCCACCTAGCCAATTTCCTCCTGTTTCGCTTCAGAATAGATCTTGTATGCAATCAGGTGTATCATTCCTCTATCAAGTTAAAACATTAACTATATTTATAATCAGATTCTTATTTGTTTTATCAGAAAGAAAGAAAGAAAGAAAGAAAGAAAGAAAGAAAGAAAGAAAGAAAGAATCAATCAATCGGTTATTTTACAATTGTTGGCTTTACAATAGAAGAAACCCTTCTATAAAAACAATGAATCTTCTATTATTATATTACGTTGTCATCAGAATTGACACCAAGTCATCTTTATTTTTTCTTTAGTGTTTAATCAACTCGTTGTTACTTAAAGTACTTTCTTATTCCATTTGGCCCAGGGAGAAATCAGATATTAAATCCAACTAAAAATCTTGCACAGTAGAACATTTTTCCAACAGGATCCTAATTACTTTTAAGAAATTATACAGGAAATTATTGTAAAAAAGAAGCTCAATTGTAAGTTTTCATTTTAATCATAAGAGTTAAAATTCTGACTTATTTTTTTAATATTACAAGTTAGCATGAATGCATTTTGATTATTTTCTAATTAATTTTACTACCATGAGACAAAAGGTTAAAAGCACTTCAATTACTATTTCACTTGACAGGAAAAGAGATTGAAAATGTTCTGATATAAAGTGCCTACTTTTAAAAAATGATAAAAATGTTCTGCTAGGTGAATTTTGAACACAATTTTTATACCTTTTAAAATTTAGGAGTGGGTAATTGCAATTATGTGATAACATTTTGTTTCTTCTATATTTTTATGTACAATCAAACTTATGTAATTTTAAGAGAAATGCTTCTACTGAAACTCACAAGCTTTTTAATTTCAAATGATACTGTAAAAGCTCAAAAGGTCTATTAGGATCCTTGCATATTTGCTTCCTTTTCAATTCCTTTTCTTCTTCTTTCACACTTTCAAAGCTATGTTGAAGAAATTGGCTGTATTGTAATACAGAAATATTGTAACCATAGTGAGCACCGCAGCTTTAGATGAAGGCAAATATGTGAAGAAACAATAAGTTTTTTCCTCTCCTAGCTTGTCTTATTATTGATCTCCCAGAGAGCTGTGTTGCTTTTGCATATGATTGACGAGCTTGAAATTCTGTACCTTAATCCCAGGCATCTCCTCAATGAACCTCCTGCTGACGGATTCCAGGGCCTCCTGTGGCCACTCATGAAACCAGTCAATAGCTGTGCAGTTAACTATGGCTGGGAACTTCCGAGCTCTAACTCGCAATGTGGAACCGACAGGAGAAAAACACAAAATGATCTGTACAGATGAAGAGAAGCAAAAAAGAAAGGGAGAAAGAGAGAGAGACTGAAGCATAACATGGTAATCAAAGAGAATAATGCAGTCAACTGTGGTGGCAATGAGCCATTGCCATGAGACCCACAAACAAAAAATGCAATTTACCTAGCAGCTAATGAATTTAGGCAAATTAGGATTTTAACTTCAGAAAATCATGTTTTATTCACTTGCACTGGGTTTTGTACAAATCCTGGATTTGATGCATTTGTGGGTTGCTTCCTGGTTCAGAGCAGTGTCAGTTAATAAGGCTCATTTGTGTTAATCAGTGATGCTAAAACTTAATTCAGCATTCAGTCATCAGAGCAACCCATCTGACATAAATCACTTCTAGACTTCTGATTCTGTGATGGTTCCATGTGATTAAAGTTATTTAATGCAATATGTCCATTCTTGTTTGGCTACATTTTAATGCAGATATTGCCATTCTTCAAAAGTTCCTAGCAATATTAGAAAATCTTGCACAGCCAAATAATTGCATAGCTATTTAAAAATTTAAAAAACTTAAATTATATTTAGCTATCCACATATTCCAATCCTAACAATTTTATTTTGAAAGAAATATATTTTAAAGGAGGCTGTTATCCAATAATGCTTCGAAAAAAAAAGCTCCCTATGCTACTATCTTTTATTTTTCCTTTTCCTTTCCAAAAGTTTCTGAATAAATAAGTGACACATCTTCTCCAGTGTATGGTCTTTACTTATGACGTGTTGGAAGTCTGCATTGATACAGCTGCCTCTGGAAAAAATAATTTTGCACAGTAGGGCATCTGAGAAGAAACAGCAAGGCAAATATGTTTCAAAAGTTTAAAAAAACTGTAAAAACAATGTTTTACATTGGAATCTACTGGGAACATTTGAGAACCAAATAAGGACTTATCCTATGATGGAATATAATGAAACTTTTCAAATTCTTGTTGCCATATTACTATCTTGAGAAATGTTCAAGATCATCTGCTGGAAATATTGCTGCCAAATTTACAAGATATTAATACTTATGAGATTTCCTTATCTCATCTTGAGATCTCCTAAAATTTTGTAAGGGATCAATAACATCTCAGAGATTCTCCACTTAAACCATGAAAGACTCAGTGACCAACAAACATTTTGATCATTTTTTGAAATTAATTTAATGAGTCATCAATTTTAGGGGATGAGAAACATCCCAATATGCATGGAAACTATTTTGCCATTGCATCAGAGTGATTAGAGAATATAATATAATTTACATATCAGATTATTGGTAAGCTTGCAACTGAATTTTCTATATAAGAAGTATATGGAGGCAGACAGATGGTGAAAGGGTTATCCTTCTTTCTCAGACCTTGATTCGTAATACTTTCTATGCAAATTTTAAAAAAGAAAACTAAACTCTGTAGGCGTTCATTGGATGGAAGACTGAAATTGGCAAACTGGCTGAGAAATTATGTGGTAAATCACAGGTTAGGTTAGCTTATAGTTATCCCTGAATCAGAAAGCAGCAATAAATTTTTACGGAATTAAGGAGAGATGCAAATAAATATATGCTGTTCTTGTAATATTGGAAGAATTAATTCTTACTTTGAGTTGCAGTCGTACTCTATCTAAAAAGAAGTTCCAACAGTTTTCTTTAGTGTCAGTAAGACCAAGTTCATGTATTTCATTCTTCATTCCTGCAATAATGCTATCTGTATCTTCATCACTGAACAGATCTGGAATTTCTCCTTGATTAAAACAGATAAGTGTTTCAGGGAACCAATATAAAAAAGAATATACATGTACTTATTGTTCATATGTATCTAATAAGAATTTCTTATTTCAGCTATAATGTTCCTTACAGTTATGAGGGCTACTGGTTTAGTTTTAAAAAGTTATTGTCAGAGTTACACCCCCAACGAAAGAAGACTCCAAGCCTAGAAGTTCCTCAAAGTTCCATTTTATTAGAGATGTCATGTTGGCACATCTGGGAATACCCAAATCTGAAAGCTTCCAGATTTTTCTCACCCAAAAGAAAGTCCAAGTTCCTTCCCCAGTTATAATTATATATAGAAAAAATATAGATTCAAAATAAACTATTAAATATAAATATTTACATATTACAAAGAATCATTCACTTAACTTAAACATACATGGAATTTCTTTCTTTTCCTACTTTATTTTGGAAACTTATTATATATATATATAGATTAATACATTTCTATGCTTTCTAAAACATGGTTTCTTGTAACTGTCCTTAAAGGCTAACATCACTACAAGGATTAGTTTTTCTGTGTAACCAATTAATACAAATAGTGTTATATATGCTTAATTTCCTGGTTAAAAAGCTAGTATTTAAACTGTCACAGTTATTCCACTATTAGTCTAAAGCATTCACATAAACTATGCTTTTTTCACTCCAATAGAGTTGCAATGTTTAACCTATCTATCCATTCAAAACAGTCAAAGTGAACCAGTAGGAATATATACCTATGCGCTATATAACTTTAAGATTGGTTCCCAAGAAACAACATGGCTAGTTTTCAAACAAACAATGCACAATATTGAACTTACTAGGCTTAATAGATATTTTGTCAAAGGACACCCCACCCACATTGGAAAACATCTCACAGATAAATAACCCGCTTTTAAAGTTCATTGAAACACCTGATAATTTGTCATTGAGAGAATCTCTCAAGAAATGTGTAGGTATAATCACCTGATGCCAACAAGTCATTAATCAGCACAAGAAAGTGTTCATCTGGAACTTGAGCATCTGTCAGCAAAAACACAGTGGGAATGTTCTTGGCACCTGTCTTGATATACAAACTGGCAAGATCTACCTGTAAGGGAAGGAGGTAATTACTCATGTTAACTTAAAATACAGAAACTAGAAAGAGAGAAGCAACAATCAGCGGGAAAAATGCTAGTAATTTGAATGTATTGTTTTTGTATCTCATCATAATTTATATCCCTTAATGTGACTCATCACTTTTCAGTGATCTTTTTGAAATCTATCATTGATTTATTTTTTATATAATGGAAATAGAGAATTCAAATCTGATTGCTGGATGAACATGGAACTTCTCATTATAATTCCTTCACTTATCCCAAAAGTGTCTGTTCATTGTGTTAGACAGCACTAAGCATGTTTGTGTTGTTTTAAGTACATAGTTGAAATATCTTGAAAAATCACTTACTCAGAAGAAAGGTGCCTGCAAAAGGGTCTCTCAATAGTTGTATGATTAAGTCTTATGTACTTCAAAGAAGTAGATGTCTTACAGTTTTTAAAAGGCTATGTCATTGTGATAAATATTTTGTTGATCTCAGGGGTCTTTACTATAAAATTTTCCTAAGAAATCTTCTCAAGAGTATACTAATTCCATGAGAAAGATTCATATAAGTCCATAATAGGTAACTTATGTGTAGTTTCATAATATTGCTACAGATAACTGACAGTGAAATAATTTGTAAACAACTCTTCAGTTAAATGGAAGGTAAATGAACACATTTATCCTTGTATACTTTTTTTAAAATGGAAGGGCAGTCTAGATCAACAGTGTCAAACTCAAGGCCCGCAGGCTGGATCCAGCCCGCGGGGTGCTTAAATCTGGCCTGTGGGGCCAGTCTGGAAATAGCAAAAGAGTGGCTTGAGGGCCATGCACCCCCCAGCCCACGTTTTTGGCCTGGGCAGCCTCCTACAGCACCCTGCTGACTAAAACGTGGTCTCCCGTGCCCCATTTTGGTAGGCAGGGTGCTGCAGGAAGTGTCCCGTCTTTCCCCCCAGCTGGCCCGTGAAGAACTACAATGCTGATCTGGCCCTCGAAGAAATCCAGTTTGACATCCCTGGTCTAGAAGAATTGGTTCTCTCTCTTTGTTTCTCTGGAAGATCAGAAATTTAACATAATTTCTTCCCATCCAGATAATCTACCGCCATATTTTTCAGTGAACCTGAGAAAACAAGTTTTCTCTTCAAATAAATTCAAGTACAATAAAAGCAACAAGCAGCTTTAGAATTGAAAATGAAGATATTACAGGTCCTTTCCAGCCCTATTATTCTATGATTCTAAAAAAACGCTTCTGCCTTTAGGTTCAACTAGTAAGGAACAAGCACTCAAGAAACATGTCACAAATTACCATTTGGGTAGAGCAGCTGTGAAGGCCTTAGAAAAGATACTCAGGTACCATGGTCTATCTATACCTACAAAGATTTTTAAAAAGTGCATGCATGGCATTCACTGTGCTCTTCATGGAAACAAAAACTGGATTATGAGAAGGAACAGTGTAATGTATCCAGTTTTGGAGGGAATTTTAGGAGGGAAAACACACGATGTTGATTGGCTGGCACCATGGCCAGCATACTATATAAAGGGAGCTGTCTTGTTGCACATTTGGTGGATTTGTCACTGTGAAAAAAAGAGCTGTTGTTCACATAGACCTATCTCCTGTCTCCTCACTCGCCCAATTTAACAAACAGTACTCGTGATTTTGAACTTTGGAAATGGAGAAGTCTCCTGCGAATACTGATTAGCCAAGTAAACAAATAAATGGATCACTGAACAAGTCAATCCAGAGGTCTCACTTGAAACGCAAATGAACAGGCTTAAATTATTATACTTTGAACACATTGTACAAATACTTAGTTCTATGGATGAGGCTCTAATGCTGTGAAAAAACAGAAAAAAAGATTCTGACAAACAGCAAGGTGAATAGATTCAGTTACAATGATGATGATGATGAGTGCACTATAATAGACATGAAGGACCAAGTTATGGACTGATCATTATGGAGAAAATCTATTAAGGTGACCATTAGGAGTCAACACTAACTTATATATTAACACTAACTAAGGAGTCAACACTAACAAATATATTCATTCAATCAAGCTTCATAAATAAAAGTAATCAAATTCATTCAATCAATCAAATAAATAAAAGTAATTTTCAAACCAAACAGAGTCAGGAAATTATGGCTGTAGAGGTTATATAAAAGAAAAAATTGAGTTGCAAGTGTGACAGAAAATGAAGTATTTGAAAATCTGATGGCAGCCAGAAAAATTTACAAGTGAAAATTTTGGCTAATGACAATTTGTCTGGTTCAAAAGTGATTTTCTATCACTAATATTTTAGAAGTGTATTCCTGGATCTTTATCTTATTTGAGTGTTTCTGACATTCTTTTATTCATAATGGCTTAAGACAAACAACACATTAAGTAATTAGTTTCACACAACATGCTAGGCCAACAGTTAACAAACTACATTTTGACTTGGTGTAATGCATGAATTCAGTGTTTGGTGCCAACCTCTTCATCCTGCTCTATCAAAATAGGAATGTCAGATCTAAAAGTTCTCCACATTCTGTTTTCCTAAGTCTAACAGCACATATTCTGGTGAAAAATAGCAGAAAGAAACCAGTTATTCGTCTACTGCTTATAATAAAAGAGAGAGAGAAGAAAAAAAGAATAAAAGCTATTTATAAAAAATGTGAAAGCTGCTTCCAATCTTGAGGTTTCAAATAACATCATTCTCTAGAGCCACATTCCCCAACTTTTCTGGCTTTGCAGACTGGTGTGGAAGAGAAGGAGAAGGAATGGTTACATGCAAGTAGCAGGAGAACGTGTGAGTGCACACAGCTCTATTTGCACGAGCAGCAAGCACATGTACCTGCTTGTACAAATGGAGCTGCATGTGTCCCTCACCCCCACTTCCACAGCTCAGTTCCAAATGGGCCCCAGCCTGGTAGTGGGCCATGGCTTGAGGGTTCGGGGCCCCTGCTCTAGACAATTGAACAATAACAGTGGGTATACCTTGAGATCTTCTATTGTGTAGACTTTTCTCAGTGTGATTTGAAATACTTCAAGAGAGCCAAGGTAGGCAGCTAGTCTTGATAAACTTTGTTTTCCGCTGCCACCCACTCCAATCAAAAGTGCATAACCACAAGAGGACTCCAAGATTCTGTTAATACGACACCTGTCATTGAAAAAAGAACAGCACATTAGTAGCTGCAGAACAATGTTGCAGTTCTCATGTGGGGATATTGCATCTGGCTTGTGCAAAATAGAAATATTTGATTTACTTCAGATATATTAACAATTTTTCCTGATAAACATCATGAAAGATTTTTACACATTATGATTATTATTCTCTTAGTAATATATCCCATCTTTTCTCCGGGAGTCAAAGAGGCACCTACAGATGATTTTACCCTTATAGCAGTAGTCTTGTAAAGGAGATTTACCTGAAAAATAGAGACTGACTGGGAAATATCCTATGTATAAGTATACTATGTAATCAAGTTAACAATAGCAAACAACCCATATCTAACATAGACATCTCAGTAATTTATCATCAATCTGTGACTTCCATAAGGGTGTATATGTATGTGTCACTGCGTCAAAATTAACAAAATGGTTGATGAAAACTGAAGCAAGTTCTGCTCCCTTTTAACACATGCATGCTGTCACATGTACAAAAGGAATCAACCATCTGGCAACCATCTTGCAAATTTTAACACTTCCCTTGATAGTGAAATGATCAGCAGGATTTTGGTTTTGGTCTTGCTGGAGAATAGATGAGCAAACAGGTGTGGATATGTATATATTATATGAAAGATAATAAGCAAACATATCAGTAAGGAAATATTTCTAGCTTCAGATATCATTTTCATAAGGACATTATACTTGAGGCTACAGGGAATACTGAGGGTCAGATTTCTTTTTTTCTTTTTTTTTATTGAAAAAGTTTTAAAAGTTTTACATACATTTCCCCCGCCTCCCAACCATCCCCCTCCGACTTCCCAGAGCAAATACAAAATATAAAATACAACTTGAATCCCCTAAATTCAACTCCATCTCTCACTTATCATAATCATTAAACAAATAAATAAAAGGAAAGCAAGTCTTCTTTCTTCTTATTCCATCTAATTTAACAGAATTAATATCCATTTATAATTGCAGCAGTTAATAAAACAGTTAAATATTACCTAATCAAACCTATCGTTACTCAATTTAACTAATACATACTTAGCAGATTATTAAATCTATATAGTTTAACAAGATATTTTATAACTTCTTTCATTGAAAACAAGAAAAGAAACCTCGTTCAAAAGCCCCAAATTTAAAATAAAGTATTATATAAACTCTTCCGTCCTCCACTTTTAAACCATTAAGGTCCAATTATAGTTAAAACACTTTAAAAAAAAACATTTTCTAGCTAAAAAGCAGTAATCAAACCTCTTATTAGTTTATCAGTACATATTAACAAATCAACTAAAAACATCATTTAGTAGCTATATCAAACATTTAAATTCTTCATACTAGATTAAACCAGTTGTTAATCTTCTTATGTTCACATCTTCCAACAGCATTTAGAATATCTTCATTTGTGTCTACCCGCCTAGATAAAAAATACTTCTTTATATAAACCCCCCCGAGTGACTTTGTAATTGTATATCAAATAATATCCATCAAATCCAGCCAAAAATTAGATTAATAAGTTCATCAGACGTATTAGGGAAACCACCAGATCAGCTGCAATTGCCCTAGGCCCGCAGTCCTTTTGCCTTATATTTATTACCTTCAAATAGAAAACTCCAATTTACTATATTCATTAAAACTTCTGCAATTACAATTAAGTCCAAATTTATTACAGTCCTTAATAAAATATTCCAAATCACTCAGGTCAAGGCTTATTTCACAACCCAACACACCAGCATTGCAGTGATCTGTTTATTCTTCTCAAAATATTCCAATACAACTGTAGGTTACCTCCTCATCGTCGCTCATCGCTTAGTTAACTGGCATTAAGCTGTTGGATGTTTTCTTCCAAAAGTTCAAAATCTTTAAGCACTTAAACAATACTTTTTAAGGACCATCATCTCATCAAGCAGGGTTATTTTCCTTGTCTCCAGTCTTTCTTCTTCTCCTTTTTACGAACTCTTTTCTTCACTCTAATTCCTCTGCCTTTTTAACTCCAATATAATCTTGCATTTTTTGGGATTACATATTATAAAATTTTTGCAAAAGTATAACTTCTTCTGAAAGCAGCTCTTTAACTGCAGGTTGGACTTTGTAACAAAGAATTCGTATAGCCAAAGTCTCATCAGCTCCCAAAATTTCTTGCTCCTTATTCTGCAAAGCATCCATTTTGCTCTCCAAAAATACTGTAGGCTGTTTTTTTCCTTCTCCCAGCTCTTCAGTCAATCTCCCACTGCTAGATTGCAACTCAGTATTTCCATGTATTTCATTGTTTCCAGCTTGAAAAGCTTGAAATAAAGTATCAATTTTTCCCAATAAAGCAGAGGTAATTGAGCTCAGAGCTTCCTCGAAATCAGACCATATGTGAGGCTTAATTAACCCTTCTTTACTTTCTTTACTTTAAAAAAGACCAGCCATCTTGCCCCCCTTCTTCTTTCCCTTCCAAAAGGACAGAAAAAAAGTATCAAAAAGAAAAAAAAAGACCCCTTGCAATTTGTAATTTATATTACTGCTTCAATTATTATAATTACTTCCTTTCTTGGTTAATCCACTTTTCAAAATAGAGTTTTACGTTTCAAACAGGGGCTTATCAATAATTGCTTTTAACTTTCACTTCTTCACGCCCCGTTGAAACTCAAACGCCATCTTGCTTTCACTTTCTCTGCATAAGGAAAATCTTTTAAAGAAGGTAAATCTTTGGAGTTAAAAAAAAAAGAAAATACTTGCTGTTTTATTCTTGCTGCTTGTGCTCCGCCAGCTCGATTCAAAAATATTTATTTAAAGTTGGTTGCTGGGATGGCCACGACATCTAGCTCTGCAAAGCAGAGACATCCAGGCTCCGGAGTACTGACAGGCTTAACGGGGAGCTCTCATCTTCGAGCGCCAGATTATGGGTAAAATCTGGTGCTCTTAGGGAGCTCTACCCCACCCGTCTACTCACTTTCCCCCCTCTTACCAGGAGGAAAGTTTCCAAACCGCAAGACAGCTGATAGTCGCTGTTCTTGTGGTTCTACGGAGCCCTGGGTTGGCGCTTCAGAAAGAAGCGTCCGGCGATGTCGCGGTCCCACCGGAAGTCCAGAGTCAGATTTCTAAAGGTCAAAGTGTAAGGCTTACTCAAACCAATTTGCTTTTTAAAATGCCTTAAAGATAAAAAGGAACCCTCTATGGGGCTTTGAAAATTGCAAAGCATATGTTCAAAGGTTGGCCCAGATCACACTTTTGGTATCCTTGTTATACCAATGAATGTACAGGAGCCATGGTGGTGCATGGGTTAGAATGCAGTACTGCAAGCTACTTCTGCTGACTGCCGGCTGACTGCAGTTTGGCAGTTAGATTCTCATCGGGTCAGCTTTCCTTCCTTCCAAGGTCAGTAAAATGAGGACCCAGATTGCTGGAGGCAATGTGCTGACTCTGTAAACTGCTTAAAGAGGGCTGTAAAGCACTGTGAAGCAGTATATAAGTCTAAGTGCTATTGCTACTCAGCAGCAGCAAACTTTTATGCCTTTTTCATATTTCTCTCTCTCTATAAATAAATAAATTGAAATTAAAACACCCCAAATAAACATTTACTTACACATGCTGAACAGCATCCTCAAATAAAACTAAGTTCATTGATGCATTTATTTCATTGTAGTTTTCCAGTGCTTCAAGAAGTATCTTTCTAAGCATTTCCCAGTCTTTGACAGGCATATAGTTATGGTTTGCCACACCATTTGCAAAATGACAGTAAATAAGAGGTTCTTGAAGAAGAACTTGATCTTCCACATCCTGGAAAGTTGGCAACATGACATTGAAAAGACAAAGTTAATATTCTGAAATGCATTGCGATTTATTTTGCTAGTCAATCTTCTATTGTTGATTAATTATAAGGCCACATCAAGTATCTTCCAAAAAATGTTTCAATGTCAAAACTTTTGGCAGTTGCCACAACCAAACGTTTATTCTTAATCTCACATAATTTTCTTTAACAAGATTTATTCAGATAAAAGGAATAAGGTTACAAGAATTTCTACAACTAAACTATTTACCATTTAAAAATAATTTATTTCCCAATATACACTACAATATAGATTTTCTTAGTTTCTTTCTAGCAGCTTTCTTGTGAATTCAAAGAAAGTAGTTCATTAATGGCAGAACAATCTGCAGGTGGCTGTTTACAAAAACTGTCACCTAAATTCTCAGTCTATGAACTGATGATGATATATTTATCATTTATTAATTTTGGTACATGTTTTTAAATTATTATTGTCAGTGATTAATGTTTGTCTGTTTTATCCTTCATTTTTCTTTTTTCTCCTATTTTGGAGGGGGGAAACTTCAGAGATAATTTAAAAAAAAAGATCATGACAGCTAAGAGTGCAGCAGTGATCCTTATGCATAGTTAGCTATACAGGTTTCTGTCATTATAGCTTTAATTATTTATACCTTATAAGAGGAGATCAGAGTGTTCAAGATCCTAGTGTGTAAGAAGGCTCTAACTGCTTTGTTTCACAAGGAAGAAAATAATTTTTAAAGCTTTCCCTGAACATTCTTTTCTTCAAAACTATATTTTCCTACTTTTAAAACCTACTTATTGAGGTAGAAAACTAAAACTTTGAAAAAAAGCAGATTATTTAACAATAAATAAAAGAATTTAAATAGTTAAAACTCTTTTTTTTGCTTGCCTTTATTCCAAATTCTCTCATTTACTAATGTCCATCAGTTAACTCAGCAAGAAATTAAAGTGTATATAGTTAAATAATTTATTTCCTATGTAGAAGAACTGTCTATAAATAATCTTTTATTTTTTTCTTACTATAAATATATGTGGAATAAGGATGAATTAGTTTTATAATGATCTAAGAATACGCTGTTTCATATTAAAGGCAACCATACATCACAAAAGTTAAAAAGACATGCTGTTTGGGATCTTCACAAATTATTAAAATTTCTTTTAGTTAGAAAAAAATAATGTTGCTATAAACAAAACAAAACCTTATTAGCACTCCAGAGATCTCACTATATGACTGGATGCCTTTTTCCTGAAAAGAGCATAAGTGTGGGTTCCTAATGAACTCTTCTCAAACCAAACAATAATCATTATGTTTTTATTTACTTTAGATGTATTTTTAAGTGCTTCTGGTTATAAAAGAAAGTAATATGTTATATTATAGTTTTCTTTGCATTTATTTGTATTTCATTTCTCTTTCTTGGAACTTAGAAGATTAAAAGAATTTTCAAATAATTAGTGGTAGAGAAATACTAATTATTTACCTCAAAATATTTATGTGCAGTATCTATCAACTTTTTATAAAACAAATTGCAATCTTTTTCTTCTATCAATTTATCTCCATAAACACGTGAAGACTCATGAAGCCACAGACGAACAAGATCATGTGGGTGCTTCAAACACTCCAGTTTAGCAAACCGAATCCCCTTAAACGAAAAAAGGAAGCATGATAACATACAATTAGCAAGGTATGCAGAACATATAAAGTGGTACCAACAGCTTGCTTTTTAAACTGAGAACTGCAAGTAAACCATACCTTCCAACAATTACATGCCCAGCTATTTTGGAACTACCTTTTCCTAATTTTATTTACATTCAAAATAACTTTTTTTCTTTGTGATTATGTCATACTACCAAGGTGAGAGTGGACACCAATACATACATTCTTAAGACACTCTTAAATGAACGGAGGCTCAAGTTAAATTCTGACACTATTACAACCCATATTTCTCCTTGTCTTCAAATAGAATCAAATAGAATTTGTTTTAAATGCAATAAATTGATTTCCTCAATCTATCAGAACAGAGCTAGAAGGGATCTTGGAGGTCGTCTAGTCCAACTCTCTGCTCAAGCAAAATAAAACCTTATACCATTTCAGATGTGACCTTTTAGTATCTTCTAAAAACCTCCAGTGATGAAGCAGCTACAACTTTTTAAAAAAGATTTTTTATTTTTAAATATACATCAATATCAATACATGAAAAGTGTGGCCTCTGAGTATAATTCATTTTGATACAAACATCAATAATGATAATCATAATAATTGTTATATTAATCAAGCTTATATAATCCTAGAATTGATATATATGATTTTTAAGGCAATTATTCAATTATTCAATATTCCATTTTAATACTAATGATGTTATAAACGTAAGTGGTAATACCATCTTTCACCCTCTAGTCTTTCCCATCAAATTATTACCTATATTCTATTATATAAAAAGAAGGGAAAAATTATATCGGCTAACATTCCCCCTAAATCAGGTCACTATTACTAATCCTAATATATAAAGGTGTATATTCTTATTTCTTCCTCTATAAATTTCTAATCAGGCCTTCTTTATATTAGAAAAAAAGGAGAAAAGAAAAAAAATCTATAATAATTTTTTTCTATGCATCATTTCTTGTCCATTTTAATACTTCAATTCTTATTTGTTTTTTGGCTTGCCTCTCATATTTATGTTTTGGATCTTTATCTCTATCAATATATGTATCTTCACCATTCATACTGAATATTTCTCCCATTTCTATCCTCCTAAACTGCCAGGTCCCCAGAATATCCACCCACACCCCTATCTTCCTTTCAAAAGTATCTTCCCAGTTATCTGATTTCATTTTAAAATCTCTTAAAGTGCTTTTCGCTTGGTTTATTTCATTAGTCATTATTATCTTTATTATCTTCTCCTTTCCATCTTTTGGTTTTTTTGCTGGTTTGTCCATTCTGTCTTTTCTTCCGTTCTTTCTGCTATCTCCTCTTCTTCCTGGACTCTTTGATCTTCGTTCATTATCAGTTGTAGCATATTTTCTATTTTCTCATGTATGCCTTGCATTAGGTACTTTATCTCTCTGTGATTCTTTTCCATAATATCCCTAATGCTTTGAAACATCAATGGCATTTCTCTTGAAATCTCACTACTTTCCCCCTGATGAAGCATCTTGTCTTAATTTAATAAGTCCCACTCTTACTCAAGTCCAAAAGCAATGTATTCCAGTCCAATGTTACTCCACAGAAGGCTCAGTAGTCATAGTCCTTTACATCTCAGAATTATTAATAAATTCCATTTAAATAGTCTGGGAAACATCCACAAATCAAAAATCACTTTACTTTACTTAAATGTTTTCCTTATTCTCATATTAAGATTTCCAGTAATCTTAAAGTAACTAGTTATAAAACAGTAAGTGTCACCACAATACTCCAGATGGATCAGTGGTAGAATTCAATTTTTTTACAACCGGTTATGTGGGCATGGCTTGGTGGGCATGGCAGGGGAAGGATACTGCAAAATCTCTATTCCCTCCCCATTCCTGGAGGAAAGATATTGCAAAATCTCCATTCCCACCCCACTCTGGGGACAGCCAGAGGTGGTATTTGCCGGTTCTCCGAACTACTCAAAATTTCCACTATTGGTTCTCCAGAACCTATCAGAACCTGCTGAATAGTATCCGTGAGATGGATGTTATTTCTCTCATCAAAAAGTGTTTCTAAACTCGAGCGGTCTGGTATATTCCATTCACCAGTAGATGGCACCCTCAGCTTAGGTTTCAGCATTGTTTCAAGTCTTATAGATATAATTAATCCAAATTTAGTTCAGTTTATGAGAACAAAGTCCACTATTCAAGTAATTTCAAGTGGATAGTCCAGCATTTTTATGCCTTTCCAAAACAACACCTGCCCAATTTATAAGTCCAGATTTCCTAGGTTTTAAAAGGTTTTTCACTTTTCTTCCCTTAGTTCCTTTCTTTTGGATCTAGGATTTTTCTCTCTATGGTAGTTCACCACTTTAAAAAATAGTTCTAAGAGTCATTTTTCCTGGATTTTCCTTTTCCTTTTTTTTTTAAGGTTAGGGTCTAAATAAAAAGGAATCTTCTCACCCAGTTCCAATCACTGTTCATCTGCATCACTCCTGCACATTTCTTTGTTGCCTCAGCTGTCCCAGCTTCATGGCAGCCACAATGGCTGCCACTTCTTGTCGAGAGTGAGGGAAGAAGCCCTGAGTCCAGCAGGAGAGTTCCACTAGTTAACTGTCCTCACTGTTAGGAATTCCAGATTGCTTCTCTCCTTGATTAGTTTCTATCTATTATTTCTTGTCCTGTCCTCTGGTATTTTGGAAAATAAATTGACCCCCTCCTCTTTGTGGCAGCCTCTCAAATATTGGAATACTGTTATCATGTCCCCCTAGTCCTTCTTTTCTCTAGAGTAGTCAATCCCAAATCCTGTAATGTTCTTCATATGTTTTAGTCTCCAGGCCTTTAATCATCTTAGTTATTCTTTTTTGCATTTTTTCAAAGTCTCAGTATCTTTTTTGTAATGTGGTAACCAAAACTGGATGCAGTATTCCAAGTATGGCCTTACTAAGGAGTTATAAATTCTTAACTATTATTATATTACATAAATTCAATTTTTGCATGCAAATAAAGAATATTACTCCTTACAGACCTGGAAGATGTTAGAGAGATCTCGAAGGTTGAAAATGTAATGGAATTTAATAGCAGTGGGGAGAAAGCTCTGAACCATTATCTGGTGAAGCCATATTGCAGCTTGAATCAAGGAAGGTCCATGATTTAATATAGATGAGTTAAAATTATACAGCTGAAAATGGAAATCAAGAATCTTGCCATAGATGGTGGTCAGAGCATCAGCAGATGGAAAATTCATAGCAAACACAGCAAAATGCCTCTAAAATATGGAGAAGATATTAGGTTTTAGTGCTTGTGCTTATATGAATAGCTACTTAAGAACACAATTGTGAATAAAAGACAATAGTTAATAAGATACATTTGGCATAAGAATCCTCATGCAATTTTACTTTCAAATCTACAAAAGAGCTATTTCTAAGTGAACAATTTCATATGATGCCCTCATAAACAATAAAAATGAAAAAAGAAATTTAGGTATTGCTGCCCAAGTATGTAAATTCTTATATGACCACAAAGGTTCGCTATCCTATTGCAAGGCGTGGATGCCCAATCCAAGGACACGATGTTATTCTAGTCCATTATCTAAAGACATAAGGTGATTTGCTTATTGCACACTAACTGCACACTATTATTTTCCAGAACTTTGCACTACAAAAATCCATCCCTATTTAAACAAATGCATATGGAATAGCTAAACCTGCTTAATAGCAACTAGATCCATTATAGTTCTATTGGAGGGTGTTATTTGAAGAACAGAAAAAAATGCTATTAAAACATGATGGGACAGAGAATTGAGTTCCTCTCACGGTTCAGATACCTAATATGCATTCCAGGAAGAAGTGGGGATTTAATTGCATGATTTTAGCTGTCATCTTGACTTTTCTAACCCTTCCCCTAGTGCCGTGATGGCGAACCTATGGCACGGGTGCCACAGGTGGCACGCGGAGCCATACCGGTGGGCACGCGAGCTCAGCTCCAGCACGCATGCGTGCACCTGCCAGCTGATTTTCGGGCCTTCTGGGCCCACCAGAAGTCAGGAAACACACTGTTTCTGGCCTCCGGAAGGCCTCTGTGGGGGTGGGGAAAGCCATTTTTGCCCTCCCCAGGCTCCTAGAAAGGCTCTGGGGAGAGCAAAAAACGGGTCTACCAGGCCCACTATGCCATCACGTGCCAAAGGTGGGGGGAGCACAGGGGGGGCGGAGCATATAGAATTATGGGTGTGGGCACGCGTGCATGTGACCCCACTGTGCTCCCACCGCTTTTGGCACGCAATGGCAAAAAGGTTAGCCATCACTGCCCTAGTGGGTTCCCCGATTACTATGCTGAATTTCAAGTTTTAAAGTGGTAGAAAATAGAATAACAACCCTATTTGTTTAAGCTTTCTATTCAGACATGCTTCCACTCAGATAACTCTCATGTTTATAAACATCTCTATCCCCATAGAAATGAGCCAAAATTGTGAGATGTTTTAATGAGTTGGAAGCTATGCTATATCAGCAGACTGCTATCTATCAGTCTCCTGTTTCCACCTGAGTAGAAACTGACATGCTCCACATTTATCTTTATTTCTAATTATGCCTTTCATAGTTGCCTTGAAGAAAAAATAATGGTCTTTGCATTCTTTCTTTTGTTTAAAAATGCATTCACCTGCCTAGGAAACGAATTCAAAAGCCATAATGCCTGCCACATACTTTCAAAAGTCCAAAGTATCTAGCAGCATAGGCGTCTGCTGGTGTGGATGGGCAAAAGAAGTAAGTAATGATATATGTGTTGTGTATGCCTCCTTACATATTTAGGCTGATGTTGTGATGCAAAAATGGGAGGGCAGAGCTTGTACAGTGACATCATAACACACATTTCCTCATTTTGGTGTCCTCATGATTAAGAACTGATAGCTACTAAGATTGTTTTGTAAGTCAAAGAATCATCTGATAAGTCTTCTGCAAACTGAAATAAATTTTAGGCAGCTGCATATACTTCAAATATATATGTCATGCTGTGCTGTGCTGTTGTTTTCTGTTATGTTATGATGTTGTTAGTATGTTATTATATGACAAAGGTTCAAACAGTCAAAGTATGATTTCCCCAGTAGTAAAAGGCTGAGTGCTGAAGAATTGATGCTTTTGGATTGTGGTGGTGGTGAAGAAGACTCTTAAGAACCCTTGGAGTGCAAGGAGATCAAATCAGTTGATCCTAAAGGCAGTCAATCCTGACCATTCTTTGGAAGGATAGATACTGAAGCTGAAGCTCAAATATTTTGGTCACCAGATGAGTCATTAGAAAAGCCCTTGATGTTTGGAAAGATTGAAGGCAAAAAGAGAAGGGAATGAACAGTTAAGGATAGCTATAGTTCATAGGGTCCAAAGAGTCAGACAAAAGTTGGCAACTCAACGACAACTAATATACTTTAAAAAAGAGATATTCATAATCTTACTTGAAGTCGTGGGTTGATTGTAAAACTGCCAACAGTGGGATTCATGCAGGCAACATATTGGCAATGATTAATTTCTTTCACAGTTAATGACTGTCTATCATACCTAAGGAGACAAAAAGTGTATTTAATATTTATGATTGATTTAAAAATGACTAGGAGAATATCCTCCCAGATAATAACAATGTTAGTCTC
Source organism: Ptyas mucosa (assembly GCA_012654045.1). Lineage (NCBI taxonomy): Eukaryota > Metazoa > Chordata > Lepidosauria > Squamata > Colubridae > Ptyas > Ptyas mucosa. Next base: position 8,538,017 of record WNWU01013639.1, read on the forward strand.
ACACAATAAATATGGCCATCAACTTCCATTAGTAATTAATCAAACTTAAATTTCTAGAAAACAAATACTATATTTAAAATTTCCTAGAAATTTGGAAAAACGTAAATGAAATGTGTTACTTCAAACAAGCATTTTCATCATAAAGAACCCATATTTGGGTTCAGAATATTAATAATTTCATAAGACGACCTGGCAATGGGTAAGAGCAGGAAAATTGAAGACCACCTAGATAGCTGATGCAAGAAGAGTATACAAATTGACTACAAACAATGTCATAACAAAGTAACAACAATGGTGCATTGAAAAATCTGGAAGAAATACTTGCCTACATGCAAGAACTGGTGGGACCACAAAGTAAATAAAAGTAATGAAAAATGAAAAAGTTAAAGTGCTCTGGGACTTAAGAATTCAAACAGAAAACACCTACTGTATTTCCCCCAAAATAAGACCTGGTCTTATTTTCTTGTGGGCCCAAAAATAAGCACCAGATCTTATTTTCAGGGGATGCCTTACCCGCTTATCTTAGGACCACTGCAGCTAGGACTCCCATGCCCCGACACCTTTTGTGCCACTGCCCAATTTCTTCTGTGGCCACTTGAAGCCACTTGCAGCCAGATGCCATGTGGCGCATTGTGCTGATGCTGTCATAGCAGGACACCGCATGGCTCATTGCACCAGTGTTGCCCCTCATGGAAGGATGCTGCGTTGTGCTGTTCTATGTGCAAGCAGTGGAACTGATATGACGTGGCATGTGTCCTCTGGCTGTGAGCAGTGGCACTGGCGCAACACACCACATGGTGTCTGGCTACAAGCAGTGGCACCAGCGTGATGTACCAAGTGGTGTCTGGTGCAAGGAGCTGCAGAAGTTGGACAGCAGCATCACAAATGTGTCAGGGTGTGGGGGGCCTTGCTGCAGTGGTCCTAAAATAAGCGGGTAAGCAAGTACGGGGCACATAGGGCAGCTTCAAACCCCCCCACGCTAGCTTGATTTTTACCCATGTGCCTCACCCCATCTTGTACAACCAGACTGTGGGATGGAGTGGGTGGGGTCTTAACGAGGAGTTATTTTTGGATAGAGATTATCTACCCCAAAATATGTAAAATCAAGCTAGGGCTTATTTTCAAGATAGGTCTTATTTTTGGGGAAACACAGTATCACATAACACTTAAATCTGGATAGTGAATATTGCAGCAGAATAGAAGAAAAAGAACTGAAGAAGATAATAAAAGGCAAGGATTTGCAAATAGAAATAGAACAGCTCTAGCTAAAGAATGCAAAAGTAGTACCAATAGTAATAGGTATTTCAGATGCAAGCCCAAAACAACTGGAGCACCATCTACTTGAACACCATCAGTATTGATAAAATCTCCATCATTCAATTGCAAAAGTTGCAAAAGGCAGTTTACTTACTGGAAAGCTTACACCATGAATAACATCTGCCTATCCCAAGTCCTTGAGGAATGATAGGTTGATTAAAATACTAAATCCTGTCTAAACATCTGGCTGACTGTGCAACCAACCATAATAATAAAGACTTACCAATGTTTATAATCTATGTGCTGCCGAATTAGTGTGTGAGGCTGAACTGTCCCATAAACGTCCACTTCTGGCATGTTCAGGTCATCAATAAAATAAATCAATTTTTTATTTCCTACAGGACCATAGTTACGGCCAGCTTTTTTCTCCAAGGACTTTTCAAGAATCCCTAAAATGTGTGATAGTGCATGGTTATTTAATAATAAAAAATAGATCTACAATTAAAATACAATTACTGAGTACATTTATATCCTGCTTTTCTACTAAAAATATAGAGAGTAGCTTTCCAACAAGGGCATTCAAGAAACATAAAAATTTTTCATGAAAAAAGTGCTTAAGTTACAAAATAACCAAGTAACTTAATACCAAAACAGAAGAGGACATTGTACTCGAATTAAATTGCTCTTGTTAGGGCAACAGTGCTTTCTTCATCCTTTCCAGATTGGAAATGTTTTCTGCTCATTTTATAACACTGTAAGATGTTGATTTAAAGAGAATTTGCACTGAACATAAACTGTACTCCTGTTTGATTGGAAGTTGTTTTCGTTTTTGACTTATGTAACATAACAGTTCTTAACGTACTTTAAAAGGCACTTTATTAGCAGCAAAAGTTACTAGTTATTTGAATCTCAATATGAAGAAACATTGACCAACAATTGTTTATTACCAGTAACAAATTATTTTAAAGCATAATCATAATTTGAAATATAATTACAATGTAATCTGAATGAATTATATATTGTTTGCTGATTATTGGACTGAAATATCATTAAGTATTTTCCTTAAGAACAGGTAAACCTTTGTTTTTTGTCTCTCTCTTTCTCCCTCACTTGCACTGACATATGAATCACATATTCACAACATGTACCAAAGACTAATTCACAGAACATATATCTTACTTCAGTTACACCCCCCACCCCCAAATCTTTCAGAGCTTTATTCAGGGTTATCACTATCCTACAAAATCAGGTACATGTGTTTATATATATATATATATATAGCATGTGCTCAATGTACTATAATAATCTTATTAAAACAGCAGGCACAACAAATGAGTTCAGTGACCTTACTGCCAGATTTTAAAGTATTAAGTCTTGAATTATAGTTCTCCAAATAGTATTAACTGGTTTGCAATTTTGTGCTCCTGAAACTTTTTTTAGCTGTGCTCTTCATGTGTAGTCTAAGCAATAATAAAATATTTCAGAAATATACTTACAAGTGCATGAGTATAAGGTGTGCTATATTTTAAATTAACAAAGTGCATTAGTTCTCTTCCTGGGATGTTAAAACTTTTGCTATAATTCTAAATCAGGATTCTTGAAAAAGAAAGATATGCATTTTAAACATGTTTCCTATTTATATTTGCAAATGAGCACAATTGTAACAAAATAAATATGGTTACAATCCAGTACTAGCATTTTGTGTGAGAGAAGGATCACTTCCATGTCCATTTTGAAAACAGTTCCCTGCAGCCAATCCTTTTACTGATATTAACTATGACCTATATAATAAGCAGGTGACATATCATTATATCCTTGAACTCTACATAGAACTACATTAAACTATAAGTGTTTAGATGTTGCAACTAGGGCAAAAGATGACAGGTAGAAGAATGGAGATGATTGCCATTTGTTTATCAGGCAAAATTTAAAACACTGATATTAAGCTTCAAATTATTTAGGATGTCTGAAGATGTCTCAATTATCTTTCTAATCTAGAGTTCTTTAGATGGCTTCTCGCCACTGGCTCTAAAACTGTGGAATGTAGTTTCTCAGCTTTTTGCCACCATTCTTCCTTCCTTATAAGACCAGTCAAAATATAAGCCCTAATTTTGATTTGTATGATTTTAACAAATATTTTTCATTATTATTAATTGCCTTGTATCTTCACACTGAGTGAAAAGGCACAGTATCAGTCAGACATTATGCAAGAGTCTTGCAGAGTAGAAAGGAATAGGTTGAAGGATACAGTGTAGTATCCTTGGTTGCTGAATAACTTTTACATGCAAGAAAAAATAAAAAAGGGAAGATAAACGGAAATGGTGAAAAGGAAAGGGCACTCAGACCAAAAAAAGGTAAGATGCAAATGCAAGGTCAGTCATAAAGAGCTCAGATGACTATATGCTAATGCTCAAAGTGACAGCCTGAACAATAACAATAGAAGAGGCTTACTTTGTAATATTGCTGAAGTGGTGTAATAATTGAATGGAACTTTTGAGACCAGAAAATCTTTTGAAAGGCTGGCAAGGCATTTCCCAATAAGCAATGTTTTGCCTACTCCAGCGTTTCCAACCAGCATCACTGGCTTGCTATTTTCCAATAGCAGTTCCACAAAATATTTAAGGCATGTGGTTTCAGATGTGTGAACAAGCTCTTCCTAAAACACACACACACAAATACACAAACCAATGCAGGTAGTCAACATATTGATGCTAATATGCTACTGAAATCTATTTTAAAAATTGAAATGTCACTTACTACAAAGTGCAGAGTCGATGATTATGCATGTTTGTACAATGTAAAAGTTTTAACATTTTTGATTACTTGTAAAGATCTGAATATTAGAACAAAAATTGTGAAATTTAAATATTATCCTCCTTTCATCTAAGCATCAATGTAGTGTCCCTTGCTGAACTGTATATAATAGGATACAATTTTGGACCATTGCAATATGGCATTTTTTACTTTAAAGGCTATTATAAGGAAACCATTTATAAAGTTTCCAAAAGAGAATAATAATAAAGATTCAATTGAACACCAATCTTTCATTTAATTAACTTATATTAAAATTGATTTTTACAAAATATAATAAGATTGTGCACAGAAATTTTTTTACAATAAGAGCTGATGATAATTCACATTAGCTAGCTTTGTATATAACCAAAAAACAATAATTTATTATTGTTTTAGTTTTGGCCTTATGGGTTTTTTCTCTTTCCTACTTTCACTCACATAAAGAAATCAGAAACTTTGCTCTAGGTCTCTGAAATGTAGTTTTATGAGCTCCTTTCACTATATCCTTTGTAAAGAAATGAAACTATTAAATGTTCTCACCATATCAATTTAATTGGTTTCCATTAGTTTCTTTCCCCTGTTGTTAGATGCAATATAAAAGGAGCACTTATGTTTACTGGATACAGATTTTAAAAGAGACATGCTTTTAGGGAAAAAATGAAAATAACAAAGATAAAAACCTCAAAGTCCCTACATTCATCTCTTATTTTTTATTAACAAGAAAACAAATTAAAATACCTGCAATGGTGTTTCTGGATCCATGACAAAACTGCTAATTTTATCGCTCCAAGGGAAAAATTTCTTAGTTTTGGGGTCAAGATAATATTCAAATATTGTACCATGAGAAGGAAACTTCACAGATTTCATCTCTTTAAGCCACCATTGGCTGAATTCAGCTTGGTAACTGTAAAGCTATAAAATATTGATTTTGTTATCTAACTGTATAAATTATACTATACAAACAATTAAACTATTAAGTGTACATTGTCTGGGAACATACATCAATATTGTGAAATAATTTAAATTGCATACTATCAAACACTTTCATTAATTCAAAACAGGAAAATATTTCTACTGGGGACTGTTTCTTTAGATGATTTTATCCTTAAAAACTAAGCCAATTACCAAATAATCTAAATCTGTATGTGGGTTTTCTTAAATTCCATTTTCACATTACTTTACTAATCATGAACCTTTCTGAAGAGAATATGAAAAAAAAAACATTGAATATATCTGTCCTATTAATTTTTTAAAATAATTTTGATTTATGTGATGCACACATACATATTGATTACTTCTGTGTTTTTTACATTTTCAGTAAGTTCTTGTGAGATGGTATAGGTCCGTGATGGCGAACCTATGGCACGGGTGCCACAGGTGGCACGCGAAGCCATATCGGTGGGCACGCGAGCTCAGCTCCGGCACGCATGTGTGCGCCAACCAGCTGATTTCCGGGCCTTCTGGGCCCACCAGAAGTCAGGAAACATACTGTTTCCCGCCTCCGGAGGGCCTCTGGGGATGTGGGGAAGGCCATTTTTGCCCTCCCCAGGCTCCTAGAAAGGCTCTGGAGCCTGGGGAGAGCAAAAAATGGGCCTACCGGGCCCACCGTGCCATCGCATGCCAAAAGTGGGGGGAGCATGGGGTGGGGCAGAGAGCATAGAATTATGGATGTGGGCACGCGTGCGTGTGACCCCACCGCGCTCCTCCCGCTTTTGGCACGCGATGGCAAAAAGGTTAGCCATCACTGGTATAGGTAGTCCTTGGGTTACAACAGTTCATTTTTTTTTTAATTTTATATTTAAATTTATATACTGCCCTTCTCCCAAAGGACTCAGGGCAGTGAATAGCCAAAGGTAAAAACATAAAAATACAAAAATTTAAAAGCAGTTTAAAATATATTAAACAATTTGGCCCAACAATTTAAATACTTCATTTAAAATTAAAATTAAACAATTAGAGAAGTTAGACCAGCCCGGCTAGTTGAAAAAAAAAAGTCTTGAGGGTCCGAAGGAAGGTACGTAGATCTGGGATCGTCCGTATTTCCAGGGGGAGCTCGTTCCAGAGGGCAGGTACTCCCACAGAGAAAGCTCTCCCCCTGCGGGCCGCCAGTCGACATTGTTTGACTGACGGCACCCCGAAGGAGCCCTTCTCTGTGGGAGCGTACTGGCTGGTGGGAGGTTTAGTAATCATTCAGTAATCATTCAAAGTTACAATGGCCCTGATAAAATTTATGACCATTTTTCTCACAACTTTGTATCATTTCCATGGTCATGTGATCAAAATTCAGACACTTGGCAACTGACTCATATTTATGACAGTTGCAGTGTCCTGGGGTCATGTGATGATCTTTTGTGAACTTCTGACAAGCGAAGTCAATGGGAAAGTCAGATTCACTTACAACTATGTTACTAACTTAACAACGGCAATGATTCACTTATCAATTGTAACAAAAATGGCCTAACATGGGGCAAAACTAATGTAACAACTGTCTCATTTAGCAACAGAAATTTTGAGCTCAATTGTGGTCATAAGTTGAGGACTATTATATCACACTTCACAACTTTCTACACAAACACCCGTGTTAGCTCTATACAACACCTTAGATCCAAAGGAAACAAGGTGTTTTAGATCATATAGAGCTGCAAATGTGTCAGCTTGCATTTCCTTCAAGCAGCTGTAGGTATTATATTCACTCTTCTTTTTTCCTTCAATGCTAACATGCTGTATAAGCATCTAATATGTGTTATTTCGTATAGTATATCTTATGTATCTCTGTTGCCAGTTTGTCTTCATTCAGTTTATCTACAAACATCTTGTGCCATTTATGGCCTTTATTGTGTAATTTATTTCTCTTCAACTTAGATATATGATATATGAAGATATATGAAGAATATAAAAGCTCATTCAATTCTTTTTAGCATTTTTTCAAGGATTATGATCCACTCTGAAATTGGTAATATTATTTATGACATGGAGACTGTCTCTAACATGAATAAGATATTTAATTCCTTAATTTAATTCATCCTTTTTTATTGACTCTGTTGACTATATTTTTATTGCACAGGTGAAAGACCATATACAACGGTTTGCTTATCTGAATAGCCCCCCTGCCCCCCAATTTGGAATTTAAACAAGCTGATTTTTGACATACCTGGTCTTGAAATAGAGCCCCACCAAATGCCCACACACAGGCAAAGGCAAAATATATTTCATATAGGTCTCTAGGTCCATCAGGGGACATATTTTCAGGGATCAATAAACAGTCAAGGAGAGTACAAAGAGTCTACAAAAAAAAAAATAGAGGAAAATGCAAAACATTGATCCAGATGGAGACATATATCCTATGTGGATTAAGCCACGCAGAACTGTTATAGATGATAAAGTGAGCACAATGGCCTATAAAAAAAGAAATTATACCATAACAAAGTAGATTATTGAGCTTAATTACATGCATGATTGATGATTTAAAGGATTTCCTTAGATTCAAGACACCATAGCTTAAATTTATGGATTACCATTCCAAGGGCTTTATGTAAATATTTATCATCAAAGGAGAAAGTCAAGAACCTGGTAGAACCACTTAACATGGGTACTGATATGAGTATTGCCAAAGAGAAACCTCTCATAGTCATTTTGGAGAGGTAGTAATGACATAGAAATATAACCATTATAACCAGAAGACATCTGGACTCTTCAAGTGGCTATCATGATAGGCACCTTTTTGTTTAGAATGAAAAAAAATATTTGATTCTAAACTTTTATAATTTCCCATCAAAAGATACTTTACACATGAGTGTAATATGGTTGTCTTTTACTGCACATTTTCCATAACCATTAGGATAGGATAGTTCCAGTGGTGGGATTCAGCCAGTTCGCACCACTTCGAGAGAACCAATTGTTAACTTTCTGAACAGTTTGGTGAACTGGTTGTTGGAAGAAATCATTAGGGCAGAGAACCGGTTGTTAAATTATTTGAATCCCACCACTGGATAGTTCTCAATAAAAGTACTTCCTTATCTGTAAATATTTTTATTACTTAACTATGCATCACTTCATTAATTAAATCTGATATAGCGGAAATCATACCTGCACAATGCTATTCTCAGAGATGGGAATTATAGTTTTAAAGTTTGTTCTGAGTTGATCCAAACATGGAGGAACATATTTATCAAAGAGAATAGTCAAATTTGCTTTTTCAGATTGATCTTTCCTTGATTCTATCCAGCTTGCAACATATCTGGAAAAGAAAAGCCCAGTGATTTCTCCCAAGATCCATATGTCACAATACAGAGGTTAGCACAATCTTCTATTCTAGGAAGGCAGAAGGACATTTGTTCAACTAGCTTATTGATAAATACATTTTATAGGTATTAATATTATCTATGCCAGGGGTGTCAAACTCAATTTCATTGAGGGCCACATCGGGGTTGTGGTTGACCTCAGGGAACCGTGCATGCGTGGCCGACTGGGTGGGTATGACCAACTTGACACCACTCACTGGGAATGGCTGCCTGGGTGGGCATGGTCGACTGGGTGGGCATGGTCAGCTTGATGCCACTCCCCAAACTTCTGGCATGTTTCCTCTTTGCATTGGGTAGACTGGATCAAAGCCACGCTGGCTCGATGTTTCCTCTTCAAATTGGGTAGACCGGGCCGAAGTGACGAGGGCAGGCCCCTTACATTTTCCATGATGGCCCCGTGGGCTGGATCTGACCACAATGCAGGCTGGATCCAGCCCACAGGCCTTGTGTTTGATACTCCTGATTTATACTAACCGAATATTACCTAGTTCTTAAAGGATTATTTGAAATTTGAAATAAATAAAATTATTGGTAATCCCTATCAGAATACTTTAAGGCTCAAGACTAAGAATACATATGTGTCTTTTGGGTGTTGTTCAGTGTCTTTCTGGCTTAATTTTTAAAACAATAATTTTAATTGAAAAACAGTTAATGGCAAATTGGCATGCTGCAAAACAAATTGCCATACTCTAGAATTATATGTATGTAAAGGAATATTTCCATATAGGTCTTATTGATTATTCCTGAGAAAAACAAAACAATGGCTCAAATTTGCCCAGAAACAAGACAAAGTTCATCTGAGAACTAGGATCCTGGAAGATTAGAGAGAATACTTGCAAGTTTCCTCACATTCAGCAGAGGAACAATTTTGCTAACATATAAACCCTTCTATGGCTACAGTTTTGTTAAGTATCTCTGACATGGCCTCAACATTTCAGATGTCTCCAGTCTGCCGTTGAGTGTTTCAGCGATCAGACAATATTGAATAAATTTCTGATTTTCAATAATACTGGAGCATGTTTTAAAGAGAATTGTAGGCAGCACAATGCACTGTAGCTGAATTAAATGAATGCATATAATTTAATCTGTTGAAATATTAATGATCTGCTTTTCAAATAAAAAGCTTTAAGGTGACTAAAGCTTAATAGCAGTAGCAACTTAAGTCAATAATTTTATAATCATAATTATTTTATTATAAAATATATTTTATACATTTTACAATATATAATAACAATAACAACTATAATATACAATAACAATAATGTTGATCAGAGAAGCAGAAAAATTATCAATTGCCTTGGTTTGTTATCTGGTGACATTGCATATTTCACATTAAAATGAAAAGCTCTTATGCAAAAATAAATTAATAAAGATTACGTACGGATTCCAACCAAGATCCTGTGGATTTACATACAGAATTCCTGCTCTTGACACTGTAGCAGGGGTGGCTGTTTTCAAATGGTGTATCTCAAATAGCAGTCGCATTGATGGAGTCAAAGGAATCCGTTCGTTGCTGGCAAGTGTCAGCACCTACGAATGTGTAGAAGAGTGTAATGTTACTCTCATAATAAAACCTACTGCATTCATTTTTTAAGAATCTAAAAATCTGCTTCTGATATTATTTTATATTGCTCAGTTCATGTCTAAGGATCGATTAATAAATTCAATACATTGTGAGTTCATAAACAAAGACCCAATCAATTACAAAGAATGCTATCAAATTCTAAGGGAAGAATACAACAGAAGTTCATATTTAAGGTTATGATTAAATATTAGTTGTACTTGGTTTGTAATCTTTTTATTTAACATATTGCCAATCTCCAAGTAGAAAAGAATTCTAATTTACATAAAATATATTGCCTCTACACCAGTGGTGGGTTTCTACCAGTTTGCCCTGGTTTGGATAAATCGGTAGTGGTGGTGGTGGTAGGCTCTGCCCCCCGCCTGGAAGAAATCATGGCTGCTCTATGCATTCGCTGAAAGTTCTGCACATGTGCAGAAGTGCTGCACATGAGCGAAGCAAGTGCGCATGTATGCACTCCGAATTCTGAACCAGTAGCGAAGGTAAGTGAAATCCACTACTGCTCTACACATATAGATATATACCAGCAATAGACAAAGTATTGTTGTTCAGATGTTCTTCAGATCACTTAAAATCTCTTGTGTTTGGTTATGCTGGTTAAAATCAGTAGGAGTTAAAGTACTAAACCTCTGGTGTATTTCTGATTACAGATTCTTGATCTGTGCTAAAAGACTGATTTTCAAGAGAACTTCCAGAGGGAAAAAAATGATCGATTGAAGATGCTCTGCAAAAAGTAGAAACAATGTAAAGAATGAGGAGCCAATGAGTAGATCAGCTCTTTGAATTTTTCCAGACGAAGAGAGGAGAGATTACCCACAGGTGCTCCGAACAATTGCACCTAACTTAACCATTTCCCTAATCCTTTACAGATTTTTGCTGACACTAAGACTGAAATGATGAAGTTTCATGGATTTATTTATAGATAAGAGATGATATACAGGATAAAGAGATCATTGACTGTTAGTTGAAAGAGTTTTTTTTGTTTACATGCCTTGAGATGAAGGTTGCAAGTCACTTTGTTATATATTTCCTTTCTTTTTCTTTACAACATCCATACTTTTTCTTTTCTAGTCTAGATCTGTTTTTGTTTTCTTTAGCATTTTTCTTTCTATTCTTCTTTTAGTTTGTATTACTTTTTAGAATTGGAATTATAATGTTTAATACAATTATTTTTTAAAATAAGGATCCATTTCTAAGTCATAGAAAATCTTGAATTCCTATCTGTTCAACAAATTAGAAGAGAATTTGGACATATATACATCTCCATTCCCTTTCCTTTTCTGACTAGTACCAATACTAGGATATAATTTAATTGCAGAAGTTAATGTTAATAAGCTTCATTAACAGGCTCAGTTTCCAGCACTAGGCTCATAAAACTAAGACTTGCTTTACCTCAGTTTAGTTCTTATTCAGTGAAGAATAAGAAAACACAATTTCCTAGTTTATTAAACAAAATTGAGGTTTTTTTAATGCAATTACTCAAGTTTTAGTGTAGTGAGAAACCATTACCAAAAATATTTCTTACTGGATCTACTGGTACATCACTGAAAAGAGCTAGAATGTTTTAATGAATCTCAGTCACATTTAGAAACCATTTCATAGGGGATTTTTTTAAAAAATGAATGTTAAAGAAAAAAAAATGAAAATGCATTTTCTTATGCTCACCTTGTTATCATCCATAACAGTATTGAGTGATTCAATCCACATAGGATCTATGTCCCCATCTAAGACAATCCATTTTGGCCAATTGTGGCTCATATTTGCTTGCTCTCTCAAAAGAGAGGAAAAGAGTCCTGAGAAATGCATGTAAATAGATTTTGATAATAATGTTTAAATGACAAAAAGCAAAAGTTTCTTTCTCAGATGTAAAAGAATCTGAATATGCACACAACTGTTTTCATGCATGCACATGAGTTTTGTTTTAAATGTATACTTTATTTGGGGCAAGATCAAAAATTCTAATCCTGTATGTCTAGTTTAAGTAATTCTACAGTGGCTAAAATAATTGCCTGTCTAGTTAGGAATCACAATGTAATGAGATTATATTAGCATGCGGATACATCCAGGTAAAACTGACATCAAGGAAAGAACATATGGGGAATATGCAGAAAGTATCAGATAAGCAATCTAATGATCTACCTGTGAAGAAAAAACATTTCTGATATTTGAAAGACAATATTTTTCTATGTGAAGTATTCAATAATATATAATGTTCAGATGCACCATTTAAAAGAGGATTTTTATCTGTAGCATCATTTATAAATAGAATATAGTAACTGTTTTCTCTATACTGATGTTATCAGTGTTCCAGTTTTTTCAAATAATACTTTGATTGGTTTTTATTTCTATTTATTGATTGATAAAAATTAAAAACCAGAAAATAAAAAAATAGCATGTCACGGAATGAAGTCTTTTAACATACTACTTATGTAAACAAAAGTAATATGGTTTTTCTTTACAGAGAAAAATAATAATAATCATAGTCTCTATTGATCTGTGGTAGGAAATAGAAATTTTAGAAATCTGTTTTCTGATATTTATCTGGGTAGCTTGAACATGTACATCCTGGCAGAATTTTGGGATAAATTTTTACCCAACATATACTGGCTAACAATTAAGAATAGTTGGGATGCAACGCAACTAGAGAACATCAAATTGGGGAGCTGGTATAAAAGTCACCATAATAACTATTGTAATGTATTTCACTTGCCATCTTTCCATTCTCTTGTAGCATGATGTATGAACCCAAAGAGCTCATCAGTAGTCACAGCCTTGGGGTTCAAATCATTCCAAACAGGCTTCTGCTTCATGATCATATAAGTCTTATTCAGGGTTTTCAGAATCTGTTAAATCGAAAAAGAAAAAGAAAGAAAAAGGAAACTGAATCTTAAATTTTGAGGAAAAGTGGTTTTTTTAATGTAAATATGAACATTTCTATAAAATCTTAAGTACGGTGTTTTGATCTTTGCACTGTATTTCAAAGGCTGGTTTTTAAGGACTTCAAGAGACATTAGCCATGGGAAAGGATCTTCTAAAACTTTCCCCCACAAATCTAGAATTACAGAATTATTAATTCTATACCTTCTAGTTTTTCTCATGATTGTTTTTAATTCACATCTGCCAAAATTATTAGTTCACATTTTAATAGTGATTCTGTCACAAGTGTTTTCAGGATTGCTGTAGCTACTTGATTAGTCACAAACAGTATGGTTTCAATCAAACCATCTCCTGTTTGCAATTACCTGCAAGCCTTCCCTGTTAATTGCAGGTTAACTCCCCATATAAGCAAGGACCTTTTCGCATGCTACTTGGGCCAAAATGCTTTTTAGGCCTAGATGCAGAGCTCCTGCTGGAAGCTGGATGCAGAGCTCAGTGCAACACTGCAGAAGGGAGGAGAACGCAGATAAGGACTCCAGACGCTGTTGCAGAGATACTCCCACGGATGCTTGCCTTTTGCTGTTTTGAAGCACGCAAGCCAACGTTTGAACTGCTGCTGCTGGACATTCTTCCTCCCACAAGCTTCAAGCTATGTTGCTGATTGAATTGTTTTTTCTTCAGGAAACTTTTAGCTGTGAAGTTCATGCTGCTGCCCTTTTATTGCCTCGATGATGTATCGACACCGAAGCTATCTATTGTCATGTTAGTTGTTTTCTCTTGTGAACTGTTTCGGTATTGTGGAAAGGAATTTAGGGAGATAGCCTGGCTTCACATAACCAAGATAAGACTTTGTTTTTAATGTGCTTTTTTAAAGACATAGTTACTTTTAAATATTTTAAAGTAAATTATATTTTTTACACAAGACTACTCTGTCAGATTTATTTCAGTCCCAGTGCGTTTGCTCATGAGCTGGTTCACGGTCCGGGGTACCCCTCAACCCCATTTCTTCACAGATTCAATAATTTGCAAGACATTAGAAATGACAATGGGGCAAAAACAACTATGCATATTAGTTTCATTTTGCGAATAAGCAGGAATAATGGGGAAATGACAAAGATAAAGAGAATTGTTCTCCAGAAAAATCAGAGACCCATACATTAGAATTTAGTAAGCTTTCACTTCCCCTAAAAAGTAACCCTAAATTGTTAATAATTTGATCCCTGATCTGCCCTTGCATTTTTCATTAATTCATTAATTCATTGGCTGCTCATTCACCTTGCAACTGTGAATAGCTAACAACCATATAAAAATCAATATAGTTACAAATGGCAATTAAAACATGCTAATATTTTAGTATTCATAATTTAAAAAGTCTACGCTGAAATAATTATATAAATAATTTAAAACAGGCTTATCTAACCTTCTGGTCCAATGCCTAAGGCAAGAGCTAGATCTTCAATGCCTTACAAAGAACAGCTCATAAAATGCTCTTGCATCAAAAGATGTTAGAAGGATTTCCCCCCCCAAAGAAACTTTTTTTATTTGATTATTCCCTAGATAGCCTTAATCCCAAAAGGAAAAAAAATACTTCCTTATCATGATTAGCTTCATCATAACTATTTTTAACCACTGGAATTTCACATTAACACAAAAATATGAATGGGCATAGTTGAGGTGAAAGCATGTTTTTTCAATTTGCCTGGAAAATAATATTTTCAACAAAATAATAGATGAAATTAGGAAGGATATACTTGTACCTTGCTTTTTCCTGTTCCTGCATTTCCCACTACAAAGACAGAATGACGCACAGCCAGCAATTCCTCGAGCTGAACAACCTGCCAATAATAATAATAATAATAATAATAATAATAATAACAACAACAACAACAACAACTATAACAACAACAACTATAACAACAACAACAAACAACAATCCTAAGGGGTTTTTCTCCCACATCAACCAAGACATTAATTTTTCTTCCCATAGTAAAACAATTGTATTCAGGAAATGAAAATGTTGCTTTGTACAATAATGATCGTAGATCCCTTGATAAAGTACAGTATCAATTAGCTTCAATGGCCAATGAAGTCACCAAAATGTTTTATGGTTTTAATTTTTAATAAATTTGTACACTGGCCAAAATTACACTTTCTTGAGATAGGATAAACAACTATATAAATATATTAAATAAATAAATGAAATGAAAGGCATAACAAATACATTCATAAATTTGAATTAGGAGAGTTGCTGTAAAAAATGTGAGATCAAGCAGAGCACCTCAGTGAGCTACACCTGGCAACATCAGTCTCCTGAGATTCCGTGGCTTTGCTTTTACTGAGTTACTAGAAAGAAGATGAATTTTAGGTCAATTATACTCGTGGCCAAGCTACTGCATTCTAGGTGCTTCTACAGTTTGGTTGCTATCTCTACGGGCTTTTCTACCAATTAAGAGCCAGATCTAAATTGGATGTTAATTCTGCTGCTTCACTTCTGATACTGGCATTTATCTATTCATACTACAGGCAAAATTGATTGCCCTGATGATATATTGGGGAAAGAGTTTTAATGTTGATAAACATTCTCTTATATCAGAAGTTCATTCTGCTTTTTTCTTTTTTCTCATCAAGCAAAAGAACAAAGCAGACAACTGACAATCCTTAATGAAGTAATATTTCCATTTTTGTACTGTATTAAAGTTTAGCACTGGTAGCTAAGTATCAGCAGTACTAAATTATTTAAAAACAAACAGAATAGGGGCAGGAATTGCATTTCTATGACAAATTAGTGCATGTGACACATTTTATGATAATACGCTTATATTCTAATTAACACTGAATTACTAACATACAGCACTGCTACTGAAAGACTAATATTTTAAGGACACTATGTAAGGTCAATAAGGATAACTTCATACCTAGCACAACCTGTCTGCAATTATTTTGATTTAATTTTTTTACAGACTGTAATTAAAAGCAATGGATTTTTTTTTTTTTTTACTTTCAGAATGAAGGTCTCCTCAGGCTGTAAGTGAAGCTCCAGGGTAGATTGTTTAACCATCTGTTCAAATTGCAAGCCCCTTTTCCTTGGAACATCCAAAGCTGGAAAGAGGTCACTAATTAAGCCCATGAAAATGGGGATATCATCTGTCACTATCTTAGGCAAATTGAAGTCCCTCAAGGCTCGCATAAGTATCTGGAAAAGGGAGTAAACATTATTGTACTTAGAAAGTTTCTGATCAGTTTCATGGTCAAAATATACTTTAAAAAAAAAAGCCTAATTAAAATCCAATTAAAGGGAAATTGTGATGCAATTTGCAGTGGAAAAAAATATCTGCATGCATATGTGAGAATCTTAGTAGTTACACTGCAACTTCCTAAGGGGGAGGCAGCATATTCCAGAGAGAGCTAAAGACAGTATGGGGAAGGGAAGAAAGCGTTCAGGGTAGCCACACCCTAGAGGCAATGGTGGGATTCAAATAATTTAACAAATGGTTCTCTGCCCTAATGACTGGCTGATTGGGCATGGCCATGGTGGGCATGGCCAGGAGGTGTGACAACTGGCACTCAGCCTCCTGCACAACCCTGGGAGCAAAAACGGGCTGCAGGGAGGGGGTGCCACCCTCCCACCCCCCGTTTTGGGCCTAGTAAACCTTCCTGCAGCCGCCTGGGAGCCAAAACGGGGCAAGTGGCGACTTCTAGAAGGGGAGGGGCGGGGAGGGGCCAGCCAGCAATTTAACAATTGGTTCAGCTGAAGTGGTATGAACCAGTTGAATCCCACCACTAGGCAGAAGTGGTCGGTTTCAAAAAATTTTACTACTGGTTCTGGGGGTGTGACTTAGTGGGCGTGGCAGGGAAGGATACTGTAAAATCTCCATTCCCATCCCACTCCAGGGTAAGGATACTGCAAAATCCCCATTTCCTCCCGATCAGCTGCAACTTGGGAGGCAGAGAATAGATGGGGGTGGGGCCAGTCAGAATTTTTATTACCAGTTCTCTGAACTATTCAAAATTTCCGCTACCGGTTCTCCAGAACTGGTCAGAACCTGCTGAAACCCACCTCTGCTAGGCAGTAATAGATACACCTATTAGGTAGAAGGTTATAAATTTAGTCTAGTGAGATTCTGTCTATTAAATGTAACAAATACAGAATTGGACTAGACTGGATTTCACCATGTTAACTTTAGGGCTTAGGCGCCACATATATTATTATCAAAGACAAATTGGAAGATTAATCTGGTTCTGTCTCCATGTTCAGGGGAAAGAATTCCCTGTCAGAATAGCTATGGCAAAATGCCTGTGTGGAAATTTGCGAACTTCAGTGCCAACATGCTTGGATTTTGGGAAGCAAATTTATGAAGTATATTTTTGCATCAAGTTGCATACCTGGTCTTCAGGTCTAGTCTTATCTCCTCGCTTCAAAGAACCAGCAACTACCAAGACAGATTTAATAGCCCGAAGACCCCAATCATAGTGATCCTATGATGAGATATATTCAGGAAAGTTTAAATAATCATTTTCCAAATCTAGTAACTTGTCCATATTATATTTTTAAACACTAGAAACTAAATTTTATTAGTCTTTTCTGATATCATAAATTTACAGTATATACCAGTGGTCTATGATAGGATAAAATTTTTAAATAAAATATTTAGTTATTCAGATCTAAATTGATTCAGATTAATCAATAAAGTAATCAGGTATAATAAAATATTTATAAATAGTTATAGTGGTAAATATAGATTCCCTGGTAGCATCTGACTTATATGGTAATACTTCCCTTCTCTGTTCAGTTTGATTTTGAATAAGATATAATAAAATTATCAGCAAACTATTTTCCATTCCAAAAAATAGAATGAATGCACAGCACATTTCTTCACATAAAAGAGAGGGAAGGAGACAGGTAGAATAAAAAATGTACATGTAAAACAAAAAAATTGCATGAAAGAACTTTATATAATTTTGGACTAAACACTCTACTTATGATACTGTACATTCACATTGTTTTCTAAATTAATGTTTTGTTAGCTATAACAAACCAGAACAAAATAATATTATTCTTTGCAAAGAATTTTGTAAGTATAGAGGAGTCACGAGGGTAGTTTGATGTAAAGGTTAGGGCATCAGGCTAAAAACCAGGAGATAGTGATTTCTAGTCCTTCTTTGGGCTTAAAGCCAGCTGAGTGACCTTGGGCTAATCACACTCTCTTAGCCCTAGGAAGAAGGCAATGGCAAACCACTTTTGAAAAATCTTTTCAAGAAAACTGCAGGGGCATGTATCCAAGAATCAGGAAAAAAAGAAAAAGAAAAAAACCCGAGTCATACTGTGCCATACCAAGAGCTTATTTAATATAATAACCCATTTGGACAACCAAATATAGAAATTTAGAATGACATGAATGCTCTAGGAAATTGATTGTCATCATTACATTTTGTGATGGTGAAGTTCAGAAGATAACAAATAAGAGTTGTGAAAAAATATTTTCCCTTAAGTTATACCAAATTGCCTATAATTAACATTGGTTAACCTAGTGTTCTAGTATTATATATGAAAGTAAGAGGAAAAAATCTCTGGTCACTTTCTTCATGCTATGCCATTGAAAAAATATCAACATTTAAATAATAAATCCAAATAATAGAAGTATTTTGATAGCTTTATAGGACTCTTGACTTGTCATTACGAGCTGGATATACAAAGATCCAGGTCAAAGAGATCTCACTTACTTGCTTAGAGAGAAGCTCGCTACAAAGAGTATACAGGGTAACAAATTTTCTGGCTAACAATCGTGCATTAATAAACCCTTCAGCAACCAGCATTATTTCACAGATTAGTTCAATGTCAGGGACCACCATTGCACAGGGTCTAAACACAAAACAAAAAACACATTAAACCAAAATCAGAGATTATAATATGAACATAATGAGAACAAGAAAACTAACTGTTCCACCTGTCCATCCTATTAGATCCAGTAGAATGGGCATGTTATGGATTCCCTAATGTAGGGGGCCATATTGATGGGCCATGATCTCACCTCTGGGAGGAAGTCAGTGTGGCCTTTCCCCCAGAGATGAGATCAGCCTCTCATCATTCCTGAACTTTTGAAGATCTGTCATGACCAGAGGTGGGATTCACTTACTTTCCCTACCAGTTCGCAAATGTGAGCACGCATGCGCAAGCTCCCTTCACTCACACACGCCCCCTCTGCACATGCACAGTGGTCGCACATTACGTCTGGGTGGGTAGGCGGAGCCTCCCGCAGTCGCTGCTACCGGTTCACCTGAACTGGACACAACCGGCTGAATCCCATCTCTGGTCAAGACCTGATTTTGTAGCAGACTTGGGAACCCTAGGTCTTGTGACAAAGGTCCATTGCTTTTAATATCCATCTGCCTATTATTATCTTTTCTTATTTAATTCTTTTATAGTTTTTTATATTTTAAACAATTATTATATACAGGTTTTAGGTAGTGGTTGATTTATATTTGTTGTTTATTGTTTGCTGCCCCGAGTCACCTTCTCTGAGATGGGCAGCATATAAATTTGATTGATAAACAAACAAACAAACAAACAAACAAACCCCAATTCAAGGCAGTGGTTTTTTACAAATGTAGCTGCCTGAGCTGAAATTAATAATTATATATTAACAATCATTTTCTTTCAATATATGGGCAATGGCTAGCATATTCTAGTCTTACTATTTTAAACAAAACTGCAAATGTTAATTTTCTCAAGTTAGTTTTTACAATTCTTTGCATATAATCACTTCTGTTACAGAAAATAAATATAATAAGATGACACTTAATAGGTAATCTCCAAGGTAGGCTTTTTTCTAAAATAGAGGTTAAGGGTTTTTTTGCATTACTTTGTTTAACTATCTTTGCTTTACAAAAAGCTAAAATTTTGCTAAAGAGAATGGTCCACTTTCTCATATTGTTTACTAGGAAAGGTACTGATATCATGTGACTGTGTTGTGCATTTCTATTTTAATATATTTAAGGTGTTTATTTAATCAAACATTCTTTAAAAAAACTGTTCTTCATTAAAATACCTGATAAGAGTCCTTTTAAACTAGAAGTAAACAGGGGAATACGGTTTACTGCTACAACAAATATAAGTGAAGCTATTTTAAGATTATCTTTTAACTTTGTTATGATTTTATTTTCAATAGTAAAATTTTCTTTTGCACTTAGCAAAAAGAAAAAAAACAATATTTCATCTCTCATATTTCTATTGGGGGGAGGGGTCAAACCTGGATCTTTGAAGAGCTCTTTCTTTAAATCAATATATTAAAAAGCTATAGTTGCTAACTATTGGAAATCAAAGAATTGACATTAGGGAGCATAAATGTCTTATCCTTCATACTCACCTGAATAGAGTTTTAAGGTTTTCAGGTAATTCTGTTCGGCCAGCATAGCCTGGATTCATAGTAATAAATATTCCCACTGATGCCTTCAATGTGATGTTTTCTCCAAGGAAAATGAATCTGCATTATTAAAGAAATAAATCAGCAAACTTTGTTACAAGAGAAGTAATTGTCTCTGGTTTTGGTTTTTTTGGAAATTGCACTCAAAACACAGGGAAAGTCTATAACTAGGATATGAAAATATACACGACTACTTCTAAATACCACTCAAGCTGTTCAAGTATCTAATTTTTAGTAGAAACCTCTTTGAGGGTCTTTTAAAATATCTGTTAATATGTCATAAAAGGTCTAGTTATTTTGAATTCAGGTAGATAAATGGTTAATAACTTCATAATATATTTAATCCCTTAAAATATTTAATAAACTAGCTAATACTCACTGTTTTTTGTTATTTCTGATGGCATCATGGATAGTTTTTACTTGTACTGCCACCACTGAAAGAACTTCTACTGAAATTCGGTTGAATTCATCAAAGCACCCCCAAGCGCCTGTTTGAACCAAACCTTTAAAGATGTTTCCTATAGACTAAATGAGGAATAAAAAGAGTAATAGTTTCCTATAAACAACATGTTTGCATTATTGTTCTCAGTTGTGAATTCATTAAATTAAGAGTTTCTTGGTCTACTAAGCTCAAGATACCATATAGCTACTACATATAAGGACTAATGTATTTGCAAAAATAAATTTGCTTAATCAATTATAAATATCAGAAAGTGTCATTGAGTTCAGTGAAATAAACTATAGTACAAAGCTTGCAACTGGGAAAAATTTTAAGGAGGCACTCTAAACATGGTTTAGTCCCATCCTAGTAATACCCTAGTTTCCCCCAAAATAAGACATCCCCTGATAATAAACCCAATCGGGCTTTTGAGTGCATGGCAATAAGGTCAAGCACTTATTTCAGGGTTCAAAAAATATAAGACAGGATCTTATTTTCGGGGAAACACGGTAGTATTTTATATTCTTTAAAATGTATAATTGAATTGATTACTTTGAGGAATATTAAGCAATGCTTCATTTGTTCCACTTTAAAAATACATTATGTATAAGCATTAAAAAATGCCAAATAAAATCTAGTTAAATATCACAGAAAGAGTAATGGAAGCTTGGAACCAACTTCCAGCAAAGGTAGTGGCTCAGTCATCAGTAACCTGAGCTTAAATGTGCTTGGAATAAACACAAAAATTCTAAAATTATAAATTCTAAAATTCTAAAAAAACTTGATGGACTACAAAGTCATTCTCTTTCATCAGTTTTCTATTCAGTATTTCTATCTACCGTATATACTCGAATATAAGCCGAGTTTTTCAGCACGTTTTTCAGGCTGAAAAAGCCCCCCTCGGCTTATATTTGAGTCACGAAAAAAAATGCCTTTTAAAAAGAAAACAAATGAGTAGACCTGCAAAAATAGAAAAAACAGCCACTTTCAGCGTCAGTATAGGTTAATTACCATAAGTTGATTTGAAGAGCCTCCCGACTCTCAGCTGATATGCTCTCAGCTGTTTTACCGGGGCTCTGTTGCTAGCTAGCTGCAAAGAGGTAAATTGCTGGAGCATTTTCCCTTCCCCTCCCAGCTATGCTAAAAAAGCGAAACTGAAACTAAAGCAGGGTCTTTGCTGCAACATGACAAAATGAGGCAGAGAGAGATTTCTTTTTCTTTTTCTTGCAACGTTGGAAAGGCAGATATTTTTTTTCCTCATCAAAAAAAGTAGGTGCAAACAATGGAAATTCATGGCAAATGGCAAGAGGAGAGTTCAAGATTTTAAAACACAAAAGAAAAAGCTCTATTTAACTAGGGAATTGTAATAATTGAGATACTATTAATTGTATATTGTGTTGAAAGCAGAAATGGTTAAGTTGTGGTTTGGAAGAATATATGGGGGCAATTATTTGGTTTATTATTATTGGTAAATATAATTACTGGTAATTGATTTGTAAGAAATTGGATTGCATGGAAATAATTGGAATATTCATGTTCATATTGATTAATATACAAAAAAGATAGTTATATAACTAATTGATTTATATTAAAATGTTGAATTTGTATTGAACAACTGTAATATTACATAATTAACCAATGTGAGGATGGATATAAAAATAGATGACAATGGGAAGGAGTATAATATAGAATAGAAGTGAAAAATTGAATTTGATTAAGATTAGAGATGAGGATGAAGGGTAATATTGGTTTTTTTTAAAAAGTAGATGAGGAATAAATATGGCAAAAAGGAAATATAGAAATTGTAAATTTAAGTGAAATGACTGAACACTGTTTAAATTTGTGAACCGGCCAAATACTCTGTTCAAAGAAAATACATTGTATGTTTGTATGTGTGTTTCTAATTATTGCTATTTATTCATATTTGTTCTCTTTTATTCTTTAAAGTTTAACAATTCATTCTTTATCTTAATATCTTTATTTTTGTTTGGGGTTGGTTTTCTTCCCTTTCATCTTTTTTATTGTACAGCAATCTTTCTCCTCAAATCTACCACCTCTCTCTTTGAGGAAGGGGGGAGAAAGAGAATGAGAGAGTGAGTGGAGGAGAGAGAGAGAGAAAGAGGGGGAGAGAAAAAGAATGAGAAAGGGAGGGGAGAGAGAAATGGTGATAAGATAGGGCAAAAATGTAAAATGTGAGGACAGTCGTAAGTTCGAGGACTGGTCACAAGTGCGAGGACCAGTCAAAAATTACTTTTTCAGCCCTCTGAGTAGTCCATATGCACAAAAGGACTACCCAGAGGGCTGAAAAAAGTGATTTCTGACAGGTCCTTGAACTTTTGACCAGTCTTTTTTTATTTTGAAATTTACCAGTGGCCGCTGCATTTCCCACCCCCGGCTTATACTCGAGTCAATAAGTTTTCCCAGTTTTTTGTGGTAAAATTGGGGGTCTCGGCTTATATTCGGGTCGGCTTATACTCGAGTATATACGGTACTATCACCCAAGAAGTAGAATCCATCCACTAATGAAAAGATCCCTTTGAAATAATGTCTGACTGATTTGCTACTGTATGATTCAATCTCCTTTAACAGTGGATCATCCCGACCCAAAGAAAAGGAGAAAAGCATCTTTATCATCTTTCTTTGAAGATAAATCGTCGAAAATAACCAAAGCACCTTGTAATCCATCTGCTCAGAACAGTTAAAAACATAGACCATCATTCCAAGTGCATGTCCAAGATCCTTTGTGGTTTCTGTTTTGCCTGTCCCAGCAGGACCTGCAGGTGCCCCACTCATTTTTAAGTGTAGAGATTGAGTAAGAGTAATGTAACACCTTTAACAATAAAAGCACAATGACAATAACATAAGCTTTCTTTAATGATGGACGGTGCAAAACCACAAGCTACAACCACAAGCAATATGAATTTAGGAATTTATGTTGTATTTTTTTGGAAAGAATATTCAAAAAATAAATAAATTTATATAAAATAGATTTCAAAAAAAACTTCAATAAATAAATTTCATGATGTCATTATTTTGCTTTAACACTGCAAACAGATGCACAGTATGGCAAATCAATGACTGAGGAATGTAAGAAGAATATGAGCATACAGTAAAATGGGGATTTGGGGTAGCATATTGGGAAGAAAAAAGTATGTTTTGAAAATTTGTTTGATCCTTCTGCATTGTCATGGCTATGCAGATTTTGTATCAAAAAATCCATACGGTAGCATTTGTAGATTTACATACATGTAAATGTATGTATGAGCTTATTTCCAGATGCATGTATAGCTGCTTAAATTATGAGTCTATTGAACACATTTTCAACATATTTTTCAGTTATTGTGTGCAGAATTGCAACATACATATTTCTTTATGGATTAAAATGTAGGAATCTTGCTTGCATTAATAGTTACATGTTTCTTCAACTCAGCAGTTATGGTATACAAAAAATCAAATACTAAAAACCTAACATTCCCTTTCTTGATATGCAGTTTGATTATTTCTTCTATTCCAAATTATTATTTTAGTTAATTTCTTGAAAATAAACCTAATAGAACTGTGCAAAGGTTTGCAGATGGTGGAATGGTAGTATGCAAATTTGTACAGTCTGGAAAACCCCTGGCCTGTTTACCAAAAACATTTCTGCTTGAATCTTCCAAGCAGAGGTTCTTCATTCATCCTAGAGGCATAAGCTCCGCTCCTTAAAATGCCAACCCAAGCATTCCCATATAACTTAAGAAATTAGATAGGGATTTTTTTTTTAACCTATTGCAATTATACCAACTTGTAAGTAAACTTAAAAATAATAATAAAATGACTTTCTAATATTAATATTTTTTCACTGGAAAGGATAATATGAGATTTTCTTTATAATAGTAAATTCTGAAAGACAAGTCAGGGAGGGCCACTATTAGACAAATATTACCTGTCAGTCAAAGGTGTAATAACTAGCCGAGGGGTATTTCCCAAATACTCATAATAATACTGAAACTGAGCATCACAAATGTTGGCAAAGCAGTGTTTCAGTGTCCAATCCCATCTATGGCGTAGTTGTGACAGCCAAGGGAAAGCTTGGGAACTAGCAATCTATAAAAACACCACATTATAAAATGATTATTTATGCAGATGCTATAAAAGAATAAAGAACCCAGTCAATGCCAAAATGCTTATGCTATCATCACCAGCCTTATTCACAATCATTCATATGTAACTCCAGTGTCTGCAATTATAAGAGTTTAGATTCATTCCCAGGCACCCCTGCACCATAGCAAATTAAATGCAATATAAGATTGCCTTTTTAATGGAGGCTTTAGTTACAATAGATATTAGAATTTCTGCCAAGATAATTTTCTCTTCCATGCTCACATTTACAAGAAACAAACTATAGGTATATGACATGAGTCAATTTTATATGTGCCTTTCACACCATTCATATCATTTTATTCCTCAGATCTGATTTTATTGACACTCTTTGGATTCCATCAAACAATTATATCTTCAATATCTCATTTGGTTCTTTTCTAGCATTTGCAACACCATACACTGCCTGATTGTCTTTAAAATATCAATGATGTCAGTGGAAACTAAGAAACTAAAGTTGTGTCTATTGCCGTTAACATTCTCAAAGGAACGTCAATGCGTTCTTATCAGAAGAAATGTTAAATATAACAATATATATAGACACCATTCCTTATTTTATTTCCACTAATTGTCCTCTGCAGAAGTTCATGCAGAGAAAGAGGAAGATACAAAACATAATAAATCATTTTTTTCTGATATTTTTCTAGTCTCATTTTGTAAAATTTAGTTTTTGTGGTTTTTAGCTCTGAATTGCTTGATCTAAGGCACTTATTCTCAATCCGCATTCCCCCATTCAGACAGATATGACATATAAACAGAGAAAGTGAAATACTTATCCATAAAGCAAATAGGGATCTCAGCTAGAGTCCAGAGGTAACAGGAATCTCTAGTTTAAAATAAATGGATGCTAAACATTCTTCCTCCAGGCAGACTGCAGTAGATATGGAAATGCTTATCAGCCAAAGTATTTAAGTCCAAGGATACACTTATCTACATTCAGGATAGATTCAGAATAGTGGCCTAAATTTAAAACAATGACTAGTGGTTTTACCTTCTGAGATAGAAGCTTTGCCACCACATCCCTTGCATGTACATCTACTGTACAAATAGTCATGATCTTCTGTCTATCACTTGGTGTCAGGTCACCCAACAGTAGAGCAATAAGAGCATTTAGCTGAGCAATCTAAGAAAGACAAACATAAATAATTTTATATTTTATTTTATATACCAAATCATTGACATTCACTCTCAGCCCAATTTATCTCACAGGGTTCTTGTGGGAAAATCAGAAAAGGAAGTTTGCTGCCTTGAGTTATTTGCAAAAATAATAAATATGGGATATAAATATGTAAAAATGAAATTGCTTACAGTTTTGCTGCAAGACAAACAGCTTTTCTCCCTTTTACATGCAATTGTAAATTCTATTTAGATATGGTTTGGTAGCTCATATGTAAAGGGTAACATCAATACCTGTTTCTTATGATAATCCTTCAAAGCAGTTTCAAATCCTTCTTCAAGCCTGCTGAATGCTATTCCCACATCTGTAGTCCACCAGATTTGAGAACCAGTAAGTGCTACTTGTGCAGGATAATCAATGATCCACTGTTCTCTGGGTTTTTCCTCATAAACAGTGATAGCTTCTGTGATGTGATAACGCACTGATTCACGCATGATGTCTTCCAGGCGTTTTAACCAGGTTTCTACCTTTTCACGTAACAATTAGGCACATTGGATTCAATTCACAGAAAGTTATTTGCACTTAAAATTAACTTGTCACTATGTGAATAGTTTCTTGCTCATACAATATATTCCATATTCCATATTTTCTCTTCACTATACCCACCTCTGAAGCAAAAGATCAGACATTGCCTATAATGTTGTATTGTGACCTTGGGATTGCACCAATTGGACTTTTGTGTCCAATTATCATTGTTCTGATGGATGTAGTTTTTACTCATGAGTGACTTTTTCTTTCTTTTTAATGGATAAGATATTCATAAAGAGTGTTGTCAATTCCAGGCACATGGATCACTTAAATGAAGATGATCAACAGACTAATTAATTCCATTTCAGTAATATAAGATCCAGGAGATGGGGAAATCTTTATACCCCAAACTGCTGCAAATTTGACTAATACTAAATGAACAATAATATTTGGTTCTGAAGAGAACTCTAGGACAATTGAAGAACCTTTCAAACTGTGAAACATTTGAGTTTGTTAATGTATTGTAGCACACTGATGGTAAGGAGATAAATCACCATCTCTCACTGATGGTGAGAGAACTGCAAAGGAAATACCCTGGTGAGATTATTCAAATTTAGCTAGTATTGAGGTTCTTTGATACAGGATGAAGTAACAGCTTCTGGAACCAATTTTTTTAGTGGATGCAGTATAATGTATTTTTTAACTTCTGTGTTAAAGTATATGTTTCAATAAACTAAACAGTGATATTAAAAAACAAACTGAAGGGATTCTTTGTATTAATGGGATACTCAGCAAACATTTTTGTAAATTCTAGAATGAAGGGCTACATAGGAACACAACCCATGTGTGCAAATCACAGAGCAGACAAAAAAAGTATTCATTCAAGACCTATTGCCATAGAATATTAAGGTAACTGCACGAAAAAAAGAAAGAAAAATATATTACTTCATTTTAAAGTGCATAGAGAATAATAATTCTAAGAATCTTTTGCATAACCTAACAAAAATGTTCTTTTTGGGAAGGAAGGACCTACATAGTTTTATGATCATAATTTAATATGCTTGATACTTGTTATGTCTTCCATCACACTGTGCTACAATAACTTGATCCAAAACAACATCATCCCTATGCAAGCATAATCAACATTTCCTTATTGCCTTTAGGATTTAAGCCTTGATTATTATAATGGTATTGATTGCTCATAAAGACTTTTATAAATATTTGACATATTTATTTTGACAACTCATAGTATGAAATTTAATTTTAACAGTAGAAAATGCAGCCTAAATTGCCTTATCATTGCCCAAAGTGTTTAAACATAGCTTGTCTTCCAATTCTCTCATCCTTAAATGTGTTTGATAACATGAACATCCATTGATTATTCCCAAAATGAAGGACTACAATAAAATAAGAGATGAATAAGAAAATTTTGAATTTCTTTAAAATGTATAAAGATGATTCAAAGTAGAAATTTGTTTGCTATAAAATAGACATACTATCCCAGATGAATCTAGGGGACAATTTTAAAAAGAAGTTTTAAAAACACAAATGAATAAATAGTCATCTGGGATTTTATTGGGAATTGTCTTGAAAAGTTCATTGTAAACTAACATAAGTATTTTCCTGAGCATCTTAACACCTTAACATAATTATTATAACACATTTATTTTAAGGGACATTTTATTTGAATACTTAGGGAAACAGAAATTGTTCTTTAAAAATTCATATTTCATTTTTTAAAAAATAAATAGCATCTGAAATATTTTTATTTATATATCCATAATTATAGACAAGGAGACTTTTCATTAATAATATGTGTGTTTATGTGTATACCTAGTCAAAATGGTGTCTGTTAAGTGCTGCTTATTATTTTCTAATTTTAGAACACAAAGAAAAATATCACACTTCAGTGCATCACATACCTGACCACTACATTTGAGTTGTCCACTGAATGGGACATATTCCTTTTCTTTGCTGTACATCCCTAGTACAATATTGCTGTGTTCATCTTCGTTGTCTTGAAATTTAAGATCAGCAGTATTGTCAAAAAGTTTAATAAGATGGCAAGTCACCTGCATTTACAAAACAATATACAATATACAATTTAAAAACTGTAGGTTTACCCAGATTTTAATCATTCTTTTATTTCACTTTGTTGTATATCATTTTTTGCAATTAATGCTTTAGGTATGATGGCAAGAAAATTTACCTGTTTAGGTTGGGCTCCTTTTGAAAGAATGTCTAGCAGGTCAGCAGATGAAATAAAATAGAACCGGGGGAAAGCCAAACGTTTGGTCTCTAAGTATTCAGCAAGAGCCTTTTCACAAAGCAAGAGTCTGAAAATTGAGGAGGAAAATATTTCTGTTTAAGAATGTATGGGTTTTGTTCAACAATAATTTTAATAGCTCATTATGGGAAGTTAGTAGTTCAAGACTTTCTTCAATATGAATATAAGAGTTTAATTGTCCTTCATAAGAATAATGAATATATAGGTTTTCAGATTCTGAATCTGAAAAAGCTGCTTTAGCTGAAACTGTGGAATTTCAGCCTTAGGAGACACCAAGCCAAAAGTCACATGAGGCTGATCAAAAACATGTACCACTTGGATAGCTAAAGCAATCAGATGGAGGATGACATAAGGCCTTCCAAGCACCCACACCAGTTAGAGTAAATAAAGAGCAGAGCAGTTCTCTGAGACTTATTGCCTGCAAGGGAGTAAAACTCTTGATTAGTGACAATTAGCTGCAGACTGGCTTAAGAGGCAGCTCTGACCCATGTTCCTTTGCTAGAAACAACTGTCTGATATCTCACATGATGTTCCCGTGAATCCTGTTTGTAAAAACACCCCAGCTGATAATCCTGACTTGGCCCTTAGAACCTTGGACTGATTTTGGACTATTCTTCTGGATGCTCCTATTTAGAATCAAATCAATCAAGTGATTTGCATATTTTGACTGTTATCTCCTGAATATGAGAAAACTATGAATTACCATAACAACTGTATGTAAATTGGCAGTTGAATCAGAAGGACAATAGCCTAAAGCAATACGAGTAATTAAAATCTACTGTATGTACAGTATTTTTTGCATGAAATAAATTTCTCTGTTCAGGGTCAAAGATGAGGCAGTTATGAATAAAACTGTTTAATGAGCAAATTGAGAAGTCCATACCTGTGAAGAAGCATTACATGCTATTTAAATGACTGTATTAATGGAATGTGAATGTGAGACTTTTTTCATGTAGTAGAGGTATTTGTTATTAAGCCCTGCAAATCTATGATTAAAATATCAATATTATTTTAAATAAAGCTTTAAACAATTATCGAATCATGATACATAACTGCCATTAACTATTATATATTTAATTATATAAGAACTGGCTCAACAATACCTATGCTGCAAATCTTGAAGTTTTTCATACAAATTAGGCTTGGTTGCTGCTTCCAATACATTTCTGGTATTTGCTGAATCATTCATTAATCCCTAGGTTCAGGAGCAAACATATTTCTTTTAATTTGTGAAAAAAGATTTATGTGATTCCTCATTTTTGAGGAAAAGAAAATATTTCCCCTATCTCCAGAATGCTAAGCATAATATTTGTACTAGGATAAATTATCCTCAAATCTGCATGAAAAAATCCTGACCTTGTGGTACCGATTTTAAAAACAACTGTTGCTGGAAAACAACACCTGCTCACACATTATATAGTTTTCTACATTTCAAAGGAATAGCAGTGTTACATAAATCAAGTCAAATAACTATGACAATTTCATATCAGTAAATACTGTTTTCAGACATATTTTGACTTTTTTTCCTATCTTCCTGAAGAAAGTAGTATTAATAATTTATTGAAAATCATGTTTTATCTTTTCTAGGGAACCATATATTTATTTTAAACTGTTACACTTTAGGCAGCAAGGAATAAAATTCCATATCCCTCAAAAATGATAGCAAGTGATAGGTTGCTACCGGCGCCCCGGATTGGGTGAACTGGTAGCAGCAGCGGCGGAAGGCTCTGCCCACCTGCACCAACATCTCTGTGCATGTGCAGAAATGTTGCATGTGTGCACAAATGCGCGCATGCCAACAAGCAAACCAGTAGTGGCCGAAATTGAAACCCACTACTGGTAGCAAGGTGCAGGTAGTCTTTAATTTACAACAGTTCATTTAGTGACCAATGAAGTTAAATGGCACTGAAAAAAGTGGCTTATGACCAATTTACAACTTTTACAACATCCCCGTGGCCATGTGATCAAAATTCAGACTGTTGGCAACTGATTCATATTTATGATGTGTAGCGTCCCAGGGTCATGTGATCACTTTTTTGCAACGTTCTGACAAGCAAAGTTAGACGGGGAATGCCAGATTCACTTAACAACTATGTTATAACCTAATAGCTGCAGTAATTCACTTAATAACTGTGGCAAGAAAGATCATGGGGCAACGTTCACTTAACAATTGTTTTGTTTAGCAACAGAAATTTTGGACTCAGTTGTGGCTGTAAGTTGAGGACTACCTGCATTTATACTAACATACATTTCTGTTTTCATCAATGTCCAGATAACACTGCACTACTACATATAGTAAGATAGGTATAGACATATTCTTTTTAAAATTGCTCTACAAAGACATTTTCCTAATGTTGTTTTTCATTTCTCACAAAAGATGCCTGAAGTTCTAGATAAATATTTTCATACTTGCTAATTAGTTTGTTTTTCCTGTATAGGAAGTCTTTGATTTATGACCACAACTGAGCCCAAAAATTCTGTGGCTAAGTGAGACAGTTATTAAATGAGTTTTACCCAGTTTTATTATTTTTCTTTCTACAGTTGTTAAATGAATCACTACAGATGTTAAGGTAGTAAGATGATTGTTAAGTGAATCTGGCTTCCCCATTGACCTTGCCAGGCAGAAGATTGCAAAAAGTGATCATATGATATTAGGGACACTGCAACTGTCATAAAGATGAACCAGTTGCCAAACATCCAAATTCTGATCATGTAACCATGGGAATGCTGCAATGGTCATAAGTGTGAAAAATAATCATGATTTTTTCAGTGCCGTTGTAACTTTGAATGGTCACTAAACAAATGGTTGTAAGTTGAGGATTATCCATATAGTAAAAACATTATTGAGTCAATTTCAACATGGGAGATGTACATATCCAAACACTTATATGGAAATAGTTTCTATTGCCTTCTTTTAGGACATTTGTTCTCAATCTTCCACTCTAGCTTTATGTTTTGGGATATCCTATCATAATTTGATTAGGTTATAACATAACATAATAGGTTTTCCTGCAGAAAAGATACTTTTTCCTTTTTTTTCTGCAGGTAGTAGTAATAAATGGTACTGCTCATATAGTTTTCTTTTCTTATTGCTTCCTTATTTTATTTTTTAAAAAACCCTGTTTTTAAAGCTGAAAATTCAATAATACCACTTTACAATGGTTTGCCCTTTTCTACATTTCAAGTTGCAAGGAATGGATTTATTAACATTTGAATGGAATCCATAAACGTATTGATTACATGTTTATCTCTTTGACAATGTCAGAATGCATTGAAACTTCATGGCAATACAGCAATGCTGAAAGACTCTTACTTAAGGCCAAGAAAAATCACCCAAATTTGATATTTCACAATAATTCAGAAATTGAAGTAAGGCTTCAAATGCCATGCTCATTAAATATGTATTGATCTGCAGTTTCACTTGTATATGAAATATGCCATAACCATTTTGAAGAAGTGGAAGGCAGAACAAATATATTTAAATGTTACTTACTATTTCTATACTCTTCAGTTTGAAGAAAATAAATACTTCACAAAATATTTTTATATGTGTAATTTGGGCATCATTTTATTTTGTAGTTGTTTGGATTGATATCCTTGGGACAGATTATTATGATTAATTACTTAAAACAATATACATTACTTCATATATATAATTTCATGGGAATGCTTTTAAAAATGTTGGTATCTGCATGTAAAAAATGAAAACGAAAAGAAAATTTTGATTATGATTTATGTCGGTGACTTATTTCTCATTTACCTTAAAATCCATATCAATGCAATCAAATATCTTTGAATCTTCAGGAAGCTGTTCTCTGATGTCATTTGAACCAATGAAAATACTTTCAAGATGAGACCATGTACGCTGAACTTCCAACCATATATAAATGACAGAGTCTGCCACATTCAGCTTTTTTTGCCAAGTTAATACTTGTTCAATGAAATATTCAATATATTTACTTTGCAGAACTGTTTGCAACTGAACCTTGAGAAAAAGAGATGAAATTAAAGGATATAGAAAATTACTCAAAGAGACACAGGAATCATAGCTACAAAAGTTTTACAAAAAATCTCCTGCAAGCTATTATTACAGTAAATCACAGCAAAAGACATTTTCAAACCTTGCAAATGGACAGCATATTATTAAATGATTCCATACTATCTAGGGGAAAAGGAGAGACACCAAGGACCTGTAATTTTGCAAACTCCTACACAGACAGGAATTTTTGTTAAACCATATACAGTCAAGAACACATATAATTTTACAGACTAACATCTGGGACAGCTAAAATTCACTGTAAATAAAATTGTGAAAACAGAGATGTGAGTTAATCCATTTTTTTTAAAAAAAGCACAATTAGTAATTCAGCCAACAAGCACATTTATTCATTAGTAACCCAGATCTTACTTGATTATTGTCTAAAGTCTCAAAAAGCTGTTCATCTATTTTCAGCAAGGAAATATTGGTCCTGAAATGTTCTTCATAAGAAAATTCCATAGCAGCCCATGTTTGACTAATTTCTATCAGAATCTAGTAAACATAATGAAAAATTTGATTAGAAACATTTTGACCCAAGCAATGTTTAAATCAATATTTATACAATGTATTACAATAAATTATCAAATTTATATACTATTGATATCATAGATTTTGTGCATTATTCTATTCAAGTGATCAACATTTGATAATACTTCAAATTTACAAAATATTTCAAAAGAAAACAATGGTTTGCACTTAAAGCAACCATTTTAAGTTGGAAATGGGATGTTATGAAATTGAGGTGATGTTTCAAATTCAAAATATTTTACAGAAATCAATTTATAAACAACTGTCGAGTGGCCCAAACTATAGGAAAAATAAGTGTGAGAGGGTTTTCCTAGAAGGGCACATTTGTTTCTCACTGGCTTCTGTTCTGCTCCTCCTGAATTTCAATTTAAATAGGAATACTTCTAAAATTAAACATGGATTGTGAAGACATACCACTTGCATCCATGTTCAGTGAATTTTGCTCAATTCCATTTTTCATGCCTCTTATACTATTAGTATGTGAGTGCATTAATAAAATTGCAAAAGTAGTATTAATCTGATCATACATTTGATCACATCAGAGTTCATTTTAGCAGAACAGAACACCCCTGTGTATATTCTTTCATAATAGAAATCACCATTTGGAAGGAAATTTTAATATAATTATATCTAAAATCTAAAATTTCACCAAGTCCACTTAAGAATGTACTAGACCGTGCATCAGTAAAATTGCACAACTGAAAATGTAGAGGAGGCAGAAATGGAAGTCATAATGAACAATATTGCCTATCCAAGTCAGAAAAAGAGCCTAAACTCTCTAGATAAAATTCTAATGCTTCAATTCTATTTAATCTAAGAATCGAGTAATTCTAAAATCCAAGATGACATTCAAAATAAAATTTTGGAAAGAATCCTGAAAAGAAACAGGATTAACCTTCTCAATTCCAAGTTCTTTTACTGCTTTGTCAACAATGTTTCGGACATCATTTTCCACGTTATGCAGATTCAATGCCAGTAGATTAGCTAAAGTCGTATCTTCAGTTATGGAAAACTGAACCTGAAAAAGCAACAAAATACTGTACATTCTAGTATAAGCAAAGAAAGAAATAATGCTGGAAAATTAGTTGGTGATGCAATTTTCATCCTGTTGACGCAAAAGAGATCAAAAGTCTAAAATAAATGTATTACCAGTGAAGAATATTTGTAGCACAAGGTTGAAATGAGGTCCTTGGTGCTCTCAGAGATTGGTTGCTTTCTTTGTTTTTTCATTACCCAACCTATGTAACATTATCAGTCAGGGCCGGATTTAGATGAAAAGAGGCCCTAGGCTATTCCACTTATGAGGCCCTTTCACCTCCCATTTTTAAGTTTGTAAATTACATGAGAGATAATAAAAGGCCCCTCTTGATCTTGAGGCCCTAGGCTGAAGCCTAGTTAGCCTAAAGGAAAATCTGGCCCTGTTATCAGTGCATTGATGAGCACTGGTGGTGTTATCTAGTTTGGGTAATGAAGCATCGGCAAGAAAACAACTTAGCTCAGAGAGCACCAAGGACCCATCATAAATGTATTATCATTGAAAAAGTGAAACAAACACAGAAAAGACAATAAAACCATTACAATAAATCAGTCAGAAACATAACATTCTGTCCTTCAATTGTTTCTGTAGAATTTGCAAAGGTGCAATTAGTAACAGCATTCCAAGCTGAATTACAGATATTCTTTCCTATTGGATCCTGCTGCTTGTCACTAATCCCACCCGCCTCATTACCATTTACCCCTTCATGGATTACTGCCATCATGGCGAAGGGGCTTGCATAACTCAATGAAGCTATGAGCCATTATGCTGTGCAGAGCCACCCAAGACAGACAAGTCATAGCAGAGAGCTCTGACAAAACGTGATCCACTGGAGAAGGAAATGGTAACCCACTCCAATATCTTTGCCATGAAAACCCTATGGACAGTACCAAAAGGCAAAAAGATATGGCGCTGGAAGATGAGCCCTTCAGGTCGGAAGGTGTCTAATATGCTACTGGGGAAGAGCAGAGGGCTAGTACTAGTAGCACCAGAAAGAGTGAAGTGGTTGGGCCAAAGCCAAAAGGATGCTCTGCTGTGGATGTATCTGGTGGTGAAAGAAAAGTCCAATGCTGTAAAGATCTATTCTCCATAGGAACCTGGAATGTAAGATCCATGAATTAAGGCAAGTCAAACAAGAGATGAAAAGACTGAACATCAACATCTTAAGAATCAGCGAACAAAATGGACAGGAATGGGTGAATTTAATTCAGATGACCATCAGATATATACTGCGGGCAAGAATCCCTCAGAAGAAATGGAGTAGCCTTCATAGTCAATAAAAGAGTAGAAAAAGCAATACTGGGATACAATCCCCAAAATGACAGAATGATCTCAGTTCAAATCCAAGGCAAACCATTCAATATCACAGTAGTCCAAGTCAATGCCCCAACCACTGGTGCTGAAGAGGATGAAATTGACTGGTTCTATGAAGCCCTACAGCACCTGTAGAACAAGAAGCAATGGGTGGAAACTAATCAAGGAGAGAAGCAATTTAGAACTAAGGAGAAATTCCCTGTTAAAACAATAAGTGGAACAACTTGCCTGCAGAAGTTGTGAATGCCCCAACACTGGAAATTTTTAAGAAGATATTGGATAACCATTTGTCTGAAGTGATGTAGGGTTTCCTGCCTGGGCAGGGGTTTGGACTAGAAGACCTCCAAGGTCCCTTCCAACTCTGTTATTCTATTCTATTCTACCTTATAGAATTAACACCAAAAAATGATGTCCTTATCATCAGGGGGATTGGAATGATAAAGTAGGAAGCCAAAAGATAACTGGAATAACAGGCAAATTTGGCCTTGGAGTACAAAATGAAGCAGGGCACAGGCTGATAGAATTTTGTCAAGAGAATACAATGGTCATAGCAAACACTCTGTTCAAACAACCCAAGAGACAACTCTACATATGGACATCACCAGACAGTCAACACAGAAATCAGATTGACTATGTGCTCCGCAGCCAAAGATGGAGAAGCTCCATACAGTCAGTAAAAACAAGACCAGAAACTGACTGTGGCTCAGATCATGAACTTCTCGTGGCAAAATGAGGACCCAGATTATGGGGGCAATAAACTGACTTTGTATGAATATACACAAAAAGTATAAAGGCTATTGCTTAACACATTGTAAGCTGCCCTGAGTCTCCGGAGAAGGGCGGCATATAAATCAAAAAATTAAATAAATTTAGGCTTAAATTGAAGAAAGTAGAGAAAAGCACAAGGCCACTCAGGTATGAACTAAATCATATCCCTGATGAATATACAGTAGAGGTGACAAATAGATTTTAGGAATTAGATCTGATAGACAGAGTGCCTGAAGAACTATGGACGGAGGTTTGCAACATTGTACAAGAGGTAGCAACTAAAACCATCCCAAAGAAAAAGAAATGGAAGAAAGCAAAATGGCTATCTGAGGAAGCTTTGCAAATAGCTAAGAAAAGAAGGGAAGCGAAAGGCAAGGGAGAAAGAGACACCCAATTGAATGCAGAATTCCAGAGAATAGCTAGAATTGATAAGAATGTCTTCTTAAATGAACAGTGCAAAGAAATAGAAGAAAACAATAGAATAGGGAGGACCAGAGATGTCTTCTAGAAAATTGGAGATTCATGGAAAGATGGACATGATAAAGGACAAAAGTGGCAGGGACCTAACAGAGGCAAAGAGATTAAGAAGAGGTGGCAAAATTACACAGAAGAACTATATAAGAACCAGCTTAATGTCCCTGATAACCACGATGGGGTGGTCACTGACCTTGACCCAGATATCCTAGAATGTGAAGTCAAATGGGCCTTAGGAAATCTGAGCAACAACAAAGCTAGTGGAGGTGACAGTATTCCAGCTGAGCTATTCAAAATCTTAAAAGACGATGCAGTAAAAGTGCTACACTCAATTTGCCAGCAAATTTGGAAAACTCAACAGTGGTCACAGGTTTGGAAAAAGTCAGTTTACATTCCAATTCCAAAGAAAGGCAATGCCACAGAATGTTCAAACTATTGCACTCATTTCACATGCTAGTAAAGTTATGCTTAAAATCCTACAAGTTAGGCTCTAGCAGTATGTGGATTGAGAACTACCAGAAGTACAGGCAGGATTTCGAAGAGGCAGAGGAACAAGAGATCAAATTGCCAACATACGCTGGATCATGGAGAAAGCTAGAGAGTTCCAGAAAAACATCTACTTCTGCTTCATTGATTATGCTAAAGCCTTTGATTGTGTGGATCACAACAAATTGTGGCAAGTTCTTAAAGAGATGGGAATACCAGATCATCTTACTTGTCTCTTGGGAAACCTAAATGCGGGTCAAGAAGCAACAGAGAGAACTGGACGTGGAACCACTGATTGATTCAAAATTGGGGAAGGAATCCGGCAAGGCTGTATGCTATCACCCTGCCTATTTAACTTATATGCAGAACACATCATGAGAAAGGTGGGGCTAAATGAATCAAAAGTTGGAGTTAAGAGGGCGGGAGAAATATCAACAACCTCAGATATGCAGATGATACCACTCTAAAGGCAGAAAGTGAAGAGAAATTAAAGAGCCTCTTGATGAGCGTGAAGAAGGAGAGCGCAAAAATTGGCTTGAAACTCAACATTAAGAAAACTAAGATCATAACATCCAGCCCTCTCAATTCCTGGCAAATAGATGGGAAAGAAGAGGAGGTAGTGACAGATTTTATTTTCCTGGGCTCAAGATCACTGCAGATGGGGACTGCAGCCAAGAAATTAAAAGACGCTTGCTCCTGGGGAGGAAAGCTATGACAAATCTAAATAGCATACTAAAAAGCAGAGACATCACCCTGCCAACAAAAGTGTATATAATCAAGGCTACGGTGTTCCTAGTTGCAATGTATGGTTGGAAAGTTGGACCATATGAAAAGCTGAGTGCCAAAGAATTGAGGCCTTTGAGCTATGGTGCTAGAGAGGACTCCTGCGAGTCCCTTGGATTGCAAGGCAATCAAACCAATCAGTCCTAAAGGAGATCAATCCTGACTGCTCTTTAGAATGCCAGATCCTGAAGATGAAACTCAAATACTTTGGCCATCTAATGAGAACAAAGAACTCACTGGGGAAGAGCCTAATATTGGGAAAGATTGAGGGCAAAAGAAGAATGGGACGACAGAGAATGAGGAGGCTGTATGGAGTCATTAAAGCAGTACACGTGACCTTAAATGGATTCGAGAGGATGGTATAGGACAGGAAAGCCTGGAGGAACTTTGTTCATGGGGTCGCGATGGGTCAGACACAACTTTGCAACTAACAACAACAACAACAAATCAGTGGTATTTTATTTATCTTTTAATTTAACTGTACACTGCCCAACTCCAAACAATTCTGGAATCTTTACAAGAAAATAAGAGAACTATAAAACAATAATGCCAGCATAAAAGAAGATATTCCAGAAAGCAGAAATGCCAAAAACTGGGCAACAATATAATATATATCCACTGTTTGGTAGAATCTACATATACCCTATATAAAGAGCTAGGTCTTCAAGGCCCTCTGAAACACAAGTAGGGTGGAAACCACCCAGATCAGGGGTGGCCAATTAATTTTCCCAAGGAGTCCCATGAGAAACATGGATTGTTGTAGAGGGTTGAACCAGTAGGGTGGTGAAGGTGCATAGGCATGCATGCATGCATGCACATATGTAAATTGAAAAAAAACAATAGTAAACAACTTCAAAATAAAATTCAGTTGTATTGTGTGTATGGTGTATACTTATTTAAATTTGATTTCTAATTTCCTATTGATCTCGCATGGGCTGGACAGGGACAGCCAAAGGGCCAGGTATAGCCCAAGGGCCATAAAATACCCAAGTCTAATCAAGGCCCTGGAGGGAAACTCAACCGAGAGGGTACCTGTTATGGGAAAGAAGGCTCAAAATTATTAACATAAATTCTAACATTAAAGGACATTTAAAAAAGAAATATTTCAAGAAATAAAAAATGATTTTTTTCAATTTATTTGTATGAAAGGTACTGTATGATTGAAGACCTAGGAATCTTTACAATGAAATTAGAAAAATACTTACACCTATGGTCTCCATGAGCTGATACCAATGTCGATCTCGAATTGCTGGATTTTGTAACTCTATTACAACTCTCAGTGATGTCAAAAGGTTTTTAATAGTTAATTCTAGGCTTGTATATACATTCCAGGAACGAACCTCTTTATCCAAGGACCTTATCTCCTAAGAGAAAGCATCATAAAATATTTTGTGTCATTTAGCACCTGTTAATCCAATTATATTATAGTCTCAATGATAATTGGACTAAAATTTCCATCAATATTGGGACTAAAATTTCTAAATGAAGTGGTTGAAAAGTGTGACATTCATGTGGCCTTGCCACTTAGTGATGGAATTTCTGGCAATCCCCAGTTACCATACTTAAGCGAATCAGCATAGATTGTTAAGTGAGGACCAGATATGACCATTGACTTTGCTCGGAGGGCAGCAGGGTAGGTCACAAATCCTAATCACATATGACCACAAGATACAGCAACTATCAGAAATCCAGACCAGTTGTCCAGCATCCTGATTACCATCATATTACCATAGGGGCATTTTAACAGGCAGAACTTGGGCAACTGGTTATATATATCACTCATTCAGTTGCCTTGTAACTTCAAATGATTGCTAAATGAGTGAATGATAACGATATGTAAGAAAATGTTGCAAATGTTTGGCATCATACTACATGCATTTAAAAAGTACTAACCAAGCTTCCCCATTTTTCAAAATAAAATCTTGCAAATGCTTATGAAGAATGCCAAACTTTTGCAGAGATTTGATAATTTTGTATGAAAATTTGGCAAAAATGAAGAAAAATCCAAAAATTTGTTTGTAAGAAAAACAGAAGTTAATCACATTTGAGAACAGTAGGTAAAGCAGTAGAATAAATGGAAGAAGGGTAATAATAGTTGTAGTACTTGCCTTTGCAAATCTTCTGAGTTCAACCTCCATCTGTTCCATACTAATCTCTCTCCAATGCCTTTTGGTCCAGTCATCAATGCTGCTCTGAAACAAGAGAAACATTGAAATGTCAGTGACTTCCATAGCCATGCAGTTGGCTATGTTGCAGGGGCTTGAAGAATAGCAATCTCTTTGCATCTGTAGCTTCCCTACAAAGCAAGTAATATCGAGTATTCTGCAACCAACATGCAATGTCTTGAACAATCTTAATATTCAATGACCCTTGTAAGGATAAAAAAATGAGATATTGATAAGTCAGTTAAAGAACAAAAAAAGGAATACACTGACATTTAAAAAAATGGGGTATTTCACTGATTTGTATTGGGAACAATGTTTTTAACTTCCTTATCCATGAAGTTAGGAATGAGCATTGAGATGGATTAATGGCAAATTATTTGGAGCGATAAAAAGAAAAAGGAAGGAGGAAAAAGAGAAAGAGGAGAAGACTGGTGGTAGTAGTTGTGGTTTATTGATCAGGTCTAAACTGGATTTGGAGGTATCTTTTATAATTCAGTGAAAATGCTAACTGAATTGCTAGTTGTAAATAGTGTAAAAGCTAGTTGCTTTTTGTAAATACCCGAACCAAAAATCTATTACATAGTTACATTTTGAAAAAAATATAATTACACATTAGACAATATTATCAAATTAGAAAAAAAATGCAAAAAATGTAATCAAATAATGGGTGGGGGAGCTAGAATTTTCCTAACAACAGTTCAGAATTTGAGGCTTTTGAAGATTAATAAAAGAAAATATGATGGAAGTATTATACTGGGTAAGGAAAATAAGAGTCAGAAGGAAGATTTTTTCTTCTTCTTCCAGAATTAAGATCATCCACAAAAATCAGAATGTAGGGAAATTTAGGACTAATAAAGCTTTTAATAGAATTCTTAAACTATAGAGTTTGTTACATGTATGTGATGTTGGCTACCCATTTAGATACTTTACAAAGAAAAGGACTATCAATGGCTATTAATCTTGAGAATCACATACTACCCTCAGGAC
Organism: Ptyas mucosa; assembly: GCA_012654045.1. NCBI lineage: Eukaryota > Metazoa > Chordata > Lepidosauria > Squamata > Colubridae > Ptyas > Ptyas mucosa. The sequence continues at coordinate 8,579,339 of WNWU01013639.1, forward strand.
CATGAAACACAAATATTAAAATATCAGTTTCTAGGAAGCCACAATGGAAGAGGATTATCATCTCCATATTCTGCTTTCTTAATGCATCTGGTTGGCATCTCTGACCTAGATTCCAAATTCACAGTACAAGAACAACAAGATATTGTTGTTGTTGTTGTTATATTTTATTCATTAAACATGAAACTCTTGTCAACTGAACATTTAAAAATGTATCACAAATATCATTGACTGGTGCTGAGGGTTGATATGGGTTGCTGCCAGCATCCTAGGTATCAACTAAGTATATATTTAAAATGTACAATGTTCAGAGTAGCAAAGTTTTTTGCAGTTCTGCTGGTGTTATTGCAGGAAGCTGCAACTTCTTGATGTATCATTGTCATTATCGTCATTGTTATTGTTTTTGTTATTATTATTCATTGTATAGTCAGCCAGATGTTCAGACTGGGTTTGGGATTTTTGTCTACCTATCGATCCTTACCAAGGACTTGGGATAAGTAGATGTGGTTGTTTAATGTTTGGGAGATTTAATCGCAGGATGGAAGCTGTTCCAAGTAAAGCCGCCTTTTGCGCTGATGGTGAATTTGTCAATGCCAATGATGTTCAAGTGATGCTCCAGTTGTTTTATGATTGCACCCAAGATTCCTATTACTATTGGTACTATCCTTGCTTGCCTTTGCCATAGTCATTCTATTTCTATTTGTAGGTCTTTGTATTCTGTTATCTTCTCCAGTTCTTTCTTTTCTATCCTGCCGTCTCCAGGCACTGCCACATCCACTATCCAGACTTTTTTGTCTTTCTTAATGACAACAGTTAAGTCTAGGGTGTTATGTGGCATGTGCCTGTCTGTTTGGATTCTAAACTCCCAAAGCAATTTAACTTCTTCATTTTCTATGACTTTTTCTATTTTATGGTCCCACAAGTTCTTGCTTGCAAGCATTATTATTTCTTTTTTATTATTATTTCCTGGTCTTTTCCACTAATTTTTCATTTCTTTTTTCAACTCTTTTATTATATAGGAATTACATTCATGAGGTTTTTTTCCCCTTTGAAATTAAATTACTTTTTTAAAGTGCATTTTTCAGTTTATTAACTCAGTTTAAGAACAAGTTGTTTTTTTAAAAAACCCTTCTAAAATGAATTTGATATTTACACTTCACTATTCATATTGGCCTTTAAAATGTCAACGTGTTTCAAAGCATTATATTAATAAAATAATAAATAGCTAGTTTACACTGCTTTTGGAGAATTAAATAATATTCTTAATGTATTCTTACTGTGGCATAAATATTAATATCCCACACTCCCTTCAGCAACTTTATTTCTTTGCGACATTCTTTTATTTGTTTATACTCTGGAATAGTCACTTCAAAAAGGTTAGCAGATTCCTGTAGGTGCAACATTTCTTCTTCCATTCTTTCTAATTCCTGATTTGCCTACAAAAGGGAAAATATTAGAAAATTCCATTTGTAATTCAAAGCAGTAGATACTGAAGGCAAAAGGAATTACATACTGTAGATATTCTATGGGTATTACTTTTAAGTAATCCATATGTCATTTTATTTTAGTTCCAAAAGACAAACAAGATTCATTTACAATATAAACAAATTCTTCAGCTGCATGGATCAAAATTCACGGAAACACCAAATTTCCTTCATTTAAATTTCTACCTCTTTAGAATTAAACCGATGTAGCCATATTTCAATGCACCCTAGAATTTGTGCATATAGTGTTGTTAAAGATATATATTTAAATCATAGTTAAAATCACTATTTTTAATTTTCACTAGGTTGTTCATTTAATTATGAATAAAGCTAGAATGAACAAATTATTATTATTTTACATAACACTATCTAAGCATCTTTTGCCTACTGATGCCGTCCAGGTCTGCTGCAACACAACTTTAAGACTTCTGGGAGGTGTACTTCAACATATCTGAAGTGCATTAGATTAAGGGAGACTGCTTTGATTTATGATTTAAAAAATCGAAGATCCAATTGGTCAGGTAGAAAATTATGTTCAATTTAACATAATTTTCAGCTAATACCTAAAAAAAACATACAGAAATCACAAACATATTCTAAAACAGTTTTTTTTGGAAAAAGATGCATTTTTTTCTAACGCAGACATATTGTCCTCCTTTTAGAGTACCTTCAGGGAAACAATCACACACATTTTAAGCTGCCCAGTTTATATAATATAGCACTTATCAAGCTCAACAGAAAAAAAATTAATGCTCTGTACAAATTGCACAATATGTAAATAGAAATCTCCATTTTGTAATGAGAGATTATCAGCATCACATGCACCTTTAATATTTCTCCATTACCTTATCAAGAAGTGCATATGGGTTTTGCGCATCAAAATGAAAGGGAGCATCTGCTCTAAATCTTTCTCTGAATCCTATCTGCTCTCCCTGTTGAAAGAAAGTAAGCAATAAATTTATGTCAACAATCTCATCCTCATAAAAGTATGTCTGTGGGTGTTGCTTTAAAAATAATTTCAGCTTACATCAAAAGCAGCACATTTTTTTCTGAGAATAGTGACCTCAGAAGTCAAAAAAGGAGTCACTTCATGCTTTACGGACACAGCAAGTTTTTTGGTAGCATTCCATTTTTCAGGCAATTCCTAAAAGATCAAAGAACAAACCATATAAAGACAGCTTAGTTAGATTCCCTTTTCACATTCTGCCAACTGCATGGGGGATGCTCACGGGCTGTTCCCACAAGCTGGGATACTTTGCCATAAATATCATGATGACAGGTACATAAAGCATATAAAACTGCCTGGCTCAAACTCAACTACAATTAATGTTAATTCTTCACTTGTTTTGAAAACTCATTTAAAAACAAGTCACAACACCTTCAATATAGGAAGATGGAAATAATGCTAATCTCCCCCTCACTCACACTGAAAGAAAAGGAGACCAAACAATATCTTAGAAATTAAATGCTGAGAAATAGGGATCTGAACACAGCTTGTGGCCTGCATATTTTTTCCTAAACCTCTTTTTTGAAGCTCCCAATTGATGCCACTAAATTTGAATGGAAACACGTCAATATAAAGAAGTAAAAATTGATACGGTTTTCAACAGAAGAAAATGGAAAATTGTGAAAAGGCAATAAGTTACATTTTAAAAATAAAAACAATCCTTTAAAACGTCAAAAAAATCACCTTCATCTATTGGTATGTGATATTTCTACATGACCATCTTGGCAATCAGGTAATATTAAAAGTACAATTCAGTAAGATTTTTTTTCTGCATCTCAATAATATTTTGGAAGACTGAACATTAGGTTCAATGAAATACAAAGCTTCTAATTAGAATCAAAAGTAGAAATTTCAGGATACCTCTACTTGAATGTAAATATGATCTGGCATCTTCTGTCCATAGTTTTCCAAGAGTACAATGGTATCCTTTAGGGGTTCAAAAAGGTCATCAGTAGCTGACTGTCTATCCCTGACAGCCAAGAGATGAAACATAATGTCTATGAGTCCATTATAATCTACTTCTGACAACTGTTTTTGGAGTCCAAGGTTTGTCATTTTAATGAACTCTTCAAGGTCAGCTAAGCTATAAGAAGAAAATAAATAAATAAATTTGCAATAGTCATTTTTTTTCCACATATGAATGTCCTTTCAACTATTTTAGTTAATTGCTTGTAAACAAAATGGGGGTGTGTGTGCCTTTGAGTCACTTTTATCTCAAAGAATCAAGAATACCTTCTTGGCAGCATGTTTGGAAATAATTTGACATTACTATTTACTTCCTAGAGTGGAGAGAAAGGAGCTAAATCCAAACTCACCCAGCTGGCTTTGAGTATGTTACACTTGCACAGAATACTTTAGGTTATAAAGATTATTACAATTTGGGATGTATCCTATTTTACCACAAGGATTAGGATGGAGGAATGGATTTAAAGGTTGGAGAATATATATTACTCTCCACTATAAAAGTTCATCTTCTATATTTAAAATGGCTTGTGTGGGAAAAGAAATATATGGGGCCCAGAAAATTTAATTCATTCTGAATAGTTAGCCAAATTACTTCTCTTTTATTTAATTTTTAATTAATTTTAATTAATTTTTTATTTAATATTTTCTCCTACTACATTAACATTAAATGCTAAGCTTGTCGATCGAAAGGTCGGCAGTTCAGCGGTTCGAATCCCTAGTGCAGCGTAATGGGGTGAGCTCCTGTTACTTGTCCCAGCTTCTGCCAACCTAACAGAAAGCACGTAAAAAATGCAAGTAGAAAAATAGGGACCACCTTTGGTGGGAAGTAACAGCGTTTTGTGTGCCTTTGGCATTTAGTCATGCTGGCCACATGACCATGGAGACATCTTTGGACAGCACTGGCTCTTCGGCTTTGAAACAGAAATGAGCATCGCTCCCTAGAGTCAGGAACAACTAGCACAGATGTGCGAAGGGAACCTTTACCTTTACCTTTTACATTAACATCATCATAAAATGGCAAGTCCTGGAAGGATTTAGAAACAACAAGTCTTCATTTGGTGACCACAATTGGAACTGGCAATTTAGTTATTAAGGGAAGTGGTCACTAAGGGACCGATATTATAATCTTAGTTCAGATTTTGTTTGCTTTACAGTCCTACTAAGTTTGTAAATGTGACAATTGTTTTTAAAATTACTTTTTCATCATGTGAACAGTTAATAAATGAGGCAGTTACTAAACAAGGAGTACCTATACAAGGCTTTAAGCGATTCTGTTAAACAGCTCAAGTTTAAAAGGTTCACAAGGATGAAGCTAGAATTGGGACTTACATCTCTATTTTCCCTTGAAGTTAACTTTTCACTTACATGCCTGTGGTGGGATTCAAATTTTTTTACTACCGGTTCTGTGAGCATGGCTTGGTGGGTGTGACAGGGGAAGGATACTGTAAAATCTCCATTTCCTTCCCACTCCAGGGGAAGATTACTGCAAAATCCCCATTTCCTCCCGATCAGCTGCGACTTGGGAGGCAGAGAATAGATGGGTGTGGGGCCAATCAGAGGTGGTATTTACCGGTTCTCTGAACTACTCAAAATTTCCGCTACCGGTTCTCCAGAACTGGTCAGAACCTGCAGAATACCATCTCTGTTACGTGCCCCTACATACACCACCCCAGCCTGTTAATGGAATAATTTTACCAAAACATATTTTACCTATCAGTGACAAATTTCACAAGGTATTCTTTGAACATCCAGCTCCATTTCTTAATAACATTTAGCAAACTATGTTTGAAAGGTTTCAAGTCCACTTTAAGCCAGCCTTCAAAAATTCTGAAATCTTCAAATTTGCTCATCTGAATGTAAAGATGCTCATATATGTCAATCTACAATACATAAATATTAGAAATAAGCAAGAGCTTAATTTCATACTAGAGAGTAGGGAGTAAATATTGCAAATATCAATTGAGAGAGAAATATCCATTTCTTGCCTGTTCTTTAAACTGCTCAGCAGTTGGGTGTTGATCAGAGGTGCCAACATCTGTAATTATCTCTGTTTCTTCAGAAGTCAATACACGACCATAGAAGAGAAATTGTTTCATAAATTCTGATTTGTCATCTACCCAGAGATATGCGTAACAGTCGAGGGAGTTTTTGAAGTTCATGGCTTCAGTAATAACATCAGCCACTCTGTTCATAATTTTTTGCCTGGTACTGGATAGCTCTGATATATCATCCATGTCATTCTTAACAGAAAAGAGGGAGTAAAAATTATATTCCATATGTAATATGATTAGTCCTTTTTTGAAGTACATGTGTAATGCATACAATCTTGGACTTTATTTTTATTTTAATAAAATATATTACCTGGTAATGCTGTATTTCAAGGTGTAATGCCATTCTTTTCACCTGAGCAGATGTTTTGAAAATATTGCTTAAAAGTTCATCTATTAAATCATAAAAGCCGTCACCAGCTTCTTTGTCCAGTGAAGGTTTAAATTCAATTTCTACAGCATTTAGGATCATCTGAACTTGAAATAAGGGTGCTGGCTTTAAAGCGTTCTCTGTGTTTTCCAAGAAGTAGTTTAAATTATACATTATGGCATTAAAAAAGCCATCAGCAATGATGTCATCAACAAACTCCAGGTAAATCTTCCAAGAATCTGAATCTGGATCAGCTTTAAAGAGCTTTAGGTTTTCCTAAAACACACACCCAAATATAGGTAGTTTAAGTCTACCATTGTCACAATTTCCATTGAAAAAGTTAATTAACTGGATAATTCTCAATCTGTTACTAGTAAATCCCATTGATAATTGTTTATGTGTTAAATGACATGAAAAGGTGAAACAATTTTTTTCACTCTGAATTGATAGTCATATTTGAATAGATTTACACATTAACAGAGATGTGTATATAAATGGCTTGCAAAAATCAAATCAATTATTCTCTTCTCATGAAAACTGGTTCTAGATATTACCTCTACAAGTTTATGCATCTTGCAACCATCTTCTTGGAATGACATGAATTTTTTAGCAACTTTGTTTTCGTTGTCTTCTAGATTTAACAAAGCTTCTTTTCTATTATCTTTTCTAGAAAAGAAAGGCTGCTCCATCCAAGACTTCATAATTTGTTGGATAGTCTTAATATTGTCCTTTGACTTTTGAAGTCTCTGTTCCAAGTCATGAACTTTGGCTTTTATACACTCAATATATTCCCAGCAATTTTCTTTCTGCCAGGTGAGCTTTTCTTCTGCTTCTTTTAGCTGATTATCAGCAGCTATCAGCTCTTTTTCAACCAGAGGATATTCTACCTCCAAAACAGTCTGTTTAACTTTGTTGTACCACTGGACTACAAGTTCAAGATTTCCTGTGTACTGTTTATAGAGAAAGAGAAAACACGGAAATTTTAAATGCCTCCCATAAAGGCTATAGCAATTTCTGCCTGATAAAAGTCTCAAAGATGCTTTTTTCAAGAGTTCAGTTGCCTCTTGAAAAAAAGCACCTTTGGGACAACCATGACCTGGATGACTGAGAATAGACATTTCTAATGAAAGGTTTTTGAAGGAGATGTCACTCACACTATTAAATTACTACTTCATTTTTCCAGTATTTCCTTCCATTGCTGAAGACTAAGTTTGCTTCTAACCCTTTAACTATTTCAGCTATAATTACATATATAATTAAAATTAGTATTACATGCATAACAATAATTACCCAATATTTTTTCAAACAATTGCCTATTAGATAACAGTTTATAGCTGTTAACAAAAACAGAAGACAAAAAGGAACACATATTGATGGAAAGAAAAAACAGAGATAAGGGATTCTAACATTTGCATATCCCTTATTTCACAGGTGAAATCTAAATTTTTTTGCTACCAGTTCTGTGGGTGTGGCTTAATTAGTGGGCGGAGCTTGGTGGTAAGGTGACTGGGTGGGCGTGGCCAAGTCAATGTTACTTCTTTGCCCTTTTTTAACCTACAAAACACAACACAACAGGCTCACCCACAATGTAAAAGCAGCTGTGCTAGACCCAAAATGGCCCCTGCAACAAGCAGGAACCTCACACAGCCACAAAAAGCCCAAAAAACCAACTTTCACACTTCACACACACACAACACAACACAACACAACTAGCTCGCCCACAATGTAAAAGCAACTGTGCTAGACCCAAAATGGCCCCTGCAACAAGCAGAAACCTCACACAGCCACAAAAAGCCCAAAAAAACCAACTTTCACACTTTACACACACAACATTCCACATACAGCTTTGTGAGATTTTGTGTGTTTGTGTAGTTAGAGTGAAACACAACAGAAACACACTAAATCTCAGAAAGCTGCACAAATATTATTT
>WNWU01013639.1:8587539-8614988 GCA_012654045.1 Ptyas mucosa
AAAAAAAGAACAACTAAAAAAAACCCCAATTAACTATTTTTTTAAAGCTCCCAAAGGAGAAAAAACTTACCCAATAGAACAGGGGTCTCCAACCTTGGCAACTTTAAGACTTGTGGACTTCAACTCCCAGAATTCCTCAGCCAGCTTTGCTGGGAGTTGAAGTCTACAAGTCTTAAAGTTGCCAAGGTTTGAGACCCCTGCAGGCAGGCAGGAAGGCAGGCAGGCAGATAGCGCTGCTCACCAATGAGCTTGATTGCAGGCAGGGAGATTCAGTTGCTTGCTGATGCAATGGATTGCAGGTATTACAGCAAGCGAAGCAAGGCAGGTGTGCGAAGGTAAGCAAGCTGGAGGCTGTGGGGGAGGGATTTTTGCTAGCTAGCTAACTGCAGGCAACTCAGCTGGGATCATCAGAGCTTGGATCGTCAGAGCCATTTAAAAGAAAAAAGGCTCTGATGATTGCACGACTCAGCTGGGCATGGGGGGCGGGGACAGGAATTTTTGCTACCGGTTCTCTGAACTGCCTGCCGCCATCGCTACCTACTCGCCCGAGCCGGTCCGAACCGGGAGCATTTCACCCCTGCCTTATTTAGTAACAATGTATTATAGAAAATTAAATATTCATCACAGAACTAGATTCAGTTTAGGAACTGGAGCAATCCCTAGTTTCACCCAAAATTCAGTTGATGTCAAAGGGAAATTTTATCAATCTAGCAATATCACATTAGTTGTTTTTCCCGTGACAAAAGAAATGAAAAGTTTCACTTGGTACATGGCTCTTGCCATCAAGGTACATTCCAATTGATGAGAAGAGTTTCAATAGTCAGTCCCCACCCCACCCCATCTTTCCTTTGAGGAGAAAGGCATGATGTGGTTGGAACAGATCAGTGATGGGATTCAGCCAGTTTGCAACAATTCAGCTGAACTGGTTGTTAATTTTTTGTGAAGTTCAGTGAACCAGCTGATCCCACCACTGGCTGGCACTGCTCCTTGCCCCTCCCCTTCCAGACACTCCTTGCCTGGCCTGAGAAGGTAAGGGCAATGGCAGGGGAGATAGACTTATTCCAGGTGGGGCTGGAAATCTCCGCTGTCGAGAGTGGTACAAGAAGTGGTTCAAAGAGTAGCACAGCCATCGTCAGCTGGAGTGAGGTAATGGCACTGTTGCGGCAAGATAGGGGGGGCGCAGGCAACCAAAGCAGTGGTGGTGATGGCCAGAACCTTAATGCAGGAGCGAAGTGACCCTGTACTTGCCTTTGCCATCTTCGTTGTGGTACATTTATGCTCAAGGCAGCTCCACCTCCCGCCACTTTGTGCTCGGAGCTATGAGCTGCATCCAGGAAGTACTTGCTGGAGAGAAGCAGCCAGATCTGATTCTCTGGCACCTCATCTCTTGCTGGGTCTCACTGCCCAACAGTCAGGGTTTTAAAAAGATTTTTGCAGCAGGAAACATCGGGTGGCTACTTCTGGCCTTTGTTAGTGCAGCTGGGCATGCCTCGGTGTCTTGGAGAGATGTATGACCTGGTCTCTGTCCCGAGACATTGGCCTTCCGCATTTGCCACCACCACTTCATTGCCTGCCTGCTGACCTGACCCATGCCGCTGCTACTGCAGTGCTGTTGCCACCTCATGGCTGAAGTGGCCTACTCGCAGCTGTTGCAGTGCTTTGCACTGCACAGTGAAATTTTGTGCACTTCACAATGGGGGAGACAGGGTCCCCTCCTCGTCCTGGAGCCCATTACGATGCGGAGCCACAATGTAACCCTGCCCCATTCGCCCCTGGCAACAGCAGCGGTGGCAGTGGTGGTACGGGTCAGGTCAGCGAGCAGGCCATGAGATGGCTGCAGCAGTGAATGTAGCAGGCCAGTGTCTTGGGGAGGAGAGCAGGTTGCATCTCTCCCTGAACAACCGAGGGATGCCCAGCTGAACCAACAAAGGCTGGAGGTAACCGCCTGCCGTTTCTTGCTGAAAAATATTTTTAAAAACCTGACTGTCAGGCAGCAAGACACAGCAAGAGATGAGATACGGGACAATCAGACCTGGCCACTTGTCTCTGCTGCAGTGCTTCCCAGATATGGCTTACAGCTCTGAGCCTGAAGTGATGGGAGGTGAGGGCTGCCTTGAGCACAAATGTACCGTGACAAAGGCGGAATGCTGTTGCTGCCTAAAGGCAAGTATAGAGATGCTTCACTCCTACACTAGGGCTCTGGCCATCACCTCTTTGGCCACCCACACCGCCCTACCTTGCCATGAGTGATGTCGAATTAGCCATGCCCACTCAATTACATGACATGCCCTCCGCCACATCTACCTAGCTGGTCATTAGGGAGAACCAGTTGTTAAATTACTTGAATCGCATCACTGGAACAGATCCAATCCTATTTGTGCTGTTTCAGAAATAGTGTAGAAATGGCTTATGACTAGTATTATAGGGGTAAACTTCCCCGAAGTTGGACATAGACATGGACATGATTTGATCCAGCCAGCCGTGGACTAAAGTGGATCCATGTACCAAATGTTCTCCATCCTGACCTACATCCCTGAAAGAAAGTTTTTTCAGCCAAAATAGTGCATTTGAATACCACATTAACCAGCATGTAGAATAATTTTCTCTATCCTTTAGACTCCATGTAAGTTTAAGATTCCAAAATTTGCTAATCAGCATTTTCATTGCTGAATATTGGGAAATTAAGTCCCCTAATATGGGGGACACCAAGATTGAGAAAGGCTAAGATAAACATTTCCATTTCATTTGTATTAATAAGAAATAAAGGAAAAGAACAGAAATTAAGCTAAATATGAATAGCAGATTTTAAAAAGTACATACATTAGCAAATGTTCCCTTTTTCTTGTATAACTCTAATGCTGAACTTGGAATATTGGGCTGATCCATAAGCAAGAGATATTTCACATCTCTTAAAACAGCTACAAGCTGAAACAAAATATATTTCATGTTAGTTCTAAATGCTATTTATTATTAGGTATTAATTCTGTCTGTATTTCCAGAGAAAGTTTGTGATAATTTTAATGTTTATGTTTATTAAAATATTTCAATTAAACCTTAGATTAAATTATATTTATTTAATATATGTACATCCTGCTTCTTTTTTCAAACGCCAATAGGCTTGGATGAAAGCCTCGCAATTTTCTTGAATCACACAGAATTCACTTCCTTTCGCTTATTATTAAAAAGGCTAATTTATCTAGAAAATAAAAGTGTCAATACTATTAAATACATATAGTACTCTTTCTGGATAGGTACTCAAGATATAAATTGAATATTTTTTTCTTCCTGTAGCAGTTCAAGAAATAATTTTAGTAAACAGATTTCCTTTATTTTTAAAAATTAAACATGGATGTGTTTTTTTTAAACCATGACTTGTAATTCTTTAACACTAATCGCATTGAATTCAATAGACTTTACTTTTTGTTTACAGTATTATTCATAAGGCTACCATAACTAGAAAATTAAAATGTTCATACCATACCATATCATATCATATCATATCATATCATACCTTAGGATCAAAATTCACACTAAGGAGACCATCATTACCATTTCGCTTAATCAAAGGTTGATCTAAATTAAACAGACAAATATCATCCACCTTGGATTTCCATTTAAAATAGATCTGATCTTCATATTGGTCAAGTAATCTCAATATTTCTATATATTTCTGATAAATTAAAGTAGCTTCAAAATTTTCCAGGATTCTAAAAAGGAAGACATAATGTCACACTAGCAAAATAATCATGTCAAATAAATGTGTTTATTTGTATCAGCAAAACATAAGCTATTTAATGGAAATATGAATGTAAATATGACTCCATGAATAGTTTGCAGTAAGTATTTAGTTATGCCACTCAAGTCTGGCTCAAGATATTTGAAAACATCTTTGAAAAAGTAAGAATTGTACCGTCTTCTCACTTTTTTCCCACTCTGAATTTCAATTGAGTCTTACTTCAACACAATGTCCTCTATCACAGTGTTTCTCAACCTTGGCAACATTAATATGTGTGAACTCTCAGAATTCCCCAACCAGCCTAAATATTTCCTGTTGTCAAAGAGATTTACTTACTGTTGGGGAACAAATGAGAAGCTTGACCAAAATGACAATATGCGGGCTTTAATTTCTCGAGACCATTTAAGGTTTCCTGAAGTAGATGACATGTTTTTGTTTATGACTTCATTCCCCTCTTCCTCCTGTAATTATTAAAGGACAGGAGGGTAATTCTGCAAAAAAAAAAATATCTTGTGAGAAATGCAAATGGATTCATTTGCTCTTAAACTGCCACATACCTGTTTAATGTGTTCATCATACAAGTATTTACAGTTTCTCAATTCTTCATCAAACATCTGTAGCAAGATCTTATAATTTGTGCTAAACATTTCTGTAATCATTGGTTTCTCCAGAAAAGATCCAAGAATGGTTATAAGCTGTTTAAATAAAGGACATGATTATGTCAATCTTCCTTTTTCCCAGCTTGGAGAGAATTGTATCAAAATATCATACATGGAAGTTGGAACACAAGAGGAGACTATTGTTCACATTCAACATACGTCCTCTGCTTAAGGAACTGTGTTTAATTAAACTAGGAATGGTATGCCCATTTTTCAATCAGTCTTGGCTCCTAGGAACTGTTGAGATAGTCCTTACAGTTTTCCTGGCAAGATTTTGAAAGTGATTTTCTATTGCCTGCTTCCTAGAGCTAGCTAAGAATGACTGACTTATGCCCAACTGGCTTTGAGCCCAAGATGGGACTAGAACTCATAGTACTTGTTGCCTATGCTTAGAGTTTAACTGCCAGATATCAAAAATAAATTTATTACATTTTCCACCTAAATTACATTTCTACCTAAACATTAATAACTTTAAAAAGAATAAAAATTATTCCACAAAATGGACATTTTATTTATTTATTTTCTCGATTTTTTAAAACTATCAGCAGCACTAGCTCCCTGGAAATTTATTTATTTATCACATCTCACAGAATGTGACTCCGTATAGCATACAATAAAAACAGATCATAAAAACTAACAATTAAAGTCATTCTACAACTGGAATCATTTTAAGGACAAAGAGATAAAATGCCAAGATTTTATTTCATTTGGTTTATGTCAATAGAGGTAATTCATTCATATTCTGAATGCTTCATAGCACTTTTAAAGCATATACCTAGCATTAATGAACTTATTTACAAATATCTTCTCATAAAAATATGCTTAATAAGTTAAACATAGCAAGTGCTTGCTTTAAAATAGTTTCACATACAAAATCAATAGCAGAAAAGGTTACTTTTATGTTGAAAAATATGAAGTGGCTATCAAGATGATGAAATTATGCAAGATGTCAAACATCAGACTGGAACTGCTAAATTTAATTCTCTCTAAACTCACAAGCTAGGAATGTATTATTATGTATAGGCATTGAAATATGGTATTGAATGAGAATACATGCTCAAGATATTTTGAGAGGCTAAAGAATATACAGGTAGTTCTTGACTTATGTCCACAGCAGAGCCCAAAATTTCTGTTGCTAAGTTAAGACAGTTGTTAAATGAATTTTAATCCATTTTATGACCTTTCTTGCAACAGTTGTTAAATTAGTAACATGGTTATTAAATGGATCTGGCTTCCCCATTGACTTTGTTTGTCAGAAGGTTGTAAAAGGTGATCAAAGTGACTCCGAGACACTTCAACCATCATAAATATGAACCAGTAGGCAAGCATGAGAATTTTGATCATGTGACCATGGGGATGCTGCACTGATCATAAGTGTAAAAAACAAGTAGTCACTTTTTCAATGCTGTTGTAACTTTGAACAGTCATTAAACAAATGTCTGTAAGTCAATGACTACCTGTATTCAAATAAGTTGTTCTGCAGGAGAAGGAGGAGCCTGAGTTGTCAGCCCAGCAACACACATTTACAGCAACTCCACTCGGTTTTATTATTTGATTATATAATTGGCTTTTTAGTACTTTTACTGGACTTATTTTTACTTAACTTTGTTTGGATGAGATGACAGTGAAGACAAATACACAGATAACAGATTTTGCCTAGAACTGGTAGTTATGGGAATAAGAAAGAAATGTCATGGTGTTAGCTTAGGCCCATGATGATGAACCTATGGCATGTGTGCCACAGGTGACATGGGGAGCCCTCTCTGCAGGCACGCCAGCCGTCGCCCAGCTCAGCCCCACCCTGCATGCATGCAGGCCTCCTACCAATCAGCTGATTTTTGGGTCTCTGTTGCACATGCGCAGGGGGTGGGTGGGGTACATGCGGAAGATGTGCACACATGCCTGGGTGGTGGGAAAGCGCAGGAAGTTGTGGCACCCCCCCCCATGGGCCATTTTGGGCTTAGCAGGCCTCCCTGAAGCCTCCTGGGACCTTCAGTACTGGCTTTCCACCAGTTTGTGCCAAGATGTTGTATCTAAATAAACCTTTTCTTTGGGGAAACAGACTGTCTCAGAATTCTGTTTACAATGGTTACATTAATTGGAACCTGACACAAGGACCCACAAAAACCTCTGTAACAGATACAGTCAAATCTCCACTCTGGGCAAGTGTGCTAATAAGGAGCAAAGAGCGAAATAGTTAAAGAACTTATCAAAAAGCCACAACTCTCTTAAGAATAACTCACTATCTTCTGATAAAGCAAAGAGAGGGGAACTTAAAAATGTTAAAGATTTCTTGGAAGCCAGCAAAATTATCTTCCACCAAATTAAATTGTTCATTGCAAACACAACAGATCGCCCCCAGAATTTGCATGAACAGTCTTAATGTTGAATGTTGGAATACCAGGAGAGCAACCTTAGCTTCCTTAGGTCAGCTTCTTCACTGCCAAGGTAAGCAGATTGATCTGTTTGCTGTTGAATGGCTCCCAGATGTCCCAAATTGAAGCAGATACTCCTGTCATTTAAGCAATCTACCATCCCTTTGGTGCTATTCAAGATGAGAGCATATATAGCTTCCTTTCTAGTTTTCCTACCAGAGTCTTTTGTGATGAAAAGATTAAACTGTTAATAGCTAATATGCTAGCTCCCGAAGTCGCTGCTTCTTCACTCCCAACCTTGAGAGAGCTAGAGCGTGGGAGTCAGTCAGCTTTATTTGATGAAGATGTTCTCAGCACAGAAGCTGGCCTTATTAATGCTTTTGGCTCCTTACCACAAAAAGAACAAGACAATATACTGTTTAAACTAGAAAATCTGAAGAAAACCTTGGTTCAATCACCACAGCTGAGCCACTTTTAGACCTCGTATCTCAAACATAAGAACCTCTCATTTTCCCCTCGGCAAATAATGGATTACCTGAAAATTGCCCTATAAAAAGCTGAAGTCTGAAACCTCTTGGGCTGGTAGAGTTTTGCAGATGAGGAGGAGTCATTACTTTCACTGGGATATTCCATGGGCACTCCAGCAACAAATTGGGAGATGGGCAGATCCTTGCCATCCTCAATGACACAGAGCAAGATGCAGCATGATTTAACATCTCTTTGCCCAACACGTCTGCAGAAGCCTCTCACAAAGCAAGCATTGTTAAATGGTGTGATTGTCATCCATTCTGAAGAAAACCCCCAAGAGCTGATGCAGGACGTATATGAGTCAAATCATCCCTTGAAGGATGCTACAATTTCTGCTGCTGACCTTCCAGCCCAATATAATAACCTTACAGCTTCTTCTTGTCAAAACCATATTGCCTGATGGGCCTCAAATGACTATCCTCTTTCCCTTCTAACTTGGAATATTGCTGGCTGGTCAGTCCAATCAAAAGAACAACTTTTTTTGACTATATATCACAATTAGATGTCCTCTTCCTACAAGAAACCTGGGTTTCTTCAGAGGTGGAGTTAGATGGCCACTGGGTTAACTCTATCCCAGCTGTCCCGAGCAAGATTGGGTGAGAGATCTAAAGTGGTAGTGTGGCCCTAGTTATGGTAGCACAGCTCTGCAATTTAAATATGTCTCACTCAGAGGTGAAATCTACTTACCTTCCCTACCGGTTCGGAAGTGAAAATTTATCTCTAGTTGTTTAGACAAATATCTCACAGCTGCAATAATTATAGGGATTTAAATGATAGGATGGGATTAAATAATCATACACTATTTAAGTTTTCGTAGTTTTCAGCGCAAGAAGCCTGCAGCCGCCGTTGTCAGCTTGGTTCCGGCTGACAAAAAGGCAGTGGCTGGAGGGTTCTCACACCAAAAAAGAGGCGGAGGCTGCAGGCTTCTTCACATGCAAATTAAAGTATGGTCTCCAGTTGTCCAGCCCTTTTAAGCCAAAAAGTAAGCAGTACAGCAAATGATTGAGAACTTTTTCTCCGTAAGCATCAATACAAGAAATGGAAAAAGTTCACTTAAATATATGTAGAGGATAATTTTCATGATCAACTATATCATGAAGCAAATTAAGGTGATGATTTTCGGGAAGATGTATTGGAGGATATATGGAAGAGTCCTTAGCCATTAAATTAGTTTTTGCCTGCTATTACAAACTATATCTTACCTTCAGTGTTGAAGATTCAATTAAATCTACAGGAAGAAGTACTTTATCATTTATCTGAGTTAATACTTTATTGGATTATTCTTGACATTTCTTTTGTTTAAATGTTGCTGCCATACTAATTAATTATTGCAAAAATACATCCAATAGACCATTTCCATGGTTATAAAAAAATTTCAGAGCATATTTGTGTGTATGTATGTGTGTGTGTATAAAATAATAATTTAATCTAATATAAAACTGACAGTCAAAACTATGCCATTCATTTATTATGTTTTATGTAACTACCTTAAATGCTGACTCCAAACCTGAACAATCAAGAAATGCCACACAAAAAATTGCTCCAAGACGCCTTTCAAATTCCGAATTTTTGTGTTTAAAATCAGTGTAGTCTTCTTCAAATTCCTGTAGAAGGCAAAATCCATAGCAAATAGGTTTAAGATTTTTTTAAAGAATTACATTATTTAATCAATAAAGGATGTAAAGAAATAACAACTATTAAATTAGAAAGTAAGTGCCAACTTGCTAAGGATTCTGTTTCCTTTAACTTCCTACCAGACAAGAATAGAGAAGACAAAGGGAGAATAAAGTTGCTTGTAATGCTCACTGAACATTTTCAGGAGACAATAAGAACAGGATCCAGGATTCCAAAAAGTCAGGTTTACCAAAGGCCTTAAAATATTTGTACTATGTGATCTTTTCACATAGAGGAAAAAGCTGTGCTTGGAAATCAGGTACCTAACTATAGCTGCAGTATCTTGGAACATCATATATTGAGTTTCTCTTAAAAGAAACAGGAGGATCCCCAAATTCAACAAGCCAGGCTTGTTTCATGTTAAATAAAGCGAAGTACATCAACATCTGAAAATGAGTTTCCTAACATCAATTCTACAAGCAAAAATGACTTAGCACTATTCTTGATATACTGTATACCTTCATCTGAACAGTTCTTCTTGGAGAAATAACCTGAACTAGCCAAACAGTAATAAACTTTGCTTATCTTTCGATATCAAGTTATTTTTCTAGCAAGTTGTATCAAGCTTTATTGTTTAATCTTCTAATTTTAAGTTGTAGCAACCATCCTTACTTTCAGTTATATTAAATCAAACAAGTAGCATAAGAGTAATTGTGCTATATTACATCAAATTAATAAATTCTACTAAACAGGGCTCCCTTAAAAAAAATCTTTCTGAATATATTGCAAAATTGCTGTGGTTTGCTGATAAAACAACAGCATCATCAAAAGCTTTGGATCACAGCAGTGATTTTCCTGAATATGCAAATGCAGTGCAATAATTAAATTAGAGAAGAGGAAAAACAATTTCAAACAAAGTTGCAATCCCATGCTCAGGGAAAATGCCTCTGTCATTAACAGAAAATACCACTTCTATTAAAAGGCTAAGTAATTTTCCATTACTGGAAATACTGAACTACAATATAGGCATCAAATAAAGAAAGACTGTTGTTCAATAGACAGGAGAAATAATGATAGTTTAAAAATTCAAGCTCAGCTTGATAGGAATTTCTAAGTTCAAACTTTTCACACTTTTTCTCACGTTTGGATCAGTTTTTAACTATAATCAACTTTATTTTTACAATATACCTCATAACTTGCCTTTCTTAAATTAAAAAAAATGGCACAAACAATATGCAACACGAAAGATTACCATATTGTTGTAGTTTAAGGGGTCATATGTTTTGTCTTTAAAAGTGTTACAAGACTCAATAAATTCTTCGTTCAATTTGCATATTTGAGCATTTAAACATTTTCCTTTGATTCCACCAAATTCTAGTTTCTCCAACTTTTCAAACTCAAGCATGATAACAAAAATATTCTGAAAAGATAAAAATAATCATTAGCAATACTTATGTTTAATGAGTGTATCTCCTGGTCATAACTTTGCATAAATGTGTCATTTAGACAGCAACTACTAAATTTCCATTTTTTGATCTCTGAACTTGATTATCACAGCTTATCTTTGTGTATAGGAGAGAGGGAAATTACAGAATAAATAAAAAGAGAGAGCGCATTCTTTTGAATAAAATCAAAGAAGTGATTCTGTCCTGAGAAACTGGGTTCTAATTTTCAGGCCTTAGAAAAACAAATGTTCTCCAGTCCCAGTTTTACAATCTTAGATCCTGACAAACCAATATTCAGACTTTAAAATCTGCAAGGGTGTCTTAAAGTTATGTACAGAATCAAATGGCAGAGTGAAAGTTTATTTAATTGGGAACAGATTTCTGATAGCCAAGAACCTGATAGTCATATTCAGAAACAAAGTCTTTGACACCTGCCTAGAATGCTTTGAGCCTTTTCTTTGAACCTTGAATGAGACTACCATAACACTTTTAAAATTGGTTTTTGATCATGTGATTATATACCTATGAGACTTCCTGGTACAGAATAGGACCATCCTGGCATCTGTGGCTAGATACTTGCTGTGCAGGGCTTGGCAGAATATAATTGCCATTACTTTGGTTTTAAGAAATTGTTCTATAATGCTGGCTTTATGGGATCAAGTCTGTGACTGACATGACTTCTACAAACAGGATACAACATGCAAGGTATATGTGAGCATAATGGACTTTCTACCATATTGTCATAATAAAATCTATGCCTTAATATGTAGATAATATGTGAAATAAAACTGGGCAGGGGACAGTTCTGGGGAAGAACTCTTTAACCAGTAAGCCATCAGGCTTTTATGAATCTGGTTGGATCTTCTGCATTTTGTGTCCACCTAAGATCTCTTTTTATTATGTGTGTATGGGTGTATACAATATGTCAGGAACCAATTATTTGCTCCCTGGTTCTTATTTTTCCCTACTAAGTTGGTGCATATCCATTAACTCTGGATTATATAGACAAAACCATTTATTTATGTATTAATTCTATTTGTTTGTTTGTTTGTTTGTTTGTTTATTCATTCATTTATTCATTTATTTGTTAATTAATTAATTTATTTGGACCCAGTCTTTACTCATTTTTACAAATAACTCAAGGTGGTAAAGATACCATAAAAGTAACATTTAATTAAAGAAAGCTGCATCCTATGCAATACTAATATTTTTGCTATTGGATTAATGGACTTTTTCAAAAAAAAAAACACCTGACTCTAGCATTAAAAGAAAATATATATATATGATTTAGTTATGCACATACATACAGATAATTTATAAATTTGGGAGTTGTAATTGTAAATAATTTTTCTTCTCTTTCTGGGTTTCTTCCTTGCTGTTGTTTAAAAGTAGCTATCATTACAGAAAAGTTCACATAATTTTTCCAGAAATATACTCCAACTGTAATTTTAGTGGATAGAATGATAAATGATACCTCTATTTTTTCCAGGCGATTTAAAAACATATCAAATCTGGAAAATACCATCTGTGGTTGAAAATCCCAAAATCTAACTTCTTGACTGCTAGTGAAATAAGTTGCCACTTGTTTTCTTTCATTAAAAAAAGCATCCTTAAAACTTCGTAAGATATTAAGAGCACTTTGTACTTGTTCCAAAGTTTCTTCTGCTTCCCTTTTCATAATATCTTCTGGTGAAAGATACAATGTAGCCTGGGGTGAAGAATAATACAATCAGATGTTTTAAAATATAAATGGTTAATGCAACAATGTGCTGTTATTCGTATACTTCTTAAAATACTTAGTTATAAAGGAAGGTTCTAAATTCTTCCTAAAATTGGAAAGAATGGTGTTTAAGACATCTATCACAAAAAAGTGACAAAAATAGATTTCAGTTTCATCTTGACAGTCTTAGTCTTTCATGCTTGCCATCCTTATGTTTCTCATCATTGGAGCAAGTTCCTAAATTACAAGGTTTGTATCATCATGCACATTTCTTCACTTCCCCAACCTTGCAGGGGTCTACGAAGTGGAGGCTAGGTAGATTTTATATACTGGCAATAATGTAAGGGAAATCCCTTTTCTAGGTGCTGTCCCTGAAAACAAGGATATATTTAAGTAAATCTTCTTCCTTCCCTGACTTTAATCCTCAGGCACTTTCATATAAAAATAGTGTGCATTGCATTCAATTTATCCTGGTACTTAAAATGTTACTACCTGATGAATGAACAGATTGCAGAATTCCTGCAGTAGAGATATGATTCGTGCTGGCATGTTGTAAAATTTGGAATGACTCCAGATCAGGCAGATGGTGTGAAACAGAGAAGGAATCAAAATATGTATCCCTGGAAATTCGGTCTCTTGAAAAAACTGAATATGTCTTTCTAAAGTTTTAAGATATAATTCAATATCTTGGGCTTCAATAAGTGCTGTTGAAGAAAGAAAGGATTAAAACTTGTAGTGTATATGCCTAATACAATCTGGAGTATGTAGTGTACTTAGCCATACTCGCTTTTAAAAGAAAATAATGATCTTCTAAGGATGGTAATCAACTTGGTCATAGTTAGGGTCCCTGTTCCACCTGTCTCCAGTAATACAAGGGGACAGGAAAATAAAATTGTCTGCATCCTGCTAAACTGGCATCATAAAGACTGTCCTATGGTGCAACCACAGAATAAGTACAATATTCTATCTTCTGATATATGCAAGTTTGATAGTTGGTCCAACTGCTTGGCAAACATTGTATGACAATGTATTAAAAATTCTAAATGCAGTTTTCCTGACGAAAGGTTAACTTGCAGCTATAAACTAGTGTACTTTTTTTCAAATTGGAAAAAAAAGACAATGATGTAATGTTCTGCCTAATAAGACCAAGATGAAAATGAATCATCTGCTTAGTTCTTTTGGAGCACAGTACCTTATAAAAATAACATATATTTTAATGATTTTCCATTGACATTTCATTTAATCAATATGTAAAAATGAGAAAAATTTTTTAAACCATTTTAATATTAGAAGTAGATTGTCTGCAAGTAACAGCTTCAAAATAATGTTTACAAGAAACACCGTATGTTAATTTAATTTTATATGTATAGAGGGAAATATCTGAATGTAACACAGAAAAGTATGGCATATTGCATAAGTATTAATGAAAGTATCTCCCAAAGCAGTGGTGAAATGTAAAATTTGTTACTACCGGTTCTGTGGGCGTGGCTTGGTGGGGGACGTGGTAATGTAACTGGGTGGGTGTGGCCAACTTTTTAAAAATTATTATTATTTTTTAAATTTTATTTATATGCCGCCCTTCTCCGGAGACTCAGGGCAGCTTACAATGCGTTAAGCATTTACTTTTAAAAGCATTTTTTCTACAACCTCTTCAGCAGAAAAAAAAATGCTTTTAAAAGCCTCTGATGATCCCAGCTGAGCTGCACGATCATCAGAAACTTTTTTTTCTTTTAAAAGCATTTTTTTGACTGAAGAAAAATGCTTTTAAAAGTAAAATAAAAGCCTCTGATGACTGCGCGGTTCAGCTGGGCATGGGGGGGGGGTTTGCAGGGATTTTTGCTACCAGTCCTCCAAACCACCCACCACCATCGCTACTGGATCAGGCGATCCAGTTTGAACTGGAGCATTTCACCCCTATCCCAAACCAATATTTTAATGCAAAATTATTGTTATACAGTAAAAAAGAATATGGAGTTGATACATTTTATCCATTTATATAAAATATAAATTTATTTCAAAGACACCTTACCATTTTCTACATCCTTATAAATATCCTGAAAAGTTGGGTAATAACTGCTCTTCTTGATTTTTAAGATTCCAATCAATTTTTGGATAATAGGGCTCCTAAGCTGGAATTTAAAAATATCTTTAATAAATATATTTATATTTGCCACATAGCAGTGTGAATTAAAAGAAAGATTCTGAAAAGGTCAAACAATCATGTTTCATAAACAGCCCTACACAAATCTAAAAATGAAATCCCAGTCATTCTCACATGCTCAAGTCTTTGACTATTTTCAAGCAGAAATAGTTGGAAAGATAAATGGTCACAAAGACTTTCTTTTACCTCAAAAAGGTTGAATGATTGTTATTGCATTAATTCTTGGTCCTGCAAGTCTTATTTGTCAATCAATTAATTAATTAAGCATGCAATTTCACCTGTTATGGCCCCTGTGGACATAATTAGTTTTATCAAAATTATTCAAGCCCTAGCATGAACCAAACAGGTTGATTGCAATCAGCAAGTGGTAACTGATTTGAGCATCAGTTCATGGAGTATCATGGGGTATATAAGGAAATCTACATTCTCACTTTCATAGAGGACAACAACCTGTTATTTCAAATCTATCATCCCCAATGCAGAAAACTGTAGTGGCCGTTCACTTATTCAACATGATAAGAAAATGGGAAAGTTATATTGTCCTTTAATAGATGTTAAGAGCCATGGTGGTGCAGTGGTTAGAATGCAGTATTGCAGGCTAATTCACTGCTCACTGCCAGTTCAATTCTCATCATTTCAAGGTTGATTCAGCCTTTCATCCTTCCGAGGTCAGTAAAATGAGGACCCAAATTGTTGGGGATAATATGCTGATGCATTAAACTTTTTATAGAAGGTGGAAAAGCATTGTAAAGCAGTATATAAGTCTAAGTGCTAGTGCTATGGTTTTTTTATGTATAGAACAGATAGGATGTTTGTAAATGTTGATGTTGAAACTACTAGGAAATGTCATTCTTTTCCTATACTATAAAATGAGTGAATAGATTTTATTTTTTATGGCCTACTAGAAAGTCCTCAAAACTGTGCTGCTACTGGTGCTGTAGAACTCCTGGTGACAAGAATATATTTTAATCATAATTATTTATAATGTTGTTTATTGTATATTACTGTCATTTATTATGGTTACTATTTATTAGTAGCAGCTCTTGCTTTTCCACATTGCTTAGAATCACCCTGACTGAAGCAGTTTTTAAATGTATATATAATTTATATAATTATATATAAATATATATATAATTTATTTATAAATACATTGTGAGGCTATATATGAATCTAAGTAAGCTGCAATAAAAACAGAAAATTAATTTATAGAATGCTCTCAGCCATTGTTAGACTAATTTGTATGCTTCATTTGTTGGTTAGAAATTAACATATTCACTTTCTCTTCCAGTACATATTATTGAAAAACAGCCACAAACTATCATTGGAGTAGGAGCTACCTACCTGATCATATATACATAAGAGATTGTCTTTTCTTTCTTTCCAAAACTTAAGTTCACTCTGAGGATCTGGGTGAACCTGGTTAAAAGGTGGTTGAGCTGTATTCCTTTCCAAAATGTCTTTTATTTGGCGTGACCACTTGATAACCATTGATTCTATTTCATGAAGTACCGACCTTGTCTGGGAATTCTGCCTGAAAAATAGGGAGAATAAAGGATGATTTTTCCATGCTTAAAAAGTAAAGGTTCGCCTCGCACATATGTGCTAGTCATTCCTGACTCTAGGAGGCAGTGCTCATCTCTGTTTCAAAGCTGAAAAGCCAGCACTGTCTGAAAACATCTCCATGGTCATGTGGCCGGCAGTTGGAACATTGTTACCTTCCCACCAAAGGTGGTCCCTATTTTTCTACTTGCATTTTTTTTTAATGTGCTTTTGAAGAGCTAGGTTGGCTGAAGCTGGGAAAAGTAATAGGAGCTCACCCCGTTACGCAGCACTAAGGATTTGAACCACTGAACTGCCGACCTTTCAATTGACAAGCTCAGCATCTTAGCTACTGAGCCACCACATTTAGAACCATGCTTAGAGATGCTTAAAGTTACACTGAAACTAACTGCACTATATTCTGTGCTGTGTTTTTATTATTTGGTTCTGATCTGATAACAGATGGTACTGCTTAACATGACTTGACAAATTACATGTTTAACTGACAAATTAAGCAATTTCCAATGTTTTCTTTTTAAAACAGTTCCCTGAATAAAGAGAATTTTTGTTTGCAGTGATAAATAAAGTATATATTCTGAGATGATATTAGCATTACAAGGGCACTTTGAAAATCAAACTTAAAGTCAAGGTCTTCTGTCAATTGGATTTGTTATGTGGATATAAAAACTCTACAGTCAAGCCATTCTTTCATATAACAAATGCTTCCCTTTTATTTATCCTTAATATAGCTCTATTTTCCTTATTCTTATAAGAGTATATCAAGAAATGTGCTGGTTTTGATCAAAGAATAATCCAACCAGGAATTCTGCCAGAGTGGCTAAGCAAAGGGTAGGTGCAACTGCACATTCCTACTTGTGTATCCAAAAACTGACACTGAGAAGAAGCAAATCATCTCTGATACTAAAATATATACCTGTTGTTTTCAGTAGCCACTGGTTTATTTATTTATTTATTTCATGTATTTATATGCCGCCCTTCTCCAGAAGGATTCAGGGCGGCGAACACAAGTTAAAAACATGTACATCATAATCCCATTTTAAACCAAATTAACTAATAAATAATAAATAATAAAACCCAGAATCAGAGTCAGCCTATTTGCTTGAACAGTCAGTCTTCAGGTCCCGACGGAAGGAGCGGAGATCAGGAGCCGCCTGGAGCTCGGTAGGCAACTCATTCCAGAGGGTGGGAGCACCCACAGAGAATGCCCTACCCTGGGCACCGCCAGACAACATTGACTCGCCATTGGAACCCCGAGGAGAGCAGCCCTATGTGAGCAAACAGGACGGTGGGAGGCAGGCAGGAGAAGGTCCTGCAAATATCCCGGACCTAAGTCATGTAGGGCCTTATAGGTGAGAGCCAGCACCTTGAAGCGGACCTGGAGAACCACTGGTAACCAGTGCAGCTCACGCAGGAGAGGTGTTATATGGGAGTAACGAGGGGCTCCCGTAACAATCCGTGTGGCTGCATTCTGGATCAGCTGGAATCTCTACAGGGGCAGGCCCATGTAGAGGGAATTGCAGTAATCCAAGCGGGAAGTGACTAGGGCATGAGTGACAGTGCGAAGGTCATCTCAGTCCAGGAAAGGGTGTAACTGGTGCACCAGGCAAACCTATGCGAAGGCCCCCCTGGTCATGGCCGTCAGGTGGTCTTCTACGGACAGCCAAGCATCCAGGAGGACACCCAAGTTGCAAGCCCTATCAATGGGGACAAGTTTTTCCCCATCCATCAAAAGTGATGGGGCCTCTGAAACCCGAGATGCCGGCATCCACAGCCACTCAGTCTTGGAGGGATTGAGTCTGAGTCTGTTTCTACCCATCCAGACCCACACCGCCTCCAGGCAATGGGACATCACAGAAAGGGCATCTCTGGGGTGGTGTGGAGTGGAGATGTATAACTGGGTATCATCAGCATATTGATGATATCTCCCCTCGAAGCCACGAATGATCTCACCCAGCAGCTTCATATAGATGTTAAAGAGCAGGGGGGAGAGAACCGACCCCTGAGGCACCCCACAATTTAGGGGCCTTGGGGTGGACCTCTGCCCCCCCACCCATACAAACTGCAAGCAACCTGAGAGGTAGGAGGAGAACCACTGTAAAACAGTGCCTCCCAATCCCAACCCCACAAGTCGCTGTAGTAGGATACCATGGACGATGGTATCAAAAGCTGCTAAGAGGTCAAGTAGGACTAGGATGGAGGAACAACCACCATCCCAAGTGCGCCAGAGATCATTCACCAGAGCAACCAATGCCGTTTCCGTGCTGTGCCCACATCGGAAGCCTGATTGTTATGGGTCTAGGTATTCCGTTTCCTCCAGGAACTGTGGGAGCTGTTGCGCCACCACAGTCTCAACAACTTTCACAATGAAGCGAAGGTTGGAGATGGGACGATAGTTATTAAGTGAGTCTGGATCCAGGGAAGGCTTTTTGAGGAGAGGTCAAACCACCACCTCCTTAAGAGAGGCGGGGAAGACCCCTTCCTTCAACGAAGCGTTGACAATTGCCTGGATCCAGTCTCTAGTCACCTCCCTAGCAGTCGAAACCAACCAAGAGGGACAAGGATCCAATAAGCAAGTGGAGGAACCAAGTTTACCCATAATCCTGTCCACTTCCTTGAGAGAAACAGGGTCAAATTCAACACAGACATTACTCTCAAGACCTACCCTAGTTTCCCCTTTGGATTCTGCCAGTCAGAGTCCAATCCGATCTGGATCTGAGCGATTTTATCATGCAGAAACTGTACAAAATCCTCAGCTCTGCCCTGTAAAGGGTCTTCCCTCGCTCCCTGATTGAGGAGGGAGCGGGTCACATGAAACAGGGCTGCTGGGTGGTTTTCTGCAGATGCAATGAGGGTGGTGAAGTAATCTCGCTTCGCCATTTCCATCACCACTAGATAAGACCTAATATGGGTTCTTAACTGTGTTTGATCAGATTCAGACTGGGAGGATCTCCAACTCTCCTCTAGGCGTCTTTTCCGACGTTTCATTTCCCGGAGCTCCATGGAAAACCAAGGAGCGACCCAGGATCTGCGTCGGGTCAGAGGCTGCAAAGGTGCAATTCGGTCCAAGGCGTCGGTAGCCGCTTGTTCCCAGGATGCCATCAGAGCCTCAGCCGAATCACAGGATTGAGAGGTGAGGAATGTCCCAAGCTCCTTCAAGAACCTCTCTGGGTCCATCAGGTGCCTGGGGCGGAACCATTTTATGGGTCCCATCTCCCAGCGGCAAGGGTTGGCAGATTGAAAATCCAGTCTAAGGAGGGAATGGTCAGTCCATGACAGGGGGGTGATGGAAAGTTTTCCCCTACCACAACCATTTATCCACTGCCCAGAGAGAAAAACCAGGTTGAGTGTGTCTCCCTCCCTATGAATTGGGCCCTGAATAACCTGAGTCAGGTCCATGGCTGCCATGAAGGCCATGAACTCCCAGAGTTTATAGTTTATAAACTATAGTTATAGTCTATAAAGTTTTCTAATTTTTAAAAATAATCTAACCTTTAAAATGAAGCATTATTAATAAGTTGCATTCATTAGAGGATCAGTATAGATGCATTTGCTTATTTACTTGTGATATTTCAGGGTATCAAGCCTGATTGCCACTCCAATCAACTAGGACTCTATGCAGTGAACAACCCAACTGCTGTACTGAGTTAAAATTATAATAATGCCAGCATAACCTTAAAAAAAGTCAATCAGTACAGAATTCAGTTATGAGGAAAGTGATTAAAGGCTGCAAAAATATCACTCAGCTAGTGGAGAGGGAGGTCTATGTACTGGATTCCTCCTAGGCTGCCAGATGCTGCCTGAATATTCCCAGAAATCTATCCTTGAAGAACAAGACAATACATCCTGAAACACCTGGGGCCATTTTAAAAACTTTTTAAAAAAAGAAAAGAAAAAGAAGGGATTCTGTTGCCCATCCTAGTGTCTATGTACTGGGAAGGCCATGGAAGTAGTGATTGACAGAATCTCTCTTCTCCAGGGAATCATATAGATTTCCTTTTGTCTGATACTACATTAATAACACTGACTGGCACCTTAACCCTATATAGATAGATATGGAGAAAGGGGAGGGAGGGAGAGAGCGAGAGACAGATAGAGACAGAAACAGAGACATATGTCTATCAAAGAGGATTATGGGGACATGATAAATATCTTCCAGTACTTGAGAGGCTGTCACAAAAAAGAGATTGACTTATTCTCTAAGACACCAAACAAGAAGTAATGGGTGGAAGCTCGTTAAAAAGAGATCCGACCTAGAAGTAAGGAGAAATTTTATGATAGTCAGAACAATTAGTAAGTGAAATAGCTTGCCTTCTGGAGTAATGAATATACTGAGGCTTTCAAAAGCAGACCACACTATTTGATTGGGAGTCAATTAAGGCTCCTACCTCAAACAGGGTTTGGACTAGAGCAGTGGTGTCATACTCAAGGCCTGGGGGCCAGATCCAGCCTATGGGGTGCTTAGATCTGGCCCATTGGGTCACCTTGGAAACAGCAAAGGACTGGCTCACAGTGCCTCTGGCAGCAAAAACGGAGCTTGGGAGGGCCACACGTGGTGGACCTTTTCACTGGCAGAGGTCTGCAGGAGGCCATCACAGCCAAAAATGGAGCCTGGGGGGGACCATGCAGGGGCCCCTGAGCTCTGTTTTCCCTGGCAGAGTGCTAGCAAAACAAACTACTAGCAAAAGTGAATCCCCCAGCCCCAACCAGGCCATCACAAGTGCCCCTGACACGAGTGACATTGAGCTGGCCATGCCCACCATGTCCATGCCCTCACTGAGGTCAAACACAACCCTGATGTGGCCCTCAATGAAATTGAGTTTGACACCCCTGGACTAGAGGCTCTCCAAGGTCCCTTCCAGCCCTACAATTCTGTTTTAGATTAATTATTTCTATTTTCTTGTAATGTTATATTAACAGAATATTGAAATTTTCAATGCACAAATTTTCTGCTTACACTTTAACTGCTTGATCCATTAGACCAGGTCCTTTCCAAGTCTCTTTCTCTATTAAGCCACTGGAGGGCTCCTGCTTCTTTTGTCTGATTGTTTCCTAGGTAGCATCCTTTCCCCCCATTCCCAAAGACATTCACACATTCCATTACATATATATGTACACTCCTTACTTATTTTCAGTGCATATATCCTGCAAATCAGTCTTTGTTGCAATTGTTGGAAGAGGAAGAAGAATTTTCCCAGACACAATTCCTCTCATAACATAGGTCTTATTTTTAATTATCTCTATATGCCGCTCCATATCCTGGGAAATAACATGTGGCCAAGATCCGTTATTTTTCTTACTGGAAAGAACAGGAACTACAACCTAGTAGCGGAAAGAACAAGATGTCAGTGATATAAAGAATCCTTAAAACTTACCTTCTTTTTGAAGTTCTGTTTAATTTTTGTTGTTATATTCTTTCATAAACACCCTCAAACAATTTTCTTTCATAAACACCCTCAAACAATTATGTTAACTTTTAAAATGAAACATTATGCATTGATAACTCACAGGAAGACTATTTAAAAAACAGGATATCATTGCATTATGTATTTTATAACTTTACACCAAAAAGGCTTACATTTGTTCATCTGTATTCTGTTTTTATTCTTATATACAGACTTACACTGATAATCTTGTGGCTTCAATGTATTTCAAGATGGAAATTCAATACAGGTTTGCAAATACTAAACTGTTACCTACTATGCTGTACTATCATCTAACAATAATCAGCGTTCTTACGGCCAACACAAAACCATAGTCAGATCCATTACATCAGTGGCTCTCAACCTTCCTAATGCCACGACCCTTTAATACAATTCTTCATGTTGTGGTGACCCCCAACCATAAAATTATTCCTAAAACCATTGAAAATATGTGTTTTCAGATGGTCTTAGGCGACCCCTGTGAAAGGGTCGTTCGACCCACAAAGGGGTCCCGACCCACAGGTTGAGAACCACTGCATTACATGATATACCATGACTTTAGAATACATATGAAGAGAGACACATTATATTCAGCTTCCATTTGGTCTCGCTAGTAAGTATGGATTCAGACAAAATATGAAGTTCCATCACTTCAACTATTACCATAAAATAATTATGCTATCACCTCAACAATTGCCATCTATTACCCTAAAACAGCAACATTAATTGGGAAAACAGAGTAAAAAGATAACTGTTGTGAATTTTCTATCTGATTTAAAAATGATTTAGACACTGGCTTAGCTCAGAAATGGATTAAGTTTGATTCACTCTTAGTAACATTACTTTCCAATTCTCATTTCATTCTGTAAATGTATGCTGTGGGAATTATCTCTAAAACAGGGGTCCTGAAACTTTTTAAACAGGGGGACAATTTATGGTCCCTCAGGCTGTTGGGGGGCCGGAATGGCTGGGTGGTCGTGGCTAGGTGGTTATGTGTCTGGGTGGGTGTGGCCAATTTAGCAGTCCATGAAACAATGCAAACAAATTAAACTTTAATTTGTATTGCTCCTGGGAGTGTTTTATTTGCATGTTGCTCTTTTGGTTGACTTTTCTTTTTACTACATCATTTTTTCAGTTGTTTAGGAGTTTAGTGGTCCACTTCAGGAAACTCAAGTTTTGCCACAATTCATCTTAATCCCAAGGAGCTTACAATCAACAAGTCTCTCTCCTCTCTCTCGCCCCACCCCATCACTCCTTCTCTTTCCTTCTGTCTATCTTTCTCTCTATCTCTCTCTTTTTCTGTCTAAATTCTGGAAGTGGGAGAGGTCAAAAATAGGGTGCACGGACACCCTGGGGCTTTTGTGCATCCCAATTTTCACCTCCCCTGCCACCAGAAGCATTCTGCAGGCCAAAAATATTGGCCTTACCTTCCAGATCCAACCCATGGGGCTCGTGAAGGTAAGTCCTGCATTCAGCTGAAGGCTGGAGGCCGGCGGGTGGATGGGGTGATGTGGACAGGGCAGCCTCGTGGTCCTGCGTGGGCCAGATTAATAGCTTCGGTGGGCTGTATGCAGCCTGCAGGCCATAGTTTGAAGACTCCTACTCTAGAGTAACATGAGAGGGGATTCCCAGGAGAAAATACAGAATCATTATCCTTGTCCTTGTCCAGTTCAGGAAATAATCTCTTGAATTGGATTTCATACTGTACATTTAGGATTTAAACTAGAGGAATAAACTGTATTTTCTTTGCTATGCAAATTTCATGACACTGGATTGAAGCCCCTTCAATCCATGGAAAGCAACCCAAGGTTCAAAATAATTATATGAACAGCTATTAATCTTTCTTTACTATATAGCGAAATCTAAATTTTAAATGAAATTTGAATGAGTTTATGAAGCAATAGATTCTAAATGATTACAGCTAATTCAACAACTTCCTTATATTGGTTTTGGTGTCTGATTCTGATATCCTCTTCTGTCAAAAAAAATGAGTTAAATTACTTTGAATAGCAAATATATTCTAAGAATTGTAAATATTAAACCCAATACTAATACAAACTGAATTGTGTTTTTAGTGATAAACATTTTATACTTAACTGATTATGAAATGAAAATCTATCTCCTATTCATTCTGCAAGACTTTCAAAATGTTTTTTAAAAAATTATTTGGTCTAATAATTCTAATACAAGATTGTTCTTCAATGATAATCAGAAATGTTAAATATTTGATCAAAAGCACTTTTGACATTGTGAAATGTTTGATCTGTGTATCATATACCAATCAAACAGTTCCAGTAGACTATGATCTGTAACTATAACATTCCAAAAGTTTGTTTGTTGCAATACATCTTCCATAGTGATAAATGCAAACTTACGTCAGCTTGAGAACAAATTGTACTCTAAATGAACATGCAATTTAGAAATAAGTTAAGAACAAAGGAGCACTCAACAGTAAGATCAGAAATCTCAAGCATTGTGAGATTGGTACCATCCTTCTACACACATCTATATATAAAATACAAAAAAATTACATTAAAGATAGCGATTAAAGACCATAACTTCTGGAAGTTTTCCATTCTGTTAACAGAAGCTTCAAAAAAGCTTTTATTAATTATGTGAATTTGTATTTTATCTTTTAGTCTGACAGTAATCAATACTTTTAAAGCATATTGTCTAGTCATAACACTACACTATCACCTATATCTCTTTCATTTGCTGCTTATATTTCCTATTGATTTGTGAACCTGTAAGGACAAAAGCATTTATTTATTTTCCGCAGAAGTTCAAAGCCATGTACATAGCATTCTTTCATTTTCCCTTCACCATCCTTGTAAGTATAGTAGGCTGCACTGGGAGACCATGACTAGCACTAAGCTGTCTAACTTTCCATGACTAAGCATTGATTTACTCCCTATCCTACTTTTTTTCAGCATTTATATACTGCACTTTTTACTGCATGTTGTCTGCATGAAGAGAACAATAAACAAAGCAACTTCATCCTTCTATACATTGCAGGAATACTGGAAAAGCTCTGGAAAATCTTTAGCCAACACAACATATATGCACACTTTAAATCCAAGGGTACACTAAAATAGAAGATTGTCCACCCAAAGGATAAAACACCCAGGCACAAACTGAGCAATGTGGTATATGCAGTACAATGTAGTGAGCCATGTGCAGATCTGTACATTGGGGAAACAAAACAACCACTTCATAAACATATGACACAACATAAGAGAACAAATCAGTGGTGGTATTCAGCCGGTTCTATCCGGTTCGGGTGAACCAGTAGTGGTGGCTGCAGGTGGTTCCGCCTACCCACCAGGATGTAAACACATCCCATTTATCCACATTTTTTATGCTTTGCGCATGCGTGGAAGGCCCTGCACATGCGCAGAGGTGGCGCGTGTAAGCAAAACAAGCTGTGGATGCTCACATTTGGTAGCAAAGGTAAGTGAATACCACCCCTGGAACAAACCCCTCAGGACTAGATTTAGCAGTCCATTTGCATTTGAAGTCCATTTTGGACAGAGAGAGCTATTGGTTTGAAAGAGGGATCAAAGAGGCCATCTATATCAAAATTGAACATCTCTCTCTCAACAAAGGGGGAGGGATATGACATCATCTATCTCCAGTCTACAACACAATCCTTTCAACAGTTCCAAGAAGGCTCCACACCCATTTGCACTATTCAGGTGACCCTGATGACACAAATAAACCTCCAGATGGCCTTAACAACTTGCTAAAAGAATGCAAATGATCAGCTGTCTGCAAGGAGTGTAAATACTTGCACTCCTCACCATCCAGTCAGAGCTGAAGAAGGTTCTTGGACGAGGAGTGAAACATCTTCAAAGAAAAACTAGAAAGTCCAGTTGCCTCTTGAAAAAGCACCTTTGGGACAAGATTGTATTTCAAATTTCAAAAATTCTCTATAACATTGTCTGAAAAATATTACAAACTTATTCTTGCTGATTTCACCATCATGTCTCTCAGTGGTCTATGGAATTCAAAATATTAAAAAAAACTTTCTACCATAATTCCCTTCATTATAAATGCTGTCTTTATAATGCTGCTAAACAAGAGTTTCCGTAGACATTATTTTTTAAAAATGAAAATATTCAGAAGATAGAAATCTAGTATTCTCCCAAAAGAAGCAGCTTTTTGACAACTTGTCTACTAAAACAGATGTAAGAATAACATATTGCAAAATAATTATGTTGTTTTTTAAATTCCTTTAAACTAACTTTATAAAGTTATTTGTCTATTACTGAATATACAGAGTACAAGAGTGCTCCAAAGTACTCTTGCACTTCATATAAGAACTAAGAATTTTAAAAAATAGAAGTCCTTTGAAATAATGTTAAAATAGGGAATCTAGATTCCAGTCCCTGCTAAATACTGATATTCACTGCTTGATGTTGGGCCAAATTTTGACTCCCAACAATCTATTTCACAGAAAAAAATGAAGGGAGATCTTTATGTGTACTGTCTTGAGCTTCTACAGAAAATATGATCTGTAAATGCTATATGTAAACAAAACAAAACAAAACAAAACAAAACAAAACAAAACAAACAGTACCTTCTCTAAGAACACCATTACATGCTCCAAGGGTATCCCAGACAGTTCTGACAATCTGAGGTCTTCCTTGTAGTTTTCTGTTCCAATGCTATTTGCTGTCTTCATAACCCATACAAGTTTATGTTTTATAACACTTGGTATCTAAATCAGAAAGAGACATACTACTAATAATATTTATTCATTTGTTATTTATTTATTTATTGGTTCGATTTATATGCCGCCCTTCTCCGGAGGCTCCGGGTGGCTTACAATGCGTTAAGCAATAATGAAAATAATGAAAATAAACCCATAATTTATCCCACTGTAGAGCTGTTGTTTTACATTATAGCTCTGGCCAATACTCTGCAACTATTTAGGTTTAACTCTAGAAAGAAAAGGATTTATGCTACATGAGACACTGTAGAATTTTATATTTTCATATATTGGAGGTGGGAAACTTTTTGCAGACAATGGTTGATTTATTGCTATACTCATAGTAGGTCCAAGTGCTGTAGATCTCATTCACTGAAATCAAGGTGTGTAATGAAATGTCTGAATGACCTTGAAGACTGAGGGGAAGAGATGCTGCCTAGGAAACAATCAGATAAGAGAGGGAGAACCCACAGTGGCTTAACAGTCAGAGAAAGAAACTTGGAAAGTCCCAGGTACTTTCAGACTGATATCAGGCTTCTCGGGTAATCAGATTGGGAACCCAACTAGATGAATTAATTCTACTTTATTATAGAATTAGCAGAATTATTTAACAGAATCTTGGAGGTACAAACTTCCCACCACCACTTTAAACTGCTTAACCCATTAGGACAAAAAACCTGCCTAAGGTTTTTTCCTCTAATTGTTAAGCCACTGTAGGCTCCTGCCATTCTTGTTGGTTTTCAAGGCAGCATTCCTTTTCCTTGTTCCATGAAGGTCATCCAAACATTTCATTACAAGTGGAATCTTGCGGGATGGTGGTGGTAGATGCCTTAAACTCCTTTAGCTCTTAAAAGAATCCAAAGATTTTGGCCCCATACATTTTGGACTTTGGGGGACTGGTGTAGGGCTTACAAAATGGGTGCTGTTGGGTACAAGTGCATACATAGAGTTGCACATGTGTGCTCGCCCATCACTTCCATACCCTGGTTCTTTCTTTTCTTTTTTTTAAATATTAAACATAAAAATTCAATGTCTATATGAATAGTGTGTTGTCTGAGTTCAATTGTTTTTGGGAAATAGTAATAATAATAACAACAATATTCATAACATTAATGATAAACATTGGTAATAACATAACATTAGTGATAATCATATAATAATAATGTTCGCTTATTCATTTTAATAAATCTTCAATTTAGTTAATCATTTCCTTATGCTTTTAAGTTTCTAACCTGTTTCTGCTAATTAGCCATTGATAAAACAAATCCCATGTTAAAAAGTATTGTTTATTCCTTCTCCTTAATTTTGAACATTAGTCTATCCATTTCTGCACAGTATAATATTTTTAATAACATTTTCATCTGTAGGAATCTCTTCATTTGTCCATTGTTGTGCAAACACAATTCTAGCTGCAGTTAACACATGTAAGATTAAATATGTATTCCCTTTATTATATTTTTCTGGTAGAATGCCCAACAAATAAATATATATATATATATATATATATATATATATATATA
>WNWU01013639.1:8615388-8655494 GCA_012654045.1 Ptyas mucosa
AAGCAATAGCCTTCATACTTTTGTATATTTATACAAAGTCAGCTTATTGCCCCCACAATCTGGGTCCTCATTTCACCTACCTTAGAAAGGATGGAAGGCTGAGTCAACCTTGAGCCTGGTGAGATTAGAACTTGCAGTAATTGTAGGCAGCTGAATGTTAATCGGTGCCTTAGTCTACTGCTGGCTTAAGTCTATGTGTTGCTTTACTATTTTTTCCAAACATGTGTGTATTTTTGTCCAATATTTTTTTGCCTTTGGGCATGTCTACCACATGTGATAGTACGAACCCAATATCTGATTACATTTCCAGCACTTAGCAGACATATCCTTAAACATCTTTGCCAATCTTGCTAGTGGAAAATGCCATCTATAAAACATTTTATATAATTTTTTTAATGCAGTTGATACTGTTAATTTGTAATTCCTAACCCATTATTTCTGCCATTTATCTAACTCTATAATATAGCCAAAATTTTTGGTCCACACTATCATTGTTTCCTTTACTTGCTCTTCTTCCATTTTAATGCTCAATAGGTAGTTATAAGTTTTTTAAATTAATTTTTCATCTGCCCCTGTTAATATCTGGTCCAGTTCTGTTGATTTTTTATAAAAACCACAGCCTGGTTCTGAATGGGCCTGCAGCATGGGAGTTGGGGACCCTTGCCCTATGCCATACAATATGCCATATATATTATGCACATAAAGATATGCAGGGCTTATATATCCTGCTATATCATAATGTATAAAGGGCTGCTCAATGCTTAACAGACCTTATTCACGATCACTTTTGCCTCTAAAAAGTATGAACATCAAGGGTGTTCCACCTGCTTCCTGAAAGCCCCATATTGTGTCAAATCTTCCTGAGGACTGTAATTGGTGGCACTATGATGTCATCAAAGTGTGTGACATCACAGTGATGAGGCTAAAGATTTTGAAAATGGTACAATTTTTAAGTTTTTGAGAGTTACTTAAGACTTTAAATCTTGCAAGATTAAACTTCCTTCCTGTCCACCCAAGAAAATATGATCCTAAGTGAGCAGTTTATTTTACCCCTTAAAACCCTGCCAACTTTCCTAAATGGAAAAAAAATGAATTAAAAATTTAAATCCAACCATACAGAGGAAATAGGACATATGCATACTATCTATCTATCTATCTATCTATCTATCTATCTATTGTCTATCTATCTATTTACCTATCTACCTTCTATCTATCAATTACATTTGCACACCACACATCTCACCAGTATGGTTGTTCTGGAAAGTTTATAAACAATAAGAAATGATAAATATAAAAACATTTTTTAAAGTTACATATGAACTAAGATCAAGGAGGCTGTACACTCAGGGCTGAGGTGCTCTTATTCCATCTCCAGCAAGGACCATCCCTATCAGCGTCAGAAAAACTAAATTTGGGGCTCTTCTGAAGGTCAGTAGATGGGAGCAGATCTCTGATGGCAAAATGTTCCACAAGGCAGGGTCCACCGTGGAAAAGGCTCTTCTCCTCCACCCCGCAAGCTATCTATTGGTACTGTGAAAGAAAGACTACAAATGGACAAGTCCATACCGACAGGTCTAGCAGTGTCCATAGTTCCATCAGTGATAGTTTGTCTTTCATATGGAGAAGTAATTGGCATTCTAACTGAAGGAAAATTATATCCCATTATTCAGTAGATAATCCCTGGATTTATGCATTTGCTTATTTATAAAGTTCCCCATTCCCTCCGCCTTTTAAAATCCATGTGACTGGATGCCGAAATAGCTCCCAAACAGAAAACGAGAAAACTAGTTTAAGAACAGTAACTAAGTAGGAAACCATATTCCCTCCTTTTACCTTTGTCTCCATAGCCAATCCTCCGGCCACAGAGTGGTAGAAGGCCAAGAAATCCGGGCGGTTACTCTCTAAAAAGTCCGTCACGAACTTTTGGTTCTGTTCTTCTTCCAGAAACTCGTTCCATTTGTCTTCTTTGAGCCTTAACAAATGGGCCAGGCGGAGTCCAACGAACTGCACCCGCTCGTCTTCAGCGAAACTTTTTTCCTGAACTGTCTCGTCTTCCTCGTCCTCCATCGCCACCGCCAATACAAGCGGGAGAGTCGAGTGAAACTCCTTACAACAAAGCTTATCGGCGGGGCACTTCTGCGTCTCCTATCCTTGGGATCCCTTCCCGACGCTTTGATGACTTAATTACGCCTTGGTTTTCTCTCCTGTCCTCCGAACTCTGAGCCCGGACACCTCACCTGCCTCTGCTGCGCGCGCCCTCCCGCCCACTCGTGTCTTCTTTCCCCCAAGACCAACGCAGGAGCTTGGCTCAGCTCCCCTCCATTACCGCGGCGACAGCAGCGTCCCGTTGCCCTGGGGACCAACTAAGTCACACACAGGCCACCCGCAGTTGCGGCTGAAGGGAAACAAATCAGAGCGTTAGCCAATTAGGGCCACTCTTTTTTGAGGAAGGAAACACCAGCTGTAAAAAAAAGTCGGGGGAGGATGCAGCTAAACTTTTGATGGAGAGCGGCGAAATGCACAATGCAGTCCTGCGCTGCTGAAGTCTAATACTCTTGAGTCAGTGAGGGGGGAGGCAAAAGGCTTCTGCCTCTCACACTCAGAACTAACATATCGCTCGCAGCCTCCTGCCAATAGTATCTGAACCTTTAAAAGAATGGGCATGGAAGTATACATGTTGCTTTAGTTTAGTTTGGTTTTGATTCTTATGGTTTTAATATTTTTTAGTGTATGTGGATGTTGTTTTGGTGTGAGCTTTTGTTTGGTACAAGAAGAGCAGCTGCAAAAGTTTGGAAGACAAAGAAAGAGCAACAGAGTTTTGTTAGCACATTTTCCTTGTCGATGAATGATAATGCATCTTGTTTGCAATCTGAGTTCTTTACTTTCTAAAAGTATGAGTACTTTCTAAGACTTGAATTCTGGGGGATGAAGTGGAAAACCAATTAACCAATAATTTTAAAAATTGTGAGGTTGTGAGATTTCGGAGGGAAGGAGAGAGCTATCTATCAACTTCTATAAGCATCTGGTCTTCGATGTGATGAATTGACATGGTTGTGAAAATAAAACCATCTATATTTTGAATCTGTATTCAAAAATGAATACAGTAGATTCTACCAAGAATTCCACAAACAGATTGAAACGGAATTAACAATGTATTTCCCAAGAAAACTGATAGTTTTAAGTCACTTCCATAGTTAGAAGGTAACATGAAATCTATGGCTATCCTCAGGTGAAACCAACTGCCACGTGACTTCACATCACCTTGGCAACTCAAGCCAATTTATTAGATAAATTAACTGGTTTGGGTTCCCCTTTCCAGGTTATACTGTAAGAGCAGCTACACAGAACGTCCACTGCAATTACATGGCAGAGCAGCTTCCCATTGACAAGATGGGTTACCTTATTCTATCTGAGATAGATCTGTCTTCAGAAACCAAGAAAGTTGTCCTAGTGCTTGCCTTTCTCCTCTCCTCTCCTCTCCTTTCTCTCCCCCCCTCCCCTCCCCTCCCCTCCCCTCCCCTTCTCTGGAAGACATGACACTTGGCTACAATGTAAAGTAGTGAGTATACAGCTTGTATAACAGTGTAAATGTGCTGCCCCCTCAAAATAATGCAACACACAGCAATTAATGTCTAAACTGGTGGCAACAAACGTGAGTATGCACATGTGCACTCACATTTTCGGCGAACTGGTGGTGGAACTATTTGAAACCCACCAGTGATGGGTTGCCCCCAGTTTAGACAATTCACAAGAACCGGTAGTAAAACTGGTGGGAGGCTCCGCCCACCGTCCCGGATGTTGTCATAGGCGATCTGCACATGTGCAGAAGCTTCTGCGCATCCGCAGAAGCTCAGCACGCATGCAAGTGAAGTGACTGCGCACGCACGATCCCGTTGCGAACTGGTAGTAAAGGTAAGTAGAACCCACCCCTGCCCACCACTGATATATATGTATGTAGGGATTTTGCAACAAAATGCACTGTAAAACTGCAGCAAGGAGAGAAATATATTAATATTATACTGTAGAGAGAAACATTTGCAAGTAAGGCAATCAAAAAAAGAAAAAACATTTAAGATTAAAAGAAGTAAAAAGAATGCTGAGTGTGATAGATATTTTAAAAATGATGTCGAAGTGATTGAAAAGAACTGAAAGAAGAGGTCCAACAGGGTGAATGGAATTTTAAAAAAAGCAATATAGATTTGAGATAAAAACAGAATTGAAGAAATGCTGAAATATTTTAAAGATTTATATGAGAATGACAGTGATCTTTTGTAGAATATAGTGGTGTTTAAAAATGTGTGAATCCTTTTGAATTTTCAATATTTCTGCATAAATACAGTATGATTTAAAATATGATCCATTTCCACCTATCTATAGTGGCACTTCAGTACTCAGTGGACCAGGGTTCCAAGTAACACCCCAATGAAAGAAAACTCTGAGGCTTGAAGTTCCTCAAAGCTACATTTTATTAGAGATTCATATTGGCACATCAGGAAAAACCCGAATCTGAAAGTTTCCAGGTTTTCCCCACCCAAAGAAAAGTTAAAGTCCCTGCACAACACCCACAAGTCCATCACATGGCCCAATCAAACATCGTCCC
Organism: Ptyas mucosa; assembly: GCA_012654045.1. Lineage (NCBI taxonomy): Eukaryota > Metazoa > Chordata > Lepidosauria > Squamata > Colubridae > Ptyas > Ptyas mucosa. The sequence continues at coordinate 8,619,989 of WNWU01013639.1, forward strand.
AACTGGAGATGCCTCCCAGTTCCGGTCTTCCAGGTGCAGGGCAAGTTGTCCTTGACTTCTTGAGAAAGGAATGTTATTATGACTATATATCACCCATGCTCCATACCACCCCCCTCCCAGTTTCCCACAGTAGTAAATGTGGCAGGTCTGAAGGCCTAATACAAAAGATGGCTTCCAGACCTGACACAGTGTTAATTGGTTCTAGCAGGTGCAATGAGTACCAAAAACGATGCGTACTAAAAAAAATTTCCCCATAAATTCAAACTCGCCATGTCACATTGCCATCAGGTGATGTTTTGCAACATTTTTCCCATTCATGGTGCTGGGATCGGTATAGCCTGTGTGCGATGCATCTGGCCTGCTGGCTGCTAGGTTGACCCCCCTGCCATAAGGAATAACATAGTGAGTCACAAAGCAAGTGCTAGTTTGTGCATTTAGTACCGAACAGGGAAAATAATCCACATCAAAATGCATTGAATATTATATGAATTTTAAAGTAGCTGAATACCAAGGTACCACTGTATTTCTAAAACTAACTCAAATAAAATTATTTAGAAGTATTATATTTGCTTATTTATTTATTGAGGAAAGTGACCCAAAGCTATATATTTGTATGTGGCAAAAATATGTGAATTTTCAGTAACTAGTATAAACTACTTGGGCAGCTAAAACTGCAACTAAATATTTCTGATAACTCTTGATCATTCCTGCACATCAGCTTGGAGTAATTTTAGCCCATTCCTCCTTACAGAACAGCTTCAACTAAGGATGTTGCTGGACTTCCTGACATGAACTACTCACTTCAGGTCCTTCTACAACATTTCTATAGGATTAAGGGTAGAACTTAGATTTCGCCATTCTAAAGTTTAATCACATGACAACTGGAACTTTGAGAACCAGTTGTAAGTCTCCTTTTTCAGTGCCATTGTAACTTCAAATGGTTGCTGTACAAATGGTAGTAAATGAGGACTATCTGTAAATGCCAGTATTCAAGAAAAAATGGTGAAATCATGATGTTATGACAATTCTGAAAAATGTTGAAGCTGGAGTAGAGAGTTTTCTCTGTTGGAGAAATGCTAAAATATGTATACAGTATGTTTGTAATGTGCTTATGTAACTTAGCTTGTTAATGCTAAAGAATGTTGCTATTGGTCATCAATACAAAAATAAATAAAAATACAGTACAGTATAGTTTTGATTTATTAATTATGCCTGAGATGGTATTTGGCAGAATTGTGATTGAAAGGATGCAAAAGTCGTAATAAGCAAAATGTGGGCAGAGCATCATGGTTTGTTTGTTTTTTTAATTTTTTTTTATTTTTAAACAAACATACATAACAACATAAAACCATCTTAGATTACACACAGTATGTCGGTTAGTTACAAGTCTTTTGTGCATCTTCACCATATTCATAGCTTGCAGTTTACCTAAATTCTTATATTATCGATCTAATATATATCTATGTATTATTGTCCTCATTAATCATTTATTTGACTATAGCTATTCTTCCCTCATTTTGTACAAAATATTCTAAGATTTGAGTTAATTTATATTATAACATTCATTTCATTATCCTAAATTGATCCAATAATAATACATCTTTATGTTATATTTATAAATATTATAAAAATCCCTATATTTCATTTCCATATTTTTTAATCTAACCATTGATAAAATAAATCCCATATCTTATGATATTATTTATCTTCTTGTTCTCTAATTTCAAATGTCAATTTACTCATTTCAGCACATTCTATTATTTTCTTAATAACTTCATCTTGCGTCGGTATTTTCTCATTTTTCCATTTTTTAGCAAACACAATTCTAGCCACTGTTAATACATTCACAATCAGATATCTCAATTCTCTATTATATATTTCAGGTACAATCCCCAATAAAAAAATCTCTGGTTTAAAATCTACGTGTTTTTTTATCATTTTTTTCAACCAAGTGTGGATTTTAGTCCAGTATCTTTTGGCTTCTGCACATGTCCACCACATATGGTAATATGAACCCGGTATCTGATGACATTTCCAACATTTTTCAGATTTATTCTTGAACATTCTGGCTATTCTCATCGGGCGTAAATGCCACTTGTAAAACATCTTATACAAATTTTCTTTATATGCAGTTGACACTGTCATTTTATAATTTTGCGACCACAATTTTTGCCATTTCTCTAAATCAATCCCGTGTCCAAAATTTTTTCCCCAAGCAATCATTGTTTCTTTAACTTGGTCTTCCAATTTAACCTCCAATGAATATCCATATAGTTTTTTAATTATGTTTTCATCAGTACCTGTTAAAATTTTATCTAAATTAGTCAAATTATCATAAAAACCTTCTGTCTTAAAATCTTTATTGCATCTAGAATGTATTTGCAGATAGGAAAACCAATTCATCTTTATACCTTGTTCTTCTAATTTTTGCATAGATTTAAGTTCACCCTTTTCATTCAATAATTCACTATATTTAACAATTTGTTCCTTTCTAAATGTTATTGAATATGAGAACGTTTCAATAGTTGATAACCAGACTGGAATTTTAAAATAATGTTGTCTTTTAATCTTCTCCCAATTTAATAGCAAAGCCTCTCGTATAAAATGTCTTCTAAAATACCCCTGTGTTTTGTTCCCTTGTACCATAAAAAAGCGTGCCACCCCAACAACAAATCATGTCCTTCTAGAGTCAATAATCTAGTATTTCTTAACATTATCCATTTCTTAATCCACATCAAATTGTTGCTTGATAGTATAATTCCCAATTAGGCAAGCCAAATCCTCCTCTTATTCTAGCATCTTGTAACAATTTTAATTTTATCCTTGGGTTTTTTCCCTACCAGATATATTTCAACACTATTTTATTTAAATCTTCAAAATAATCTTTCCCCAACCTAATTGGAATTGTTTGGAACAAGTATAGAATTCTAGGTAGTATATTCATCTTAATCATTGATATTCTCCCTATTAATGATAATTGTAAATTTTCCCACTTTGCCAAGTCTGTCACTATCTGTTGTTTGAGTTTATTATAATTGTTCTCTTTAAGTGTACTACATCTTGCTGTCAAGTATATTCCCAAGTTCTTAACCTTATTTGTGACCTGTATCTTCAATACTTCCGCCAGTTCTTCTTTTTATTTTGTTAACATATTTTTTTGTCAAAATCTTCGTTTTATCTTTATTTTCAAACCTGCTACTTTTCCATATTCTCCTATCTTGTCTATCAATTTAATTGCTGTTTCTAATGGATCTTCAAGAATAAAAACCAGGTCATTTGCGAATGCTTGCAATTTGTATTCTTCCTTTTGAATTTTCATTCCTTTTATATCTTTTTCTTCTAATATTTCTGTTTAGCACTTCTAATGTTAATACAAACAACAGAGGTGACAGTGGACAACCTTGTCTCGTTCCTTTTTTTATTTCAATAGATTCTGTCAATTCTCCATTTATCATTACTTTTGCTGTTTGTTTGTGATATATAGCTTCTATGCTCGAATAAATCTTCTATCAAAGCCCATCTGCTCCAGCTGTAATAACATAAATCGCCAATTCACATTATTGAAGGCTTTCTGTGCATCTAGAAATATTAAAGCCATTTGTTTTTCAGGATGTGCCTTATAATATTCCAAAGTGTCCAGAATTATCCTCATATTATCTTTAATCTGTCTTTTTGGCAGAAACCCATTTTGATCAGGATGTATCAAATTATTTAGATATCTTTTAAGTCTTTCTGCCAGTATTGAGGCAAAGATTTTATAGTCTGAATTTAACAGGGATATAGGCCTATAATTCTTGATTTGTTGTGGGTCGATATCCTCTTTTGGAACAAGTGTAATATATGCTTCTGACCATGACTTGGGTAGTTTCATCTTTGACACGACTTCATTCATGACTTCTAACAATGGAAGGCTCAACGATTCCTGTAGTGTCCTGTAATATTCCGCTGGCAGTCCATCCGGGCCCGGTGCCTTCCGATTCTTTTGTTTTTTAAGTGCTTCAGTTAATTCCATCATTGTTGTATTTCCTTCTAACATCATTTCAGTGTTTTTAGAAATCTAGGGTAGATTCGCTTTCTGCAGGTATTGTTTAACACTTTCCTCCTCAATATTCTCTTGCTCATCCAGTTTTCTATAATAATCTTGTATAATTTTTTCCTTCTCTTTATTCCCATATCTAATTTGCCCTTGATCATCTACTAGTTGTGTTATTTTTCTTGATTCTCTCTCTTTTTTCAGTTTGTATGCTAACCATCTACCTGGTTTATTTTCATCTTCAAAATAGTTCTGTTTGGCACTTCTAATTTTTTGTGCTAAATCCTCTTTTTCGATTAATCCCATTTTATGTTTAATTGTGTCCATTTTTATTTTAATGTCCTTTTTTTGGAAATTTCTGCAATTCTTTTTCAAGTTTCTTGTAGTCATCCTCTAATGTTTTATAAGTTTGTCTTTTCTTAGCATTTTTTCTTTATTTAGTCTATTATCAAACCTCTAGCATAGGCCTTCATTGTATCCCAAAGATTTTGCATTGATGTGTCCTCCTTTCTATTTTCTTTTAAAAAGAAAGCCAATTTTTTCTCTATTTTCTGTGCAAATTCCTTTTCTTTTAGTATGTATTATTTAAGGTCCAACTAGATCTTCTCCTTTGTCCTTTCCATTTCATTGTCATTGGGTTATGATCTGCCCAGGTGTTTGCTTCTATGTCAATTTCTTCTATGTTAGAAGTCAATTCCATTGTCGTCCATATCATGTCTATTCTAGACCATGATGAGTGTCTATTTGAATAAAAAGTATATTGTCTATTTTTTGCATTTCTTTCTCTCCATGCATCTTTTAAGTTTATTTCCTCTATCATTTTAAAGAAAGATTTCGGAAGAATGTTTCTACTTTGCTTTGTTGTTTTCTGTGTATTGTAGTCTAATTTCCCATCTACTATACCATTAAAGTCTCCCATCATGCAAATATTATCATACTCCAATTCAATTATTTTCGTATGTAATTTTCTATAAAATTCTTCTTGATTATCATTTGGAGCATATTGCTATTAAAAGTATTTTAATATTATTGTCTGTTATTTCCACCATCAAAATTCTTCCATCATCATCTGAATAAATTTGCTCCACGGGGATTGTGTCTCTAATATATAAAACAACTCCTCTTTTCTTACATTGTGGCAATGAAGTAAATGTTTTCCCTAATTTTGGCTGTATCAATATTTGTTCATGCTGCTTTTTAATGTGTACTGCTTATAAACAGATTATATCAAACTTTAATTTCTCTAATTTATGAAATGTCTTTCTTCTTTTAATAGTTAAGTCCATTTATATTTAATGTAATCAATTTTTTTTCTTCCATATTTATATTTTATAAGAAGGGTTTATTGCTCTAGATCTTGGTTCACGTTGTTCTCTATATTCCACTTTGCCACTGCATTCTTCTTTTCCAGTCGTTGCAAGGCATTCCTTGTGTAGTTCAATCAATGTATCTTCTCTTCTTGTCTCCTCTTCTTTCTCTCTAAAGTATTCTGCACAGAATAATTCTGCTTTGCCAATTGAATCTATTCTATATTTTTGTTGTTGCCATGTAAATGCAAGGCCTTTTGGTATCAGCCATCTGTAATTCACACCTTTCTTAAGTAATATTTTAGTCAGAAAATGATATTCTCTTCTCATCACCCTCACTCTTCTTGGTATTTGTTTCAGAACCACAATTTCCTTATCTTTATATTTCAATGTTTTCTCTCTTGTGATCTGCAGTATTTGCATTTTAATTGATTTCTTAGTAAATCTTATGTGGACTTCTCTTGGTAGCTTGTTTCTCATTGTGTATCTTGTAAAGACTTGAAATACCTCGTCTATGCCATCCATCATCTTTTCTTTAGTAATTTCTAGTGCTTCTGCTAAAATTTCTATCATTTTTTCTGCCAAGTTTTCTCCCTTTTCTTCTTCTATATTTTGAAATCTGAGGTAAAATCTGTCCATCTCCCATCACAATATTCCACTCTTATCTCGTTCAACCTTATCCAATCTACTGTCAATGTCTCTGGGGTTTTTTTGGTCCCTTTGTTCTTCCTTTTCTTCAATTTTTTGGAGTCTATCCTCATATTTCTTCATCATTTGGTATATGTTCTCCACTTTTTCATGTTTTCTGTTTTTTGTTCAATTTTTTCTGTTCTTGGTTCAATATTTTCTGTTCTCTGTTCAATATTCTCTACTCTTGATTGTATTTTTTGAATTGCCAAATTATCTGCAATGTCACTTCCTTTTCCTTCTCTCATTCCTTCTCCTTTTCCTGTTGCAACATCGTCTATATTGATCGTTGTCCTCCAGATGGCAAAGAGGAAGGAGTTGATGTAGAAGAAACAATAGCTGTTGCCTTTCTACTCATTTCTGTGTAGTGGTTGAAAAAAATTCAAACAAATAGAAAATCTTCAGGTTCTTCTATACCTTAATCCATTTATATGGAGGACAGATATTGTCTCAAGTAACAATAAGAAAAAGTAAAAGAGAAAAGGATGCAAAAGTCATAATAAGCAAAATGTGGGTAGAGCATCATAGTTTTATCATGGGCAGGAAGTGAGCAGATCCTGTTTTTGCTCTTCAGCAAATCATTGATAAATAAATGAATGTGAGAAAATTTGTTTTACATTTGTTGATTTAAAGAAAACATGACATAGGCTTGAATTATGAATTACTTTGCACAATCATGGACTTGAAAGTTGCCTGCTGAATATAGAATGAATCTTACATGATGGAAATAAAGTACGGGTAAATGGAATACAGATAGTCCTCTACTTACAATAGTTCATTTAATGACTAGCGAAGTTACAATGGCACTAAAAAAGTAACTTATGACCATTTTACACACTTATGACCATTGCAGAACTCCCATGGTCAGGTGATCCAAATTCAGACACTTGACAATTACTCATATTTAAGATGGTTGCAGTGTTCTGGGGTCATGTGATCACCTTTTGTGACCTTCTGACAAGCAAAGACAATCTGGAAGCCAGATTCACTTAACAACCATACTACTAACTTAGCAACTGCAGTGATTCACTTAAATATGGCAAAATGGTTGTAAAATGGGGCAAACATCACTTAACTGTCTCGCTTATCGACATAAATTTTGGGTTCAATTTTGGTCATAAGTGGAGGACTACCTGTATTTAACAAGTGGTTCAAGATTGAGCAGGAAGTTAAGAATAAGATGTATCATATCTGTGTCATTGTTTCATATATTTATGGATACATGTATAAAGAATATATGATATCAGAGTTATGTTAGTTGAAGACATAAGAAAAGACACATTATATATTTGCATAAATAGCTGCACATTCCTAATCTAGTGAACTAATGCAAGTTATACATAAATTATGGAATAGAAATAAAAATTCATGCTGTGGAATTTGATTTGATATTTGCTGAAGATGGTGATATTAAAATGTTTAAATTAAACAATGAAATGGAGATTGGAAGTAATTATTCAGCAAAACATAAAATAACACATAGAGGGAACAAGGCACTTAAATGACTAGGTGGTGAATGAATGTGGCTTGAATATCAAAGAATTAATGAAATAGCTTGTAGAATAAGAATCACATTGTAAAACAAATATATAAAGGAAGACCAGTGGGTCAAGAGGAAGGGAAGTCTAAAGAAGTGATACTTAGGTGATGCTGACAAGATCCTCAGAAAGGAGAAGTTGATGGAAATTGAATGTTATATAAAATAAAGCAAAACATGAAAAAAGGAGAAATTGAAAGAAAAAAACATGTATAATTCAGTATCGGGACATACAAGTATGGTTTGTAAATAAGGATAAAAGAAACAGAGTGGTATTGGCATAAACTAGGTTTTAATTATAGTTACATTTCTTTTGCTCTTGCCTTATTTATTTCTCTTGCTATTTCTTCCTGAATCTTATATAACATTTCTTACCATTAAAGAAGCTAGCATGATCGGTTATGTATGTAGATTAACTTGAAATATGTGTATACTTCATTGTAGACAATATATATTTTATACATTTTAGAGCCCTCTACTAATAAGAAATTTCATTCATTAATGTCAACAGAAAATGTTATTTACCAAACATTTCTTTCTTTTACCCTCTGCTCATTCTTCATATTTATTCCAAAGATTTAGGAGGAATCTTAAAATAGATGTGAACACATGCAGGGAGACAGAAAGCAAAGTAGGTCCTGTTCAATGAACAAGGGCCCACTCGTGCAAGATTGGCTATATTATAGTTTTATTCACAAGTTTTCACAAAAAACTCTTTCGTGACTGAACTTTTAATTCCAAAAACTGAGTTTGTTTTGAGCAGTACCTAATTTTCCAACTGTTATCATTACCATGTTTCCCCCAAAATAAGACCCTGTCTTATATTTTTTTGAACCCTGAAATAAGCGCTTGGCCTTATTTTTGGGGAGGTCTTGTTATTTTGGGGTGCATGGAGAAGATGGAGATCCTCTTGCTGTCTTACCTGATTTCCAGCTCTGTGTTCAAATATTTTTGGGGAGGGCTTATTTTCGGGGGGAGGCTTATTTTAGCGCATGCGCTAAAAAGTCCGATTGGGCCTATTATCAGGGGATGTCTTATTTTCAGGGAAACAGGGTAGGAAATATCTAACCGGCAAGTTCATTACAGTAAATGGATCTAGGAAGCCTTCTCAGCATTTTTCCACTGAATGGATTGTCAGTGACGAATTGTTCATGAAGAAGTCTCAAAAACAATTTTTAACATGAAGCAGAAATGGAGCTGTGGTTCAAATAAATTAAAATAACATTTATTTTCTTGAATATTCGTAGTATTTGGATTTCATATTTGTGCTCGTATTTTTGCTGTTAGTTTATTGGGCAGACAATGCTGGACAGTTTTAACAAACAGTTTTAAAGTATCTTTCCCCTGCCACACCCACCAAGCCACGCCCACAGAACCGGTAGTAAAAAAATTTGGATTTCACCACTGCTTTGACCCCTTTCAAGCCTATCAAGAACGTGAACTTTGCTGTCAGATGCAAATGCTGAATCTTGTCCTAATGGGTTTATTCTCCTAGGTTGTGTCATGCATTTGTGAAATTGAGAAATTATGTTCTTTGTAATAATGGGCAGAGTGTCCACTCAAAAGATATAGAAACCAGGAACTAGGCCTGCAAGAACAAAAGACAAAGCCTTTGGGGAGAGAATTGCCTGATACTGCATAGCAGCCCTTTTCAGCACAGGATTACCAATCCTATGAAGGCAGATTTAGGCTCAGAATATTTTGCTGTAGCCTCTCTTGTGTCTGTCACAGCACAAATCCTGCTAAGAAATCCCCAGCCTATGAACTGACAAAATATAGATATCGCTTCCGAGATCTTTTGTAGCCTACAGATTGGAGAAACAGATTTGGAGAAAGCAGGTGGTTGTTATTTGAGAATTCACTAATTTTGTATGTATCTGTAGTTTATAAGAATCTATGATGGTTTTAATGGTATCTATCATGATTTTAATGTATCTGTGGTTTTGACTTTTAATACTGATGCAAAATGGGAGATGGGCTTTTCTTACATGCAGAAAGTACATTTTCTTAACATTTCATTATCTGTGATTGGTTGGCTAGAATGGAGAATCAGCCTTCTGTGAATAGACAGCTGTCTACATACATCATATTATCTGCTGTATTTCAAAATATATTAACAAATTCTGTTAAGATACATATACATATGCTAATTCTTGCAGTTTTCTTGTCAAGATTTTTCAAGTGGTTTACGCTCATGGTCTACCCATTTCTAGTCAGGTACCTTAATTACTTGCAGGACACTGAAAACAGCAACAAATTTTCTACTGGTTCTATTCTGTTGCTGTTACTTTATAGTTTTTTGTTATGTGCATCTAGAAATATATCTATCATTATCTGATGACATTGTCTACTGTTTTTAGTGTTTCAGGTAGAATGTATCCTTTTACTTATTTCCATGTTAATGCTTTTTGTTTTATTTTATATAATAGTTGACCCCAAAGTTATGTCAAAATGACGAATTTGGCTTAATGTGTAAAATATAAAGGTTAAAAATAATATACGTTTTAAAATAAAATACATGTAAATCCAAAAGAATTTAATAAGTTACTTGCAGTGTTATTGCAGGCAACAACATTACACAGTTTTAGTTCCAAATCCACAAAAACACACAAAATTCATACAAATCAGCATAGTAAAAATTAATGCCTTAAAGACTTTGCTGGAAGAATTAATTTGTAAATTCTAGAATGGGTTTTTCTTCTATTTTTCTTATTTTCTTACAAAAGATTTACAAGTGAAATATTACTACAAAATTTTATAAGGGTTTTTTTTTTTTGCAAAACATTTACAATTTGACCATCAACTATTTCTGTTTCAAGATAATTATTTTTTAACACATCCATTTTTGTGGGATGACAATTGTGACATGCATTAACAAAAATCACAAGGCATCAGAAATGGAGACTTAAGTACAAATTTTGTTGCAATAAACAATTATAAAATTGAAAAACAGGATTCAAACATCATGCTTACCTAACAAAAACTTTTTCTAAGTTACGTATTTTATTACTTTTCTCATGAAACAATGTGATAATGACATAACATCGATTTGTAATGTAATCAGAAAACACGTATACAACCCTATCCCAATAAAGTATAATAAAAAGGGAAAAAAACTGTTCCAACACTGGAATTCTATCATGATAAATACACTTTGCACTTGTAAATACAATAAAGCAAAATTTCATAATGGTGGCCAAGGGATGAATAGTGAAATGTCATTAAACAAGCTACTACTGCACATCTGTGCCCTATTACATACAACAGTTATATCCCACCAAGTCAAATAAAGGACACTGAAATTTACGATTCTTCTAAGAGTAAAAAGTGGACTCAGAACGGTATGCAGAACAGACTATCAAAATGGTTTTAATTCCGGGAGTAATAAGTGCACCTGCTAAGACAAATTTATCTATATTAGATTTTGTGACACTAAACAAATTGATATACTTGCCACAGATTACAATAATTTTAATTTCATATTTGCATACGTAACTATGCAAAAAGAATGCTTAACAATTGTGCAGAGTACTCAACCTTTTTGTTTATAAAGTATTTTTTAAAATCTATTAACATGATTCTATTAGGAAATGTCTTTTGCTTAATTATTTTTCAGCACTGATTGTAAAGCATAATGTTAAATATTCATTTGATATTGAATTCATCTACAGCAGAAAATTAGTTATTATCTAATTATCTAATATTATCTATATTAAATATATTGTCAATTTGATGTTTTAAAGCCAGATATAGTTGAGAATATATCTGTTGAGAGTATTTTAAATAAGATATAGAAAATGATAGAAAAAATCCCAACTAATATTTAAAGTGTGTTAAATCTTTATAAAGGGTATAAGAAATTTAAAATTTATAACCACAGAGTAAAATTGTTTCTTTATTATATATGTGAGCTCAAAGTATGAAAGATTTCCAGCTTTATATGTCACTACACAGGGCATTCCTAAAGTGTACATAGTACAAACAACTACCAGTAGATCTCTCTTTAAAAATGCATGCAATGTCACAAAACTGGGACTTGTATACATTTATAAAAGTTGCTTGTTTGAAGTTTCAAGCAATTCCCAACACATTAAGGGAAGTTTTAATTGCCTGTGCTGTATTTTTAAGTTATCCAAATATTTTATTGTAAAAATGTAAAAAGTGTTCTTGAGAAGTTTCAACAGGATAGATTGCAAAACATAATTTTTATACTGAAATTGTTTAAAAAGTACTTAAAGAGTACTTTTAGCCGTATTATTTTTTCTGCATTCAAATTTATAACAATTGCCACAAACCAGCAAAAGATAGCAGCACAGGAAAATTTTTCACAACACAATTAAGATAGATGGAGATTCCTGTCATAAACCAATAAGCTCATCTAGATGCTAACAATTGATATATACACAAAATGTGCATTCCTTCCAAAGGAACCAAACTGGATGAACAGCATTCAGTAAAAAGAATGCTAGATCTGTAACAATTTTCATTTTGTTTTACTATTTTCAGTGAGCTTTATTAAAGAAACCCATGTTACAGACACAACACCTTCACACATGTTCAGAATATATTTTATTTCTGAAAAGTGAAAATAATTTTTTTTCAGTATTTACTGGTTTGTTTAGTTTCTGTGATACAGGATGGGAAAGCATGTAAAAATTTGCTAGACTCCAAAAAACTTTTGCAAAATACTCTGTGCATACAAACTGTTATATCAATAGAAGAGAACACATATAACTCAGGGTGGGAACTGTGGAGTCCTTCTCTTGAGCTTGGTTGTTGGCTTAAGAAGACATTTCGCTACCAGACTAGGTAACATCTTCAGTGCTCCAAGGAAGTGGGTTTTGTAGCAGCTTGCCCTGCTAGCGTGGATGGGGACAACATTTTCTTCTTGGTAGTTCCTTGACTACACTGTTATTTACTGCTTGATTGTCTGGTGTTAATCCCTGCTTTCCTGAGTGTTGATTGCTGGAGAAATTTTGACTTTTTTGTTTCCTTTTTAACTTTAAGTGGCTGTTACAGATCTAAATTGGGAATACCAACTCTGACAAACAACCTATCAGTATACAAAAGGCTAATCAAGGGACTACCAAGGAGAAAACCACAACCAACCACACTAAGTTACTGTACATAAACAGAGATCAAAACCACTCCTTCTAGCACTGAGGATGTTACCTAGTCTAGTAGCAAATAACTAAGCTCAGAGGGCACCACAGTCTGTTAAGTGGCACAAGATTTTTTTTTCAAAGGTAAGAAAAGGTTCAAACCTTCTTACTTGTTGGACAGAAACTCTTGAGCAAACCAAAATTAGCTCTTTGGATCCCAGCCAATATTTTTCATAAGGAGCAAAGGTAACAGATAATTACTTCAGAGTTATACTTTTGGTTGCTAATCTTTTTCTTTGGTTAGTTTGGTTAATTCTAAATTATTCAGTACATTTACCCTAATGTTTGCTATTGAAAAAATGTTATAAATGGTGCATAAATGCTACATTCTTATAACATTCTACTTCCCATTATCTCCAAGTGTTGAATAAAATTTAAATATTTAAATTACTGGCTTCAAAACAGAGATTAAACACTTTTTAAGAATAGATCCTATATCATGAAATGGGATGAATTAAGATACAAGATTTGTAACACATATTATCAAATTTAATTTTTACATAGAAATTAATTAAAGTTTTATGTTTAATATATTTCTGAAATTCAGTATTTACTACAGAATACACTGGCTCTGTAGATCTCTCATCTCTCCTAGAAAGAGAATAATCCGTATTTACTGATTGTCATTATATACACTACTATAATGTAGTGGCCAAAATTATCTGAGATGTACCTCAGATCTATTTCATATGCTGCCATCTGATTTTTAACAAATGAATAAAGATGGCCCAATTTAATATATATGTCTCACAAAGAAAAAAAGTTTCATCTTCACTAGAGTACTTTATTGTGCCTTTTGGACAAAGTCAATTCCCATGAAAATACTAGATTTTTTAAAGGAAAACTCTAATCAGCAGCAATTCTGTTGCATATTCTTAAAGTTTGTTGCTACAACAAACATTTACAACTCATCCTGGAAGATAAATCCATTCAAAATTATTTATGTGATACAGAGCTATAGAAATCAGTGCTGTGTGGAAGTAATATTTTCCTAATCTGTTTTATCCATAATTTATCTATATGAATTCGTTCTACTTTCTTTTTTTTAATGTTGTCTTATTGTACAAAGTACACTTTCTATGCTAATTCTCCAGCTTGGAATACTTATAGTAATCAAGACTGAATACATGATTTCCTGCTCTGTAATACACTTTTACCAGCCCACTTCCCTATCTTGAAAAGTATGTAAACTTAAGTGCAGTTCTAGGCATCTACGTAACATTATTTCAGAATTCCTCCATGTTTGCTGAAACATTTGGAGTTGCTGGATTTGAATCTTGAGAAATGGCTGCTACTGCAACAATCCTTGGAGATCCAAGAACCTCAGTAACTGAAGGGTCCAATTCACCTGAAGTAACAATAGCAAGGGCTGTTCCTCCACCCTTCTTGTTCTGATGTGTTTTGACATGCTTGGAGAGATGATCACTTCGCATAAATCTTTTAGAACACTCTGGACATTCAAATCTTTTCTCCCCTGTCAAGAAATGTTCAAATTAACATCATGGGCAATCATCTAAGCATAACGTAGTGCAGTGCCATGACTAACATTTTCCCCCTGTAAGTATAATCTTCAATTTAACAATCTGATGGGAGAAAGAGGTACTGTATCTGTTAAAATCAAGTGCTGCTTAAAGTGCCAGTTAGAATTTTTAATGGGAGAGAAGGAAAAGTGCTGGAGAAAACATAAAAAATGTGGGCTGCTGGGATATGATTGCTGGCAGTGATGGGGATAAAAGGTCAGGAGAAGTGTTGTATGTTGCAAAGATTTTCAGTTTAGATTATGATGTCTGCCAAATAATTTTATTAAATTGAAGGCTTATTGTATTAAAACATATATTCAAATGATTCTCAATGGAAAATATTTGTACTGATATTTAAAGTGAAGTTAAATACACTGAAGAAGTTAAGTAACTGAAATACTTGTATATAAAGTATAATACTCACACCTCCTTGGGTCCTTTCTTCCTTTTCTTTACAGTTATGATCAATTCGAAACATCTTAAATAGCTCTATATTTATGTATTTCTAAAGTCTTTGTCATATACAACAAAGAACACAAGCAAACATAAATTAAGAACATCCTATATATCAACACCAAAACATAAAATGTCTTCTACATGCACTTAACTGAAATGAAAAGTCTTGAATGTTTCTTTTTTGCAGTGAAAGCATTTTAAAATATTGGCCCCACAACTAACACAACAAAAAGATTATTCTGATTGTTATAGTTAGCATATTTAGGAAATACAGTGAATTTTTATGGTATAATAATGAAAGTCTCTAACAATAATTGCAATAGCTGAGTAGATGTATAAGAAGACAATTCAAGAGAATTCTGGTTCCAGCTCATTTAAACACTTCTAGGTTAATACTTCAAATCTGAATCAAGCCTATTAATAATCAGTAGCCACTGCAAT
This sequence comes from Ptyas mucosa, assembly GCA_012654045.1. NCBI lineage: Eukaryota > Metazoa > Chordata > Lepidosauria > Squamata > Colubridae > Ptyas > Ptyas mucosa. Next base: position 8,635,132 of record WNWU01013639.1, read on the forward strand.
GTATAATTTTGTTATTAGCTATATGTGCTGCACCATAATTTTTTGTTGCATTGTTCACTTACAACAGCATCTATGTAGTGCCTACGAGTAGCACTCAATGAATAATTGTAACACAGAAATGAGATTATTAATAGCAATAGCACTTAGTCTTATATACTGCTTTATAGTGTTTAATCTATGAGTTTAGTGTTTAAAATGTTTAGTTTATGAGCATCTCCAACTACATTCCTGTATGTCTAGAAAGTTCAATTACAGGAAATTATCTGTATCCTATATCTAGAACTGCCAGGCCCAGAAATTCTCTTGTTACCAGGATCTATTTATGCTAATTAGATTTTACTGAGCTTGTCACTATATCCTGATTCAGGTAAGTCTTACAAACCAAGCTGTATTTCAGGAGGATGCTGATGACATTATTCTTCAAACTGTCTAAGAAATAATCTGAGGGTCATCAGAAGTAGGATAGGAATTTCCAATGCAATACAACTACCAAAAGCCAGAAAGATTTACTCTGTGACCAACCATCAAATAGGAGTGCAACTATCTTTTTCCTCTCTCATAAGGATGATCAGTCAACAGTGCTAAAAGCAATTATAATTATTCTTAAAGGTTACCAAGAAATCAGGCAATTATAATATTTCTATTCTTTAGGACAGGATACTTATCATAGCCAATTCAATCCCAAAATAAGATCTTGAGTCTAACTGAAATGTGTTCTAAAATACTGGTTTTCTACAAGTTTCTTTCAGTTAGTCCACCACTGTCTTTTGAGTATCTTCCCAAACAGAAATGCAACGATTAAGCAATCATGATTCAGTATCATCTTTTTAATTGTTAAGATATATATTCTTTCAGTTAGCTTCCAATTTACATCTTGTACATCTATTCAAAGAGTACTCTTTATACTTGTGATGGTGAACCTATGGCACGCATGCCACAGGTGGCACGCGGAGCCATATTAGTGGGCACGCCAGCTCAGCTCTGGGGCGCATGCGCCCGCCGGCCAGCTGATTTTCGGGTCTTCTGGGCCCACCAGAAGTAGGGAAACAGGCTGTTTCCTGCCTCGGGGGGGGGGGGGGGGGGGGGTGGGGAAGGCCCGTTTTTCTTTCATACCTGGCTCCAGATCCTGTCTATTTATCTGGGAAGGGCAAAAACAGCCTTTCCCACTCCCTTGGAGGCCCTACGGAGGCTGAAAGCGCCCATTTCCTGACTTCCGGTGGGACAGGAAGTGACGTTTTTTGCTGTCCCAGCCTCCAAAGACTCCTAGAGGGGCTCCTAGGGATTCCTAGAGAGGCTCCTAGAGACTCCTAGAGAGGTTCTGGAGGCTGGGAACAGCAAAAAATGTCACTTCCTGTCCCACTTTCAGCCTCCATAGGGCCTCCAAGGGAGTGGGAAAGGCTGTTTTCGCCCTTCCCAGATAAATAGACAGGATCTGGAGCCAGGTAAGAAAGAAAAACGGGCCTACCAGGCCATCATGTGCCAGGAGGGGGGGGAGGGGGGTTGTGCGCAAATGTGTGTGGGCACGTGCGCACACGACCCTCCCCCGCCCCCCCTCTCCTGGCACGCGATGGCAAAAAGGTTAGCCATCACTGCTTTGTACAATTTCCCACTGTATCTTAAGAATTGAATTTGAAATTACATATTGTAAAAATCAACATGGAAAGGAACACTAAACTTCAAAAGAAAAAAATCTGAATACCTACTACCCACAGCAAGTTACACTGTACTATTATCAGTTAATTATAATTTTTTCAAATACAAACTGAAAACAAATTCACCAATAACATGCAGAGATTGATCCCAAAAATACTCACTTTATCTCAGGGTTAGAGAACTGAGAAATTATGATTATTCAGTAAATGTAAAAAAAAATAGTAACACATATTGTGATACTGCTCACATGTGTATCCCAATTATTTTAAAATAATAATTGAGCTTTCATTTTCAATAATCTAAAAAAATTAAGCTCAATAAGGACTCTGAAGTATTAATTAGTAAGTTCTGATTGAAGGAAATATATTCAAATGTTATATAAGTTTAAAAGTCAGAACATTAAAATGTAAACAAATTTTATTTTTAAAATATTTATCTAAGCTGTTCACTCACCTGTGTGGGTTCGTCTATGTCTCTGCAATTCATCACTTCTTGTAAATCTTTTCCCACAGAAGATCCAATTGCACACAAATGGCCTTTCCCCTGTATGCCAGCGAAGATGTGCCCGAAGATGAGATGTTTTCCCATATACTTTACCACAGCCTTCAATATGGCAGATATGTTGTTTCTTTTTTCCGGGTTCATTGCTGCTTCTATCAAATACAAATCATTATTAATTAAAGTCAGAACAATTTCAAATAAGGGCTATGTTAATAAAAATAATGTTATTAAAGATGTAATAGAAATAGGCAAGCAGAATAAATGCTTTGATCCTAAGACATTTCATATTTAATAGTAATTATGGCAAATACCTTCCATCCCCTTCTCTACAATTAGGGCATGAACAAGCAACTCTTCTTAATCTTTTGCCAGGCTGCACTTCTTGATCAGATGCTTGCTGAGCTTGTTGCAGCTGCACTTGAGTTATTTGATCAGGACTAACTGCACCCATTGCTGCATTAGCTATACCTCCAACCGCTACAGTAACAGGAGCTATAGTTGCTTGCTGTACTTTCATTCCTCCATCCTGCCCTTGTTGTTGACCTGGAAAATAAGAAAAAAATTAATTTCTTATTTAATACAACGAGATCGTAACATATTGTTGTATCTTGTTTACTACATAAAAATCAGTTCTACAGGTATATAAAAGCAAGCCATACAAATGCTTCTTGTATACATATTTCAATTGTATTAAATCCCAAATTTTTAAATTAAATATGATGTTATTAATACTGAAATACACTCTCTGCTAACTATAAATATAAAGTAACTATGGAGTGACAGAATGGCTGAATTCCTCATCTGAGAGGAATGGCTAATGGCTGCACACTGCACATTTCCACACTGCATAGTAAAACCATTGCCAAAAATGTCCGTGGAGATTCTCAACCACCCAGGTCACAATTGTCTCAAAGGTTCTTTTTCCAAAAGGCAAGTGGACTGTTTTTGTTCTTAAGAAGAAAAAGAAAGCATTTTGTTTATTATCTTCTCCCCACCATACCAACTCTTGAATGAGAAGCTAAAAAACTCTGAAATCAATGCTCAGTTTCAAAGAAATGCATAAAACAGCTCAAAGGACTTGTAGAAGCAATAAAATACCAAGACACACCAAACACACTGTTATTAACACCAGCTGCCTGCAATTACTGCAAGTTCGAATCTCACCAGGCTCAAGGTTGACTCAGCCTTCCATCCTTTCTAAGGTAGGTAAATTGAGGACCCAGTTTGTGGGGGCAATAAGCTGACTTTGTATAAAATATACAAAAGTATGAAGGCTGTTGATTAGCACATTGTAAGCCGCCCTGAGTCTCTGGAGAAGGGCGGCATATAAATCAAATTAAAAAAAAAAAGACACAGTAGGAAGAAAAGCACTTTCAACAGCAAAAAGTGATATATATGAAAATGATGAAAAAGTTACAGTATTCATCTCCTTCTTTAAAGCAGATTTATAAGAAAAATGTGCATCAAGGAGGAATTGATTAGAACACAGTGACTTAATGAAGTCAGTAACCAGGTAAAGGAAGCGACTAACTCCATTTGGCCAAAGATTTTACACATTCATACCATAAACGGAACACTAAGAAGTAGATACAGTTGTTTACCACAAAACAACAAAAGATGAAAAAATCAAGGATGACATGAGATGAGGAGAAAAGATTAGCTTCATGGCAAGGAAGGAAAGAGATGAAGGTGAGGTTAAGAGAATGGATAGTAATTAGACACGAAAATAAAAGCAAACCTTGTTGAGCTGTTTGGGTTTTAAATCTATTCCCTAATCACTAACAATCTTCCAGGGAATATGCATGTTCCAACAGTTATGTTTGATTGCCTTTTTTATTTTCAGGTTAGATGATCCCATCCTAATTCATAATTATTTAGAAGAGGGATCTTATCCTCATAGTAGAAAATAAAATTTAAGAGAAGAATTTCTTCAGAGATGAAAGATTTTATTTTGGTGACAATATTATAACACAAGCCCAGTCACATAAAAGAGCTGTTAGAAAAATAAATAACTAAAAAAATCAAATTGGAATGAATTGGTGAAACAATTAGTAGAAGTACAGTTCTCAAGAGTCTGACTCATAATTATTCCAAGGATGGAATAATGCACCGGTTGGAAGAGTTGGGGATTGGGGGCACCGTGTTACGGTGGTTCTCCTCCTTTCTCTCCGACCGGTCCCAGTTTGTGTTGACAAGGGAGCAGAGGCCTCTTATCTGTGGAGTGCCGCAAAGGTTGGTCCTCTCGCCCCTTCTGTTCAACATTTATGTGAAGCCGCTGGGTGAGATCATCCGTGGTTTTGGGGTGAGATACCATCAGTATGCTGATGACACCCAGCTGTACATCTCCACCCGAGACCATCCCAACAATGCCCTTGAAGTGATGTCCCAGTGCCTGGAGGCTGTACGGATCTGGATGGGGAGGAACAAGCTCAAGCTCAACCCTTCCAAGACTGAGTGGTTGTGGTTCCCGGCATCCTGATATAGTCAGCTGACTCCATCGCTGACTATCTGGGGCGAGTCTTTGGCCCCCGTGGAGAGGGCGCGCAATCTGGGAGTCCTCCTGGATACGCAGCTGTCCTTGGAGGAACATCTGACAGCTGTAGCCAGGGGGACCTTTTGTCAGGTTCGCCTGATTCGCCAGTTGCGCCCCTTTCTTGATCGGGATTCCGTGTGCACAGTCACTCATGCCCTCGTCACCTCTCGCCTGGACTACTGTAATGCTCTCTACATGGGGCTCCCCTTGAGGAGCATCCGGAGGCTCCAACTGGTTCAGAATGCGGCCACGTGGGTAATTACGGGAGCTGCATGGCGCTCCCGCATAACACCGCTCCTGCGTGAGCTGCATTGGCTTCCAGTGGTCTTCCGGGTGCGCTTCTTGGTCACCACCTTTAAAGCGCTCCATGGCATAGGACCTAGCTATCTCCGAGACCGCCTTCTGCCACCAACGACCTCCCATTGACCCGTGCGCTCCCACAGAGTGGGCCTCCTCGGGGTGCCATCAGCCAAGCAATGCAGGCTGGTGACCCCCAGGGGGAGGGCCTTCTCTGTGGGGGCTCCTACCCTCTGGAATCAGCTGCCTCCAGAGATAAGGCGAATCCAAGACCTCCGTGCCTTCCGCCGTGCCCTTAAAACTTTCCTCTTCCAACAAGCCAGGCTGGCCTAACAAATCCTTTTAGATGATTTTAAATTGGTTTGTCTTTTTTAAATCTTGGGCCAATTGAGACATTCCTTTTAGTTGTTCTTAATGTTTGTATTATGTGTTTTTACTTGGCTGTACACCGCCCTGAGTCCCTAGGGAGAAGGGCGGTATATAAATTCGAAATAAAATAAAAAAATAAAATAAAATAAAGGATGACAGGAAATAAATATAGTGACCCAAATACTGGAGTATAGATAATGGATCACTAGGCAGATCCAATTCTTAATGGTGAGCTTTAAACAGGCTATCTAAACAGGCTTTGGATCTTACTGCCTTTTTTTCTTAGTCAAGGTAAAAGCCAGTGAATCATCTTTCCTTTGTTCTTTTTAAAAAAATAAATACTGAGTACCTGGTAGTTATGTATATAGGTAGAACCCAACACTTGATATAACTGGCACCAAGTTTGATGATGCCATCAAGTCTGAAGAGTGTTTTGAAGCTAGATAAGCTTCTAAGATAAAAGATAAGAACTAGGAGCTGCTATGCAGCCAAATGGTGAAATGTAAAATTTGTATTTTTTCTACAACCTTAAGAGGGTGCAGAAAAAATGCTTTTAAAAGCCTCTGACGATCAGGCAACTCAGATGGGGTTGTCAGAGGCTTTTAAAGGCATTTTTATCTATTTATTTATTTATTCGGCTTATATGCCGCCCTAACTCACAATGGACTCAGGGCGGCTCACAACAATAAAACAAAGCCACAATATAAAATAAAGTCTAAAAATTTAAAAATTTAAAATTAACCCTTAAAACCCCATTATCAGTCCAATTTTTTGTTTCTACAACCTCTTTGGCCGAAGAGGGTATACAAAAAATGCTTTTAAAAGCCTCTGACAATCCCAGCTGAAACGCGCGCTATCATCAGAAGCTTTTTTTAACTTTTAAAAGCATTTTTTTGGCTGAAGAGAAGCATTTGTAGAAAAAATGCTTTTAAAAGTTAAAAAAAAAGCCTCTGATGATCGCGTGGCTCAGCTGGGCATGGGGGGGGGGAAGGGATTTTTGCTACCCGTTCTCTGAACCACCCACCATCGCTACCGGATTGGGCGATCCGGTCCAAACCGAGAGCATTTCACCCCTGGCGCAGTCATATTCAGTCTCTTTCTGAAGCAATGCTCATAGTTTTATTAATTCTTGGCTTATAAAACTTACCAGGGACACTAAGAGAATGACTATTCATGAACAAAGCTTGCCCCCTATAGGGTATTATAAAACTGCACTCACGCAACCATAGAATTTGTGTGTGCAGGGGTGTCATGGTGAAGTCAAATACACATACTATAGGTAGACCTCAACTTATAATCACAATTGAGCCCAAAATTTATGCTGCTGAGAAATTTGTTAAGTGGGTTTTGCCCCATTTTATGACTTTTCTTGCCACATTTATTAAGCGAATCACTACAGTTGTTAAATTAGTAACATAGTTGTTTAGCGAACCTGGTTTCTCCATTAACTTTGCTTATCAGAAGGTTGCAAAAGGTGATCACATGATCCCAGGAGACTATGAATTCTAGTTCTGCTTTAAGCATGCAGCCTATAGGTGACTTTGGGCCAGCTATGCTCTCAGCCCTACGAAGCATGCAACAGCAAACCACTTCCAAAAACTTGCCAACAAAACTGCAGCAACTTTCTCAGAAACTAAAAGGAGCCAACACTGACTTGAAGGAACAAAAACAAACAAACAAGAAAATTAACAAACAGAGCAAAAAGATTACAAATTAAAGCACGTAAGTACAAACTTTGTTCTTTCAATGATGATTTGGTGCTGATTGTGTAAGATCCACTAGAGAGCACTGAAGATTAAAATATTTATGAAATGGTGGGCTTAAAAATAAACTAAAGATAATATTGACTAAGAATATGAACGTGAAGACCAGAAGAAAGTAGAATTTAAAACTGGTTTTAAAGTTGTGAAAAAGGTACAGTGTTTGGAAGTGATTCTTACTGATGAAAATTCTAAGATATAAAAATAATTAGGTTAAAATATGGAAGGAGATAAAGTCAGATTTAAACAGATGGGAAAAACTAGATTTGTCATAGATAAGAATTTCAGTAATTAAAATGAATGCACTACCTAGAATGTTATTTCTATTCCAGACTATACCAATATTGATTAAAGATTCCTCTTTTAAACAGTGGCAGAAAGATATATCTAAATTTATTTGGCACAATAAAAAACCAAGAATTAAAGCTTTTATAGGATGCTAAAGAAGGGCTCTGGGTTTGTCAGATCTTAGATTGTATTATGTTTATCCTTTGGTATGGTTAAGATTGGATAGTTTGAAAAACTTAAGGTTGTTAGATTTTGAAGGTTTTGATTTGAGATTTGGGTTGCATGCTTATTATGACAAACTAATAGTTAACTCTGGTTTTAAGAATATCATCAGGCAATCAATTGGGCGTGTATGGTGGAAATATAAAAGAAGATTGCTGCAAAGTGCCACTTTGGCTATCACCTCATGAAACACTACACAGCAAAGAGATTCTATTGGAATGTAAATGGATGAAATATCTGGATTTATTGATATTTGAAAAAGGAATTAAGATAAAAACAAGAGAAACTAATAAGTGAAGGATTTATTTATGATTGGCTTAATTATTATAGAATTTTTGAAAGATTTAAACTTGATAAAACTGTTTTTGGAGTTAAATCTGAATCGGATATCAATTTATGTTCTGGAGATGACCACCTGATTGCTAAAATAGTTACCTAAGATCAACCTGGAAGACAAATATGTCAAAGACTGTTAGGTAAAATGGGTGAAAAATGTATGTATAATGCTAAATAAATGGAAGAATATATGGACTAATGGTTTAAAATTTACTTTGAATTAGTTTGAAAGAAATATTTTACAAAATGATTCTCTAATTATATTTTCATAATGCATGAATAGATTTTAATCAGGAAAATGGAACTAAGAAAGCTATAATATATTCCTTAGAAATAGTACATCCCGCTTTAACTAAACAAAATTGTTCGATCTCTAAAAGCACTAAGTGGTTTCTTCTATGAGCTACAGCCCAAATATAACTCAGTGGATTAAGAGGGACATGACACAGAATACGACTGACTAAAGCAATATGCTGTTCTATACTCCAGCACCAATAAATACTCCAACATCTCTATGTGTCAGCAAAAGAAGTTAGGACTGAGAAAGATATATGTAGGACAGTGAAATATATGCCATCTCTGTTGCCTAACATCACGGATAATAGCTAGTTCAATCTTTAGGCTGAAAATGAATTTCAATATCATGCTCAATATTAAAATAAAAAACAATTATAATAAAGTGTGTATACCTACAGTAAAATATATAGACACTTCTTGAATTTTAGTAACAAAATTGATTACCAAGTTCCTAATTCTATTTCATAACTTTTCTTAACACCCATTGATACAAAGGCCTTCAACTGCACATTTTACTTGCACAGTACATTTTTAAAGGTAATAAGCTTAATTGTATCATACTGCATTTCTTTCTAAATTATACCCCTAATTAAAAATCTATTTGCCGTAACAAAAGATAAAATATCTTCCTGGTCCATTTTTACTCACTGTATTTTCCCCTACTTTTCAAGTTTTTTTACATCTCCAAAATCAGCATTTAGAATTCTTTTACACACAAAGCTTTTCTTAGACACAGAATCTTAGTGTGGTTAATTTAACTATATTTCTGTCAATGCATCCCAATGTGGAACAAGCTTCCCTTAAAATATAATTATGTCACTTTATCAGCCTTTCTCAACCTGGCGTTTTGTAAGGTTGGTCTATGTGAACAGTATTTGGAAAGTTGAAAGCATAATGTGTAATAACGACATACGCTGCTATTATATAATATTTTAGTAGACTGGGAACACAGTTTAAACCTAAACCGTGGTCCAAGGAACAATTCTTTTCCATGAAGTTTCACACTTCAAATATTAGAGTTATATGGGAAAAGAGGCAAAAATTAAGATAGACGCTATAGCAAGGTAGCCCTCGAGTCATTCATTTAGTGCAGGAGTCCTCAAACTACGGCCTGTGGGCTGGTTACGCCCCGCCCACTTTGCCGTGCCCACCCATCAGCCCCGACCTTTTGGCCAAGGGCAGGACTGACCTTCATGAGCTCCACTGGCTCGAACTGGAAGGTAAGGCCAACATTTTTGGCCACCAGAGTGCTACTGGAGGCTGTGGAGGCCATAAACGGGCTGTGTGGAGGCTCTGCGAAGACTCTGTGTACCCCATTTTTGACTGGCAGAGTGCTTCTGGAGGCGGGGGAGGCCAAAAATCGGTCATGTAGAGGCCTCAAGGGGCCTCTGCACAGCCAGCAAAGTGCTGCAGCAGGACTGGGTTGGAGGAGGGCCACCTACTCACCCACCACTGGCTGGACTAGTCTTCAAGTTTCAAGCGACAAGAGATGTTTTGCTTTTGGGGAGAGTGCGGGATTGCCCCGCCTCCCCACAGTCAGTTGGTCTTTGGTGTGCTGCTCGTCGGCCTCCAGAGGTCAGATTCAGGGGTGAAATGCTCCTGGTTCGGACCGGATCGCCTGATCCAGTAGTGATGGCGGTGGGTGGTTCAGAGAACCGGTAGCAAACATCCCTGCCCCCCGCCCATGCCCAGCTGAGTTGCGCAATCATCAGAGGCTTTTTAAAAATTATTTTTAAAAGCATTTTTTCTATAACCTCTTCAGCTGAAAAAATGCTTTTAAAGTAAAAAAAAGGGCTTCTGATGATCCCGCAGCTCAGCTGGGATCGTTAGAGGCTTTTAAAAGCATTTTTTCCACAACCTCTTTGGCTGAAGAGGTTGTAGAAAAAATGGTTTTAAAAGTAAAAAAAAAAAGTTGCCACGCCCATCGTCACATTACCCCCCACCAAGCCATGCCCATAAAACCGGTAGTCACAAATTTTACATTTCACCACTGGTCAGCTTCCCATCACCCACCACCAGTTCAGGGGTTCCTTCCCTCCGCAGGGGGGAGAGAAACAGAGAGAGGGAGAGGGAGAGAGAGATAGGTAAGAGACACAGAGATAGAGAGGGAGAGAAAGAAAGAGATTGACAGACAGACAGACAGACAGACAGAGAGATAGACAGGGAAAGAGAGACAAGAGACACACAGAGACAAAGATACAAAGAGAGAGGGGGGGAGGAAAGAGACAGAGACAACAGACCCACAGAGAGACAGAGATAGACACACAGAGAGAGATAGACACAGAGAGAAAGAGATAGAAAGAGATAGACAGAGAGAGGGGACAGGGACAGAGAAAGAGAGAGACAAGAGACACAGAGAGAGAGATGAAAGAAAGAAAGAAAGAAAGAAAGAAAGAAAGAAAGAAAGAAAGAGATAGAGGCTTGTTGATTATAAGCTCCTTGGGGCTGAGAAGAATTGCTGCAAAATTGAGTTTCCTAAAGTGAATCACTAGACTCCTAAACAATCTAGTAAAAAGAAAAGTCAACTAAAAGAGCAACATGCAAATAAAAGCAAATAAAACAAATTAAAGTTTAATTTGTGTGTACTGTTTCACAGACTGCTAAATTGGCCATGCCCACCCAGTCACATGATCACCTAGCCATACCCACCTAGTCACATGACCACTTAGCCATGCCTACCCAGCCGATCCAGCCCCGCAACAGTCTTAGGGACCATGAATTGGCCCCCTGCTTAAAACGTTTGAAGACCCCTGATTTAGTGACTGTTCAAAACTTACAATGGCACTGAAAAAAACGATTTATGACCATTTTTCACACTTAAGATCATTGCAGCATCCCCATGGTCATGTGAACAAACCTTGGATTCTTGGGAACTGCCATGTATTTATGATGGTTGCTGTGTCTTGGAGTCATGTGATCAATTTTTGTGACTTTCTCCTTCTGTGACTTTCTGACAAGCAAAGTCAATGGGGAAACCAAATATACTTAACAACCATGTTCCTAATTTAAGAATCTCAGTGATTCACTTAACAACAATGGCAAGTCAGACATAAAATGTGGCAAAACTCACTTAATAACTTTCTTGTTTAACAAGAAAAAAGTGAGGCAGTTTTGATCATAAATCAGACTACTTCATATAATTTATGAAATAGGAAACACTGCCAACGTACTCATGTGCTCCAGCTATATTCTTATATTGAATAATGATAAATACTAATCCTTATCAGTTTCCAATAATTTCCAATAAGTTCTTAGAATAATTCTGAATGTCCTTCAATTGACTTAATTTGAATATTTAAGTCACCACTCAACATCACAATTAGTTTTGTTAAAACTATGTTGCATTGAAATCTGAACAGAGAAAATAACATACTACAAATCAATATAAGCAATAAACCAAAGTATATTAAGAAATAAAATAATTTGTTTACCCATGGAAAATAGTGAGAATAGTAAGTGATTGGCTATGGGATAATGGTAAGATTACAATTTTAGACTGCTGCTAAATATCAGATTTAATACTAATTTTAAAAACTTCAAGAAAGCCTTCTCATTGTTGCACTGCTTTTTTGAAGTAGATGAATAGTGAAAAATGTATTCGTGTTGATTTAAAATAACACTTTTTTAAAAGACTTGTGTTACTGTATTTGAATTGCCTGAGAAATCAGATTCATGCGGACTAGTTTTTTACTGATGTTCATTAACATGGTTTTTAAAATATACATAATTTTATTCAACGTGTTCTTACTGCATATACTAAGAGAAGACTGCTGCTTTTGCTTACCATTGTTATATACAATTATAACAGATAAAGGTTCTAAAAACTATTAACTCAAATTGTGATTGAAAGACATTAAGACATTCATTCATTCTGGGTAGCTTACACCTAGCACTATATATAAATGATGTAAATGATACAAATGAGAAAAAGAACAAAATTCTCAAAACAAATCAAAATGGAAGGGAAAATGTGGAAGCTCCCATATGTTACCCAAGGCCTGGGAGAACAACAAGGTCTGTTATAGATTTCTGAACAATTCAAGAATGAGAACTATATGAATTTCTGGGTCTATGTCTGATGACTGATTGTACAGGTAAGACATCTCACCAATATACTGAAAGATGTTTAGTTAATAATTGTGGAGTGAGGCAAGACAGGAGCAAATTCATGGTTACAGTCACATTGTTATAAAACAAGAATAGGTACATATAATACAGATATTAAATATTTCTTGTTTTGCATTTCAATCCAAAATTATCTCCCTAACAGAAGGAAAAAGTGCTATATTATGTTAAGAGTAAAAAGAAATAGATGAGGATTCTAATCATCATTACTCCCTTTATATAATAAATTCACTATATTGACAATCTTTTGAAATGTAATAAAATTCAAAACTATTTACTAGATCAAAATCTACTGTAGGCCTAAAAAAAGGTAATCTCATTTTTGTAAAAAGTGAAAGAATGTATGCACTGTTAAAATGTAACAGTTCAAATGTGACCTATGCTTGAAATTATATAAGTTTTTTTCCACTATTTTTTCCTCACAGTAATTATAAATAACCATATTTTGGCTTAGTGAATTTTTTTAAAACCAACTATCACTTACATTAATTAATAACATTTTAAAACACTGCATATATAGCAGCAGGAAACAGCAGAATAATATTTATATATGAATTCCTTTACAGAGAATTCTATCTGATTCTCTTAAAAAATGTCAACATGAATCATATTTTTCTTACCGAGAGAGGGAAGACCACGTTTTATACAAATGCATATCTATTACCGGTATCTACATTAAAGGTAAAGAAAATGGGTCATTCCATGTCAAGTGGTCTGGGCTCCCAGCTCAACCAGCATGGATTTTGATAAAATTTGGTGTGAACATCCACACACGTCCCCAATGAACATTGGTAAAGTGTTATGTTTGCGGATGCAATACTTGCGGAGATATAGTCATTTGTTTCACCCCATACTGCAGCCTTCTACAGTATGATTCTGAGGTTTCAACAACTTTGAGACATAATATCTCCAGCAATATTTTGTTGAAACAAAACTTGGCCATCTTGTACAACTTGTTCTGCTCTATTATAAAAAATAATAAAAACATTCTCATATGTTACTACTATGTTTTCTCAAATAGTAGTAATGACATCATTACTACTATTATATTGCATTGGTCCATGGTGACATTGTCACTACCAGTTCAGGCACTTGGCCCAGAAACCCCATCGTCATAGGGGGCATGTCTGATAGCCATGCAATACCAGCCATTGGTAGGTGTCTGGGTTCAGGATCCCAAGCCTGTAGTTTGGTTTCTTCCTGAAGGTTCCAAAGCCTTGCGTGGGTTTCTGTCCGGTTTCCAAGCCGGCAATTTGGCAGCTTATCCTAGGTTCCCAAGCCTAAAGTGGGTATCTTATATAGTTCCCAAGCTGAAGTTCGTACTGTTCATATGAACTGCCAAATTCCAACATTCGCTTATTTATTATTGAATTTATGCACTACATTCTTAAGCGTTGTTACTGTGAACTGAGATTGTCGACCTGACGATATAACTGAAGGCACTGGAAGCACGCAAATAAGATGTGGTTCTGGAATCCAACAAACATCTTGTCTTTCAGGCCAATAAAATGAATGAGCAGGGCCTCGCGGATGCATAAATGTTACCAATACATCATTTTGTTCGATTGAAAATTTCACATTGCTTACTCACCATTTTTTGCCATAAATACAGGCAACATAACAACCACACGCTCTATATGTGGGGCTCCCCTTGGGATACACCTGGAGGCTCCAATTGGTGCAGAACGTGGCCGCGCAGGGGATTATGGGAGCGACGGGGCGCTCCCATGTGACACCTCTCCTGCACGAGCTGCACTGGCTTCCAGTGGACTTCCGGGTGCGCTTCAAGGTGTTGGTGACCACCTTTAAAGCACTCCATGGCTTAGGGCTGGGGTACTTACGGGACCGCCTTCTGCCACCAACTGCCTCCCACCGGCCAGTTCGCTCCCACAGAGAGGGCCTCCTCAGGGTGCCTTTGGCCAGACAATGTCAGCTGACGACCCCCAGGGGGAGAGCCTTCTCTGTGGTGGCGCCTACCCTCTGGAACGACCTCCCCCCAGAGATACGAGTGATCCCAGACCTCCGGACTTTTCGTCGGGCCCTTAAAACCCATTTCTTTCGGTTAGCTGGGCTGGCCTGACCCCATGCCGGTTTTTAAAGTTTTTGTTATTGATTTTAACTCAAATTTATTTATATCGTTTTAATTATTTTTAACTTTTGTATACTGTGTTTTTAGTTGGCTGTTCACCGCCCTGAGTCCGAAAGGAGAAGGGTGGTATAGAAATTTAATAAATAATAAAATAATAATAATAATAACCAGGAAATATGTCAGCCAGAATTTTAAATTCTGATCCATGGTATTAGACATTTTGGCAACAAAGTTAATCGTATTATTTGAAACTTTGCTGACAGAAATTGAATGTGAATCAACTGGCACAAACTGGTGATGATCTCTTGTGCCAGCTATTCTGCAGCTAACTTTCCATCTTTCTTCTTGCAGCATCCTTTCTTCAATTTCTTCCTTCGGAATGTATATATATTTAAATCCGTGAATGTTTCATCATGTGATTTTGTTTCACCAAATTACCATGTGATGGAGTTGGTGGCACAACTAAACATTTGGCTGCTCAAGCCAGCCTCCAGCACCATCAACTGACCAAATACTGACACCTACAGATCTGTTCAACTTTTGCGACAGAAACAGTCACGGACTTATATATATCTATATATGTTCCAAAGGAAGAAATCAAAGAAAGCAGGATGTTTCAGTACGGACCCGTGCTTGGTATTGCATGGTTATCAGGCGTGCCCCCTATGGCAATGGGACTGCTGGGTCAAGTGCCTGAACTGGTAGTGACAATTTCACCATGGATCAACACAATATAATACTAGTAATGATGTCTATATAAAACAAACAAGATGAAACAATAATAGAATGCATGTGTCGCTGCCATAGCAACGTCCTCAACTTTGTCCCTATTTTTAGGGCTTTATACGTCAGCAATGAAACACCAACCCTACTTTTTTAGGGGGGTTGAAACATGCGCTTTCTAATGAGAATGATTTAACAGAGTTTCCTGAGGTCTTTTTGGTAAAAGCGGGCTAAAAATACCCTATTTTTGGTGTTTTTACAAAAAACGTCACCTTTACACTCAATTTGTAAAGTATTGGAAAGCAGTATATTCGACAATTTTGTGTTGCTAAGTTATCAGGCACAAAGTTTCACGTTTCTCATACCTTTCCTTCCAAAGATATAAGAAGCCAAACTACCCTTTTTTCATGCTGCAGTCATTTTTGGCCAATTTTGCTCCAAATTATCTAGATGGAAATAGTTCATGAGAATGTTTTTATTATTTTGTTTAATAGAGCAGAACAAGTTGTACAAGATGGCAAAGTTTTGTTTCTCTCAACAAAATATTGCCGGAGATATTATGTCTCAAAGTTGCTGAAACCTCAGTCATACTGTAGAAGGCTGCGGTATGGGTCAAACAAATGACTATAACTCCGCAAGTATTGCATCAGCAAACTTAACATTTTACCAATGTTCACTGGGGACATGTATGCACATTCACACCAAATTTCATCAAAATCCATGATGGTTGAGCTGGGCACTTTTCTGAAATCAGACCACTTGATATGGAATGATACAAATGCATGTCTTCCATGCTTTGTAGATCACTTTCTTAATTAAGAAATGGTACCTGACTCTTATACTATTTATAGTATTACTAACTCAATTCCAAATGGAACGTCTTATTTGTCTTTCACTCATAAGCAGGATTGTTTTTCCAGGAAGAACTATTAATTAGGAATAACAAATATTTTAAACCCGAAAAGTAGTTAGTCCAAGTTTGCAAACTATATTATATATTAATTTTGACAAGATTTGTCTGTATGTTTATGCATTTTTTCAAAATATTTTATTCTGCTATTCTGCAGATTTAGAAATGGTCTATAGCAGTGATGGCTAACCTTTTTCTCTTCGTGTGCTGAAAGCATGTGCATGTGTGCAACACCACGCGTGCGCACCCATAATGCAATGCGCGCCCCCAGCACATGAGTGCACGACCCCATATGACCCCCATGCACATGTGACCCCCCGCCCCGTGACTCTTTTGGCCTGGCAGGCCTCCTGGGCCCAAAAGCAGGCCATGGGGGGAGGGTCGCACCCCCCATGCCCCATTTTGGGCCTAGCAGGCCTTCCTCCAAAAACAGGCCTTGGGGAACGGGCTGCACCTCCCGCCGTTTTTGGCCTAGCAGGCCTCCCTACAGCTTTCTGGGCCCAAAAACGGGCTGTGAGGTGGTTATGCTGCACTCCCCCATGGTCCACCCCTACGCATGTGCGCGCAATCCCAACCCCCATGTATATGCACGACCCCCGTTTATGCACGTGCCTCTTCCGCATGCGCCCCACCCCCTGCGCATCCTGAAAATCAGCTGGCCGGCTGGAGGCGCACACACGCAAGAGGTGAACTGGGCAATGGCTCACATGCCCACAGAGAGGGCTCTGCGTGTCAGCTGTGGCACATGTGCCATAGGTTCGCCATCACAGGTCTATAGTTTTCTTGAAGAAACAGATTAGTAGTCAGTTTGCATAAATGAATCCCAGGCTCCTGAACAGAATAAAAAAATTATTAAATCAAAACATTATGTACAATTTTTATTGAAATATAAATATATAACTATATATTTATCTAATATAGATATTTGATTTGTAACTATAATCAATAGTTGCAGATTAAGTTACTATTTATAACAAATTATGAAAATAATGAAAAAACTTAGCAATCCTGAATCACTCATATTATAAAAGGCGTAAAGATGAAAATCAATCAAGCCAGGACAGAAACATATGTGTCCAGTTTAATTACATACCAGAACCCCCCCAAAAAATCTCAGTGTAGTTAATATGAATTTCTAGATTTTCCATAGCAGCGCTTTGCACTGTCCAAAACTACTTTGGAACTTTTGCGTTAAGACTCCTCTAATTCAACATTAAATTAAGAAAAAAGACTTGGTAAATGCTCACATAATATTGATTAGTGGTACTATTTTCTAATGGCAAATTTATCCTTACATACTATTGCTTAAATAGGTAAATATATTTTATACTGTACAGGTAGTCCTTGACTTACGACCACAATTGAACCCAAAATTTCTGTTGTTAAGTGAGACATTTGTTGAGTTTTGTCCATTTTATGATCTTTCTTGCCAGTTGTTAAGTGAATCATTGCAGTTGATAAATTAGTAACACAGTTGTTAAGTGAATCTGGCTCCCTCATTGACTTGGATTGTCAGGAGGTCACAAAGGAGATCACATGACCTTGGGACACAGCAACGGTCATAAGCATCTGAATTTTGATCACATGATCATGGGGATGCTACAAAGGTCGTAAGTGTGAAACACAGTTATAAGTCATTTTTTTCAGTACTGTTGTAATTTTGAACAATCATTAAATGAAGTTGTGAGTTGAGGACTACCAGTACAATACTTGCAAAAGGAAAGGACTTACCTGCAACACTTGTAATAGTGACTGGCACTCCTTGCATTTGAACACCTGCAGCACCCAAGTTGGCTACACTTACTGTTTGAAGATTAGGCACTGAAGCAATCTGAGCAGCATTAAGTGTTATTGGTGTGCCAGCAACAGCTACTGGTGCTATTTGAGCAATTGTACCACCACTTGAAGATACAGGGGTAATAGTTAATTGTTGGGGTAGCCCAGCATTTTGAACTTGGAGATTTGAAAGACTTTGAAGATTTTGGACTTGTACTGTTTGCCAGCTGATTTGTCCTGATGGGGTTAAAGTTGGTGCTCTTATGAGTACTTGTGTTGGACTCATTGCTTGCAGCTGAATATTTTGCAATGACTGTTGCTGAATAGCCTGAATAGTTTGTCCTGACTGAAGCTGGAAAGACTGTGGAGAAATTGCTTGAATGATCTGCTGCTGAGGCTGTTGGATCTGGATCTGCTGGAGAATAGGTTGACCTACTATTTGAACCTGTTGCAGGGAATTTGATTGATCCTGCATATTTTGCAATCCATTGGATTGAAGCTGACTAGAATTTTGTGCCTCTGTTTCAGACGTGGTAGTTTGAGTTTCTTCAGTACTAGTTTCAGAACTATTTGCTGTGCTTGCATACTGGCCTGTTTCTCCAGTAGTAACTGATGTTTCAGTGCCTGTTAATGATGTAGAGGCTGTAGTTGTGCAAGTAGGAGATTCAGACATAGCAGTAACAGAAGTTGTTGGGACAGGTGTGGACAATAGCTGATTTCCATTGGACAGTCCACTATCAGTGGATTGGACAATTTGTCCAGAACTAGGACCTGCTGCAACATTTATTACAGGTAATGCTAGAGTCACTCCACCAATATTTATAGGCAATGAAGTTACTACTTGAGCCTGAGTACCAGCAATAGGTAGCTGCAATGGAATAGAAACACCAGGCCTAATCTGGACAGGCACTGTTTGGTTTGCCAAATTCTGAGCAATAATATTCCCAGAAGCTGTCCTGTTTGTAGTTGTAATAATAGCTTGATTATTCCCTGCAGGAACAAGCTGAATCTGACCCTGTATATCTTGCAGAGCTGTGGCATTAGCAGGATTTATCTGAATTTGTTGACCTTCTGTTGTCTGAATATGTGGAATCACTTGGTACTGAACGCTACCACCTGAATTCTGAACTTGGATGACTTGAAATTGTCCTGGAGTTACTCCAGAAAAATTGCTTGGTTTAGTTTTTGAGGGGGATACATTTCCATTGTTGCTATTGGAGGGACTTGCTGCAGTTGAAACAGAAGAGGTTTGCTGGTTGTTGTTTTCTTTTGAAGCAGGAGGAGCTGCAACAAGTTGCCAAGCATTTCCAGCAAGTTGAGTTGTCACTAATTCTAACTGCTGTGGTTGGCTCTGAAGCTGAACCAAACCCTGACTTGGATCTATAATAATCTGTTGTCCAGTTGGCTGATTCTCACCAGGAGTTCCTATTTTACTGCAGGTTGCTGCCAACAGAGCCAGAGGGGAGGGCTGAGAATCCTAACAAAAATATTATGTGTATTAGAACCTAAACTATAAAAGAATAGCAGTAACAGCATTGTACATATTAATAAAATTACCTAACCATAAAATTATAGAAATAGGAAATTATCCACTCAGCTAATTATTTCTTCTTCTACTGAGCCTTTCAAGAACCTCTAAAGTAAATTTTGATAAAAATCTATCCCATCTGGAAATACATGTAAGTAATGTTTGCCACCTCCCTCCCTCTTGTTTTCCTCTATTTTTTTTAGACATTTTACCTGAGAAGCTCCAGTTTTGTTCTTCTTATTGTTGTTCTCAGCCTCAGGAGATTTCTCTCCCTCTGAAGGCATAGTTTCCTCCTTCTTTTGATCTTCAAAAAAAAGGGGGGTGGGGGAAAACAAAATTTATTAAGCATCATCCTTTACATCTATTTTGGTACAGAAAATAATCAGAACGTTGTCACTGACCCCTGGTTCCTCCATGCTTTTGCTAGTTGAAAGCCACTGTCCACTTCTCTAGTGGAAAACAGGGAGACTTAAGAAACGTGGTTTTAAACCCGGCCTACAGGGGCTGGCGATGAACGCCCAGAAAGGGGAGTTTTGATTGGTTTCTGCTATCGGAGACTGTAAGGCAGAGGGGAAAAAAACCACCCACAACCCTCCCCCTCCTCCTGCCCCTAAAGCATCCACGGCTACTGAGTGGCCCAGGATGCTTTAGGGGCAGGAGCAGGGAGGTGCAAGGGAGGGGAAAATGGGAGGAAACAGAAGCGAAGGAGGGATGGATGGATGGATGTACACAGGAGGAGGGCTGGGAAAGAAAGAAGGAATGGAAGAGAGAAAAAGGAGGGAGGGGAGAGAAAGGGGCTCGGGAGGAACGAGGCGGCCGGGTGGGATGGCGCGGGAGGCAGCGGAGGCGGGAGGGAAGGAGGGGGGGGGGGGCTACGTACCGCTCATCCCGCATTAACGCCCGCTGAGGCGCGGCTCGAGGAGGAGGGAGGGGAGGGACGGAGGGCGGGGTGCTGG
>WNWU01013639.1:8655594-8682194 GCA_012654045.1 Ptyas mucosa
GGGGTGCTGGGGGTAGCGGCGAGAGAAGGCCGGTCGCTGCCGGAGCTGGGAGGAGCAGGTCGGCCTATTTTTCCACGAATGGCCGCCGCTGGGCTGTGGCGTAGCTGCCCGTCTCTCCGCCCGCTGCCGTCGCCTATCTCAGCCCAGGCGCCTGATTGACAACTTAGAGCCGGACGAAGCGGGAAGGAAGGAGGGAGGGAGCGGAGGAGGGAGGAGGGCGGGGCCGGGGGACGCCTCGGCTGACCCCCCCCGAGGGGCCAGGGGAAGCAAGGGGCAGCTGGCCCGAAGGGGAAGGAGGGGGGGGGGGGAGGGAGGCGAGGGGAGGAGCGAGGGCGGCGCTAGGCTGGAGCCGCGCGGGAGTCGGATCCCGGCTTGAAAGCAGGTCAGCTTTTAGCGAGGGCCCGCCGACCGCAGAGCCCAGAAATGGCTAGTCTGAGGGGAAGGGTGGCGCACCCAGCAGGCGCGAAGGGGCTCTCCCCCCACCCTTTCTCTCTCAGCCTCGCTCTCCCCATAGCGAAGAGGAAAGCGGAGGCGGGATTAAGGGTGGGGCTAGCAGAAGGGTTTGGGTTCTCAGCCCGCCCCCATCTCCCTGAGAAACTGTTGCTGATTGACATGCTTCGGCGAAGCCGAGAACGAATGAAATGGGAACCCGATGGAAGGCGCGAGCCAACTTCTGCGCTGCCGGAATCGGTTCACCCCTTTATAACCAAAGGTCTTGAGCCTTCTAATATATTGGCTGAGACGGATCCATATCTTCCCTTGTGCCAATTTAGGTTACTCGTGGAATACAAAAAATAAGGGGAAAGTGCTATATGCTGCCGTCCGAATTCAAGGCTGCGTTTTAGGGTTTTTATTATTATTTTTTTTTAAAAAAATGCTTGCGAGCGGCTGTGTAAAGGTGCACAATCCATGCCGGGATTTGTAGTTCTCAGCATAGCGCGTGCGCAGTGCAGACCAGGTGCTAGGGTTTTACTGTACCGAGTTCTTTGCAAAGTCTGTGCGATGCTCTAGTTTACGCTGATCTGTGTATCTGGTGGTTGATTTATTCGCAGGACATAGCCTCGCTGGTTTTAGAAATGTCAAGGGTAGAGAAGGCTATGGATGTTAGCATCTAGCCCGTCGCCTGATACTTTGGAGACAGATTTAAATCACAAAAATGCCTGAAATATTCAGAATGTGGTTTGGGTCAAAATACAAAGGACAGGACTACATCTCCCAATGGCCCAGTATTAAAATCCCAAATTCACAAATTTTCTGTTTCCTTCAGAGGGAAAACAGTTGATGCAATATTCTTGTGATTGAGACATAGCAAATTCCCAATAGTAGCTATCAATCATCAAGAATTATTTAGTAGGGGGGATGGGACAGCACAGCTGATACAATCAATTGGTGAGCAAAAACTTTTTCACAAGAAAAAATGCCAGTGACAGTAACACATTCAAAACTTACCCTTATGAGGTTACCTGATTTTCTTAACATACACAAAAGTTTACTTGGTCACAACAATGTAATAAATAAGATTACAATTTAGTAGTAACAAGTTTGAACTGATTAAAATAATTTCTATAACTATAGAAAAGAACTTTAGAAAGCATTTTAAACGCATTCTTGATTCATCTGCCATCTTTTTATTTAGTTATTCTTTAGTTTGGAAATACAATGACTTTATTTATTTATTTATTTATTTATTTATTTATTTATTTATTTATTTATTTATTAAATTTATATACCGCTCTACTCCCGAAGGACTCAGGGCGGTGAACAGCAAACGATAAAATACATATAATACATTTGGCCCTGAAAACAAAATTAAAAACCCCAAATTTAAAAGACAGATTTAAAATTTAATTTAAAAGCAGTTTTAAAAGAGGTTTGCCCAGGCCGGTCTGTTGGAATAGAAATGTTTTGAGGGCACGGTGGAAAGCACGAAGATCCGGGATTGTCCGTATCTCTGATGGGAGCTTGTTCCATGTGGTGGATGCCCCCACAGAGAAGGCGCTCTCCCTGGGGGCCACCAGTTGACACTGTTTGACTGACGGCACCCTGAGAAGCCCCTCTCTGTGGGAACGTACTGGTCGGTGAGAGGCTACTGGTGGCAGAAGGCAGTCTCAAATACCCAGTAAAATAGACTTAACATGCTAGCAACATTCATTTAAACAAATTATATGCTATTCAAACTTAGACCCTATAACTTGTTGACTAACTTGCCTTAGCTTGTAATTTTGTTTCATCTGAACTTGGAGAATGAAGCTCACTAGCCTTTCTCAATCAAGTATAAACTCCTCTCAGTTGTACACTCATGAAAGATCAAACATTGTTTCACCAAATTTCAGGGCAGTTATTAGGTGCCCAGGGACTTCATTAATTTGGATCCAGAGATGTTAAAAACTCTAGTAAATAAAAGGATTTTAAGCTTTATTATTAAGTATACAGATTTAAAAGCAGAACATCCAAAGCATACATACCAACAAGGTAAAATTTCAATTTCTTACAAGCTGTCAGGAGCTCCTGAACACCAGAGGTACCTAAGAGAAGCCAACTTTCACTGTCTCCAGCTATAGATTCTGAGTGAAAACGTCCAACAATTAACTACCCTGCCGGTTTTTAAAATTTATTATTATCGAAACCAAGGTCAGGACTTCATGGCCTTCTTTTGGTCAGGACTACAAGAGCTCACCTTGACTGGCTGGCTATGATACGGCTAGGATTGGAATTAAAAAATGTGAGCCTTAAGGGGGAAAGCTCTGAAATTGTGAAGATGCCCTCCTCCCTTCTTGGTACAGCAAGAAAGAGTGAAAAACAATACTGGCCAGCTCAGAATGACCTCTAAACTTTTATACTTCTCTTAATATGAAGGAGAAATCAAAATATGTCACTAAAGTTAAAATAACAATGTTATTCTGCATTACAACTACATTCAACTCCTCACATATTTTAATTTCCCTTCATGTTTTTACTTTTTTATGAATTCCAAATCTTCCAGTAATAAATTATACATTTAAATTTAACATACAAAATACACACCTATATAATATCCACTAGAAAAATAATGGAAAATATATATATATATATATATATATATATATATATATATATATATAATGAAATCTTAATCTGTTCACCGCCCTGAGTCCTTCGGAGAAGGGCGGTATAGAAAATACTATATATATATATAATCTTAAACTGAATCCAAGGCAAACCATTCAATATCACAGTAGTCCAAGTCTATGCTCCAACCACTGGTGCTGAAGAGGATGAAATTGACCAGTTCTGTGAAGCCCTACAGCACCTTATAGAATTAATACCAAAAGATGATGTCCTTATCATCATGGGGGATTGGAATGCTAAAGTAGGAATCCAAAAAATAACCGGAATAATAGGCAAGTTTGAGCTTGGAGTACAAAATGAAGCAGGGCACAGGCTGATAGAATTTTGTCAAGAGAATATGATGGTCATAGCAAACACTCTTTTCCAACTCTACACATGGACATCAACATATGGTCAACACAGAAATCAGATTGACTATGTGCTCTGCAGCCAAAGATGGAGAAACTCTATACAGTCAGTAAAAACAAGGCCAGGAATGTGACTTCTCGTTACAAAGTTTAGTAGGGAAAAGCACTAGGCCACTCAGGTATGAACTAAATCATATCCCTGATGAATATACAGTAGAGGTGACAAGTAGATTTAAGGAATTAGATGTGATAGACAGAGTGCCTGAAGAACTATGGACAGAGGTTCGCAACATTGTACAAAAGGTAGCTGAGCTATTCAAAATCTTAAAAGTTGATGCAGTAAAAGTGCTACACTCAATTTGCCAGCAAATTTGGAAAACTCAACAGTGGCCACAGGATTGGAAAAGGTCAGTTTATATTTTCCGGTATCCATCCTCCAATTTGATGGTGGGGGCCCACTTGTCAAGCCAAGCAAGGCCCAATATGACAGATCCTGACATCTTTGGTGTTACTATAAATCGTATAAGGTCACAATGTCTCCCAAATTCCAATCTAACCAGTTCAGTGATTTGGGTGGCTGGGACCCCCCAATTAATGTCCCATCCACCTGTTCAAACTTAATTGGGCGCTTTAAGGCTTTTGTTTTTATTTCCAATTGTTCAACAATTGGAAGTCCAATTAAACATCTGATACAGACTGTATCTATTATTGTTGGTACTTCTCCTTGCTCCTCAGTCTCTGGCACCACCAGTTTCACTTTAATTGAAAAAGGGGGGATGGGTGAACTCACCATCGGGTCGTCTTCTCTGCTAGCCTTGTTGAGAGGGGCTTCCTTGGCCAGAGGTTCCTCATTCTCTTTGATGGGGAGGGGAACCTCTATGGCTTCTCTGGCAAATGGGCTAGTATCCGGGGGCTTTCTTGGAGCACTTCTGCCTTGAGTGGCTGTGGCCAGGCATTGTTATGGAACTGGTGCAGGGGCCAGGCACCCAGAAGCCCGATGACCCATTTGTCCACAATGATAGCATTTAATCACCCCTGCAGGCTTTGAAAATGGACATCTAGCCATAGTTCTCTTTTTTCTGTTGGGGCTTTGCGGAGGGGGTGAATTTTTCTATCCACAGCTATGGACATGGTATACCAGTCCTGTAGTCGCTCTGGCACCCCTCTGATACCACATGCTTTCCTGACTTCTTGGTCAATGCCTTCTTTAAAATAGTGTAGGAGTATGTGGTCTGCCCAATGGACAAGGCTCCCTGCAACCTGTCCAACATCCTATACAAAGTCTTTTATGGGTCGGTTATCTTGCTTCATCTCCTTTATTGTGGCTTTGTTCTCATTGATTCGGTCAGAGTCATCGAATCGGGCCCAGAGCAGCTCAACAAACCCTTCAGCATCATTTAGTTCAAACACTCCCTCATTGTGTAGCTGGGCTATCCAGTCTGAAGCGTCTCCTTCATTCATCCCTTCTGAAATTGTGGATACTAGGTCGCAATACTGATCTATATGGGCCCAGATTCGGCTGAGGAAGTAAGCCACTTTGGAAGGCTTACCATTGAAGATGCCCCTAAAACAGGGTGGATGTGGTCTTGAGGTGGATTGGCCCCAGGGACGGGCGGCAGGGCTGGGAGCTGCTGGTGCGCCCCAGCAGGTGGTGGGGCGGGTGCAGGTGGCTGAGCTAGAATCTGTGACAGAATTCCAGTTGGCTGCTGGATTGTGGCCATATGCAGGACAGGGGCTGGCCGCTGCGCTGTTTGTTGGGCTGCAGAGGTGGGGGGGGAGCTCCAGCTGGCTGCTGGATTATCCCCCACTGATGTATTGGGATCATTGGGGTAAATTGGGTCCCTGGGCTTTCCTGGAAAATTAGAACAGAAGGTGTTGGCGACCACTGGCACTGGACCCACTCCTGGCTAGGATAGAGTCCCCAGCCTGGAGAGATACCTTCTGCAGGGGGTAGCACAAAAGCAGGCTGGTGAGGGGGGCCAGCAGGGGTGGTGGTGTCCCATGCCTGCTGGGTCTGCTGTCTCCCAAATGCTGCTTTGCCCGGCTGCGCAGAGCTGCTCCTCCTGTCATCTCCGGCTGGGTAGAAAGGTACCTGGTGGCTGCTAATTCTTCCGTCCGGTCCTAGATCAGGAAAAGTGAAAGTGGGTTGCATTAAGCTTCATTTCACTTGAAAAGGTTGTGTAGGGAGGGGGCATAACTTCTCACTTGCATCTGTTCAAAACGTTCCAACAGTCCAGTTAATGATTGGCTTCGTGATGGAGGCAACAGGTTCCAGTCTTGGGAATCCCCTGATCCTAAAGCTGTCACATTTCTCCATTCTGACTGATGGGGTGATTTGATTGGACTGGGTGCGGCACGGGATTCAAGCAGTCTCTCCTCCTGTTCCCTTTCTGAAGTTGGACCAGACTGGCAACTTTTCCAGGAATCAGACTCTTTGGACTGGGCGCCCAGCCTTTGGATTGCCTCTGCAGCTTCAATGGCTCGCACCATTTCTTCAGAAGGAGAATATCGGGTCTTCGTAAGTCCTCCGGTATCAGTCCCCATGCCTCCCTCTGCGATCTTCTCTTCTCTGTCTTTGGTGAGTCCTCGCACCACCCGAGGTTTAGGTTGATGCTGGGACTCAGCATCCCGGACAGCCCCCTTTCAGGGTGCTGTAACTCATTTTAGGAGATTTGGGCTAATGTCAGCATTCCAGAAAGTCCCCAATTCCAAATAAAAACTCCGAGGCAGGCATTTCTCAAAGTTCAGAGTTCCGGTTTTCCCTCAGTAATCAAAACCCCAAATCTAGCCCCTGCACCCATCAGTATGTCACATGGCCCAATCACCATTTTTCCCAACTAGAGCCATCCCTGCAACCACTCCTCTTCTAGATGCGTAAACACCATGACCTTGACTGAAGGGAAGAATGCTATTATGTCTAACTACAATCACTCCTCTAAATCCCCCCTCCTACTTTCCCAAGCACTTGGCAGTGGTGAGGCATCTGGTACTAATATGGCTTCAAAAGCTGACACGAACTTAATGTCCCTGATAACCAAGATGGGGTGGTCATTGACCTCAAGCCAGACATCCTAAAATGTGAAGTCAAATGGGCCTTAGGAAATCTGAGCAACAACAAAACTAGTGGAGGTAATAGTATTCCAGCTGAGCTATTCAAAATCTTAAAAGATGATGCAGTAAAAGTGCTACACTCAATTTGCCAGCAAATTTGGAAAACTCAACAGTGGCCACAGGATTGGAAAAGGTCAGTTTACATTCCAATTCCAAAGAAAGGCAATGCCAAAGAATGTTCAAACTATCACACCATTGCACTCATTTCACATGTTAGTAAAGTTATGCTTACAATCCTACAAGCTAGGCTCCAGCAGTATGTGGATCGAGAACTACCAGAAGTACAGGCAGGATTTCGAAGAGGCAGAAGAACTAAAGATCAAATTGCCAACTTACGCTCAATCGTGGAGAAAGCTACGGAATTCCCAAAAAACATCTATTTCTGCTTCATTGACTATGCTAAAGCCTTTGATTATGTGGATCACAACAAATTGTGGCAAGTTCTCAAAGAGATGGGAATACCAGACCCATCTCAAGAGACCATAGCTTTCTTAAGAAACCTATATGCGGGTCAAGAAGCAACAGTGAAAACTGGACATGGAACCATTGATTGGTTCAAAATTGGGAAAGGACTCCAGTGTCAGGTTCCGATGTTGTCTGAAATAAATCACATTTTCCAAACAAATAGTCTTTGATGAAATCTTTCATTTATTAGAACAAACATGTCTGGTCCCGACTCCATTGGTGCCAGTACTGACCTGCTAACCCCCAAACTCTTCCCTTTCCGTCCCTCAACTCTCAGCGTCTCATTGGCCATCTTCCAAGTCACTCTCACTACTTCACCTCACAGGAATGTCCCCCTCCCATCCCATCTCCTAGGTGATATTATCTGCCGGGTAATAACTGTGTGAAAGGTCAAACTGCTTCTCTCTCCTTTTCTTTTTTCTTTTTCCTTCATGTCAGCACTGAACTGGGACGAATGAAACTTGGGGTGCTGACATCCGGCCTTTCCCCCTTCCTTTTTCCCCAAGGGGAAAACAACAAGGTAATACTCGTTATCCCGTCCGAGGGTGTGTCCCCCCCCTCCCAGCTTGCCCGGGTGATCTGTATGGAATTTGACTATAAGGCGGTCAGCTTGGACGTTTCTGCTGTTCACCCAAGAGGCCTCTGATAACGGGTAACCCTTCCATTTAATTAAGTATTGGAGGCGCCCCCTGTGCCATCTTGAATCGAGAATTTGCTGTACCTCATAGTGAGTTTGGCCCCCAACGACCAGGGGCCCGGGGGGATGTCACGTAGTGTCGGCCTTAAAGTTGACCCCACTACAGGCTTCAGGAGGCTGCTGTGGAAAACGGGGTGTATCTTCCCTAGTAGCCGGGGCAACTGCAGTTGTACTGTAACCGGGTTGATTATTTTTACTATAGGGAACGGTCCTATAAGTTTCGGGCCCAATTTCCTGCTCGGGAGTCTAAGTCTCAAATACTTGGTGGAGAGGTAGATCTTCTCTCCCACTTGAAATGGTCTTTGGGGAGTTCGGTGCTTGTCTGCTTGTTTCTTATAGGATTGTTCCGCCTTGGCCAACGCCCTCTTAACGTTCTCCCAGATTTCTCTCAACATTGCCATCCAGTCGTTCAAACTGACTGAGGAAGGGGGCTCCCTCGGGTACTCTGGCATGGGGACGAAGTCCATACCACTCACTATTTTAAAGGGGGTTAATCCCATGCTACTGTGGACAGCATTATTATACGCGACCTCCACAAAAGATAGGAGGTCTGCCCAATTGGACTGTTGGTAATCAACATAGCATCTTAAGTATTGCTCTATCATGGCATTCAGTCTCTCCGCCCCCACCCCCCCCATTGGTGCTCGGGTGAAACGCTGAGCTGAGGCCTTGGGATGAACCTATGGATCGTAGGAACTCCCTCCAGAATTTTGCGGTGAAGTGGACCCCTCGGTCGGAGATGATTCTTCTGGGGACTCCATGCAGGCGGTAGATGTGTTTCAGGAACAGTTTGGATAATTGGCAGGCTGAGGGCAGCCTGCTGCAAGGAATGAAATGTGCCTATTTGGAGAATAAGTCTATTACAGTCCAGATCACTGTATTTCCACCACTCCTCAGTAGTTCTACTATGAAGTCCATTGCCATTTCCTCCCATGGTCTTGTCGGTTCAGCTACCAGTTGCAACAGTCTGGGAGGGCATCTTGGTCATCTCTTCATTGTGACACAAATGGTACAACTCTTTACATAACTATCTACGTCCTTTCTCATGTGGGGCCACCAGAACTGTCTTCGTACTAAGTGCAGAGTCTTTAGGAAACCGAAATGTCCCGCTGTTTAACGTGGTGGCTCCTCTTGAGGATCAAACGCATAGAGCCATCTTTCTTCTCTTTAAAAAGGATTGGTGCCGCAACCCGTGGTTAGCTGGCTCAATGAAATGACTTTGCAGGTTCTTGTCTATGTAGTTCCGCATTTCTTGCATTTCACAGGGCATCATGGCATATAGTTTAGGCTTAGGTAGTTTTGCTCCAGGGATGATCTCAATAGCGCAATCGGCCTCGCGGTGGGGTGGTGGTGTAGAACGTCATACTCGGCCTCACTAAACACCTCTGCAAGGTCTTGGTACTCCTCTGGGATCTGTTCTGTGTCGTGGGAGCTGTCGGATGTGGCCGCCAGTTGCACTGTTGTACCCTCAAGGAGGGGCACTTGTATTGGCGGTTTCTTCCTTTGCTGTGGTGGGAAAGATTGGGGCTCCTGCGGGGGGGGTGCATCTCCCATCTCAAGAGACCATAGCTTTCTTAAGAAACCTATATGCGGGTCAAGAAGCAACAGTGAAAACTGGACATGGAACCATTGATTGGTTCAAAATTGGGAAAGGACTCCAGTGTCAGGTTCCGATGTTGTCTGAAATAAATCACATTTTCCAAACAAATAGTCTTTGATGAAATCTTTCATTTATTAGAACAAACATGTCTGGTCCCGACTCCATTGGTGCCAGTATTGACCTGCTAACCCCCAAACCCTTCCTTTTCCATCCCTCAGCTCTCAGCGTCTCATTGGCCATCTTCCAAGTCACTCTCACTATTTCACCTCACAGGAATGTCCCCCTCCCATCCCATCTCCTCGGTGATATTATCTGCTGGGTAGTAACTGTGTGAAAGGTCAAACTGCTTCTTCGATCTTCTTTTCTTTTTTTCCTTCATGTCAACACAGCACTGGGACGAATGAAACTTGGGGTGCTGACATCCAGCAAGACTGTATACTGTTGCCCTGCCTATTTAACTTAGATCAAATCATAAGAAAGGCAGGGCTAGATGAATCAAAAACTGGAATTAAAATTGCTGGGAGAAATATCAACAACCTCAGATATGTAGATGATACCACTCTAAAGGCAGAAAGTGAAGAGGAACTAAAGAGCCTCTTGATGAGGGTGAAGAAGGAGAGTGCAAAAGTTGGCTTGAAACTCAACATTAAGAAAACTAAGATCATGGCATCTGGCCCTCTCAATTCCTGGCAAGTAGATGGGAAAAAAATGGAGGTAGTGACAGATTTTATTTTCCTGGGCTGCAAGATCACCGCAGATGGGGACTGCAGCCAAGAAATTAAAAGACGCTTGCTCCTGGGGAGGAAAGCTATGGCAAATCTAGATAGTAACTAAAAGCAGAAACATCACCCTGCCATCAAAAGTGCGTATAGTCAAGGCTATGGTTTTCACAGTTGCAATGCATGGTTGTGAAAGTTGGACCATAAGAAAGATTGAGCGCCAAAGAATTGAGGCCTTTATTTTATAAATTAAAAATGAGGTCTGTGATGAAAATGTTTCTTTTATTTATTTTTTAATTTTATTTATTTATTTATTTATCACACTTTTATACCACCCTTCTCCTTTCGGACTCAGGGCGGTGAACAGCCAGAATAAAACACATGTATATAAAAGTTAAAATAATTTTAAAATAGATTAAATAATTTAGGCCCATATAATTAAAAATATTCCAAATTCAAAAGTCAAAATTTAAAATTTAAATATCATTATATAAAACAAAATAAAATCAGGCCAGCCCGGCGAGTTGAGAAAGATGGGTTTTTAGGGCCCGACAAAAAGTCTGGAGGTCGGAGATTACTCATATCTCTGGGGGTAGATCATTCCAGAGGGTGGGTGCCACCACAGAGAAGGCTCTCCCCCTGGGGGTCGGCAGTCGACATTGTCTGGCTGACGGCACCCTGAGGAGGCCCTCTCTGTGGGAAGGAACCGGCCAGTGGGAGGCAATCAGTGGCAGAAGGCGGTCCTGTAAGTACCCGGGCCCTAAGCCATGGAGCGCTTTAAAGGTGATCACCAACACCTTGAAGCGCACCCGGAAGTCCAGTGGGAGCCAATGCAACTCGCGCAGCAGAGGAGTCACGTGGGAGCGCCCCGTCGCTCCCATAATCCCCCGCGCGGCTGCATTCTGCACCAGCTGGAGCCTGCAGGTGCACCCCAAGGGCAGCCCCATGTAGAGAGCGTTACAGTAGTCCAGACAAGAAGTGACAAGTGTTTGAGTGACTGTGCGTAAGGAGTCCCAGTCTAGAAAGGGACGCAACTGGAGTATCAGGCAAACCTGATAGAAAGCCCCCCTGGCCACGGCCATCATATGCTCTTCTAAAGACAGCCGTGAATCCAGGAGAACGCCCAAGTTGTGAGCCCTTTCCGTGGGGGCCAATGATTCGCCCCCAATAATCAGCGATGGCACCATCTGGCTATACTGGGACGCCGGCAGCCACAGCCACTCGGTCTTGGAGGGATTGAGTTGAAGTCTGTTTCTCCCCATCCAGATCCGCACGGCCTCCAGGCACTGGGACATCACTTCCACGGCAACGTTGGGATGGTCTGGGGTGGAGATGTACAGCTGAGTGTCATCAGCATACTGATGGAACTCCACCCCAAAACCACAGATGATCTCACCCAGCGGCTTCACATAAATGTTGAACAGGAGGGGCGAGAGGACCGACCCTTGTGGCACCCCACAAACAAGGCGCCTTGGGGTCGACCGCTGCCCCCCTGTCAACACGAATCGCAACTGGTCGGAGAGATAGGAGGAGAACCACCGTAAAACGGTGCCCCCCACCCCTAACCCCTCCAGCCGGCACAACATGATACCATGGTCGATGGTATCAAAAGCCGTTGAGAGATCTAACAGGATAGTAACCCCTACCCCGGGCCCTCCAGAGATCATCCACCAACATGACCAATGCCATCTCCGTGCTGTACCCAGGCCTGAAACCGGACTGGAGCGGATCCAAATAGACAGCTTCATCCAGGTACTGGGGAAATTGACGTGCCACCACACTCTCAACAACCTTCGCAATAAAGTGAAGGTTGGAGACTGGATGATAGTTAGCTAAAACAGCTGGATCCAGGGAAGGCTTCTTGAGGAGGGGCCTCACAACCGCCTCTTTCAAGGCGGCCGGCAGGACACCCTCACTCAAAGAAGTGTTGATAATCTCCCGGAGCCAGCCTTGTATAACCTCCCGGGAGGCCAGCACCAACCAGGAGGGACACAGGTCCAATAAACATGTGGTCGCATTCAACTGTCCCAGGATCCTGTCCACGTCCTCGGGAGCCACAGGATCAAACTCATCCCAGATAACAGTCTCAAGACCTGCCTCAGTCATCTTGTCTAAACTAACCCAGGCAGTGGCCAAGTCTTCCCGAATCTGAGTTATTTTATCATACAGATACTGTACAAAATCCTCAGCACGGCCCTGCAAGGGGTCATCCCGCGCTCCCTGATGGAGGAGGGAGCAGGTCACCCTAAACTAGGCGGCTGGGTGATTATCTGATGACGCGATAAGAGCGGCAAAATAGCTAGATTTCGCCACTTTTATCGCCACTAAGTAGGTATTAATATAAGACCTTACTAGTGTCAGGTCAGATTCGGATCAGCTGGCCCTCCAACCGCTCTCTAGGCGTCTTTTCCGGCGCTTCATCTCCCTCAGCTCCTCGGAAAACCAAGGAGCTAAGTGAGTTCGGAGCCAGGTCAGAGGCCACAAAGGCACGACTCAGTCCAAAGCCCCAGCGGCTGCACTATCCCAGGCAGCCACCAAGTCTTCAGTCGAGCCGTGGGCCAGGGTCTCAGGAAATGGCCCAAGCTCCGTCTGGAACCTATCAGGATCCATCAGGCGCCTGAGGCGGAACCATCTGGTCGGCTTTGCCTCTCTGCGACGGGGTGTAGCGGTCAGGAAGTCAAGTCGAAGGAGCGAGTGGTCAGACCATGACAAGGGTGCGATAACTATATCCCCTAAATCAAGACCACTCAACCACTGACCAGAGATAAAAACTAAATCCAGAGTGTGTCCACCCATGTGAGTAGGGCCATGAATTACTTGGGTCAGGTCCATGGCCGTCATGGAAGCAATGAACTCCCGGGCTACCTCAGAAAATTCGCCGATAGATGGGAAGTTGAAGTCCCCCATGACCAAAAGTCTGGGGGTATCAACTGCCACCTTGGCTATAATGTTGAGGAGCTCGGGCAGGGTTGTTGCCACGTGGCAGGGAGCCAGGTACGTGATCAACAAACCCATCTGCACCACACTTCACACAAAGGGACTCACATTCGGCTATCTGAGGTACAGTGGTCTCCCTCGGATCAAGACCTTCCTTTACGATGACCGCTACCCCCCCGCCCCTGCCCTGAGCTCTCGGCTGATGAAATGCACAGAAGCCTGGTGGGCACATATCCACGAGGGGACCCCCCCCTCATGGCCCAACCAGGTCTCTGTAATACCTGCCAGGTCCGCTCCCCCCTCTTGAATAAGATCACAAATGAGGGGGGCCTTATTTACGACGGATCTGGCATTACATAACAACAGCTGGAAACTCGGGCCCTGAGACTCTAAGCCACCTAACGGGAGGAGTTAGGGGGACTGGGGCATGCAATCGCTCAGAGATAGCGAGTGCATGCCCCCACCATATGATACAGCCCCCCTCTCCCACCATACCTGCCCCTCCCACTCAGGATGTCAATAGAACAGCCCTGAACAAAGGGTGTTCTAATAGCCCTCTTATCCCCAGAGTCCATACCATCCGTGGCACCCTTGACTGCCGGGCTGGTCCCCCTCCCCCGTGGGTCCTCCCCCAAACCACACAACCCTCCCTCCCCCCAAACCCATAAAAGTCTAATTAAAAAACTGCCCAGAAAACCCCTCAATCCCCTTTTTGCAACATGTCTCCTCTCGGGGTCCCAGGACCCATCATTAAGGTAGGCCCTTGATAATATAGAGGGCCAAGCTTGCAAGAGGGGGGAGTCTCGCAACTCAAGAAGCTTCACCCTTGAATACATCTGAGAAAAGAAATGTGAGGGTGGTAATACAGATATGGCCTCAATATGGCCCAGGGGTCCGTCATGATAGTCTTAACGTCCACGAACAAGGCTAAAAACAATGGAAGGTGTCCTCATTGCCCTCTCACGGCAGTGGAACAGGAGCCCTCATGTTATGTCCAGTCGTGGGAGAATCCAGACCGCCCTCTCACGGCGGTCGGTCAACTAGTCCAAGGAAATTGGAAGGTCCAAAGCCGCCCTCTCACGGCGGTTTGGCCGCATTGTCCAGGGAGGATGTAATGTCCCATCGATGACACAACGAAGATTGAAACTGGCTCCATCAGTCCTCCCGTTAGCTGCCTTGTTATCCATACAGCCAGTGTACGGGATGGAGGAAACAGAGCCAGTTCTCAAAAAGCTCCGAAAGGTGGAAAGGTACACGTTGGTGTCAATCAGGAGTGTCTTTCAAGCAGATGGAAACAGGCGGGGTAGGGAAAGAAACCCTCCTCAGGGGCTCTCACCCCTGGAACCTCATCCCTGGAATTTATTTGCAGGGAGGTGGCACAATTAGGCTCCAGCCAGGTTACCGGATAGCCAGGTAACCATAATGTGGGGCCTCTGATCAGATTGATATAACACGCCTGGTTTGGGTGCTTGAGAGGCCGACCGGCCCGCTAGTCAACCGGGGGCCCGGCCAGCGCTGTCATCTTCGCCTTCGCCTCACCTTCGCCTTCGCCACGGGGGGGGGAGTCTCCAACAGTCCAACATCCCCCGGGCAGTCTTCTTCATCCCATGGATGCCTCCTACCTTGTTCCAGGGCATCCATGGGGAATCCATGACCCAGCGAAAAACGCTCCACAACCTGGGGTAGCTGGCAGCACCAGCACCGCCCTGGCTGCAAGCCCACAGGCTGCTTGGCCACCTCAGGCCCACCACCATCTGCTGCCGCCATTCGCCGCCGTTCGTCGCTCTCTCCCATTGCTCTCGCTGCTCTCTCCCACTGCCGATGCCGCCAACACCGCCCAAGGCCGCCAACCGCCGGCGTCGCCTCTCGCGGCAAAAGCATGAACCTCTCCATTCAAGCTTCCAAGAGCCACTCCGAGAACGCCAAGAACGCCGGAGAGCCCAAAAGCCCACCGGTGCATCGGCCACACATTCTGCCAGCTGGGCAGGGGGTCCCAGATGGTCAGCGACCCCCTATAGCCCCCTATGGCGGCCAACTGTCGCCCATCCCTCATGGCATCTCAGGTAGGACTGCTATCTTGGACATGCGCAAATCATTCTTATTTAAGAATGATTAAACATATTTTCCTTTTGGTTAAATTATAAATGGAAATTATCGCTACATGAATAGTTAGTGTTACAAATAAGGAAAAATGTTATTGGATTGATTGATTGATTGATTATGTGCCTTCAAGTAATTTTTGACTCCTAACAATCACATAGATTTTCTTCAAAGCAATCTATCCCCACCCTGTTCTTTTATGTGTACCAATGGTGTACTCATCAGCTATGAAACTGAGTCTATCCACCTTGCTGCTGGTCATCCTCTTCTTCTTTTAATTCCTACATTTTCATCTTTCCCAGCATTAGAGTCTTTTCTAGAGAGTTGAGTCTTTGCACAATGTGTCCAAAGTAGGATAATTTGAGCCTGATCATTTGTGCCTGGAGTAAGAACTTTGGGTCCATTTGTTCAGTGATCTATTGGCTTATTTTCCTGACTGTCCATGATTTTCTCAGGAGTCTTCTCTAATACCAAAATTCAAAAGTATCAATACTTTTTCTAGCCAGCTTCTTTAAAATCAAACTTTTGCTTCCCTAGTGTGTAGGTAAATATAGACATATTACAGCATTTGAATACCTGACTTTCTTTAAAAACATCAAATTTGAATTTATGGCTGCTTACCAAATGCTAACCTGTAGGGTAATTTCTAAGTACTTATTTCTTTACTGTTGATGGTAGATTCCAAAAGGCAGAGGTTTCCTTGGATATCTTCATTGTTAATTCTAATCTGATTGTTCTACCTGTTGTCATTAATTTAGACTTTCTTCTTTTTATTTAATTTTATTTACATTTTTTCACCGTGCTCTTTGTTTTTTAGTATTAGGATTGAAATCCTTTGTGTTTAAACTGTCATGGTAGTGTTATCAAGGTTTAGGTGCAGGTTATTGATATCTTTGTCCAATTTTAAAACCATGTTCATCTAATCCAGCATCTCTTACATATATTCTACCTATGGGTTGAATAAATAAGGGAGCATATAAAGCTGTATTGCATTCCTTTGCCAACCTGGAGCCAGACTGTTTTACCATGTTTTGTCCAGACTGTGTCTTTCTGACTAGTATATATGTTTTTCCTGAGGACAATGCAATATTCAATGATTCTCACTTTTCTGAGCATATTCCACAAGTTGTGGATGTGATTTACACAATGAAAAGTTTTTGTATAATAAATAAATAACATATTGATGTTTTATTATTCCTTGGCTTTTTCAATTATCCAGCACATATGGGCTACAATGTCTCATGTTCCTCAGCCATTTCTAAAACCAACTTGAACATCTGACATCTTTTTTTTCATGTAGGACTCTAATTTATATTGGGTGATCCTATACTAGCATAGGAAATTAAGGATATTGTACAGTAGTTTGCATCCTCTATTTAGTCTCCATTTTTTGCTATTGGAATATAGTTTGACCTCTTCCAATCAGTTGACCAGTGTGTTGTTCTCCATATTTGCTCATGTAGTTTGATTAAAACCTTGACTGAATTTTCTTCTGCTGTTTGCCATATGTCAGTTGGATAGTCTATCTCAGGGGAGTCAAACTCAAGGCCGAATCCAGCCTGTGGGGTGCTTAAATATGGCCCACGTGGCCAGCCTGGAAATATCAAAAGACCGGCCCGCGGGGTCTCTGCTGGCCAAAATGGGCCATGGGGTGTGTGTGTGTGTGTGGCCCCCATGCCCTGTTTTCAGCCTCCACAGCCTCCTGCAGCATTCTGCTGGCTAAAAACGGGCCAGCGGGGGCCTCATGAGGCCAGTTTTCTGCCTCCTCGGCCTCCAGCTGCACTCTGCTGGCCAAAAATGGGTCGTCCGGAGGGCCCACAAGGCCCCCTTGCATCTCATTTTCAGCCAGAAGAGTGCTGTAGGAGGCTGAGGAGGCTGAGAACAGTCCATTGAATTGGTTACTATCTGTCTATTGGTGTCCTTTAGCATATCAATTTGAGATTGAAATCTGAGTTCAGAGATCTTCTGAAAAATTTATTTCCTTCTTCAATGTCTTTATAGATGCGGTTGTAAAGCTGTGTCTTGTGTTTTCTAACAGCTCTCTGAAACTTTTTGTTAAATTCCTTTCTGAGATTTTTGTTTTTCTTGGCTTTGGCTTCTTTTCTCTTTCCATAGTTTCATCTATGTTTCTGACATCTAGTTTCTTTTCTTCTTTTTCTTCATTTCTGGAAGATGAATTCCTTACATTCATTCTTAACTTATTTAAGCTAATTTCATAACTTCTCTGATTCTCTATCAATAAGACTAACAATTTCAAAGTGATTCTTAATGTTCCTTCAAAATGGTGGATATATGCTCAAAATCATACCATGGAAACTGACTCTGTTCTTATTATCTAGCTTAATATGAATGTTGCAATTGAGCAATTCATGCCATGTTTTTAACATTCCTCCACCTTTTTTAAATCAATAATATAGTCAATTTGATGTGGTGATGTCCATGACCTGAAGTATTGTTTTGGTTGTTTGAAGACAATGTTAGCTATGAAGAAATCATTACAGAGGCAGAAATTGATAAATGAGCCTTCTACTTCACTTTTTAAGGAAACTATGTTTTCCTCTTTCATGTTACCAACTTTGGCCTTCCAGTTACCCATCACCAGCAGCAATGTTTGCATTGTCAATTTGTAATTGAACTTGATTATAGAAGTCATCGACCTTCTAAGGTCAGAGCATAAATTTGAGTGATTGTCAATTTAAAGGGTTGTCCACAAGGCATCGTTGATATCATCTGATCATTCATTGCATTGTAGCCAAGATCTGTTCCCTGCTGTAGCCTTCCCAACTGTAAAGTAAGATCATTTCTTTTTTGTCTTTCCTAAAGTAATAAACAGTGTGATCTGAGTAAAAGTGCTTGATCCTAGTGCATCTCAATTTGCTGAGGTTTAAGATGTCAATTTGTAGTAGTTTGATTTCATTTTTCACTGTGTTGAGCTTTCCTACATTGATGATTTTTACGTTCCATGTTCCTGCTGTAAATCAATCTGTGCAGCTTTGGGTTTTGTTTTCCTGGTTGGTAACTAGACGTCCCAAAGTTTTAATTTAGCACTGTGAAGGCGGGGGGAGCAGGGGGGGATCACACACACATGCGTGGGGTGGATGGTGGAGCGGGGGGGTCGTGCATGCATGTGCAGGGTGTGTGTATTGCATTATGGGATTCCTGCACGCATGCATACTGTCGCACACGCACTTTCGGCACACAAGAGAAAAAAGATCATCACTGATCTAGCACATCATAAATACCAATAGCTTATTGAAAAGTCCCCAGCTCTTCTTCAGTAGCATGTTCAGTGCCATCTGATCTGAGGGATCCATCATTCAGCACTACATCATCAAACATTTTATATTTTCTATCCATGTAGTTTGCTTGGTAAAAATATAGGAGTATGAATTTTTGCTATTGTCATTAAAATGAACATCTGTCTCCATCACCTTCATCATGAGGACCCAGATTGTTGGGGGCAATATGCTGACTCTGTAAACTGCTTAGAGAGGGCTGTAAAGCACTGTGAAGCAGTATATAAGTCAAAGTGCTATTGATATTGCTATCTTCCTGTACCACTGCTTATCCAGTATAGATGCCTTCTTGCTTTAGCTGGGCAGCTGAGATGATCTTCATGCCTTGGGGTAATTTTGCTAGGAGCATATATTCTTGGGACATACTTCCAACATTCTTCGCTCATCTCTCCCAAAAACATTTTTCACCATGCTGAGACAACACATAAATCATAGCAAAAACATTTGTTTTCTTAAGGTATAAGTATTGGATATAAGAAACATGAAAATTGGTTTTTGATATTTGGTAAATGATGCTTGAAAATGTTCTAAGGAATAAAAGAATTCAGCCTCTTCTACTGTAGGTGGGAAAGGCATATGACCACGAGCAGATCTTTCAGTCTAAGAAGTGCACTTTGATTTATAGTTATGGGTACATATTTTGTCTTTTGAAGCAGCGTCATGGTTATCTGACATCAAAAACATCTTTTTTAACCTTCAATTTATTGTACTTTGCTATCACCAGTGGCTGTACATACAACTAAGATGGACAGAACTAATTTGATGCTATGTAACCCAGACACTTTAGTCTCCCCGCAAAGAACTACAGAAGTGTTTTTATGTCAAAGTTGTATCTCCTGTAATGGTAGATAACAACTGTAAGTTATATAGACACTTCAATAGTTTTGACTGCTCTTAAAGCTTAACAGGAAATTCTACTTCAGTTGATATTTCTGTTGAAATGTATGTTTCAGATCCTAAATGAAAGCATATTGTGTTAGCATCATGAAATGCTTTACTTAAATTAATTTGTGAAAATATCAGCTTTCAGCTTAATTTTAGGTATAAACATTTTATACATATTCAAACTTTTAAACAGATACAAATAAACTTAATAGTGCAGATTTTTAATATAAATTGAGCATTGTGGTGAATGCACATTAAGACATTACTAAGTTTATTAAGTTTGTTATTAATATACTTGGCAATAAGCCTTTTTTATTCAGCATTGCTAAGATTGGATCGCACTTGTATAAGTGAGCAATTGGATTTATTATTATTGTTAGTGACCATGTCTCCTTAGAGCTGAAATAGGTAGCCTTGTTGCCTAGACTGCAGTTAATGTTTTTGGGAGAATAGAAGGAATATAACATGGCATTAATTAATATACGGTATGGCTGTATGCATCTACAGGCATCTATATCTACTTTTCTAATTTTTTGGGACAATATTAAACTGTATAAAGTTTATACTATAACTTTTATGTTTCCTGCCCCAATAGGACATCAGGTAAATTACAGATTTTCAATAATGCTGAAATTTGGAAGGTTAAAATAACAGGTTTGGGGCAGTAGTGAAATCCAATTTTTTTTACTACCAGTTCTGTGGGCATGGCTTGGTGGGCATGGTGTGGCTTGGTGGCCATGGCTTGGTGGGTGTGGTAGGGGAAGGATATTGCAAAATCACCATTCCCACCCCACTCCAGAGGAAGGGTACTGCAAAATCCCCATTCCTTCTCCACTCCTTGGGGAAGGATATTGCAAAACCTCCATTCCCACCCTACTCTGGGGCCAGCCAGAGGTGGTATTTGCCGGTTCTCTGAACTACTCAAAATTTCCACTACCAGTTGTCCAGAACCTGTCAGAACCTACTGGATTTCACCCCTGGTTTGGAGAGGCACTGAATGTTTATTCTTGGTGTAAAAATTAAAAAGAAATTGGCATGGAAGAATCTGGGTAAATATGCCAGTGGATATAAGAGCTTAATAATTCATCATTATTAAAATGACATGATTGATCCAGGTAAAAAAATGGTAAGAGGTCTTAGAGAATCTCAAAGAAAGGTGGAGGGTATATATTGGAAATGGATGAATCACTGCAGTTTTTGCATATTCTGCCTCTCAAATCCATTTCATTTAGTGTTCATCTTAATCATAACCATTATTACTATTTAGAAACTATATCTTGCCTTTCATATATTTTCTGAACGTTATGTATATTTCACTATCTTTTCCTAGTCTACTAGGTATCTGAAAGATAGTAATTGGCCAAAATTTTGTATGGTTTTGTCTCTTTTTCAAGAATCTGATGCCTGCCTTTAATTCCCATAAAACAGGGCAATTAAGAATGTCCAATATTCTGTATAGTTTGCATATATGATATTAAATGTAAGGGCATTCTGAAATACCCTTAATATAAAGTTCTTCTGAAACTGTAACAACATGAAGACCAGAATACCAGTGAGTTAATTTTCATTTTAAAAAAGTATTAACAAGAACAAGAAACAAAAGTTTTTCTCAGAATATTATTTGAGAATCCTCAACAAAGTACATATACATTCCATACAAACAAAGGAACATGCCTGTAAGAAATTCATGTTACCATGAAAAGTTTTTTTTAAAAAAAAATTCCCGCAAGGTCCAGATAAAGGCCTATGCTCATGACCACCCCTTTCAATAGAACATGTTTAGACGACCTGTTCTTTATCTTATATACAACCTTCGTATTAAATACACATTTTAACAGTTCTAAAGTATTGTTTTTCTTCGTCTTGTGATACTATTTCAGCTGCATATGTTCTCTACAGTGCTTCATTACTTACATGATAGATTATTAGATCAGGGGTTGGGATCTGCTTAATGCCTTGTAGCCTCCTCATTTCTTATACCTGAGCATTGCTTTCTGGAACCACTTTGTTTTTGGTAGAGTCCTTTTTCTTCCTAATCATATTTTCTGTGTTTATCTACCTCCAAATGATGTCAATCTCAGAGACTTGGATCAGTCCAAATAGCAGCTGATTAGAGATGGCAGCAGATAAGAGAGAAAGAGAACATTTCTCTTTGTTGTTTCACAGCAGATGCTCACTACCGTATCCCCCTTCTGTTAATATTTAATGCTAGACTTCCAGTTGCCGGAAAATTTGAAGATAGGATCTTTCCCCATCAGATCTTCCTTCTGATACATGGATTGGAAATCTGGTGGGTAAAAAGCTGCGCCCTTTCATTATTTCCCATTTCATTACCCTCTTCTTACAGCACCTGCCATATTTTCAGGCTGCCTTACAGGTTTTGCTGAAGGTGTTGAAGGTGTCTTCAATCTTTGGGATTAGGAGCCTAGCAGATGAGGACCCATTTCCTCTTGATGGAGCCTCTGCCCTCCATGATTGTGCATGAAGGGTTGCTTTCTGTACATTGTTCTAGATTAAAATTACGCCAGACCTTTTGTTACAGAAACAAAATGAAACTTAGTAGTTGAGCAATGAATACTATGACAGCATATTTTATTATTTATTTATTAAATTTTTACCTGACCCATCTCCCTTACAAGGTGATTCTGGGTGGCTTACAGATTATAAAAAGACAATTAGAAGAATAATGCAAATTAAAAATGTAAAACTATATGAGAAGCCAAGACTAAGAGACAGTGGCATGGGGATAAAATCTTCTTACCCCATCCACCATTTTCAATAGTAAATCCCCCCCCCCTCCTTGGGATCTCAAGCCAACTGGCAAAGCCATGTTTTAATATCCTTCCAAAGGCTAAAAGATTAGGAGCAGCTTTCACCTTTGGTGGTGGTATTTCATAGGGACAAGCTATAGCAAAAAAGGCTCTTCTTGACCCAACTTACTGGAATTTCTTAGCAAAAATAATTCGTAGCAGGTATCTTCCAGTGGCACAGATAAGGCAAGCTAGTCCCATTGGGGTGAGACAGCTCCTCTTCTTCTGCCAATTCAGAAACTGGTGGGTTGCATTTTAAAGTGGTTGCCTGATTATACCCTAAGCCTTATCCTAGGAAGAAGGAAGGACTCACTGGAAAAGAGTCTAATGCTGGGAAAGATTGAGGGCAAAAGAAGAAGAGGATGACAGAGAACGCGGTGGCTGGATGGAGTCACTGAAGCACTAGGCGTGAGCTTAAATGGACTCCAAAGGATGGTAGAGGACAGGAAAGCCTAGAGGAGCCATGGAGTCGCGATGGGTCGGACACAACTTCACAACTAACAACAAAAACAAATACCTATTGATTAACTATTTTTACTGTCTGGACATTTTTCCTAATATTCAGTTTCAGTAGCTGCATCCTTTCTTCCTCAAAAATTCCTTAGATTTTGAATTATTTTATTTTATTTATTTGTTATACATATATTTGTACTTCTGCCCACAAGTACTTTAAAAAGCCCAGGGCTGTTTACATTGTTTAGATGTTTGTATGAGCTACTATCTTTCATTAGTATTCTCCTTTCAAATTTTGAACATATATATTCTTTGGCTGCCCACTGGAAGGTTTTCTAAAGTAGGCTCATAAAGGGTAGAGTTGCATGTTGTGCTTCAAGTGACAGGAAATAGTTCTGCCTATTTGTATTTTATAAAATGTGGTTTCCTTTATCAAGTTTTCTTTTCACTCACTGTTATTTCCTGCATCAACAGCTAAAAGTAGTGAAATAAAAAAGCAGAGTTGAATCATGCATCATCTACATGGATTACTATAATTCTCTTTTCATATTGCATTGGCTGCATTGTTGCTGTGGTGTGTTGTTTCAAGTTGATGGAGATGGAAATCATTTGTAAATTCATAAATGAATAAGAAAACAAATGTACAGATTCAGAAACATTAGTGTCCATCTTTCTAAAATCATTTCAGAAATATTGTTCTGGTAATAGTAAACATACAGAAGATATGTTTATATAGAAACCCATATAAACTATGTAGTGGCATAATAAATTAATAAAAAAAATATGGCTTGATCCTAAAAAAAATATTGGGTAAAAGAAATATTACATTATAGAAACTAAAATGTAAGACTATATAACAATAAGTGTTTATCTTTGAATGACAACTGTATTCAACTTAGGCCAGGACTATTTGGAATTGTGGTATCATAGTTAAGACACTAGAAAGCTGGAGATTGTGAATGCAAATCCTGCCTAAGCGAGCTGGATGACTTTTGGCCAGTCACTTTCTCTTAGTCCAATCCACCTCCCAGTGCTGTTGTGGAGAAAATTGGAAGATGGAGTATTGTGCATGTTCACCATCTTGAGTTATTTGTAAAATTAATAAAGGTGGGATATAAATAAATAAAATTAAACTGCGGGAGAAAAATCAGTATTTTATTCTACCTGCATCGGTTGCTGAATGAATTAAATAGTAAGTTATCATGATATGATGATCAGTTTCACTATGTCTTCTTCTGGTGACTTCAA
This sequence comes from Ptyas mucosa, assembly GCA_012654045.1. NCBI lineage: Eukaryota > Metazoa > Chordata > Lepidosauria > Squamata > Colubridae > Ptyas > Ptyas mucosa. The sequence goes on from WNWU01013639.1 coordinate 8,679,371, forward strand.
ATGACCTTTGTCCAAATGAAAAAAGTGAGAAACATTTTTTGAGTCAAGAGTAAAATTAAACCACTAAAAAGCATATTAATGTGGCTTAGGTTATGGTATACAATTGTTTGTTGCTATCAGAAAATCTTCTTTTAGCCATTCTGTTGATTTGTGGTTCAAAAAATTGAATAATATTTTGGTGCATATTTGCTATGTATCTTTCTTGGCAGATAGTATAGTGAACATTACGAGGATGTAAAGGAATTGTTGCTGAATTTCTTATGTCCATGAACAAGCATTATTTAAGATTTCATCTGAAATCTAAGCTAACAAAAAAATGGAGAACATTTCAAAATTTATACTATTTTTAACATAATTTTATAAGCAATGTGAAGTAAATCACAATATGTTAAAAGAAAATATAATTTGATTAAACTTTAAAAGTATTAAATTTAATGTTTTGTTTGCTTGTAATGCCGTATACAAACTAAAAGGCAATATAACTTTATAATGATATAGGTATTATATAGCAATAAATGATTTTATAATTTAAAAACTAATTTTATAAAATGGTATATATTAAAAAAGAGTATCTAAATTATTTCTTTAAAAAGCATATATTGAGAAAGAAAACAAAGAAAAAAACTCAGCTATATTAAACTATCAACGGAGAAAGAAAAAAAAACAACCATTCAGAAATTATTTAAAAAGCAGAACTAAATACTATAATACTAAAAACTAAACTGAATTTAATTACATAGTTAGAAATTATATCTAATTCTAAATGTATATAGAGACATCGATTTCAAAATAAAAAAATAGATTATGTTATTGAAATTATATGTTCATTAAAAATTAAACCATAATGAACTTGAATAGTAAATTTAATAGTAAGTTTAATTTTTTAATGAAGTAAATAGTAAATTAAACTCAGAACAGAAGCATATAGTCTGGTCTTTTTTTTCCTTTTTCATATATTGTGCCACATGGAACCAACATTTTTTAAGGAAATATTTCCTGTCTCTTTGAACTTAATGATAATAAGACCAACAACAATAAAGCTCTTTTGGGTGAGTTGTCAAAGGACTACCAGAATTCTTTATAGTTTTCTTAGCCAGAATGTATAAGGCTCTCCAAATAAGTGACATGTTGAATCAAACTGTAACACCCACATCAATAATATTAAATAGCATTTTCTATTAAAAGGAAATCCTGTTAAGGATCAGCTACTGTTCCCAGTCGGATTCCATCTAGTCTTTTAGTTGGAACATGTCCTCTGAGACAGTCTTTGAATAAAAGGTTTTACTCAGGCAGGATCACATTTCTTTGCTGCCAAATGTTCTTGAAAAGGTGTTGAAGATGAGAGAGAGAGTTCCTGTATCTTAGATTTCTTTTTGTGAATGCTTTTAAATTTCCAGAGATATGTTTGTGCAACTTCCTTTCTCTATAGTTTCTCTTAGGAACATTTAGGAATTTACTGTTGGAAGGTAATAGCACCTATAATCCTTTTGGTTTAATTCATTTTTAATATTATTGATTTGAATATGATTTTGTTGTTTGGTCTTTTTAATGTAGATCTATTATCTCTCCATCATTTACCAGGTAAATGCTACAATTTATTTTCCAAGTATTTTTCTTTTCCCATACTCACACAATTGGCTAACTCAGGGGTATCAAACGCACGTCGTCACGGCGGCGGCATGTGACATATCAGGACTTTTTTCACCTTCGCTAAACCAGGCTTGAGTGTGGCCAGCGCGTGACACATCTGGCCTGCGAGCCGGGAGTTTGACAGCCCTGGTCTAACTGTTGTTAGAATTTGAATTTTCATTCAGGCATTGGATGTTAACAACTTTTGTTGCTGGAAGTAGTAAAGTAATAATGCTTTTTTAAAATTGGTGTACTAGTTTGAAATTTCACAAAATCACAAATTATAAAATGGCTTCCAAAACCAAGCTTATCTCTTCACTAAATAACTTCCATGGTAGACATGATCAATCACAGAATTCCATTATTAGAAAGCAAAGCACTTATCTGTCATCACTACCACCTTTTTTCCTCTTTTTCCCCAAGAATTTACTCTTTCTATATGTTACAGTATTTCAATATAAAAAAAATTTACATTATAATAAAATGGTTTCATTTTAAAGTACTACACATCATTCTCTTTGTTTTCCCCCCAGTCTAAATATAAAGCTGTTTTGCGACAAAAAGCTGTCCTTCACTGCAAGACTGTGTATTTAGAGATGTACCTTTCAGGGTCCATGCCATACAGAAATAGATGACTGGCATTGGACTCTTGCTTTAATACTGCAATGTGACAACCTCACTTACATGACTGAAATCAATAGGAAATTTTAGAATGTGCTAGGCAAATTATATACCACACATGGGTTTGTTCTTTCTCAACATACAGAATCTGATACCAAAGAAGTTGCTTTCACTTGCCAGCTTCATTATCTAAGAGATGGCTACCTATTTTGCTACTGGCTTAAATAGCATAAACATTCCATAGAATTTCTAGAAACATTTGTGACTTTCCAATTTTTAAACCATTTAGATTCCAAAGCATTTGGAAATCTTTTGAGAAATCATTGCTTTATGCTTTAAATCCTCATATATGATAAGCACCTTATTCTATTTTCCTCAACCAGAAAGGTGGAATGGTCTATTTTGGTTGAAATCAATTTTTTTCCCCTTATGTTTTATTTGATAAACGAAAATAAAAAAAGTATGTTCTATTTTTTATTTAGGGCAGATGTTTTGTTCTTGCCTTAAGATCTTCCATTTAAGAAATTTTCCTTCCTTCCTTCCTTCCTTCCTTCCTTCCTTCCTTCCTTCCTTC
>WNWU01013639.1:8682594-8711600 GCA_012654045.1 Ptyas mucosa
TTAAGATTCAGGCACAAGTTTTATCCTGATTTGAAATCCGTGATTTGAAGACCTGGTTGTTTCGCAGCCTGGGGCGGGTGGGGGGGGTTCTTAATAGATTTTAAATAGATTTTAAATTGTTTTAATTTGGACTTTTAATTTCATATTGTTTTAATGTGCAATTGTGCATGTTATTGTTGTGAGCCGTCCTGAGTCCATTGGAGATAGGGCGGCATATAAATCGCATTAAAGTAAAACTAAACTAATTATCCAATTTGAAATCAAACTAGTTCTTCACTAAGTCAATAAATTAAATAATGTTAATGGCTTAAAGATTTCTTTGACTATAAATATTCTACCATACTCTTTGTTGTCATAAAACTTCTGTGAGATAAGGTAGAGTCTTCACAACTTTGTCAAGGTTTGAAGCTTTGATGTCCACAGTCTTAGATGAACTTATGACCATTGTATTATAGAACACTGTTTTCTAACTAGCTGTGGAATTAAGATTAGATTCTTATATCATATCGAGCTATGGTTTATTTAACCATAGGTTATTGAATAAACCAACTGTTAAGATCCCCATGCGCTGGAGGTTCTTAAATCTGTGCTACTTGAGAATGATAGAATCTGTGGTGTAACACTGCTGAGGAGCCCTGGATCAGGGCCCCCTGATCATCATTATTATCAAACTTCTTTTTTAAAAAAATGACATCTTGATCTCTCAGTGGGAACGAAGCTTCACAGTCTTTTAAATTGTGAAAAGATTTTTAAAATTGAGTCCTGCTTTTTCTTTAGGAATTCAGTAAATTCACTCAAAGTTCCCTCCATATTACACCTTCACAAATAACTAACTGGTCTTCTGTTATGTTATCATCACAATAACCAAGCAGAGAGATCAATTGATTAGAGGAAAGGATTGAATGCAGTTACTCTACGACCTGCATACTGCATTTCCCAAACTGATACTGGTTACCTTCTTCCTAGACACTTAGTGTATACTGATTTCATTCCTGATTGAAAGTGTAAGATTGATCATTTGTAGTACTTAGGAGCCTAATTTACATCCAAGATTTTTTAAATAGCATTCTATATATTGCCATTCCATAATATTCATATAGTTCTTGTATTTAAAATACAGACAGAAATTATATTGCATATAATATTTGAAATTTATTACAAAATATTAGAGAAAATAATTTGTTAACTTGAAATACAGTAGCATTTACCCCTCCTTATTGTCTGGGGGAGGGGAAGAATAGAAACAATCATGCATGGATTTTTAAAATTCATAACCAAGCTTTAATGTGCAGACTTGACAAAAATGTGATAATATGCAAAATGATATGATGAATGCATATCAGAAGATTTAACATCATATTCACAATATATTAAATCATCAGTTTCATGAATACATGTTTTAATCATAATGTTAAAAAATCTGTTTTGCAAGTAAATGATAAGTAGGAATGCTATGAGTCTTCAGTGACTATTTTTCCATCTTTGAAATTCATTTTGTTCTTTCTACAGCATATATTTAGACTGAAATTTTAAAATAAATCACTTTGAGTATCTATTCAATTGTTTCTTTTTCTTAGTTTAAAATGTTATCTTGAGATATTTATTTCCTAAATAGGCTTTTATTTTTTACATGTTATTTCTGACAAAAAATGTTTATTAATCTAGTTTTTGAAAAAGGTATTTTTCCTCTGTTTAATGCACAATCCAATGAGAGGAGTGAATGCTCAGCTGACTTTGTATAAATATACAAAAGTATGAAGGCTATTGCTTAGCGCATTGTAAGCCGCCCTGAGTCTCCGGAGAAGGGCGGCATATAAATCATTTTTTTTAAAAAAAATGCAAAAAAACTTCCTTCTGCCACTATAATCTACATATGTTTCGACTTTCCCAAAGTTTTAAAAAACTACTATAGGAATCCATTAGTGCCTAATTATCCTCAAGATAATGTGTTTATTGTATAAAGTAAATTGATGCAATTTTTACTTGTGTCTATGACCTTTTTTTTAAGCTGAAGGAAAACTAAGCTTGTAGAAAACATTCCTGAGAAATTATAAATACCAGTGTATTTATATTATGTTAGTGCGTGCATACTCGGCACTTTCCATTGCGCTTAAAAAAAGAAACGTCAAATCAAATTGTTTCACCAGATGATGCACATTTAAATTTAAGATTTTATTTTTTTGACTATATTAATTAGAAATAAATTGAAAAAAGTGAAGTCAATTAATATTGTTGACAATCCTTGCTATAAAAAGAAGGAATAGCAGATATTCAATTTTTTCTCAACATCAATATTCCATTTAATATAAATTACAAGATATAAATATTTAGGATTTGTTGGGTCTATTATTAACCTAGAAATAAGAGTTTTCTCCTATTGGATGTTTTTAAACAGTATAAAGTTGTTGTTTTTTCTTACCAAATTTACTACATTTAAATAGTCCTTCTCTTTGCTGATTGCTCTGTCAAAGTTGATTGTCCCCCCCCCCCAAATAATCATTTGTATTCAAAAACAGTTAAGAACCATGTAGAGAACTAATTCTGTATTTATGGAAGCTATTGATATGTAGGCCATTTGAGAAATTGTGTTGATATTCTCCTCAATTTGCCAGTGTGGCACAGAGAGATTGAGAAAAACAAGTCTATAACCCTCTTGGGCTTATAAAACAGCCCTGTTTTTGTTTTTTGTTTCTTGGCCAATGTATCTTTGGAACTGAATCAGGGAGAGGAAGAGAAAGAGGGAGGAGAAAAATCAATTAGCTAATTCAATAAGTATTTCTGTATATTCTTATAAATGCTATTCAGCTTTTCTCTGCTGCTTTTGCAATGCTTTTACAGTATCAGGAATAACATATGGTTAATTTTTAAAATTAATGTTTTCAACTTTTGCAATATTAGCATTTCGCAGCCACTGAATTATGAAACTGTCACTTTTCTTGTTAAGCTTGAAATAAAATGGCAAAGACACAACCTTTTCTTAGCAATAGAGGGCAGTCTGTGGTTTTAAATGAGATTAACGTTGTAAGAGGGCTGAGTGTGTCTCCATCAGGCTGAGATAGCAGAAGAACATGATTCAGCCATAAATAGAAGCATGAAACATGCTCCATCTATAATTTATGGGAAATATTAGTGATCTTTGCAGTAGCATCTAATACATGAATGAAAGAGAACCCCATCATTTGAAAAAAGCCAGACACCAGAGATTGAACACATAATTATTTGGCAGCCATGCCTCTGCTTTCATTGAAAATCATCAATGTAAAGCTGATAGCACTTCAGAAAACAGCTTTCTAAAAAAGCAGAATGGTTTCTTCTTTTCTACATTAATACCCACACAGAACATTTTGCAATGATGCAAAATATTGTCCTACATATTTTTTTAAAAATCCATCTAGATTCTAGAATTACTACTAATACATTAATATTACAAAATTGTTATTTTTGACAGATAAAGTCATCTCTTTTTTATCCTAATTTCCTTTTATCATAGGATAAAAGTTTTTGGAAATTTTTAAATGAATCTAAAAGAATAATTATTTTGGTACATTGAATTAATCATCTAAAAACATTGTTACTTCAAAAGGAATTTTGCATTAGTTAGTACGATAAGACAATAGTGTTATTGTTGGTGTGACTGACCATTTTAATAAAATAATCTCACAGAAGAACTGATAACATTAGAATTATTTCTTATACAGTAGTGTTTTGCTAACACAATGTCAACTAGTTGGGGGGGAAATGAAACAGGAAGTCCATAGGTGGTAGCCAGAAATAACAAAATACCTTGTTTTAATCTTTATCAAATAAACCAATTTTATATTCTTCCCTCTTACTTCTAACCATTTTAATTTTTAATTCATTCAAATATTGTCATAGGATTTGATTTCCTCTTCGTTTCTTCTTGGTCGCATTCCACAGAGTTCCTCAAGGCTTTAACAACTCTTTTTTGTCAATCCAATAGGAAAAAAAATACCTGTCACTTCTTGGTTTATAGTTTGTATTTTCCCTTTAAATTTTAAAAACTCAAACAGGTCATATGAATCATCTTTTCTAAATCATTGTTGTGATCTGTCAGTTGTAAATTTATTTTTGATACTATCTCTATCTTGTCAGATAAAATTTGTTCTACATTTTATATTTTTTCAATAACATCTTTTAGACATAATCTACCCATAGAAGCAGACATCGTTACTGTCATTGTTAGTATCAGGGTTGGATGTTTCTGGGATTTTAATGCCCAGAGTCATTGTGTGTGAGTTGGGTGATTATTTAAATCTATTTAAATAAATATTGTGACTACTGTTATCTTTCATAGGAAATGTGTGAAACGGCCTTAGGTGACAGCTGTTTCATGGGCATAATATCATCACTTCATCGGGGAATCAGCTACTGCATATCTAACACCACAAATAGTAACTGTCAGATTAATCACAATTTATGGTTTAGATGTAATGCTAAGGCATGACTAATTGAAAATTGAAGCAAGAGCTTTAAAATATCCCAGATGCATCAGAGAATGAGAAGGGATGGGTAGTTTCATGATTAGAGGAGTATTTCTCAAATTAAATCCAAATTTTTATATATCGGAATAAGCCTGTGTTCTCATAAGATATGCCACATTCCTCCTTATCAATAGGCTGCCATTCAAAAGTACTTTTCTGTCATTTCATCAGAATACTTCTCTACCTTTTAAAAAAGGTAGAAAATTACACTAGGATAGAATTAAAGGGTGCCACACTCCCAGGTCTACACAACAGTAAGAAATAATTCAAGCTATCATAGCTTCTGCTTATGTATAAGTATATTTTAAAAAATTTCTCTTAATATTTGTAGTTGTGCTGTCGCATTATGTGACAATATCTGAAGCTGCTTTATAGATATAAATGCATGCTATTATAAGTACATGTGAAAAATCCCTAAGCCTCCATTCTAAAAAGAAGAAACAGATTGCAGAATTTGGCAGAGTTGATATTCAGTAAAGGGAGAAGTGATTAATCTTTCCTTTCCTACCATTTTTAAGTACAGGTAGTCCTCGACATACAACAGTTCATTTAGTGACATTTAAAGTTACAAAGGACTGAAGAAAGTGTTTTATGACAATTTTTCATACTTATAGTGTTGCAGCATCCCCATAGTCACATGATCAGAATTCAGATCCTTGACAACTGGCTCATATTTATGATGGTTGCAGCATTCCTGGGTCATGTGATCATCTTTTTCTAACAAGCAAAGTCAATGGGGAAGCCAGATTTACTTAACAACTGTGATACTAACTTAACAACTGCAGTGATTCACTTAACAACTGTGGCAAGAAAAGTCATAAAATGGGGCAAAACTCACCTAACAATTGTCTCACTTGGTGACAGAAATTTTGGGATCAATTGTGATTGGAAGTTGATGACCACCTGTATTAAGAACAACTTTAAGAGTTTAAAATTCTCCCAAAGTGTCTTCCAACAATTCATCTATAATGTGAACGATAATGTAATTTCAAATTGTTTGGTGGAAAAAAGTAGCAATTAGACATCCAGCCCCAAAGATATATGTTTTCCTCTATAACATCAAACAAAAGCGCAGCTATAACATTACATTGTACAAATCAATTTACATATGAGGTAGGTAGGTCTACATTTACTTAGCTGCATGTAGGAATATATAATATCATCCTTCACCCATTTGTGTCTACTGCAAATGCTCTTCTTGCCTTTATTTTAATATTCTGCGTAAAAATACTGTTTTCTATCCTGTGCCATCTGAAACCCTTCTGAGCTCATGAGCTGGTACTTCTTTGGTTTCATGACAGACTCAGCTCTGACTAGCCACAGCACCTGCCCATGTCTTCCCTTCAACAGCCATTTCTTTACATGCTGACAGACTCTATTGAGTTCTCTGTGGATTGGCAGTAGTCTTCTTTTTATCTTGCAGTTGATTCAGTAATGGTCCAATAAACCCATGACTTTTTTCTATGTCTTCTACCCCCAAAGCTCATCACTCCATTCAACCCAGTAGGAACTGTTTCAGTTTCTGACCCAGGTTGGTTGAAATGTGCTCCCTTTACCTCCGATTCCTTACCTAAGCATCCTTTTCTTTTTCTCGCCTCTAAACTTTTGAGATGCAGTGTAGGCATGTTGGACTAAAGAAGAGTGTCAGTGAATGCTGTTTGATTTTATAAAGCCATTTGTCTTCCTTTGGCACAGATTTTCTATGGTTCTGCAGTCGAACCTTGGAACAAAAGAGTAGCCTATTCCTGTGTTTTGATCATTGTAGTATCAGAATGATGATGGTACTATAAAAGGAAAGAACCTGTGTGCTAAAGATGGAGGAAAGAAGGTGGTAAGGGGATGTGAAAACATCTGGGAAAGCAAACAAAATGAATAGGGATTAGTGAGGAGGAAACAGTTCCTGAAAGGAAAAGATAGGTGCTGATATTTCCAGCCACGCCAGAGCCAGAAAGTGGACTTTATCATCCCTGCATGTACGGAAAGGGCATGAAGCAGAGGGACAATAAATCAGATCTTGCAGTTGCCATAATCCAGAGTGATTCCCAACTGGGCCCTGTTGCCATCCAACTGCAATCTGGATGGAAATGTTTAAAGCCAGCCTGAGGAACATTAGGGAACAACACAGGAGACAAATAGCTTTGGCTGCAGTTTAGCACTGCCCTTCCCCAGAGGACAATTGTAATTATGGGCAATTTTGCACTGCAGCCTAAGCTCCTCCTTTCCTGTGTTGCTTCCAGCTATTTCTTAAACCAGTTTGAGAAATTCCAATCTGGATTGCAGTGGGTTAATAACAGTCCAGATCATTGCCACCCTTTCTGTTCCTTGCAAGGTACTCCTGTTATTGTGTTCTTAGGCATTTTCCCTTGTTAGTCCCATGCCTTATTTTACTTTCCCTGATTATTGCACATATGGATGCATTTACCTCCACTTCCTACGTGATTTCCTGTGGTACTAACCCTTTCTTTTTTCTCCCTATGGCTCCATGTTGCTCTGATATAATCCCAACAATAGGAAATAGGTTGTTCTTTCACCTTAGTTCTTCTGTAGGTCCATGGAAATTTTGTGTCATGGAGAACTGGTAGTTTCATAGAAAGAAAATTCTACCATGCATCTTAAATGTTTTTAAAAGATAAAGAAAAGAAAAGTGGAATGTGCTGTACCTGGGCAAAAACTGAAAGGACCCACTAGGAGATATAAGGGTTGAATGGAGCATGACGCTCTAGGATGAGAGGTACTTCATTGACCAGATAGGTCACCATCTATTTAACTGAAAAAAAATATTTTTTTAAAAACAGCAACTGCTGATCAATGGAGAACTTAGGAACCAAGTCAGATAAAATGGCTGTCCAGGGCAGTGACCAACTGTTGGAGGGGAGGAGGCATGCCAGGCACCGTAGTCAATCAGAGCTGAGGTTGCAGCTAGAAGCAGACAAAGCACTACAGACCCATCTACTCTGAAGGGCTTACATCATCTATCCCTACACCCAGGTAACAGAGTTGCCCTTATTGGCACCAAGCCAAACAGAAACTTCCCTATGTTGCTCTGCCATTAAATTTCACCACAGTTCATAAACAGAGATTTAGTAGAAATCCTATAATAATCAGCATACTTTAAGAATCATTTTGCATTCTAAAGTAGAAATATGCATTGTAAAGATAATATTGCTGATTTCAATCAGATTCTCTGCATTTTTCCAAACGGCTGTAAGATAGTACTAAAATCAACTCTGTCTCTTTTACAGCTTTTACAGCAAATACTAAAAGCTGTTTTCCTTGATTTTCAACACAGATTTGCTAGCAGCTGTTTCAACATTTATAAACATGATTCCCCCTGATTGCCAAATAACCATAAATTCACATACATATTTTTTTATTGCAGGCATAAAAATAATTACATGTCTGATTAAATCCACTTATGCTCAGGTCTTACTAAATCTCTCATAGATATAAATTGTTCCAATGTACTACATGGAACACATAAATATTAGAGCTGCAGCCTGTTGTCTGGAGGACAAATGAGTGTTATACTATTGAAATCAAATTGGGTTATCTGTCAATTGACCAACTGTGATGGTCAGATAATTTAAAAATATTTAAAGTTTAAATGTAAATAATTATTTTTTCATTAGGCAATACATACATTAATAAAATAAAGGAATTATATTTGTAAAGAAAAAATATATAGTTTATTGTCCAAGAATATCTACTCTATTTTTAACTTCTTTCTGCAAATGTTTATTGTCAACCAGTCTTTGCCAGCTTGGCATTTGCAGTATGTCATACTGCACCTAATAGAATTTACTAGTATCATCATGCTGGCTATGGAATTCTAGAAACTATAATGGCTAAATCCTGATTCAATTGCAATGATCCTATTTCTTTTAGCAAAGATTACGTTTTTCCTACAGATATTTAGTAATGTATTCAGATCTGAATCAAGCAGTTCTCCATTGTAGTAGGAACAGCATCCAGGAACAGGAATGGGTTGTCCTTGTCTGCTAGCCAATAGGACTGAGTCTGCCAAAGTTGCTAGGACACGCCTACACCAATGGTCCCCAGCATTTGACTCAGTCCTAGCTAAAGACAGACATGTTTTTCAATTAGGTCTTCTAATTCCTGGATACTTTCCCCACTTCTAACTGCTTTACTACCAACGTGGCAGCTATATCACCAACTAACAGCTGTACCACCAATTATTCCAGCAAGAAGAGCTTTTAGCTCAAGCTTGCTGAGGGCCGCACAGCGGCGAGGCAGATCACCGGAGGGTGAATCTGACTGGGCAGCGAGATCAAGTATTGCTCACAGCACGGACCCAAGAGCCTTTTTGAGTAGGACCAAGGCTCCAATGCATTCTGGCTCAGCAGGAAGCTTCATGCTCCGCTTCTTGCCAAAGGGGGGCCAGGCTGTCAGGTAAGCCTGGGACTGTTGCATTGACAGCCACCACTGCTGATTCCAGCCCATATTTAGCGAGTCCCTGCCTGATTGTGGACATATTCGGGAGACACCGGCAACTGCCGCCGTGGATCGTGGGCCTTCCGAGCACACTTGGAAGAAGCCACAAGCCTCTGCTTTCAGCGGCAAAACCCTTTGGAGTTTCGGAGGCAGCCTTAAAATGGCAAACGCGGTGCCTGACTTCAGCAGGGAAGCCGCTTTGGCACTGGATGCCCCAAATCATAACAGGAAGGGAGGCAGCACCGCAGGAATCTCGGGATCAAGGTCTGTGAGCAGGAGAGCTGCAGCTAAGCTCTCCAAAAGATCAAGAACCCTCACTAAGCCCTCAAAAGTGGCTGAGTGGGATGCAGCTAGGTGCCAGAAGGCACTTGACTACAAGATGGCCAGGGCACTTGAAAGGACAAGCAGGGGACTGCCACAGACCTTTGGGACAGCTTGTTCCCGCCATAATACAGAGAGGCAGTTGGCTCTGCCTGAAGCTTTTTTTTTTAATCAAGGTTTTTTTTTATTTTTTAGACAAACACACATACAAACATACAATGTATTTTCTTTGAACAGAGTATTTTGCCAGTTCACAAATTTAGACAGTATTTAGTCGTTTCAACTTAAATTTACAATTTCTATATTTCCTTTTTGCCATATTCATTTCTCATCTATTTTTTAAGAACCAATATTACCCTTCATTCTCATCTCTAATCTTAATTAAATTCAGTTTTTCCTTTCTATTCTATATTATACCTCTTCCCATTGTCATCTATTCGTCATCTTTCCTCACCTTGGTTAGTTATGTAATATTACAGTAGTTTAATTTTTATGATAATAATAAATCCGCTTATTTTATTACATACATTTCCTTTGATAATACAAATCCAACATTTTAGAATAGATCAGTTAATTATATAACTATCTTTTTTATATTAATCAATATAAACATGAATGTTCCAGTTATTTCCATGCAATCCAATTCCTTACAAATCAATTAATTATAGCCAATTCTGCTTTCAACATAATATACAATTGGAAGTATTTCAATTATTACAATTAATCTTTTCTACTTTCTTCACATTATAGAATTAAAGAATTAAAAATATTCCAACCATTACTGTTTCCCTAGTTAACTTTAAAATATTCTAGCTGTTATCCAAACCACAACTTAATCCTTTCTACTTTCACCACCATATACCATTAAAGGTATTTCAATTGTTACAATTTAAACTTATTCATATTTTTTAAAAAAAGAAATAAAAAAACAAAGCTTATCATTATCTAAGTTTCAAAGATATAGTACAAATATTCCAATTATTATTCATTTCATTTTTGCAATCATATGGTTTCCCATTTTTTATTATAATTCATATTTCAATTCTAAATACATATAGCATCTTTTTCTTTCATTTCTTTTTCTCCCTTCCCATTTTTATTTTTATCTTTTTCTTCCCCCCTTTTTTTTGTACTTTGAAATCTTGAGCTCTGCACTTTTGCCTTAAATTTCCCATTGTTTCCCATCTCTTTTCTCCTTTTCTTACTTCCCCATTATTTATCCCACTGTTTATCCCTGTGTAATCATTCTGTGTTTCACAAATCTGAACTCTTCTATTTTGCCCTGCATTTCCTTTTCCTCTCTTCTTTTTCTTTTCACTATTAATCCCAGTGTAATCATTTGTTTTTTGTGTTCTTTCTATTGCTCCCTTCTCTCCTTCTTTGTCTCTTTCTGCCTTTTCTGTTTTTTCCATTGTTAATTCCAATGTAATCTCTAAAAACCTCCTTTTTATTATTACTATCCATATATTCAATTAGTTTTCCAAAATTAATTTCATTGTCTTTATCTTCCTCTTTGTTTTCAGTTTCTGTGTCTTGCTTCTCCATCTTTGTTTCCTTGTCAGCTTGAACATGCTCTCTCTCAGTTTTTGGATCCTCAAGTTTCGATTCTCCATGCAGCATCGTAATTATTCCTCTTATTTCCGCTTTCCAGGACGAATACATCATTTCCATCATTTCTCTAATTTCCTGTGCCATTTTATTCTTTCTATATTAGTATTGTTCCAGATTTAAAAGTTCCTTTGTTTTCCTTTTTTTTTCCAAAGTCAAGCCACTTGGAGACAAAGCAATCCTCCCCAAAAGTTCTCACGGCTATTATCACTGATATAGTTCAAAGTTTTCCAAAAGAAAGATTCCAAATTGCAATGCTCTTTTTTCTCCTGAAGATGTCTCTCTAGAGACATCTCTTAATTGTTCTCTTAATTGTTTAACAGAGTGTCCATTTTGTATCAATCTTTGTTAACAATCTAGTTTCTTTTTTCTTCTTTTTAATTTTAAAAATACTAAATCAGTTTTATAGTCCAGTCCAAATTAAACAATACTTTTCCCCTCTTTTTTTTTTTTTAGGTATAAAGCACTTCTGTTGCAGGGCTTAATATCCAATTGTCTTTTATTTTTCTTAGTCACTTAGTCAGCTGTCACTCACCCGGCTTCAAAAACTCTATTGCATTCACAGCTCCTGCTCAATACTTAGTCCAGTTGCCCCAGCTTCTTGACAGCCGCAATGGCTGCCGCCTTCACTGCCAAATTGGAGAGAGATTCCTCTGACCTTCGAGGAACTTGCCTGTTCCTCTTGGTCTTCCGAGGTGCCTCTCCTTCTTCCCCATCTCTACAGGATGATTCTGGTCCGAAGACCCCTTGGCAGTGGTTCATCAGCCTGGGTTTTCGCGGAGTTCATCAGAGCCCACTAATTCCCCAATGTCTCGCTGTAACGCTTCCGGTCGAATGTCAGCTCTGCCTGAAGCTTCTGACAGGCGACCTCCCCAGTCCCTATCACCAGATGGTGCTGCTGAGCAGCTTTTAACAGGCATCAATCTGCCCAGCAACAAGGAAGCTCTATATGGCTCCCTCCCAGATCCATTTTCTGCCTCAAGTGCATGACGACAGCCTGTCAGAGTCAATACCTCACCTGCTGAAATGACATTTACCCTGACTACAGTGGGAATCCACTCAGGGGAAAGGCAAGACAGGCAAATACCTGCTGGTATGGAGGCCTTGATCTTGGAGGCCATTAAGCAAGGCATAGCAGCTGGCTTACAGCAAAACCATAGAACTGCTTCAATCAGATCAGACCGTTCCTGGCCTGTAGATCTGCCACTTACGGCCCAGCCTCCAGGGGATGTTTTGCCCACACAGGGCCCTTATTCTGCTATATCCTCTAATCACTCTGCCTCAGAGGAGGAACTGCCCAGGGACTTAGATCTGTCAGAGGATGAGGGCTTAGCCACTGATCAGCCAGCATTTGCTGGTCTGTTCCACCCAGGTTTATTTAAAACTCTGACAGCTGACACCTAGCAGGCCTTTTGCCAGCCCCAGAACCACCACCAGACACATTGCAACCCATGAGCTCGTTGTTTTCTGAGCCTCTGATTGAGGCAAAGGAAGTCCCTTCGCCACAATTATTTCTGGACATTTTGCAAAGATGGCACCTGGAACAGAAGCAAATCTTAGCACCCTGGATAAGAGATTCTACAATGTGGGCCCAGACTAGTTCAAGGCATTTCAAGTGCCTGTAGTCGATGGGCCAGTGGCGGCACTAACTGCACTATCCATACTGGCAGACTCACCCGAGGATGTTCTCTGACCTGAGGACAGATGGGTGGAGCAGTCCCTCAGAAAGGGCCACCAAGCTGCAGCATGGGCGGTGAAAGCGTCCACAGCGGCATCATTTTTTAATAGGGCCTCTTTGATGTGGCTAAGGCAATTGCAGGACAGAATTCCTGTGACAGATGTACGGTCTCACCAAGACTTTAACAGGCTGTCAGCCGCCTTGGAGTTCCCTGCGGATGCCACACTCAACACGCACGGTTCACTTCAAAGGCCATCACCTCTACTGTGGTTTCCAAATGACTCCTATGACTCCGCCAGTGGCAGGCAAATGTCAAATGGAAGTGGCAGGCGGATGTCAAACATAAGAGCCACTCCCCCATTCTCAGGGGAATGGCTCTTTGGAGATTCCCTGGATCTGACCCTGGTGGAATCACATGATAAATGTAAGATCCTCCCATCTCTCTCCCAATGGGTAGATTCATGCCCCGTACCGTATTTCCGCCGCCAGATCTTTAGGAGGTCAGACAGCGGCTTTGGGGTGCCAACACCCTTTCCAACAACAGCAGGACCAATATCAGGTTAGGGCGGGGAGGTACAAGCAATTTCCCCCTAAATGTCCCTTTTGAAGAGGAGGAAGCCATTCTTTCATACGCCAGAAGTAGCTGTATCAACAATCCTCCCATTGGTGGATGCTTCGCCTATTTTGCCTGGTGTTGGGAGGGCACCACCATTGATGCATGGGTCTTGGAGATGGTCTGGTCAGGCGTCTCCTTAGAGCCCCCCCCCCTGAGATTTTTCATTCACTGCCCTCTTTCAGGGGTCAAGGTGAAGCGGGGCCTCATGGAAATAGCTATTCAACTAGATATCCAGGCAATCCAGCCGGTTCCAGGGGACCAGGTGGGGTTGGGATTTTATTCCATTCTCTTTGTAATTCTGAAGCCCTTGGGCGGGGGGGGGGATTACAGGGCAATTCTAGACCTGAAACGACTGAACCGCCTTATCATCTATAAGCGGTTCAACATGTAGTCTCTTCAATCCATTTTGGACGGCTTTAGGGAAGGTGATTTCCTCACCTCTATTGATCTCACTGAATCTACATGTCCCCTTTTTTTCCCGGGACATAGGCAATACCTACAATTTTATTATGCAGGCTGACATTATCAATATAAGGCATTGCCATTTGGCCTATCGTCAGTGCCCAGGGTGTTTACAAAAGTGTCGGCTGTTATAGCGGCATACCTCCGGGCTCTTCCCATGTGCATCCACTGCTATCTGGACGATATCCTGATCCAGTCCACCTCTGTTCCCCAGGCATGTGAGGATCTCAGACATACCATACAGGTGCTTCAGAATCACGGGTTTTCAATAAACACCACCAAGAGCCATTTCACACGAACTAACCGGTTGTTGCATTTAGGAGTGGAGATAGATACCTTGGCGTGCAAGGTACATCTCTTCCAGGAGTGCCAGGCGAGTGTTAAGGAATTGACAGGCAGAGTCAGTAGGGACTGTACAGTCCTCCTGGCCACCCTCTCACAGCTCCTGGGCAAGATGGTGTCCTGCATTTCTATCGTGCCCTGGGCATGCCTTCATGGCGGGTCACTCCAATGGTTCCTTCTCCCCTACCAGAGGACAGGCAGGAGTAATTCCCATTCCAAGGTCCGGTACCACCGGAGATGATATGCTCCCTGCAGTGGTGAGCTTCCCAAGCTATTACTTGGGGAAGTTTCTTCAAGGAGCCTGAATGCCTAACGCTTATGACAGATGTCAGCCTATTTGGCTGGGGGGATACCTCCAGAGTAGGATAGCCCAAGGATAGTAGTCACAGGCAGACCTGGGCCACAATATTAACTGGCTATAACTCAGGGAAGTCCATCTGGCCCTGCGACAGTTCCAGGATATAGTGTCGGGCAGACATGTCTTGATTCTGACAATGTGGCTACTAAGGCACACATTAACAGGCAAGGGGGAGCATATTATAGGTCCCTTATGAGAGAGGCAGAAAGGCTATTCTGGGCCTCTCATTTCAGGGCCCACTAATGTACAGGCAGATTGGCTTAGCAGGGCTACAGTCAATCATGCAGAGTGGTGCCTGCATCCAAATTTGTTTCACGAGTTGGAGTGCTTTGGATGTGGATCTCTTTGCCACCCTGGACAACACCCAGCTGGCAAGGGTTTTTTGCGAGATTTGTGTTTCTGGGTGTGGAAGGGGTCAATGCGCTTCACAGCCCTTGGCTGTGAGAGTTCCTGTATGTCTTTCCCCCTCTTCCCCTCATCCAGAGGGTAATAAGAAAGGTTTTGTTGGAACGGGCAGAGGTATTACTCCTGGCCTCGCACAGGCCACAGCAATCATGGTTTGCCGACTTAGTCACCCTCTCAGTGGTCAGCCCTTGGAGGGTACTGCTGGACAGAGTGTTCTCAGCCAGGGGGCGTTGGTCCACCCAGATCCACAGTGGCTCCAATTGACTCCCTGGCATTTGAGCGGAGGTCTCTGAGCCAGGACAATTACTCTTCCAAGGTGATTGATACCATTCAAGCTTCGAGGAGAGCTTCCACAAACAGAATCTATGATGCAACTTGGAGGGCATTTTGCTCCTGGTGCTCCAGGGCACACTTGGATTTAACATCTGTATCAGTGCCCCAGATACTGGAGTTTCTTCAGGCGGGGCTGTACAGGTAGCCTCCTTAGGAGCCAAGGTCACTTTGTCAACTCTGGGCCACTGGATTAGGGTGTGTATCACCAAATCATATGAGATACAGGTCCCTTCCATTGCCCAAGAGTATTACAGCACATACCACAAGGAGTGCAACCACAAGTGCGGCGGGGGGGGCAACACAAGCCTCTCTGGAAGAGGTTTGCTGTGCGTCTACATGGTCCTCTCTGTCTCCTTTCATCAAGCACTATAAACTGGACAGCTATGCCTTGGCTGAGACAGCCTTTGGTAGGCAGGTCCTACAAAGGGTACATGTGGATGCGGACCTCGGACCAGGCTGCAGCCCACCCACGAGGACAAGACCGCTTTGGTATATCCCATTCCTGGATGCTGTTCCCTCTACAATGGAGAAGAGGCATTGGTCTTACCTGATACACTTCTTCTCGTTGAGTGGGAACAGCATTCAGCCCCACCCTAAGTGACTGGCTGGCCCTCAGCCCATTGGGGACTACAACTTCTGACCAAGACACATCGAGTCTGTCTCTACGCCTTCGCCAAAAGCTGGGGACGTTGGTGTAGGTGTATCCTCTTAACTTTGGCAGACTCTGTCCTATTGGCTAGCAGATGAGGACAATCCATTCCTGTTTCTGTATGCTGTTCCCACTCAACGAGAAGAAGCGTATCAGGTAAGACCAATGCCTCATATCACTATAATGTTGTTGATGGTTCTTTTAAATGCTGAATCTTAGTTCATTTGCCAGTCACAATAATCCATTTATCCTAATGAAGCCATTTGGGTGTATTCATATTAATTTTTTGAATGTTTATAGTTATATAGTACAGTTTGGTTTTAATGTATGAACTATTTAATTTCCACAATAAGAAGTTCTACAAAGGAAAAATATAAGCTGTTTCCAAAATGTATATTGTATTTATATGTAATAATAATGGTAAAATACCTAATGTCAGCATTCCAGAAAAACCCAACTTCAATTAAAAACTCCGAGGCACTTTCTCAAAGTTCCATTCATTAGAGTAAGTATATTGGCACATCTGGGAAAACCCAAATCTGAGAGTTCTGGGTTTTCCCTCAGTAAATCAAAACCCCCAAACCATCATATGGTCCAATCACCATCCATCCCATCTCGAGACATCACTCCAACCGCTCCTTCGCCAGATGTAGGATTGTCCTGACCTGGACTGAAAGGAAGAATGTTATTTTGTCAAACTACATTCCCTCTACTAAATCCCCCCTCCTACTTTCCCACACCCAAGAAGGTGGCAGTGTTTAAGCTTCCAGTCTAATATGGCTTCCAAAGTTGACACCTAATTCATGTGTTGGTTTGGATGCATTTACAATCACATTAAAATAATAGCAGGCTATGTGTGTAGAATTAATATGTTCCCTGCATATTAAATAATATACAATAGTTTATGCTAGCAATGCTTAATCTGGCAAGGTTCAAAGATAAGGTTTATAAGGAAAGTGAAATACATAGCAACATATTTAGGTAAAAGATTATTTATTTATTTCATCTTAGCAAGCTGTTTGGGCAGCTTAGGGTATGAATCCACCTGGCCCAATTTTGCCAATATGCTCCCCAATAGTTTTTTGGATACTTTTATGCTTCTTTTCTTCTTCTTGAGGCTCGATATCGATATTCCAGTCACAAGTTGAAGCTTTGGAACCTTACCCCATGATAACTCTCTGTGGAACCTTATCCCATGATAACTCTCATATGCGGTCATATGCTGTCATTTACCTTTACGAATGGAATTCTCTTATGCTAAAATGGCAGGTTTGATTGAGAAACGAGATATAAACCATATGATAAATTATATAGGTATATATAAACAACATCTCCACTGTATAGTAAGGAAAGTAACTCTGAAAGTTGTGAACATGGGAAATTTCTTTCCAGCTGCATTAATTAGCAGCAAATATATGCCTGCAGCTGTGTTGCCCAACACAAGAAAGGAACACAGATAGAATCAAGATTATGTGAAGTGTTAATAACATTTTATAATGCCCTAGTAAGACCACACTTGGAATATTGCATCCAGTTTTGATCACCAAAATATAAAAAAGATGTTGAAACTCTGGAAAGAGTGCAGAGAGCAGCAGCAAAGATGATTAGGGGGCTGGAGACTAAACATAAAGAACAGTTGCTGAAATTAGGTATATCTATTTAACAGAAAAGAAGGACTAGGGATGATGTAATAGCAGTGTTCCAATATTTACGGGGCTGCCACAAAGAAAAAGGGGCCAATCTATGCTCCAAAGCACCTGAGGGTAGAACAAGAAGCAATGGAAACTAATCAAGGAGAAAACTAACCTAGAACTGAGGAGAAATTCTTGACAGTGAGAACAATTAACCACTGGAACAGCCTGCCTTAAAAAGTTGTGAGTCCTCCATCGCTGGAGATTTTTTACAAAGAGATAAGACAGCCATTTGTCCAGAATGGTGTAAGGTTTCCTGCTTGTGCAGGAGGTTGGACTAGAAGGCCTCCAAGATCCCTTCCAACTCTGTTATTCTGTCATTCTAGTAAGATCAGAATTCAATTGACAAGGCTCATTGAGAAGACTTGCCTTATTGTAAGCCAGGAAGCATTCAGGTTGAGCTCATGTTCCTAATCTTACACAATTTCTGAATTATTCTCCTAAACTGCAAAATTATCAAAAAGGCAGTTCCTAAGTAACATGGACTACAGTTTGATTTAACATTTGAAACTTTGCTTTGATAGAAGGTTGAAAGAAGTCAGTGCAGCTTCTGTTGCTGATGGCAGGATCTCAAAAGCATTTGCAGCAGCAGCCTATCTGGTCTCTCATTTTATCTACATTATTTTCTCAGTATTATGTAACCAATGCAAGGTCAGCATAGGTTTGGTATTTATTTAAAATGTTTAGAGTTGCCTCTGGAGACAAGGATTTAATACAGGAGGCTTAACTTGCCTGAAAACAAAAAAAAAAAAAACAAAACTTATTTTCAGATATCAGTCATCACGTTGTGTAAAAGGCTTCCTGAATGGAAAATGGGAGGTAATGAAATAAAAGTGAAATTGTATGTTATGTGGAATTAAACTTGTAATCTTCCAAACAATATCCATCGGGTTTGAAAAAGAAATGGCAGGTGGAAAACTTATTTTAATGGAAACCATTTAAATAGTTCTTATAAAAATGTAACTGCTTAATTTATTTAAAATAATACCTTTGTTAATTTAGAAATATTTGAATTAGCCATATGTTAATTTTAAAATCAAACCCTTGTTTAATATCAGATGTAAAAGTTTCCCTGCAACTTAAGCTAAGCCACATTTCATTTTTCATAGTATCAAGTTCCCTTCTAGTCAGGTCTGTATATTCCTCCACCTCTCCTTCCCTGGCACAGCCTTGAGAAGATGGACAGATTTCATCTCACTGTTGTTCAGGGACATCTTATCATAACTTCTGAATGGTGGGTTATAACTTTTGAAAGTGAGTTGTTTTTTTTAAAGGAATTAATATTTAATCCAATTTATTTGTCTGCCTATTTGTTTATCTTCTGCCTTTTCATTCAGAAGCTCAAGAAGGATTCCCTCCTAATTTTGCCAACACCAACAATACTATGAGCTGAGTTGGGTTGGGTTAAGTCAAACTGACTGACTCAAAATTATACACTTGCTGATGATGGATTAAAATCTGGATCTCCACACACTTACTTCAACACTAGTGTTGGACTGAAGTCAGAAACCAAAGTTATTCTTCATGGACTATGGAGAGGTCAAAGAAGGGGCTGTGGATTTTCTGTGGTCATATTAAATGAATTCATATTTGATCAATGTAATGAAGAATATCTGTTTATTGCATCAATGTAATGAAGAATATCTGTTTCAAACAGATAAATATGGTCTTTACCTTCAAAACATAGGCATTTTATTTTGACTTTAAAAATAGTAAATTAAATAATGCTATGTTGTCTGAATAGAATTCAGACTTGACTTATTAGTCCTAATTATTTCTGTCACACTATCCACCTTTAGCAAGCATCCAAGTCAATAGCAAAAATTAAAGCAGAATATAAACTAGTTTAGAAATACAAGTCATTTTGCTTTGATCTCTGTATCATGGATATTTTCATTTTTGTTTGTCATATGTTTATTAAAGGAACAAGTTAATAATTTCTTTATCTATGGAGAAAAAAGGAGCAGATATTTTCAAGTAAAAGCACTTTAATTTTACAGGGCTGCTGTATGAATGAAAAATATGCATTTTAACCTTGAATTTTTTAAATCAGTTTTACACACACACTCACTGCCACAGCATTAAAAGTTTTAAATATATATAGAAATTTTTCCACCCATGCTTTTTGCTATGCCCCAATTTAACATCTAAATATAGAGTTATGTTCTGTATATTTATATACATATTCATTTCAGAGAATGACACAAGTCAGTTTAATCCGTTACTACTCATGAGAAAAGTTTGCCTGAAAACTCCTGCTCTTTTATTATTCCTTTAAGCAGGTAAATTTTGTAAATAGGCCACAGTGAGTGATCTTTCATGTCCTTCAGTTGGAGGAATGGGCAACATGATTCAAACTTGATGATAAAATAAAGGAAAGCTTTGTAGTTGGATTAAATACCTTCATTCAAAAGATTTACTGTGGTAATTGTGACAAAGTCATGGCTGTTTATTTAGCAGCAAGAAAGTTTTTAGAAGACAGGAGGCATTGTTGTTGTTTGCCTTGCAAATTATAAAATACCTCAAAAATTACATGGTGTCAAACTGTGTGACACAGATTGTAAAAATAATATATAGTTCTGAATTTTATTAAGAAAATTGAATCAAATTAAGTATTGGAGTTTCTAAGACTTTCTATGGTTTAAACTTTATCATTATAGAAGAATGATATTTGGTTTTACTTTATACATTTTGGAAAGCCAAGTATAAAGAAAAATCCTATACTAAATTTAAACATTGATATTTTCTACATAGAATTAAACATTAGTAGTGAATACATTTTATTCATTTAGTGTAACAAAAGGAGGCACAACTGGACAGCCATTTTGCCATGTAGCCAAATATTATCTATTCAATCAAACAACATTCCTCTTGGGTCTGTTGACCCATAACACAATTTTACCTTATCTGCCTAGTATTAAGTATGGAAGATCAGATGAGCAACTCATTCCATGAATCAGACTATGAAAAAGTCATAATCAAATAGAAATATCATGTCTGAGAAGAAAATTCACTGCCAAGAGTCAGTTGTAGACAGAGAACTCAGCTAAAATCCTTACTTTTAAGCAGGATGATATTCCAGAAGAAATCCCTTCCCACAAGGTCAATTGAGCCTTTACTCTCTAATCCTAGGATCAGGAATATTTAAAAATAAAAACCTGCCATTTCTAGGTGTGACTATGCAAGTTTATAGCACTTCATTATCTCAAGTTTACCTTCCATCCATGTGAATAAATAAATGCTTTAATTAAATCTATTCTATTAATTTGGGCTTTGAATTTAATTTTCCGCCTAGCTGTAACTCTCAGATCTCTAGACACTGAACCCTTTATTCAGGAATTGACTGATTTGGCAGAAGCCTCCCAGACATGAGTTAGCAAATTAGTCTGTTTATTGAAGACAAAAATGAAGCCATATTCACAAAAGATTTGCCACTTAGCCACAGAAGTCAAAATCTGAATATGAACTATGCTTCAGACTTTTAATTCTAGTATTTTTTCTTCTTCCTTCCTTCCTAGGCAATGGATCCTTGGCTATATTCTTGATAGATTTGGAAAGTACCTTGAATCTCCATTGAGGTAATAACAGTTTCTAGCCCAGTTCTTGCTCTAGCAGCTTCATTAGTTACAGATCTAAGTTCACAACATACTGGACCTGGCCAATTTACTTCATTTTTCTGAAATGGGAATAACAGATCCAGTCTGAACTGGTGACAATTAGTGAACTTGCTGGAGGGAAACCTGTGGGAGAAGTTTATAAAAACCAAAATGGTACAGGTAGTCCTCAAGTTATAACCATAATTGAACCCACAATTTAGGTTGCTAAGTGAAACATTTGTTAAGTAAATTTTGCTCCATTTTATGACTTTTCTTAACGCAATTGTTAAGTGAATCATTGCATTTGTTAAATTAGTAACATGGTTGTTAAATTAATCTGGGTTCCCCATTGACTTTGCTTGTCAGCAAAAGCTGATCACATAACCCCATGACACTGCAACTGACATAAATATAAACCTGTTGTCAAGCCAGATTTTGATCTTGTGACCATGGAGATGCTGCAATAGTCATAAGTCACTTTTTCAGTGCCATTGTATCTGAATGGTCACTAAATGAACTGTTATAAGTTGAGGACTATTTGTAGTCACGTGATTGAAGTCCAAACTTCCTTATCCATGACTGTTTTGATATGTTCCTTTCCCCCTACTGGTACCTCTAACCTCTAGAGTCTTGTAGAACCTTTCATACCATCTTCTAGCAAAATCTTAACTGTTGTTGTTTTTTAAAATGCGATTTTTAATTCTCAAAGATAAAAGGCAAAAATACAAAATTAAAACAAAAAAGGGAAAAGTAGAAAGGGGGAACAATGGGGAAAATTTAAAAAGAAACATACAAGAAAAAACCAAAAAGAACATAAAAAAGGACAAAAACAGTTCTCTTCAATATAGATACAATTGCGTAGTAAGTAATTTCTAGTTTGACCACAAAGCAGATATCCAGCTAAAATATAAAAGATATACATATCCTAAAAATAAATGGTACTATTGATGTAGATAATCTCTTACTGCAAAAAATACTAGCTATTATAAAAGCACTATTAAATTGGTTTATGCAATATTCATATCAATGTGTTTACAATGTTTCAAATCATATGCTAAATTAAAATAGATGTTTTATTTATATATTTATTTATTTTAATTGAGTTAAACAACTACTTAGCTCAAAGCATTAGTGAGTATGTAAGTCAATGTATTTTACATGGTGATTTTATAATCATACAGTTTGTAATTTGTTGGTAGTATCACTGCATAGTGTGAGTTTTCTTGAAAGGTATTAACTCTGAATGGTATAAATTAAAAATATGAAATTAAAAACAAACAAACATGAACAGTATTGATATTACTGATCCATTTGAAAATTACCAAATGTGCACATTCCCCTTTACAAAATTGAGGTGGAATCAAGCTTTTTTAAAAAAAAAAACATGTTCTTTGCCTCTACTGCAAATAATTCAGTCAATTATTCTTTTTCCCCCTTAAAATAATTATTTTTTAAAAAAATTTAAAAATGCTAAAATTAAAAACTGAATTAGTGGAGATTTTCATATGGATTACAATAGCACATTATGAGTTTGTTTTTTAAAAAATTGGTTTTCTAGTGAGTATCTGTTAAATTTTTATATCATAAAGTTGGAAAGTTTTCAAGAGCCTTTCCACTTGTGAATAATATCATGCAACAAGCATATTCATAAGTCTGTGGCATTACTGTAGATTTAGGTGGCATTAACTGGAACCTAGTATTATAGTGGAGGCTATATGAAGCAATAAATACAGTTTCTGGGCGATTAGAGGTTACAGAGCTGCAAATCCAAAATGTTTATAATCAGAAAGTCTGTTTCTTTCTAGTTAGAAACAATGCCATAACTCAAAGACTTGGAGAGTACTAAGAAGAGAAAGGGGTTAGACAGAGTAACACAATCAATACAATATTTTAAGTCCTCATCATAAACTACTAAGGCAGCTGTCTAGATTTAAGGTTGTATCAAAAGCAGCCACTTACAATAGCAGAAAAGCTAATAATAATAATTTGGACAAAATGCAGTGCAAAATCCAGTATGAACATCTGGCTGACTGTGCAATGAATGATAATAATAATAATAATAGAATATTTATAACCAAAAACTTCTTTAAGCCTTAAAAGTAATTCAAGAAAACAGCTGTATCTATTTCAATTTTTTTTGGCTATTCATAGACAAAAATGAAATTTGTCATAGTAGTTCCTGCATAGCTGTTGTGAGGGAAAACATAGTTTTAAATATGGATATCCTTCATCCAACCAGACTAGGGGAATATTTAGCTTCATAACAGCTCAACAACAGCTAACAACAACATGAAATTGGTTAAAGGTGACACTGACTTGCCAGAAATGCTTAGATATCTATATGGCTGAGCAATTCAGAAAAATTAAGTCTGTCTCAGGGATCGGTATATTTATAACAATGGTTAATGATCATTAGAGAAGTGTGGGCATTACAAAACTGTTAACTATTTAACTATTCAAATGTGGGTTATTTTTAAAGCCTCTGTTTAACTAATTAGTAGCTAACAGCCCAAAATCTGTTTCACAAAGGAATATGAAAGAGAAGATATCAAAACTGACAATTTGACATTTGTCCTAGGCAACAATAAAGCTTGTGTATGTGTTTGTAGTTTAAGGTATAATAACGGACAAGTATAATTTCTGTTTTCCCATTTCATATGTATGAAGCCTAAGGCACACTGTTGCAATCATATGTCAGTTGTTGCAACAGAATTATTAAAGACAACCCTGCAATTCCCTGATCTTGAAAATCCTATAGGAAATTGAGAGTACAAGTACACAGTTACACATAAAAGCACGAACAACAGGTTGTAATATATTGCTAACGTCAAGGACAACCTTACACAGCAGGAAAAAATAGACACATCACATCTCAGAAGGTAAAAGTATATGTAGCTGTGTTTGCAATTGTGTGTGTGTGTGTGTGTTTGTGTCTGTGTTGTAATTGTGATTTACTAATATTGAAAACATAGGATGTTTTTTTTTAAATGTAAAATATAATCCGACAGGCATTTTGCTGAAAAGCAAGAGGACAATATTAGTTATATTGTGTACAAAATATTACCAAAAAGAATGAGGAAAACAATCCAAGCTTTTAACTTTTGCTTGTAGGTGATTCAATATATCTTGCAAAACCTAAATTTTAAAAAATAGTGATTCCAAACAAACAATATGTTAACAAAGTCATTCTGTTTGTGCATAACGATGTTACAGTATACCTCCATATATTGGAAACAAGTGTAGTCATAAAGAATAATGTCCGTTTCATTTTAAAAATATAATTTATTAACATTTAATCACAGACTGGTTTCAGTAATATATTTCTATACACATGTAACATATTCTAAATAATTATATACAGAATTTGATTATTTTGATTGAGAGTTAGTGTTTGCAATATAATACTGGCTTTTTAAAATAGATTACTTCAATGGAATTATTTCTATTGATGGTGGAAAAATATTAAGGGTTGTTTGTTTATTCATGTCAGAAGCATCACAATTAAAATAAGGCATAGTATATGACATAAAATTTAAAACATAAAATGCAAGATTAAAATATGTACAAATTAAACAAATCTTGCCCAGAAACTAATCACATATTGTCGGCTATCATGAGGTCTTCAAGTATACACTGATCGGGGCACATAGGGCAGGTATACATATGTGTTGTTGTCTGATGTCACCAGAATTGCAAATAGAATATTAAGGGTATAACACAGTTACTTGGTAACAAGCTTCCTACAAGTGCCATATCTTTAGCATGCCTTCTTTAGAATATGGTATTACTACTATTGAGCTGTAATTCTGTAGCTTGAAAAGTAACAAAGTAAAAAAAAAATCTAATCACAGGCTAACTAACTTTATAAGCACAACTGGAACAAAAACATTAAAAATGAATTTTTTTTGTATGCTTTTTTCAATTTTGTAAGAGACATTTTTTAAAGAATTGCAATTCTATACTTGTTGACTTACTTCTTGAAGACCTGGAAGTAAGCCAGATGGGACTCAGTGGGACCTATTTCTGAGACATATCTGGATAACATTGAAAAGACATCATAGTCAGTCAACCCCCATTTGATGAGTTGTTTTTTGTGATTGTAAGGGAGAAACAAATAATTGCTCTGTTTCATCTTCACTATTAGTGGTCTAATTTTAACATGCCCCAAGCAATGAACTTAAATGTGTAAAATGTATTGTTATGCTTAGAAGAATTAAGTGTTTCTTAGTTTTTACTAATTCTTAAGATATTATATATGCAAGCAAGCAGGTTTCTCTACAAACCAGGAACTCATTAGTTATTTCTTGGTTTATAATAAATCCTTGTGCAGTAGTTCTAAATATGTGTAAGGAAGATGAGAGCTATATTAGATCTACACAAAGTCCTATCTAGTTCAATATTCTTTTCCCATAACTGAATATTTGAAAGGGAAAAAAAGACATACATTTACTAGTAGACTTTCTCATTTGTGTTCTTTCTGTCTCCGGAAAGAGACATTCTGTCTCCAATACTGATGAAATAAGCACCTTAACAAATAGCCATTGATAGTATTATTTCCCATTAATTTATCTCATTCTTCACTTGGTGAGGATTAGATGCTCAGATATTAGGGCTATGAAACTTAGGTTTCAAAAATAGGGAAGTTTTAGAGTTTCTATATTTCTTTGTTGCCATCTAGGCATTTTTACAGCGCTGTTACATCTTAGTGTGGGGTTCACTTATGGGGATTTGCCTCTCAAAACAATATTCTATTGTCCCACAGGGCACAATTGTCACTAACAAGGCTAAGGGAGATATTTCATTAAAAGAAAAATGACTGAAGAAGATACAATTTACAAAACAGCTACAGTATTGAATGAGAAAACTAAATTGTGTGATTGTGGGCCAGTTCAGTTTTAAACGGAGTTTAAAAGTTCCTTTTTTCCATTATAAATTATAGAGTACATAACAAGGAAATGGCAGTTTCGAAATTTCCACGGTGCAGAATGTATTGGCTGCCTTCTATACCAATAAACAAATATCTAATGTTTTACAATATTTTAAGTTCTAAAAACTGCATCCTATTTTAAAGTATTTCTAAGAACAAGATTATGCAGTTTCAAATTTTCAGCCACCTGCTTCTCTGTGAAACTAAGTGTATTCTATAGTAGTATTAATTTGGAGATAATTTTCTAGAACACATTGCTTACTTCCATATGCATTTTACTTCCCAAGAAACTATCAAATTCAGGTTTGAGACTAGCGCTATCCCCTTAGAGAGTCCCAAGTGAATTTTAATTTTCAGAGGACTTCATGCACCATTTGTTGTTTATTCCTTTGTAATAGTATTATTTCCATTATGATAATAGGATTATGTTCATCATAACATGTGTTGTCTTTCATGGTGTAACCTCAGCTTTTCCCATAGGAAGAGAGAGGATATGAAAGGCTTATCTGGTATAATGGGTTCAAATTAATTTTAATCTTGCTATCATAAGAAAAGTTTAGTGCGTATTTAGTACTAGTTGGGTTTTAGTATTTAAATAACATAGTGGCAATTATAAAATAGAATTAACTGAATTCTAATATGGGGAAGAAAAGAGACATAAATTTCCACTCTTTTGTTCAAAGTTACCTAGACAAAATATGATCATTTTAAATATAAAAATAGCCACATTTTTAATCTAAAATCAGATAAAGCTAGTTTGGTGTAGTGGTTAAGGCACTGGCCTAGAAACCAGGCGATGAAAAACCGACCTGGTGACTTTGGGCCAGTCAAGCTCTCTCTCAGCCCAACTCACCTCACAGGATTGCTGTTACAGGGAAAAATTGTTGTTGTAGGAAGGAGCCACCTTGAATTGTATATGAAAAAAATCGGGATAAAAAAATCTAAAAGAACTTAGATTCTTCCATTGTATGACTAGAAGATTGAAAAAAAGGCTGGAAATTTTATTTGGTCAGTGATCAGCATTACCGTATAATAAAACAAAAGTACAATAAAACAGGCAAATATAAATAAAACATAAATAAAGCCTATAAAATAAGCTGAATGTCTGGGTGTATTATCCTTTAAACACCACTTAACTAAGAAAAATGAATAAAAACTAAAATCTGTTGAACTAAACTATGAGGCTATACCAGGGGTGAAATGTAAAATTTGTTACTACCGGTTCTGTGGATGTGGCTTGGTGTGTGTGTGGGGGTTAACGTGACTGGGTGGGCGTGGCCAACTTTTTTTTTATTTTAACTTTTCAAAGCATTTTTTCTGCAAATGCAAAAAAATGCTTTGAAAAGCCTCTGCCAATCAGGAACACAGCTGGGATCATCAGAGCCTTTTCAAAGCATTTTTAACCACCTCTTCCGCTGATGAGGTTGCAGAAAAAAATGCTTTTAAAGTCTCTTTGATATCTTTGATGATCCCAGCTGAGTTGCCTGATTGTTTTAAAAAATGCTTTGAAAAGTCTCTCTGATGGTCAGGCAACTCAGCTGGGATCGTCAGAGAGACTTTTAAAGCATTTTTTTCTGCAACCTCTTCTGGGGAAGAGGTGGTTAAAAAAATGTTTTGAAAAAGTTCTGATGATCCCAGCTGTGTTACCTGATCGTCAGAGGCTTTTCAAAGCATTTTTTTAACCAACTCTTCCCCGGAAGAGGTTGCAGAAAAAAATGCTTTGAAAGCCTCTGAGATCCCAGCTGAGCCGCGCGATCATCAGAGGCTTTTTTTTTTTTACTTTTAAAAGCATTTTTTCGGCGGAAGAAGTTGTAGAAAAAATGCTTTTAAAAGTTAAAAAAAAAGCCTCTGATGATTGTGTGGGGAGGGGGGAGCAGGGATTTTTGCTACTGGTTCTTTGAATCATCCGTCGCCATCGCTACCGGATCGGGCGATCCGGTCCGCACCGGGAGCATTTCACTCCTGGGCTATACCTATAAAACATATAAATGTATAATAAAATAATTTATAATATGTAAATATTATTCAAATCATTTAACATAAATACAAACCACATATTTTATTCTTGAAATTATTTTTTCTTTTGGGATTTACAATCAATCTAACAGTATTTAGAAACATTCAAAGTAGTTATGTGATTTCTACCACACAAGAAATACAAGAGATAAATATTCTGATTCAATAGGCAGTTCAGAACCCCCCTCCCCCCAAAAAACCCAAATGGTTTTTAGTTTTAGTGATTAGCTTCCATCTGTTGCTTCTTATTCTGCCTTTGGGTGCTTTGAAGAATAGGTTGACTCCCTCTTCTTTGTGGCATCCTCTTAGATATTGGAACACTGAAATATCAGAATACCATATATACTCAAGTATAAGCCGACCCGAATATAAGCCGAGACCCCCAATTTTACCACAAAAAACTGGGAAAACTTATTGACTCGAGTATAAGCCGGGGGTGGGAAATGCAGCGGCCACTGGTAAATTTCAAAATAAAAAAAGACTGGTCAAAAGTGCAAGGACCTGTCAGAAATCACTTTTTTCAGCCCTCTGGGTAGTCCTTTTGTGCATATGGACTACTCAGAGGGCTGAAAAAGTAATTTTTGATTGGTCCTCGCACTTGTGACCAGTCCTCGAACTTACGACTGTCCTCATATTTTACGTTTTTGCCTTATCTTATCACCATTTCTCTCTCCCCCTCTCTTTCTCATTCTTTCTCTCTCCCTCTCTTTCTCTCTCTCTCTCCTCCACTCTCTCTTTCATTCTCTTTCTCCCCCCTTCCTCAAAGAGAGAGGTGGTAGGTTTGAGGAGAAAGATTGCTGTACAATAAAAAAAAAATGAAAGGGAAGAAAACCAACCCCAAACAAATATAAAGATATTAAGATAAAGAATGAATTGTTAAACTTTAAAGAATAAAAGAGAACAAATATGAATGAATAGCAATAATTAGAAACACACATACAAACATACAATGTATTTTCTTTGAACAGAGTATTTGGCCGGTTCACAAATTTAAACAGTGTTCAGTCATTTCACTTAAATTTACAATTTCTATATTTCCTTTTTGCCATA
>WNWU01013639.1:8711610-8826583 GCA_012654045.1 Ptyas mucosa
ACATGAATATTCCAATTATTTCCATGCAATCCAATTTCTTACAAATCCATTAATTATATTTACCAATAATAATAAACCAAATAATTTCCCCCATATATTCTTCCAAACCACAACTTAATCATTTCTGCTTTCAACACAATATACAATTAATAGTATCTCAATTATTAGTTCCCTAGTTAAATAGAGCTTTTTCTTTTGTGTTTTAAAATCTTGAACTCTCCTCTTTTGCCATTTGCCATGAATTTCCCATTGTTCGCACCTACTTTTTTTGATGAGGAAACAGAAATCTGCCTTTCCAAGGTTGCAAGCAAAAGAAAAAGAAATCTCTCTCTGCTTCATTTTGTCAGGTTGCAGCAAAGACCCTGCTTTAGTTTCAGTTTCACTTTTTTAGCATAGCTGGGAGGGGGAGGGAAAATGCTCCAGCAATTTACCTCTTTGCAACTAGCTAGCAACAGAGCCCCGGTAAAACAGCTGAGAGCAAATCAGCTGAGAGTCGGGAGGCTCTTCAAATCAATTTATGGTAATTAACCTATACTGACCCTGAAAGGGGCTGTTTTTTCTATTTTTGCAGACAGGGGTCTACTCATTTGTTTTCTTTTAAAAAGGCTTTTTTTTCATGACTCGAATATAAGCCAAGGGGGGCTTTTTCAGCCTGAAAAAGGTGCTGAAAAACTCGGCTTATATTTGAGTATATACAGTATGTCTGTATGGGACCATCCTTCATTAAAACCAAATTGCTTAGGTGTTTTTCCTAAACCCAATCCAGTAATTTCTCTCTCTCTTAAATGAAGTGCCAATATGTATCTGACTTATTTCCTGTCCAGTCACCACTATCTACCCTTTCCCCACTGTGCACCTGTAACTTGTAACTTATACAGAAATAAGGTCAATGGTCAAATTAAAAGGGAATAAACTTAGCTGATGACTTAATTACTATAAAAATTATCTATGGTAATTTAGATTCATATATATACACCAGAGGTGGGTTTCAGCAGGTTCTGACCAGTTCTGGAGAAGCAATAGCAGAAATTTTGAATAGTTCAGAGAACTGGTAGTAAAAATTCTGACTGGCTCCACCCCCATCTATTCTCTGCCTCCCAAGTCCCAGCTGATCGGGAGGAAATGGGGATTTTGCAGTAACATTTCCCTGGATTGGAGTGGGAATGGAGATTTTACAGTATGCTTCCCCTGCCACGCCCACCAAGCCACACCCACCAAGCCATGCCATGCCCACCAAGCCACACCCACAGAACTGGTAGTAAAAATTTTTGAAACCTACCACTGATACACACACTCACATATGGACTCCATTAGTAACTTTTCTTTATATTATGTATGTCTGTGCGTGTGTGTGTGTGCGCGCGCACACACGCACATACACACGCAAGCGCGTGTGTGCGCGCGCGCACACACACACACACACACACACAGAAAAGCTGCTTTGGAGTTCAGCAATCTAAACTACCATAGATAATTTTTATAATAATGAAGCCATCAGCTGAGGTTATTCCCTTTTAATTTGTTTGACCAGGACATTATTTCTGTATAAATTACTGGTGCACAGTGGGGGAAGGGTAGGTAATGATTGGACAGGAAATAGGCCAGGTATGGATGGATTTGGGAGTACCTGAAGTAGAATATTTACTTAATTAGAATTAGAATTAGAATTCTTTATTGGCCAAGTGTGATTGGACACACAAGGAATTTGTCTTTGGTGCATATGCTATCAGTGTACATAAAAGAAAAGATATATTCATCAAGAATCACAGGGCACAACACCCAGTGACAGTCATACAGTACAATAATATCAATATTAATTGCAAGGATACAAGCAACAAAGTCATGCAGTCACAAGTGGGAGGAGATGGGCGACAGGAGATAACCACAATTTTAACTAAAGTTACAGCGTATTCGAAGGAGAAAGGAGCAAAGGAACACATTTTTCTTTTCCTTTACTTCTTAAATAATATACGGTGGTGGGGTATATAGTGGATTAGCCAGTATTTGAAAGATTAGGGTTGACAAATCCGGGTTTTAAATAGTTGCAAGAAGAAACACAGTGATTTGAGAAGCCTTTAAAAAGAATTATGACAGCTGATGACATTTTTTACTTTTCGATTTTTTCCTTTTGATATGAGTGGGAGCTCTTGTTTTACTGCTGAAAAACGTTCCAAACTCAGAAAGCAATTTAATTGGTAATTTTGATTCTTTTTTGGAAGAAGGGAAATCAAAATCAATTTAAATTGAAATTGAATTGAGTTAAATTAAATCAAATCAATATCAAATCTTGATTATGGTCATAGATAAGCATAAGTTTTTCAAATATACATAAATCTTCATAAATTTTCCCCATCAAAAAAAGTCTGTCCCAGACCCTGAAAATTCAGCTAAATACATGCTGCTGAATTCTAATTTTGACACTGTATTTCTGTGGTATCACCCTATGGAAGGCTCCCCACCTCAGTCTTGGAAACTCTGAGGTTGGTTTTTGGTTAATTCTGCCCAAATCCTGTTTTTGGAGTAGTTGATATACCCCATCATGGGGTATAAAAAGTCCACTGACCAAACAGAGCTACCCAAAATTAATTCCCCTTTTCTCAGAAAAATTGGTACAAGTAGGCTGGTGTAATTCATGGTTTAGAAGCAATAACCTTTGCATAGCCTATAGGCATATAATTAATAAAGATGAAAAGAAATAAAAATTAATCTGTTGTCCATAGTGATATAAATGTAAGTCTTAGAATATAGCTAAAAAGGAAGTCTAAAATAAATCTTGACTATCGAATAGCTGTATAGGATGCATCTGTTTTTCTTGCTGTGAGTTGCCATAAACTCTATGAAAGCAACATTGTTTCTTTTTTAGATGGGACATTCTATGTCCTTTTTTTTTTTTAAAGCAAATCTACAAGCTGGCAATAATCACCCACCAAATATAAATTGTTTTCTTCTAGTTGCCTATGAGGCTGATAAATGCTTACAAAAAAAGAGATTAATGCAACAAAGTACATATCTAGGCTAATGTAGTATGAACATATTTTATAATTTATGGTGTTGCATTAAGTCAAAATTGTTCCTTAAGTTGGATTGACTGTACCTTAAATGTACCTTCAGTACATTACTGAATCTGTTTTCATGGAGAAAACCACAACTATTATACATACTTGCTACATTGGTACAGGTGTATAATAAGCCTGTGTAATTAGATGAAAGATACATAATGGTTTGTTGTTGGTTACGCATTTACAACAGCTGACGATGTGCTTAATGTGCAGTTCAAAAATTAAGAAAATTACTTAGGGCTCCGCAGGAGGATTCCTTATGGACTTCAATTCAAAAACACTCTGCTTTTTTTGAAGTAGATTCCCAGGGCTGTCTGTAATTTAACTTGTAAGCTATTATTTTTATTCAAGATGGCTAAAAAATGTAAATCGCTGAAAGTAACAAAATCTCCAGAAGATATGTATCTGTACTTTTTGTAATAATATATTTGTATGCAAAAATATAATTGATGTACATTTGTTTGTCCACTAGTATGCATGCATGCATCTATCTATCTATCTATCTATCTATCTATCTATCTATCTATCTATCTATCTATCTAATATCATCTGTCATTTATCTGTCCACAGATGAGGAGAGAGAGAGGGAGGGAGGGAGGAAGAGAGAGGGGGGGAGGGAGGGAGAGGGAGAGAGAGAGAGACTTTCTTCATTTATTTTATAGTTTGCCTTATAACATAGAATGATTTTAAAATATTGAGCATGTATGTGATGAATCCCTAGATCAGTGGTGGGTTGCTACCGGTTTGCCATGGATCGAGAAAACCAGTAGTGGCGGCAGCGGGAGGCTCGCCCACCCGCCCAAACATCTCTGCGCATGCACAGAAACTTCTGCACATGCACAGAAGCATTGCGCGCAAGTGCATGCATGCCCATGAGCGAACTGGTAGCGATGGGATTTGAAACCCACTACTGCCCTAGATGTATTAGCTTTAGATCTAGAACCCTATGTATAATACTGCTCACTATTTGTGATTGATGGAACTTGTGCAGGGAATATCTCAAGGGATTGAGCTCTCCATTAAATGTCTTTATTTTATAAATAAAATTATTTTATTATATGAGATTTATTGGCCTCTTCAATGTACTATCAGTGTTTATTTGGTTGTAAATTAAAAATAACAGATATGAACAACAGTAAAATCAAAAGCAAATAAAAATATTATAGAACACTTAAAAGCCCCAAATATATCAATGTATACACCTTTCTAGAAGAAGTAGATGAATTTCCTTGGGAACAGCTTTCTGTAAGTAGGGAGTAACTTTCCTCTTCCAATGAGAGGGGCAACTGAGATTAATTCTATAATGTTTAAGTAGCTTAATGCTGGAGAACGTAATTCTTCGTCCAAGTTATGAGCAACATTCAGCTTCAAAATAATCTCAAATCAAGTTTCAGGATTTTGACTTGTATTTGGAGATAATTTCAAAACTATGAATTAGTGCACTTGTTGGACAACTGACAACTATATTCCCATTGAAAGGCCAATCAATGTGGTATGGGTAGTGGGAGATATATTTGACATTGCCTTAAGTTGAAAGATGTAATCAAATTTATCCTTATTTTTTAATGTAAACCAACAAGTTCAAATACAGGATCCACAATTTAGACAGTTGAATGTTGGGATGGCTCTGCCTTCTGTCTTGGGCACTTGGAAACAGGAGTAAAAATCTGCTAAATGTTGCATTGTCTTCTATAGTGTGATCCTAATCTTATCCTGACCCTAATATAGTGCCTGATTTTTATGTTATTTAAAAAATGTAGAATAGTTGCTGGTTAATTGCATGTAACCATAATAAAGCTGCTTAAATGCATGTAACCATGAAACTGTCTAACATTTCTATAAAGACTTTTCTAGAAGCAACAGCATTTCTAAAGGAATATAGCAATTGCCTTATATTGTTCCATATTAGTCCATCAAGTTGAATTGTTCCAAATATAATATTTGACATAGGCAAAGGAGTGAATTGTGTTGGGAAAAAATGTGAAGCCCCAATTTGTAAATCTCTGTCCAGTTCATTTCTGAACCCAGAACATTATTTAAAAGTTTAATTGTTTCAACTGGACTAAACAAAAGGGAAAAGGACTGAATGTAACATACATGTAGTTAATATTTTATTCTAATTCTTTGGATAACTTTATTGGCAACACCTTCTAAATGATTTGGGAAGATGAAAACTTGCAGATCCACACAATAGAAAGTATTCTAGCTTCAAATTCCCAGAATCAAGATGGCTTTGCCATCTGACCTGGGATCCAGCAAAATGGATATTGGCCACAGGCGGGTTCTACTTACCTTTACTACCAGTTCACAACGGGAACATGTGTGTGAGCAAAGCTTGTGCAGATTGTCAATTATGACAGCCGGCCGGGTGGGCAGAGCCTCCCACCACTTTTACTACTGGTCTAAAGAACCGGATAGAACCGGGAGCAACCCAAAATTGGTATGGACCTGCAAGGTGGCTATATTGCTAGAAAAATTGAATGCACTCTCCCACAGATTGGATTTTTTTAAAATTTCTTTATTGTTTTGTCTTTTTAAGCTTGTTAAAACAAGCTTGCCAGAAGGCTGTCTATAAATTTACAAAATAAATAAATTAAAATTAGTTTCTTCAGTAAATCTGGAATCAGAATGAATCCCTTGTGTATGACTACTTCCCAGCTTGATCCTCTTTGGATTGAGGTGGCTACAAGTTCTGTAATTCTCATTTGACACCTGTGAAGAGTATCTGGTTATGGAATCTCCGTAAGGTCACACTATGGAATCTCCGTAAGGTCCATATTTGAATGTCTATTCAGAGTGCTCTTAATACTTTCATTTTCTTGATCAAGTAAACTACCTTTGCATCAACAGACTGAGAAAATGTGACATATAGGAATATCTATTACCTTCCCATAAGAGGTATTTTATTTTTAAATGTTTCTCTTGATAATAATTATCAACTGTTATCAACTATCCCAAATTATACTTGATAAAAATGCATTGCCCAGGAGTAGATACAACTTTAGTAGCAGATG
Source organism: Ptyas mucosa (assembly GCA_012654045.1). Classification (NCBI taxonomy): domain Eukaryota; kingdom Metazoa; phylum Chordata; class Lepidosauria; order Squamata; family Colubridae; genus Ptyas; species Ptyas mucosa. The sequence goes on from WNWU01013639.1 coordinate 8,717,684, forward strand.
TGAAGCGATCAGGGTTCGATAAGCATTTTCATATAAATTATTACATCGGCAAAATTAATCATTATGTACAGGTGGTATGCCACCTGTTTAATTCAGTCTGAAGTGGATTTGAATGTAATATAGCAAACTGAAGAACTCTTCACTCTTCAAATTATTCCTAGGTGTCTGCCAAGTGAACAAAAATAACTATTTCACTTCATTTATATCCCAAGAAATTTTGTAAAGAAACATACTTCTTTTTAACAGTTTCTTTTTAGTATGTAACTTCTGGTGTGGTATGGAGCATAAAAGACAGTATCCATTTTTATACATAAAATTTTTTTTGGGCGAATACATAAAGGACATTGAATAAAGTATAATATTTTACTGTACACTCTGGAAAATGCATAGTTGTATCAATAATTGCTAATATAAAATATCTGAATATGTCATCAAACAATCCCATTTGATTAATAAATATACTCCTTATTCTCAAGAATCCAGGAACCTCAATTAAGCTGATGCCCTATCCAGCACTTTGTTAGTACAGTGACTAATTTGATTCTGCTGTAGTAAGAAATAAAAATAAAAGGAAATTATGGGCATAATATTGGACATAAAAGGATAAGTTAAAGGGCATCACTGATAAATGAGACACAGAACAATACTTTGAAAGAAATGGCTGCAGGTATAAAATTTGGTTTTAGTAATTACAGATTATATATAGAAAAATATTGTTGGCACTCCCTTCATTAGCTTAGATATGCCCCCGTTTGGCCTTAGATCCATGGATAAGTATCCTGTTTACCTAATTTTCTGAAACTGTGGTTGACATTCTAAGCCATAGATAACAATCGGAAAATGAAAAAAAAGCTTTAGACCTTTTGAGATGGAGAAAAAAAATTGATGAACGCTAGGGGCACTATAGTGGCTTCCTGGAAAAAAAAAATAAGTCTGTTAGATAAATAAGTAGAGGCATTTTGGTGCTCAGCCATTTTCCACATTGAGAGTTACAAAAACAAGTTTTCTCTGTTTCTGATTTTTCTCTCAGCAGAGATGGTATAGATTTACCCAGTGGTGAAATCCAAAATTTTTTACTACCGGTTCTGTGGGCTTGGTGGGCATGGCTTGGTGGGTGTGGCAGGGGAAAGATACTGCAAAATCTCCATTCCCACCCCACTCCAGGGGAAAGATACTGCAAAATCCCCATTCCCTCTCCATTTCTGGGGGAAGGATATTGCAAAATGTCTATTCCCACTCATCTCAGGCTAGCCAGAAGTAGTAATTGCCGGTTCTCTGAACTACTCAAAATTTCCACTACCGGTTCTCCAAACTGCTCAAAATTTCAGCTACTGGTTCTCCAGAACCTGTCAGAACCTGCTGGATTTCACCCCTGGATTTACCCAGCAAAAACATCTAGAATACAAAGGCTGGTTTGATGTAATGGTTAAGGCACCAAGTTAGAAAGTGGGAAACTATGAGTTCTAGTCTCACTTTAGCCGTGAAGACCAGCTGAATGACTTTGGGCCAGTCACACTCATCTTACAGGATTGTTGTGTGGGGGAAAATAGGAGAGGAAGGTATGTTGGATATATTGATTGCCTTGTGTTTGTAAAAATAATAAGGGCAAGATACAAATAAATAAATATTCTATAGGTTCTGGGTTGTAGTAATATGCTGTATGACTGTTTCAATCTATTCTATTTCTTTATTTAAAAAGTGGATTTTTATTACCGGATTTCTATTACCGTATATATTCGAGTATAAGCCGACCTGAATATAAGCCGAGGCCCCCAGTTTTACCACAGAAAACTGGGAAAACTTAGTGACTCGAGTATAAGCCGGGGGTGGGAAATGCAGCGGCTACTGGTAAATTTCAAAATAAAAAAAGACTGGCCAAAAGTGCGAGGATCTGTCAGAAATCACTTTTTTCAGCCCTCTGGGTAGTCCTTTTGTACATATGGACTACTCAGAGGGCTGAAAAAGTAATTTTTGACTGGTCCTCGCACTTGTGACCAGTCCTCGAACTTACGACTGTCCTCATATTTTACGTTTTTGCCCTATCTTATCACCATTTCTCTCTCCCCCTCTCTTTCTCATTCTTTCTCTCTCCCCCTCTTTCTCTCTTCTCTCCCCCACACTCTCTCTCATTCTGCCCCCTTTCTCAAAGAGAGAGGTGGTAGGTTTGAGGAGAAAGATTGCTGTACAATAAAAAAGATGAAAGGGAAGAAAACCAACCCCAAACAAATATAAAGCTATCAAGATAAAGAATGAATTGTTAAACTTTAAAGAATAAAAGAGAACAAATATGAATAAATAGCAATAATTAGAAACACACATACAAACATACAATGTATTTTCTTTGAACAGAGTATTTGGCTGGTTCACAAATTTAAACAGTGTTTAGTCATTTCACTTAAATTTACAATTTCTATATTTCCTTTTTGCCATATTTATTCCTCATCTGTTTTTTTAAAAAACCAATATTACCCTTCATCCTCATCTCTAATCTTAATCAAATTCAATTTTTCACTTCTATTCTATATTATACCCTTTCCCATTGTCATCTATTTTTATATCCATCCTCACATTGATTAATTATGTAATATTACAGTTGTTCAATACAAATTCAACATTTTAATATAAATCAATTAGTTATATAACTATCTTTTTTGTATATTAATCAATATGAACATGAATATTCCAATTATTTCCATGCAATCCAATTTCTTACAAATCAATTACCGGTAATTATATTTACCAATAATAATAAATCAAATAATTTCCCCCATATATTCTTCCAAACCACAACTTAACCATTTCTGCTTTCAACACAATATACAATTAATAATATCTCAATTATTACAATTCCCTAGTTAAATAGAGCTTTTTTTTCTTTTGTGTTTTAAAATCTTGAACCTCCTCTTTTGCCCTAAATTTCCCATTGTTTGCAGTTTTCCACCTACCTTTTTTGGTGAGGAAAAAGAAAAAGAAATCTCTCTCTGCCTCATTTTGTCACGTTGCAGCAAAGACCCTGCTTTACTTTCAGTTTCGCGTTTCAGCATGGCTTGGGGGGAAAAAAATCTGTGCCTCTTTGCAGCTAGCAAAACAGCTGAGAGCAAATCAGCTGAGGGTCGGGAGGCTCTTCAAAACAACTTATGGTAATTAACCTATACTGAAGCTGAAAGGGCTGTTTTTTCTATTTTTGCAGACACGGGTCTACTCATTTGTTTTCTTTTAAAAAGGCTTTTTTTGTGTGTGACTCGAATATAAGCCAAGGGGGCTTTTTCAGCCTGACAAACGTGCTGAAAAACTCGGCTTATATTTGAGTATGTACGGTATAATAAAAAATACAAATAAAACAAAAATTGAGAAAGTTTAAAAAAGTGCAGAAAGAAGTACAAAAGGAAGAAAAAGGTATGGTAACTTCTGACTTTCAGTACAGTAGAATACACACACACATACAAAAACCATTATAGCCTCAAACTTTTGCCTTAAATATTTCAAGTAATTTCTATAACAAAAAATTTATTTTAAGTCATCAAAACCTAAAATTAGAGTTTCATTTTTCCAGTTTTGATACAGAATTCAGAAGTGAATTCCAATGGAAGCAAAACTGGATATCGAATGTTCTCTTTAATTAGAACACTCAATTGGGCCTTCTTTGCCAGTTCTATCACCTTTGCCACCTATTTCTCTACTCCAGGAATTAATGATTTTCTATCTGTGCATGTAAGATTCTCATCACTGTCAACAAAGTCTCAAATTTTCTCTCAAGCTCTTGTTCATCAAACCTAAAAGGAAAACTTCTGATTTCAGTTTTATATTTATTTTAATAATTTTCTGAATTAAGATAAGAATCTGATCCCAATATTTATTTGCTTTGTCACAAGTACAAGATAGAATGATAGAAAGAACCCACTTTATAGTTGCATTTCCAGCATACATTTGAAACTCCTTTATATATCTTTGTGTTTCAAGCATCAAATAAAATCCATTCAGTTTCACCCTGAAACTATTCCTTTTCTTCTTCTTTTTTTCTTGCTTTTTATTTTCTTGCTTTTTATTTAAAAATTTGTCTATTCCTAACTTGTTCCTTGTTTAAGTGGTTTCTGGGAGGGATAGCAGTTGTACTTAGCAGTGTGACAATGCCTCTCGGTCTTGGATAGACAAAAAATGCCAGAGTAGCTGAAAGTGGCAGAGCTGTAAATAGTTCAGTTCATTTCAATTCTGTAGGTGCACTTGTCCCTCGTGAATCACTGCGGGCTGACTATGGAGCTGGGAGCATCCAGCTCTAATTGAATATGAACCATGGGGTATATGTGGCACTTTATATATGCTATGGCTGATAGAAGGCAAATACAGGCATGCAAAGGGCAGATAAAATTATTAAGTTGCTTCGGTCTTATTCTTTGCAACATTTTCCCCAAAGGACTGTGATTGATCCAGAAAGAAGAAAATAATTCTCTAGTTCAGAGCAATAATATATCTTTCTTTTGCCATTCCCTTCCTGCCTCGATTATCTGCTCACTGCTTTCCATTCAAAAGTTCAAAATGTTAAACTGAGCTAAAATGATGAAAACCTAAGCTTTGAAATAAAGCTGGAATCCTGGAGTGTGGCCATCCAAATACCTCTCAGATGGGATTATTTCTCTTGGACTAATGCCTTGAACTAATCCAGAGTGATTTCATATCCCTATATAGTACGAAGGTTCTTTTTAAATATTGATAATGATGATGAATAGCAAATGCAAAACACTGTTACATGTTGTGTGCATGTACTATATAGATTCAAATGGTGAATGGCAGTAATCTTTCTATCATATTTTAAGGATTTTGTGTTCAAGATATTTATTCAGGAGTTTCTATGCCACAGTCATTTAATCAACTTAAAGCCAGCGCTCTAGGAAAAAGTAGTGAGGGTTCTTTTTAAAACTAAAATCTTACCCTGGCAACAAAATTATCACTATCCGTGTGTTTTCTTAGTAAAATATAGTAGTTATTTACTACTGGCTTCTCCCGTTCAGTATGAAATTACGCATTTTTCCATCACAAAATATCTTCCTATATCACTGTTGACTGATACAGGTATCTGCTTTAGCTCCACAACTAGGATGAAATTAATTCCTGTTTCTCCTCCTGAAAGTATATATTCTTCGTGAGTATTCCCAGTGTTCTTCAATCATCCCATCCAAGAATAACTCCTCCCACTATGAGACAACATAGCAAGATTTTAGGAGGAACCAGTGCTCTACTGATAACTTAAGTGTATAAACTTAAGTGTGCAAATGCCAGGAAATACAGACATATCAGATAGAACTTGCAAAATCCTTTTAAATAGATTTATGGAGAAGGAAAAAATATAACATGTTGTCATTGCATTGTTATACAAGATTAAATCTAATTCTATATGTTAAGGAATGCAGAGAACTTCCATGCTTGGAGCAAATCTCAGCTCTGCCTTTACAACCACCTGTAGTGCTCTCACACCAGTTGTGCATGCAATTCAGTACCGGTTCATTGGAAGAAAGAAAAAAACTCCAGCTACTCAGCAAATTTGTGTTTGGGTTGTATCTCTGCTTCAGGAGGAATATTTATTTGCATTTATGTTTTCCATTTACTGTACTCTAGCTGGAGGACGCAACTCTCCACCACAATCTCTCCTCCCAGTCTATAGTCTCCAAACAGAAAATCAATAAGCCAAGTTTGCTGTCATTGCAAATGGTTTGTAACTTCCATCAATTGATGTGCAATCAGGCTTGTTGTCAATCACTTGTATCTTGAAATGCTTTATGTAAATGATGAATATCCCATTTAATATAAAATCTTCTAGGTTCAGACTTAGGCACCAAGTATATATCTATTCTGTAAAAGATTAAAAACTAACAGAGATTCCAGAAGGCTTAAAATAAAAGTGTATTTCATGGACATTGAAACAATCAAGGTGATCTTTACCTTTTTTTTTTGTACATCTACTGTTTCAAAGTCTGATGATCTATTCTTAATATATTAAAAACATATTAGTCAGGAATATCAAAGAAGAGTTTATAATATGGCAGATTTTTTGGTGCCTCCCAGATACTTTCCTGGATTTTGTAGAGATTATTTTTTGTCAGATTTGGATGAAACTGATTTATTATTTAATAAATTTTATTTATTTATTATTCAACCTCTTTTCCATCTGTTTTGCAATGGGGCTACTCCAGGCAGCTATAGCAATAAAAAGAAATAAATAAAAAGATTGTAAACAAAACAGAAATAAAATAATAGGAAAACTAAACAATGAAAAAGAAAACAATATGAATACATCAATATGATAACAAAAATATGGATGAGTTGTATTTTAAAAATTGTCCTTACAAGTCATTCTATACTTCATAAAATAAACTAAGGATTGCTGTCTGCTGAAGTTAATTGCAGATACAGCAAAGTGTAATGTTTTCTTTTTTTTAAATGGCCTTATCCTATTTCTCAGCTTAAAACTGCATTGGATACAGTAAAATTCCCATAGTTTCATATTTAAAGTGCAAACTGTTTTAAATTAATAGTGCAGGCCTATTCTGATTTACCTAGCAGAAACCTCTATTAAACATAGTGAAATTTACTTTGCCCAAACATGTGTTTCACTTGTGTTTCATGGCAGATACTGAGTAGATCAGAGCATTGCAAAGTACATGGGTGAGGGAATGTGGTATTTGGTACTTGTCAATATGACTGTCATGTTGGTGCATTCCATTTCCCCATCATTGCTTCCTTGTCTAAATATTAGTAGGTGAGTTTACTTGCTTATTCACAGGTAAGCAGCACACATGTTCCCCAAAAGTAGCTATTTAGCATGGGAACCTGTTTAATTGAAATCACAAATGTGACTAAGTTCCTATTATAATGTGATATGACATAAATGATCATAAGAAAAAATTGTCTCTTGCTGATCCCCACTATCTAACATCTCAACTTGCTGCAAGATTGAAGCAAACTGCACCAATTTACTGCTCCCAACTGCATGATAATGGACACTTTGCTGTGCACTCTCCCTTCATTATTGTACAGGTCAGGGCTGTTAACAAGGGGCTGTTGCCACTTTTGACAGATAGTCACTACCAAGATGAATGGCACTAGCCACATGACCACTTAAGACTCCACTTTCATTTTCCAGCAACTTTCCAGCACTTACTCTAAAAAACCTAGCCTCAGCTTTTTTTAACTCTTTATTAACTAGCATGATCAAAAATTTCCATCAAAATTGACATGTAATTAAAAAAAGAAATCAAGCTAAATTCTCCAAATATATCTTCTAATTTGTGGAAAACAACAACAGCAGTTACATATATACCTTTCTACCAACAATAAAGTTCAGAGTCTTTAAAATACATGACAATAGTCCCGAGCTACTAGAGCCTTTGGAGAAGATAAAGTGTTTTCACTCAATTTATACAAAAGGTATCTTCTAATTTGTGAAAACAGTAATGTAATTGTGAGTTTAATACAACCTCATAGCACTTGGAATGAAGTACAGCTTTTTTACTTTACAGTGTCCAATATCAAGAATTGCTTGATATTTTCATTGAATTGTAGTGATGGTAGAATGTCCTAGAATATGTAGTTCTGTTATTATTTTTTTTAGGAAGAGGGTTGTTTTTAATGGAATGTGGCCATAGAAGGTGTCATTTAAAAGATAAATTGTTATTAACCCTTCCTCATGGGCTATTTTCCTGGCAAAAAATCAACCAAACTTTTAATCAAGGTTAGTTAAATATTTGTATGCTCATAAATTCTTCCTATTAAACATGTTTTTAGTTAAGGAGGCATATTTAAGCAACTCTTCTTAATTTATGGATTCTTCTGCATTGCAGCCTCAACTGCTTAATTCTCTCTATTTTAGAAATCCCTAAGAATCACAAACTACATATAACATCTATTTCAATGCTGTTTCTTTGTGTTTACCAGTATTTTTAAAAACAGCCATATAAATATGCATACAGGTATGCAAGGATAGTCTTGAAATTCACACTTAGATTTATCAATTATATAATAGCAAACTGAAGCCTAGTAGTAGGATCTGGCTATGGCAGGCCACTGAGTTACCTCTCAGAGCTCTGTTAAAGCAAGGTTCTAATATAGGACAGGTTTCTTGCCTTCCTTGTGCCCACTTCAAGGGAGAGGTCAGTGGTGTTGTGCATAAAACTGGTGAGACTGGAAAGAAAGGGGAGAGAGAAATTGAGGAAGACCATGTGTATAGTTGCCAAGCAACCATGCAAGTATCTCTTCTTGCTTCCTGATTAACAGGATACTTTAAATGTGGTTGCCGAGTGATTTTATCTGGTTCTCCATCCCATCCTTTTCTTTTAAATTTTATTATTTTGCCAAATATGATAGAAAAAAGATGTAGTTTTAGTTGGGCCTGTGGCTGAAGTCATGGTCTGGGCCAATGTACTTATACAGTATCATATTAATTCCATTAGTAAACTCAAAAGTTAACAAAAATTCTTATGATAAATGGCTTCTCCAACTTTCTCTTTTAACAGAGGATATAAAACAGAGCAGTATAAATAGGTATATTGAAAGCTGTGCTCAATTTTAGATTATTTATTTTAAATAATTTACATTCAAAATCATTTTGAAACAAGAAGGGCTGCAAATAAATTTAATAAATAAACCATTTCATAAGTATTTCACAATCTGAGTTTTAAGAAGTATTTTAATTTGGAAAGAGAAAGAGTAAAACTACATGCTTCTTTTGTAAGAGTAAAGTAGGGTATTCATTCAAAATAGCACTAGATACATGTTTGCTATGTTAGCTATTTACACTCCAAAAAAAAGAAAAAGAAACTGTGTTTGAAAGAGGTAAAAATGGTCTACCAAGATAGAAGACAAATTTAATTCCAATGTTCATATTTAGGATCAATTTTATGTGAGGATATAAGAAGTTTTGCCCTGAAGTCAAGTATAGTATTATCAACATAGAATAGGTTATTGATATTTTTCCTCCAATTTTAGAACCACACTCATGTTATTCCTATTTAATTTCCCTTAACTTATATCCAGTTTAAGTTGAATCAATAAGGGGAGAGTATTCAGGCATGTTTCACTGTGTTTTCAACCTGGAGCCAACCTACTTCACCTTGTTCTGTACTGTAGGTTTCTGACCTGTATAAGTTTCTCATGAGAATAATGAAATGTTCTAGGATTCCCATTTTTTCTGAGAATATTCTTCAGCCTGATGTGTTTGATGCAATGGGAGTGCTTTCTACAATCAATGAGGTCTATAGTGACTTCTTTTTGTTATGTTTTTGGTATCTCCACCATGTATCACCAATGATGTCTCATATTCCTAGCCTTTTCTAAAGCCAGCTTCAGCATTGTGCATTTCTTTTTCCAAATACCAGTAGATATATGTACTGTATGTATCTAATCAATTTATATACATTTATACAGCACAGAAATTTCCATATGATTTCATACTAGAAAGTTTTTATTTTATTTTATTTTTCTTTATTAAATTACTTATATATCGACAGTAAATCTTTTTCCAGCAATAAACATCAGATTCTTGTAAATACAAGACAGTAGTCCAAAGCCAACAGCCTTTGAAGAAGATAAAACATTTTCACTTGGTTTATACAATTAACTTTTTCATGGATGTGTGTTTCATTCTTCATTAGGTGCTAAGGTTTCTTGATGATAAACTGTCGATTTATTTGGTAAGAACAGTTATTAAGTTTACATTCCTTTGTCTAATTTGTTTTGCCCTGTGATATTAGGTGAATTATTAAGCACATAATATGTTATTTCCTATTAAAATTAATTGATTTCATGTCATCTTATAACTAATGCTCTAGGATATTTTTATAAGCTGAATCATATAATAGGAAGACTATTTTATTTTCTATCCTTTTTGCTAATGTTCCTGTATAGAATTATGCTTCACAAGCCTTCACTGCAGAGCCAAAAACATAATTACTCTTACACAGGGATCTTTCCACCCCATTCATAATTGATTGCTATAATGTCTACTAAACCTAATGGGGATATTTAAAATGGCAAAGGAATAAATAAAACATTTGCTTAATTACACATAGCATAAAAACCAGATTCATTATTTAGATTCTTAACATAACTAGAATAAAAAAGTTGATCTTTTGCTTTTTTTTACGCTCTATCATGATCCTGAACTCAAAATGTTAAGGATACATTTGCAGACTCTGTTTTAGAATCCAATACACTACAATATCTACCAAAAGAATATAGTGATGGTGATATCCTTAGCCATATTGAAATAACTAGATAAGATAGGTTCATGTACATACATTAGAAGAATTCACAGGCCTTTATGAAATCATGGAATTGAGTTACAATCCTTCCAATACTACAATTCGTTGGAATGTCCACATTTAGTTGGAATAAACAATGAACACAGAAGTGTCTTTTACCTAAAAATTCCTTATCTTTTTTAAAGAGATGTAAAAGCAACAAGTTTCTGTGTTCTGCTTCATCAGAGGAATTATACCAATAGCAACCAAGATGATGGGAAGAGTAATGAGAACTGTAAGTGCATGGAAAATAGTTATTGCAAGAAGCAGGAGATACAAAAGGAATTCTGAATCAAGGGTAACTGAATGAATCCTGATAGAGAAGAGCAAATGCCGTCTATGCTGGGTAGAAATTGTGGCTTTCAACACTTGAGACAATTTTGATCTGGGATTGTCATTTTCAGCTATTCAGTCGTGTCCAACCCTCAGCTATTTAATGGATCAGCGCACTCTGTGCCCTTCTATCTTGCACCATCTCCTTCATATCCCCCATAGTCATCCTGCTGTCATCCTTTATAATGTCCAGCAAGTGAGTTCTAGGGAGGTCCCTTTTCCTTTTTCCGCTGATCACTCTCAGCATGATTGGCTATTTGAGTGAGTCAGCTCTCATGACATGACCAAAGAATGACAGCCTCTGTTTGATGATCTGGGCTTCAAGTGATATATTTTTGGTGCAATTTGGTCTAGGACTTCTTTTTTTGTTATTTTTGTAGACCATGGGATATGTAATACCTCCAGCAACAAGGTTCAAAGGCATCCCCCTTTCTCCTATTTGCCTTTTTCAGAGTCCAAGTTTCACAGCCATAAGTAGCAATTGGAACAATTATTGCATTAACTAATCTACAAACTAATATGCCTTCTGATCTTCGGACTGTGGTCACCACTTTGGTGGATTTTAGAACCCAGGAAGATGAATTCCTTTACTGTTTTGATGGCATCATTGTTGATCTGCACTCTGACCTGTGTGTTTTATGCAGTTGTCATTATCTTTGTTTTCTTGTTGTTAAGAGGCAGTCCAATTTTTCATCTTTCACTTTCAGGATTAGCCTCAGATCCTCCTTGCTTTGTATGAACAATTTTGTATCATCTACATATCAAAGGTCATTGATATCAGATATTTTATCTGCATTTTAGAAGTTATTGTTTTTGATCTGGGATAGTTGGTTTTAAATAAAGCATATATCAGAGAAAGTAATGAAGTCATGGATTGTCCCGTAGGACTCCAAAATCCCTCTCATAGTTACTACTATTGAGCAAAGTACCACATATACTGTACCTGTGCATTTTATTTTTCTTGCCTAAATATAGAACCTTACTTTTTTCACCACTGAATTTCATTTTGTTAGATAGAGCCCAATGTTCAAGTCTGTTAAGATCCTTCTGTATCTTAGAGTTTAATTCTCCATGCAGCATTGTAGTTATTTCTCTTATTTCCATTTTCCATGACAAGTACATCGATTTAATCATTTCTCTAATTTCCTGCGGCATTTTATTCTTTTTAAGTTAGTATTATTCCAATTTTAAAAGTTCCATTGCATTCCTTTTTTTCTTTTTTTCTCCCCAAAGTCAAGCCGCTTACAGACAAAGAAAGCCTCCCCAAAAGTTCTCATGGCTGTTATCTGTAAAGTTCACAATTTTCCAAAACAAGGACCAACTTGCAATGTTCCTTTTTACTCCTGAAAGTGCCTCTCTGCAATCCACAATTCCCAGTTTTCTAACAAGTATCCATTTTGTTTCAATCTTCATTAACAATCTTAACTAGCTTCTCTTTTTCTTTTTAGTTTTAAAAATACCAAATCAGTTTTATAGTCCAGTCCGAATCTAAACAGCTCTTTTAACTTCTTTTTTCCTTTTTTCTTTTGTTTATACAACACTTCTATTACAGGGCTTATTATCCATTCTCTTTTGTTTTTCTTCAAATTTGAAAAAGAAAGGGGGGGGGAGGATCTATTTATTTCTTTCCAATCCTTTAACCAATCTTGGGGTGATTTCTCTAGTTTTTAAAATTTTCCAAATTATTTTCCAAATAATTTTCTTCAAAAGTCAATTTTCTATTCGGGTTTTTGTCCCTTTAAAATTATGCTTCAACATCCTCTTTTCTTCCCTCCATGCTCATTAGCTGCCGTTTTTTTCGCTAGGAGTCTTCAGGTTTAACATTTTTTTTCTTATTGTTGTTTCACCTATGGGTTGGCTATCCCTCATCTGGCTTCAAAAAACTCTGTTCCGTTCACCGCTCCTGCTCAATGCTTAGTCTGGTTGCCCCAGCTTTGTGACAACAGCAATGGCTGCTGTCCTCCGCTGCCGAGTCGTAGAGAGTTTCCTCTGACCTTCTGAGGAACTTCGGAAGAACTCTTGGTCTTCCGAGGTGCCTCTCCTTCATCCCTGGCCCTACAGGACCGTTCCGGTCTGAAGACCTCTCGGCAGCGGTTCATCAGTCCAGATTTTTGCAGAGCTCATCAGAGCCCACTAATTCCCCAACTATCTCACCGCAACGCTTCCGGTTGAATTCCAATCCTTCTGTATCTTAAGCATATCTTCTGGAATGTTGGTTATTCCTGCTAGCTTGATGTCATCTGCAAATTTGATGAATTCCCCCTCTATCCCCTTGTCCAATATTTGAGGAAAATGTTGAAGAGTACTGGGCCTAAAACAGAGCCTTGGGGTACCCTGCTGCATACTTCCCTCCATGTAGATGCAGTTCCATTGAGGACTACACATTGAGTGTGGTTGGTCAGCCAGTTACGAATCCATCTGGTGGTGATACTGTCTAACCCACATTTTTCTATTTTATCAAGTAGTAGGTTATGGTCTATTTTATCAAATGCCTTACTGAAGTCCAAGTAGATTATATCGACAACATTTCTCTAGTCCACTAATTTTGTCACTTTGTCAAAGAATGCAATAAGATTAGTCTGGCGTGATCTGTTTTTGACAAACCCATGTTGGCTTTTGGTTATTACTTTGTTTGCTTCTAAGATAATCATTGCTTGATTATCTTTTCCAGAATCTTTCCTGGTATTGAGGGTGATAGGTTTGTAGTTTCCTTGATCTATTTTTTCCCTTTTTTGAAGATGGGAACTATATCAGCTCTTTTCCAGTCCTCTGGCAGTTCCCCGGTGCTCCAGGATCTTTGAAAGAAATAGTTCAGTGGTTCTGAGATCTCGTCTGCCAGTTCCTTCAGAACATTGGGGTGTAATCCATCTGGTCTTGGTGATTTGAACTCGTCCAGGGTAGACAGGTGCTCATTACCATTTTCTTCTCTATTTTAACTTGTGCTCTTAATCTGTTTTTGTGGTGCTGTTTTTAATAGGTTGGACTGTTTTTTTTCCCTTTGTGTGAAGACAGATGCAAAAAACAAGTTAAGTTCTGCTTTCTCCCTGTTACTTGTCACCTTCTTGCCACTTTCTCCCAGCAATGAACCAATTGTTTCCTTGATTTTTTTTCTTGTTTTTAACATGCTGGAAGCAGCTCTTTTTGGGGGGTTATTTTTTTACTTTTGTCACAAACCTTTATTCATTGTGAGCCTTAGCTTTCCTCACTTCATCTTTATAGGCTCAGGCTACTTGCTGATATTCTGCCTTAGTTATTTTTCCCTTTTTTCCCTTTTTATACTTGTCCTTTTTGTCTTTCAGTTTGTCAGAGAGTTCTTTATGCAGCCATGTTGGTTTCTTTTGAGAGCTGTTATTTTTCTTCTTCATTGGTATTGTGCTAGACTGGGCTTTTATAATCTCACTTTTCAAAATTTCCCAAGCTTCTTGAGTTGTTTTCCCCTTGAGGATTCTCATCCATGGAATCCTTCCCAAGTTCTCTCTTTAAAAAGTTGACCTTTTAAAGTGAAATTTTAATTTAAAACACCAGCTAGGAATTCGGGTTTAAATATTTTAAGAATAAGATCATCTTTTGATTTTGCCTTACCACATTGTTCTATAAAATATGTAACTTGGATGACATAGAATTTGTTACAAAAATAGAACTTCATTGATGAGGAGCATTCCATCCTATTGTGTTATATGGAGAGCCTAAATTTTGAATGTAGATGATTACAGGAATGTAACATGATCTGAGCGACTGAAGCTTGTGCTGAAAAATGCTGGTTGAATTCACATTTAAACTAAGCCTTTGGTTGTTTTAAGCATGGTTTATCAAAAAAGCCACATAAACACCAAGAATTAACTATGGTTTACAAATCACAATGGCAGAGATTATGTTCTGCAGTTTGTATAATCTATGCCCATAGATTGTACAAATGAAAGAGAGTCTGTTTGGTGTAGTGGTTAAGGCACTTGGCTAGAAATCAGTTCTATAACTGCCTTAGGCATAAAGCTAGCTGGGTGACCTTGGCCCAGTTCCCCTCTTGCAATCCTAGGAAGGCAGCAATAGTAATCCACTTCCAAAATATTGCCAATAGTGCTGAGTATTTCACACACACACGGGGTGGATTCCACTTACCTTTACTATCAGTTCACAATGGGAGTGCACACACACTTCTGCACATGCTCAGAAGCTTCTGCTCATGCACAGATCATCAGTGATGATGTTAGAGCAGGTGGGTGGAGCCTCCCGCTGTCATTACTACCGGTTCGCAAGACACATTAGTCATATGAAAGCTTCATATGAAACGCTTGTCGTAGCACAAATAAATTACAGGTAGTCCTTGACTTACAACAGTTCATTTAGTAACCATTTGAAGTTACTATAGGACTGATAAAAGTGACTAGTGACTGTTTTTCACACTTATGACCATTGCAGCATCTCTGTAGTCATATGATCAAACTTCAGATGCTTAGCAACTGATTCATATTTATGATAGTTGCAGTGTCCCAGGATCATGTGATTTCCTTTTGCGACCTTCTGACAAACAAAGTCAATGGGTAAACCAGATTTGCTTAACAACTGTGTAAATAACTTAATAGCTGCATTAAGTTACTTAATGCAGTTAACAACTATGGCAAGAAAGGCCACAAAAGTGGGGCAAAATCATTTGTATAAGGTTATCTAGGGAGGAGGTTGATTTGAAACCTATCCAAAATTAATTTTTGAAGTTTGGCGTGAATGACAAAATATTTTTTAGGTGAAGATGCTTCATTGAGGCACAGTGATACTTCAACAAAACAATCATTCTTCAGCTCTTTCCCAGTTTCTTCTTGTATTTATAGGGGTTGTTATAGAGTAGCAGGGAGTGGTCTTAGCTAGAGAAACCAATATGCTAACTAAAGACTGAAAGTGACAGGAAGTTATTTGGAAAATATGAAACATGTAATCTGACATTTTTGAGAGCTGACAACAAGCAAGTTAAATGGTGAGAAGAATCCAAATCTGTATATGCTAATCTCTAATGCACCAGGAAAGTCTTTGTTGTTATTACAACAGACAAACCTGGCTAACCTTCTGACATAAAGATAGCACAGCATCATGTTTATCTATGAGGAAATGAATATAAGTTAAAAGGAACTATAAAACAAGATAGGAAGTCCACTCTGAGACTACTGCCAATTTATAGTCAATTATAAGCATGACAAGAAATTAAAGGTGTGTATTTAAAAGAAAAATATACTTTCTTAAATTCCAATGTATATAAATGTGCCCATTTAGTGTACAAAGTAGTATTTTTAATTTTAAAAAAAACATTGTACACAGGAAACTCAATCAATTTATTTGGAGCTAAGGGATTTCACTTTCTCCCTGTTCTATCTGAGCATACACACAGTTTATCAGGAAGCAGCACTGCAGCCCATCAGGTTTTATACTAAACTGTGTAGAATGAAACTGGCTAACAACATATATTTTTGTATTAAATAGTTAAAGAGAGAGAGAAATTATTTCAGATGTCTAAAAATCATGAGAAAAAATATATGGCAGAAAGTAAAGAAAAAGCTTTAAAAGTCTCGGTGAATGTTTTCTTTACATGTATGAATGATCTTATCAGGCATACTCAATTGTATGCCCCCTTGCTACACACCCAACTGCATAAGTTTGCAAAGAGAACAAAGACTGCTATAAATACGCCAAAAAGCCAATAAAAAATACTTAGGAGTGGTTAGTTCTCAGTGTAATGGGCCACAACAAAAGCTTTTATTGTTAAGAGAGTTACTTTACTAAGAGCTGTATGAAGAAAGCTGAATGAATGTGAAAAATTGCATGCAATAACCTGAGCTGAAAGATGATTATCAACTGTTGAGTTCTAAGCTTTTGAGTGAGCTGGTATGCTGTTAGATGACTGCTGTTGTGGTTAAAGAAAAGCTTGTTTTGTATTACGTTCCCACCTCCAGGAGTCCTGAAAGTCAATGTATGCTTTTCTCTGCCTTTGTACATTTATACAGAGTATCACTTGTAAAGTTTTAACAGCCTGATACTGTAGTTCTGCCTTCCCTAAACTCTTAATGTATTTATCTGCAGGGTGATTTTGAATTTCTAAATTCTTTCTGCAGAGAACAGGAAGCCACAGCTACTATCTTGTAAGTACAATCTTGTATTGTACTTTGAATGCTTTATGAAATTGTGTATGCAAACTTACAAATAAACAAAGCTGAGAAAATTCATCACATTTTGCACCAAATTACAAGGTGCTAGGGGCAGCAAGAGAGGTGCCGATGGCTGGTACATTGTCCAGCATGAGTATGCATAGGATTGCAGCATTATTTTAGTGAACAAAGGAATTGGAATATTTTCCTGTTTTTGTTTCCTTTCCACACATGAAAACTTACATAGAATGTTGTGTTGTGGGATATGGTTAGAACCATAGTCCTCCAATTTTATGGGAAAGTATTTTTAATGTTGTTTTAATATGTGAATTAAAAAAAAATACTAAACCAAACAAAAGGAAAAAAATTAAGAAATAATGAATCAGAAGATTGAGAAAGAAAGAAAAAAACACAATAAAACAACAAGATGCATTTCAAAATAAATGTATAAAAAGCAAACAAAACAAAAATTACTCTTCATTATGATCCTTTTGGACTCTCCCCAGTGTCAATAGTAAGCTGGGTCATAAGTAGAAAGTGAATATATATCTTCAATCTTTGCTTTCGATCAGTTGTAGTAGAGACTTTTCATCAGAAGTAAGACAACTATTACACATTATACATGATAAATCCTACTACTTTTTGGTATATAATTTAATAATACATTAATGTCCTTTGTCCTTATTTCTATTCCCAGTATCTAACTGGCATCATTATAAAAATGAACCCCAAACTGCAGCTGTAGAATAAATATAAGATAATGAGTTGACGTTTGCTCAGAAATATTACATTCCAACATTGAAGTGATTGAAATCCATCTGTTGCTACATATCCTCTGGGATATAGAAAATATGTAAAACATTATTTTGTTGAATTAATTGGTTTTTTTAAAAATGTTATTCCATCGATTTTTTTTCAAACAGGATATTCTAGATTTTTTTACTCCAAGTTTCTTACAGGTGTTCCCTTTCTTAGCTTACTAAAACTTAGTAATACTTTTCAAAACGTATATAAAAATTAAATGTAGATTTAATTTAATTTAACATCTTTTCCAAGATTTTATAGTCATTTATGGAGTTCAGTATTGACCATGCACTGGGTCCAAATTGTAAAGACATGAAAGAAGTTTTAATTGAGCATATTGCTATTCAGCAATTCTTGGCAATCCAAGTTCCTTTAACAACATATAATATAAAAATACTAATTAATACTAATCTATTTTTCCTCCAAAAAGAAGAATATATATTAGCAATTTTCTGGTTGGGATTATCCCACAGTATCAAGTTTCATGAGAATTAGGATTGAATTAAGTTTTTTCCTCAGCAGCTCATTTTATTTGGAATGTATTGGATTCCTCAAAGAATGTACTTGAAAGGATGTGCATCAATTTTTCTTTGCTGAAATAGTAATAAATTTGAGATACTAACTCATATTGTGATTTTATTGTGCTTATTAACTCATACTGTAAAAGGGTCACTGTAACATTTTTTAAAAAAATTCTAATGTATACAAATAAATGGGAAAATATATTAAATTAACTTAACAACCATGTTACAAATTTAACAACCTCAGTGATTCACTTAACAACTGTATCAATAAAGGTTATAACATTGGGCAAAATTCTGCAAATGTTTCACTTAGCAACAGAAATTTGGGCTATAAATTGAAGACCTGTTTCTGAAATTGTTATTATCAGATTTGATGTAATACAGATGTTTTATGCTAGTCTATGACTGTAATAAAGACTGATTTATTTGTTATCAGCAAGGATGAAGCACAAGGTAAAAATTAACATGGTTACAAATTCAAAAACTTTTTGTGTAACTTTAATTTCTGCTTGAATTTAATGTTATTTGTCATGTAGTCCATTGGGAATAAATTATATACTTATATACCTATAAATGGATATTTTCTCCTTAATACACAAATGTTTAATATATTGTTTTATCCATGTACTTTTCTTGGTAAAATACAGAAATAATTTACTAAAGATAATCCTTACCTTATGAACACAACTAAGACCATAATTTCCATTGCTAAGTAAGATGGTTGTTAATTGAGTTACACCTAATTTTATAACCTTTTTTGCCTCAATTCTTCAGTGAATCATCTGCTTGTTAAGCAAATCCAGCTTCCTCCATTGACTTTGGTTGTTGGAAGCCAGCTGGGAAGAGTGGCATATAAATCACATTTTTTTAAAAAAGGTCACAAATAGTGATCACATGACTCCAGTACTTGCAAATATCATAAATGCATGCCAATAGCTAGGTGCCTACATTTTGATCATGTAACTGTGCAAATGCTTGCCTAGTTGTAAGTGAGCGGACTGGTTGTAAGTCACCTTTTTCAAAAGTATTGTAATTCAACAGTCACTAAATGAATGGTTGTAAGTCAAGGCTACTTGTATTGCCTTTTTCTCTATAGTATGATGCCTTTGCCATTGTCACTGAAGTAATTTGCCTCTGGCATTCTCCAGCATCACTTTCCCAATATAAATGTATTTTTGCTTTAGCTGGGCAACTGGGATGATCTTCATATCTTAAGTCAGTGGTTCTCAATCTTTCCTTCACCATGGACTCTATTTAAATATCTTTTGTGGCCCCCAAAACTTAACTTAAAATTTAAATCATAACATTTTTCAAGCCTTCACAGACCCGCTGTGATGGCACTTCCCTACCCTCTCCAGGGTCTGTGGACCACAGGTTGAGAACCATTGCCTTAAGTGATCTTGCTTGTGATATATTCTCTTGGCATACAATCCTGATGTTCTCTGTTCATCCTTTCTAGGACACCACTCCCATCCCTGTCCTGATCAGGCAGCACAGCAGGACTTGGTGGATGAATGAGAGATTGAAGATACATTTCTTCACATTTCCATATAGCCACACCTTAATTGCTAGATGAAGAACCAAATAATTGGACCAATTAATGCCACATGGCAGAACTTCCATATCACTTCACAATCTGTTCATACTTCTCTGTTATAGTTCTCTCAACTTGCTGTCTTCTAGAAAGGTAGGATTGGAAGGGCATTTCACCATTTTATGTGATGACTAGGTACTGACTATAATGAAACTAACTTCATACAATTCAAGTAACCTGGTTAAAATAATTGTTTAAACCAAATAATTGTTTAAAATTTTCTGAAATGAAATAACAATGATCGGTAATTATATGCCATCAGGTTGTTTTCTACTCCTAAAGACAGACAGACATACAGATCTGAAACAGGAAGCATTATAAACATATTTGAAATAAAGAGGTAAAAATGTAAGGCTAAAGCAGTTTGTAATGCTATTATAGTTCAGCTTATCTATGGCATAATGACAGGCTATAAATTTGCAGAGCTCCTGACCTGTTGAAGGGTCTTTTGTTGAATTCTCTCCTTTTGGTTCAAGGCTCATTATTTGAATGGGCTGCCTCTCTTTTTTTATTTTTCTCCATCTAACCATCCTGTCTTAATTTATACATTCATGTTTCTGTCTTTAGCTGTTCACCTTTTACGTCTTTATTGCACTTTACTGCACTTGAATCATCTCAGCAGTATGCAGTAGTATGCAGACAACTGCCTTAATGTTATCCAGGTGACAGATTCCTTTTCTGCTGACACATGGTTTTTTTTGCAATCGCTTTGCTGAAATGTGCTATTTCCAAATGGCTTCTCTCTAAAAAAAATTTTTTGGGGGGGGAGATCTGATTTGACCATTTTTGTAAGCATTTGTACTCTCTGCAAAATATTTTACAAATTATTCTGGGCTGATGTCATTATTCAAGAAGATGTAATCTTAGATTTATATTTTGGATCAGAGGATTTGTTCCCTATGCCCTTTCTTTGTGTATGATGGGTGTGTTTGTGTGTGTGTTCTCTGTGAAAAGGGAAATGCATAAGTGAATAATAGTTGGTTCTGGGAACAGGTTTGGCAGAATTCCGACTGATTTAGTAATTAATTATAATAAATATTATTTGTATTGCTTTATGTGCGTGTGTATGTGTGTGTATACACAGTGCTCACACCTGCAGATTTTGGGTTCTCTGGCACACTACCACAGTGTAAAAGCAACCAACAGAAAGAATTATGTACATATTCAGTAACCAGCATTAAATCTAAGCATAGTTTGCATCTCAGTGTATCATGAATAAAGCCTTGTTTAAAGAGGTATCATGGATTGCCTATGGATTCCCACCTACACAGGACAGATGTTTATTTATGATGTCAGCAGGCCGCAGATGTCAGCAGTGTCAAGATTATTCTACTAGTAAATAAGTAATAAAGCAAAGGTCATTTAAAATAAAACTGGCAAGTGTCAGCAGTAAGTTTGGCTGTAGTCATGGCTGCTGCCAAGAATGTTATATGTTGATGATACTGGACCTAAGTGGAGAGAAGCGAAGGGAGACAATAATTATGTTGCATAAAATGGATATGATTACATATTCTGGAAGATAATCTTATTCTAACAGATTGCATTGATTTATGGGAGAGTTGGCAGAGAAAGAAAAACAAAGTAGACCTATTGCTGGTAAAGAAAAGCTTTATCATGTTGGACTACGTAGGTCACTTGTTGAGCAACACTAAAATATTTTGTTCATTATGGGGATTTATTGAGTTTGGTTTTCCATAAGATTTTTAGCATGTAATTATAGTGTTTATAAGACAATGAAGAAGGTTTAAAATAATAAAAAACTGTGGAGGCTGCTGTGGTCTGACAAAGACAAATAGTGGCTTTCTGTGTATACTATACATTTAACCTGTCAGCAAGCACAGAATTTTTTTCCAGGTAACATGGAAAAGGATGCATTTAGCAGCTATCAAATGAACCATTTCCATTCTCTGTTTTTGAAGGTAACCACTTAAGTTAAAATGCTACTTTATTAAATTATAAATTAAACTACACTGCCTGCTGAAAATGGTTGCAGTTGGCTTCTGTTGTAATCTGAGTCATTATAATGCTAAGTTAAAGGTTTCTAGAACATAATGAAATTCACACTTAACATTCTTCATGCAGTTGCCATGGCCAATTCACTGGAAAATGAGAATTATAGAGAGAGCATTTCCTGGTCTTTGACCTCTTCTGAAGAAGTTTAAAAAGCAGGTTTTATCCAGAGCACTAAATTCCTTCTCAAGCAAGCCTATGAGTCATATTAACTGTCTGAAAACACTTCAATTGAAAAGTATTCAAACACATCTTAACACTAAGTTCTAAAAAGTGATCATTTACCGTGGAGGGCTTTAGCACTCTGAAATTCTAGCATGTCAGGCAAAAAGGATGCCCACATAACTATAGTCTGTTTAATTAAGTAGCTTTAATCAAACTGCATACAGTAAATGAAATAAAAATAAATTTAAAAGATGGCTTCTTAAATTAAGCCTAAACCTTTGAGTAATGGTATAGAATAAAATTTACATTTCATTTACTTAACCTGGATTTTTGTATTGTATAAAAATGGTGTTTACTTCTTTGGTGGCTATCAGGTTTTCTCTGAAGAAAAAAATGAAGTTGTTTCTTAAATAATTCCTAGATCTCTCTTCAGATTGTGAGCACATTGTAATAACAACAAAAGGAACAATTCTGCTGAAGTATAGAATTTCATTTGGTTCCAATTAAGATAGAAGTAGCTTTATGGCTATAATCCCAGTATCTATGCACGTAGGAATAAATTCAGTTTATTTCAACCATCAGATCCAAACACCTGCTAAGTCATAATATGGTTTAGGGTATTCTATGAACCTAGCCATTATAGTTAATAAACTATAGCATATGAAAGCATGTGACGCATCTCATACGAATTGCAGTATATTAAAGAAATGATGGTTAAATGAGTCATGGACTTACAAAAAATTGACACTTTAAGTAAAAAGACAGATGATCAAGGCATATATTTTACTGAAATCATTGCCTTATTAGTATTTATTTATTTATATTTCTATTATATTCAGATAATTTTAACAACTATATAGGAGAAATTGCTATGACAGTTTGCTCATGTTAATTGCTGTATCTATGTTTTGCTCAAAACTATTGTTTCTTTAGGAGAAGGACATAACTAGAGTATATCATCATCATCTTCTTCTTTACTTTCTTGAAAGGAAAATAATGACATTATATTCATTATATGAATAAACTGGATTACTGTAAAACTGCAGAATATAGAATTCATTTCAAGTCATTTCTATACATTGATGTTGTTTTCAAAACATAATGGCAAAATGGAAATGCAACCTTGGAAGCATAATACAGATGTAGCATTATTTGGATAAAAGTATTCTGATATGTGTCTTCTCTGCTTAATCATGCTGAAAGCAAAATTACATGGACAGAAGTGATGGAACAATAGCCTCTCCAGAATATAGATGATGTGAGATTTCCAAACTGAAATGAAATAAAGGACTTCTCACTTTGACATCCCCTATAAACACTACAATTCAAAAGAAGGTTGGCCATGTGATTTATAATCTTGGAAATATTACAAGTCGAGGCCCATTTTTTGCTGTGGAAATATATGGAGATGTTTCGATGGAAGTACTTCATGGATTACCTGTCCATGTAGGACTATAGTGCAACATAATATCAGGCACATTTAAGGCAGATCTCACCTCACTCATCTTGGCCGGTGACTAGAGTCACGCCTGCACTCAGCTACTCTCTGGCTCCTTCGCTCGCTCACCGAGACCACACAGCCCAGCTGATCCCCACGCCTCACCCGCTTGCCTGCCTTCACTGCAGCCTACCCTCCGGCCATGCGGCCCAGCTGATCTCCAAGCCTCGCTTGCTCTGCTCACCACAGCTGTCCCCAAAAGTAAGGCGCTGAGCCAAACGACCACTTCGGGGTAGACACGGCAAGGCTCGGTTGCCTTTTAGGCCTGGCTCTTGCCATCCTTCTCCCTGCATGCCGCCTGCTCACCCTTCAACTTGGGTTGGGGATGCACCAGTCCCTGCTTCTGGCCTTTCCCGGAGCCTCTGCCCGCATGCTGCCCACTTGCCCTTCACCTCGGGTCAGGGAATGTGCCAGTCCCTGGCTCTGGCCTTTCCCAGGGCCTCCGCCCTCATGCCTCCCACTCACCCTTTGCCTCAGGTCAATGGACGTGCCAGTTCCTGCCTTTCTAATGAGACACCTCTCCCCACCCTGCTTGCTCCCACAAGTTTCCACCATGGTCTCACCCTTTGCCAAATTGGCTCACTTATCTCTGCCCTGTTTCCCCTCCTTCAGAGGCCCCTTACTCACTCTCCCCACTTCTTTCCCCATGATTGCCTCTTTCTTCGTCCCATGACCTTACCTTCCTCCTGCGGCTGGTGGCAGAGGGGAAAATGAGCCAGCCCAAGCTGAGCCATTGCTGCTTGGTTCCCCAGGAGTCTGCATTTCACCTCCCACACGTATTCTCTGCAGCTGCTTGACCTTGCCTGCCGTGGGGGAGGGAGTGACCAGGGAGCATGACCCTACGCCACCCGCATGGCCCCTCTGCTAGCCACATCTGCCCCTCCCTCACCCACTGGCCTGTGCACTTTGGCAGATCGCAGACCGCTGCCGTGAGAACAGTACAAGCCCCATGGGCTGGAAGGTAAGGCTGACAGGGAAGGAAGTTCTGCTCTGGGCTTGCTGCACTCAGCCAAAGGGATGCCTTGAGCGGGGGGGACATGGCAAGGTGAGGGTGCCTTTCGGGCCCAGCTTTGGCTTCTGCAGAGTCTTCCAGGTGGGAGGTCTGAAAGAAAATTCCTCCCGCAAGGGTTGCTCTCTCACCCATCTGCCGGCTGGGCTCGCCTGGAAGTGACATGTCCCCTTGTTGCGGGCTGGATGTGGGACCTGAGGTGGAGCAGAGGTTGAGCAGGCGGCAGGCCAGAGCAGGGCCTGAAAGTCAGCCTCACCTTGCTGTGGAGACAGAGCAAGCCCGGAATGGATCTTCCTTCCCCGCTGTCAGCCTTACCTTCCAGCCCATGGAGCTCACCCTGTTTTCACAGTGGCAGCCCTCACGCAGCCCAAGCACTCGGGCCAGTGGGTGGTTGGCAGAGGGGTGATGGGGGCAGTGTAGCAACGTGCTCCCTGGTCCCCCCCCCACCGGCAGGCAAGGTCAGCAGCTGCGGAGAATCCAGGCAGGGGGCGAGATACGGGCTGAGGGGAGCCGAGTGGCAACTGCTCAGCCCTGGCTGGCTCGCCTTCCTCTGTGCCACCAGCTGTGGGAGAAAAGTAAGCTTGCAGCCAGTTGGGAAAGCCAAACCACTGCTTAGCCCGGATCTGCCAGCGGGGTTGGCGAGACTGCAGCACATACCTCGCTTGAAGTTCCCAGCCCTTTGTTTAAAAATCTCCCCAAAAGAGGAAGGGGAGGAAGTCCCATCCTCTTTGTTGGACTCGGAAGCCTTGCCTGCTGGCCTTTCTGGGCAATGCAGGACCGGGTACAACTGTCCTTTTACACCCAATCCCTGGGAGACTGGCCAGGAACACCTGGCAGGCTCAGGTTAGGCAGGCTGTCTGGCTCGCAAGGCAGTGGGGCCACCGGACTGGTGCTGGGATCACTACTCAGGGAAGCCAGGCCTGGATACAGTGGGCTGTCCTCGCCCCGGTGGCTCCAAAATTAAATGCTTCTTTTTCTTGCAAGTATGTAGAAACATAATTAAAGGGGGAAATGATGAGTGAAGAAGAAGGGAAGTTCTGAAACCAGAAAAACTGAGAATGAAAACAATGTATTCCAGTTAAATTAGAAGTGGTTATTTGTGAAGGGTCTGGAAAGTTTTGTAATATTACACGGAATATTGCAGGGAATATTCCAAGGAAAATAAAATAAAGCAGAAAGATTTAATTAAAAGAGAAGAGAAAGAATGGTAAGACATCCACTAACTGGGGTTTTAAAATGGATTTTATTTTTTATTTTTTTTTATTGGTTTTATTTATAAGTACAGACTAAACAAAACGGAAAAACATACAAAACATATAAACACAAATTCAGATATACGTCTAGTTTATCGCAACTGTAATATACATTCTTATTCGTACTTTGACTCCTCTTTGTTTGGTCTTTCCTTTCTAACTGTCTTTGTGGTTCTTTATTGACCTATGTTTGTAGTTTGTTTTTCTCTTTCTATATTTGGTCACTCCCTTTAGTTCTTAATCCTTTTTCCCTTTTCTATCTTCCAACCAGGTATACCACTTTTCCCATACTAGGTAATAATCGTGTTCCTCCCTATTTTGTAGTTCCTTTGTGAGTCTATCTAGTTCTGCACATTCCATGATTTTGCTAATTGTCCTGTCCTCTGTTGGTATATCACTACTCTTCCAATATTGCGCGTATATTATTTGTGCTGCTGTTATCATATGTATGATTAAATATGTTGTTTCCTTTTCATATTTTCCATTTAGTATGCCAAGTAGAAAGGTTTCTGGTCTTATTTCTATTTTTTGTTGTGTTATTTCCTCTATTTGTGTTCTAATCCTTTGCCAATATTGTTTTGCCATTGGGCAGGTCCACCACATATGATAATAGGTGCCTTTGTAACGCTTGCATTTCCAACATATTGATGATGTACCGGGAAACATTCTTGCTAGTCTGGCTGGTGCCAAGTGCCACCTATAAAACATTTTGTAGAGATTTTCTTTGTAGGGTACAGACATTGTCAGTTTATAATTTATTGTCCATAATTTTTCCCACTTGTCTAATTCAATATTGTAGCCGAAATTTTTTGCCCAGGTTATCATATTTTCTTTTACTATCTCTTCTTCTAATTTGTATCCTCGTAAATAATTGTAAATTTTTTTAATCAATTTATCCTGTGTCCCTTGCAAAATTTTATCTAATTCAGTTTGACCTTTTTGAAATCCAAATTGAGCCGAATCTTTCTTATATCTTGATTTTATTTGTGCGTATGGCCACCAATCAATGTCTGTACCCATCTCCTTCAGTTCTTGCCTCGTTCTTAGTTCCCCCTGATTGTTTAGCAAATCTTTGTAGGTTTTTATTTTATTGCTGTCCAAGGTGTTTGGATAAATCTGGGCCTCCATTGTTGATAACCATTCTGGGATTTTGTTGTAATGTGTCTTTTTGATACTCTGCCATATCTGGTATAATGCTTGTCTGATTGTATGTCTCTGGAAGTATTCATGCCTTTTGTCCGTACCCTCCCATAAAAAAGCGTGCCATCCTCTCTGGAGATCGAATCCTTCCAAATTCAGTAGTCGATGGTTTCTGAGTTCCATCCACTCCTTGATCCAGGTTAATGCTGATGCCTTGTAGTATGTTTCCCAGTCGGGTAGTGCCAGTCCTCCTCTTTCTCTTGTGTCCTGTAGGTGCTTTAATTTAATTCTTGCTTTCTTCCCCTGCCATATGTAATCTGCTATTAGTTTGTTAAGGTCTTTAAAGAAGTTTTTCCTTGGTTTTATTGGGATCACTTGAAATAGGAATAATATTCGAGGCAACACATTCATTTTAATTGAAGCGATCCTTCCCAGAAGTGATAATTGTAAATTTTTCCAGATTCCTAAGTCCTTTTTAATTTGTTTTGTTAATTTATCATAATTATCTTCTCTAATTGATGTACTTTTGTTAGTCAGCCATATTCCTAAATATTTTACTTTCTTTGCCGTTTGTATGCCTAATTCGTCTTCTAGTTGCTTTTCTTGTTGATTAGTGAGGTTCTTGGTTAATATCTTTGTTTTTTGTTTATTACTTTTGAGCCCGGCTACTCTCCCATATTTCTCTATTTTGTCTAATAGCTTGATGCTGGTTGTTGTTGGCTGTTCTATTATAAATACGATGTCATCGGCGAAAGCCTGGAGTTTATACTCTTCCCGTTTAATTTTTAGGCCTTTTATTTCGTTATCTCTTCTAACTTCCTTTAAAAGGATTTCCAAGGCCAGTATAAATAATAGGGGGGACAAGGGGCACCCCTGTCTCACCCCTTTTAATATTGGGAATTGCTCTGTCAGATCACCATTGATTGTTATCCTTGCTGTCTGGAGGGAATAGATTCTCTTTATCATATTTGTGAATTTGTCCCCGAATTTCATGGCTTCCAGTTGTAAAGTGAGAAAATTCCAATTGAGGTTATCGAACGCCTTCTGCGCGTCCAGAAATATTAGAGCCGATTGTTTATCTATATTCATTTCATAGTATTCTAGTACATCGACTATTAATCTCATATTGTTTTTTAACTGTCTCTTTGGAATGAAGCCATTTTGATCCGGGTGAATATAATCTTTAATTATTTTCTTGATTCTTTCTGTAATAATTGATGTGAATAATTTATAATCTACGTTCAACAGAGATATCGGTCTATAATTTTGGATATGTGTGTGGTCCGCTTCTTCTTTAGGTATCAATGTGATGATAGCCTCTGTCCAGGAATTTGGAATTTTGGCTTCCATAACTGCGTCATTGAATACTCAAAGCAGGATTTCATCTATGGAATGTTGGCAGTTCTTGTAGAACTCTGCTGGTATTCCATCCGGTCCCAGGGTTTTGTTTATTTTCTGTTTTTTCCTTGCCTCAATAAGTTCTGTCATTGTAATTGGCCTATCCAACAAGTCTCTATGTACCTCTTTTAATTCTTTAATCTCCACTTCTTTTAAGTATTGTCTAATGTCTTCTTCTGGGAGTTCTTCCTGTTCATACAGTTTTTGAAAAAATGTTCTTGCTATATTCTTTTTGTCCTTATTCCTGTATTGTATCTCACCAGTATTGTCCTGTAGTTGGTGTATGGTCCTTTTTTCTTTTTCTTTCTTCAATTTGTATGCCAGCCATCGCCCTGTCATGTTAGCGTGTTCGAAATAGTTTTGTTTCACTAATTTAATTTTCCTCGCTATTTCTATTTGTGTGATCAAATTTATTTTATGTTTTGTCAGATTTATTTTTTCTCGGATTCTTTTATTCTGGGGTTCGTTCTGTAGTTCATATTCATAATCCTTGAGTTCTTTCAACAGTTGATCTCTTTTCTGTTGCTTTTCTTTATTTTTCTTTGCCACATATGCTATTGTCAGACCTCTTATGTACGCTTTCGCCGTGTCCCACAAGTTCTGGAGGGAAGTTTGCTCTTTGGTGTTAATCTTAAAGAAAATTTTCATTTCTTTTTCTATCATTTGTATGTAGTCTTTATCTTTTAAATTTTCAGTGTTCATCATCCATCTCTTTTTTTTATGATATCCTTTCCAAATTATTTTGATCGGACTATGGTCTGCCCATACGTTTGTCGATATTTCTATTTCTTCAAGATCTTTCCTGAGGTTTGTTGTCATCCAAGCCATATCTATCCTGGACCAGGATAGATGTGGATTGGAATAAAACGTATACTGCTTTTTTTCTTTGTTTATTTCCCTCCACGCATCTTGTAGGCATAGTTCTTGTGCCATTTCCATGAAAGTATCTGGCAGGGTTTTTTTCCTACTTTTATTTTTCTTGGTACTCTTATAATCTTTTTCTGTATCCAAAATTGCATTAAAGTCACCTACAAGGCAGATATTTTCATAATCGAGATCCTTTACTTTATTATGTATGTTTTTATAAAAAGCCCGTTGGTTTTCATTCGGTGCGTAGATCGAGATCAATAGTATTGTTTTTGACTCTGTTTGTATTTCAATCATTAGAACTCTGCCTTCATCATCTGTATATACCTGTTTTGTTTTTAGATGTTTCTTAATGTAAACTGCAATGCCTCTTTTTTTTTGATCTGATAGTGAAGTGTAAAGGTTTCCTAATCTTGTATTTTTTAGTAATTTTTGATGACATTTTTTGATATGGACTTCTTGTAGGTTGATTATATCCATCTCCAATTTCTGTAATTTGGCAAATGTCCGGGTTCTTTTAATTGGGGCGTTTAATCCGTTTATGTTGATTGAAATCATTTTTATTTCCTGTTCCATCTTCCGTCTTATCTATTGGTTGTCTTTTGTTTGCTTGTGTTTCTTGTTATTCTTTGTGTTTTTCCCCTTGCTCCTTCTCTCTCCAATTTTTCTCTTTCCAACTTCTTCTTTTCCTCTTGTTCATCTTCCGTTTCTTCTATGGATTGTTCTTCTTGGCTTTTGTTTTCGGGTTCTTCTCTAGGCTCTTGATCTTCTTCCATAACAAAATATTGATCAAAAAACTCCTGGGCTCTTTCTAGGTTGTCTATCTTCACTTTCTTATCTTGCCATGAAATTAAGATGCCATCTGGTATTAGCCAACGGAACATCACTTTGTGTTTGTTTAATTGTGATGTGAGGAAGCTGTAGTTTCTCCTCTGTTCTCTCACACGTCTCGGGATTTGGTTCAGTGTTATTATTTCCTTCCCCTTATAGTACATCGCCTCCTCTCTCATTTTTCTGTATATCTCCTCTTTTACTGTTTTTTTTGTAAATCGGACATGTACTTCTTTTGGGAGTTTATTCCTTCGTGCATAATTAGTATGCACCCTGTAAACTTCATCTATATCCCTTCTTATATCATTTTTATCTCTCTGTAACGCTTCCTCAAGAATCTCCATCATAGTCTCTCCCAGATCTTCCTCCTTGGTTTCCGTTATGTTTTGGAACCTTAAATAAAATGATGATTTTTCCATTTCAAGGAATGTAAGTGAATCTTCCGTCTCCCGGTTACTTGCCCGCTGCTGATGTTCCAGCATTTCCACTTTTTTTATCGTCTGTTCCATTTTAAGTTCTGTCTTTTGAATCCTTTGTTCGTTTTTAGCCATGTTTTGTTGGATCTTTTCTATTTTGTCATCCATTTTCTGTATGTTGTCATTTATCATTCCCACATCAGATTTCAAATCATCGTGATTTCGTCTTGTCTCTTCATGATTATTGGCAATCGTTTCCTGGGTCTTGATCATCGTTTCCTGTATCATTGCTAGAGCTGACTGGATGTTTTGCATGCTGGAAATGGAGACTGTCTTTTCTTTTTCTGTCGCTAACATCGTTTCTATGGATTTCTGTTGGGCAGGGGATGCAACCAGGGAGGCCTGGTTTGGAGTCGTTTTTTTGATAGTTTTGGTTATGGTAGTTATGCTGGTGCTTGTCATCTTGATGATTTTTTTTTTGTTAGGTTCTCCCAAAATTTCATACAATTACATACTCTTTCTGTTTTTCAAGTTTGTTATTTATAGTATATTAATAATGTACTGATCTCTAAAGCCTATGATGTGTAGGTCTTCTAATGACAATTAACCTATAGTTTTTATATGTATTCTCAACACTTAACACTCTAATAAACAGTTAGGTATATAGATATATCAAGATAACTTATATATTCTAATGAGGAAAAGGAAGAATAAAATGAAGGAGGTAAGGGGAAAAACTTAAGAGTTCTAACACTTCATTAAATCTTAATATAGTTAATACAATAAAATGATTAGTCTATGAAAATGAATCTATCAAGTCAAATATCAATGCTATAGATATATAAATAAGGATTAGATAATTATTTTAATTAACTTATACAAACGTTGCTATTTAATTAAAATTCTATTATTAATTGATTCCTAAACAATCCTCTATGCAATTAAATAAATATCAATTATTCGATTATTCAGAATTACACAATCACAAAGAGATTAATCACCGTTTACACTTATTAGAGAAATTAATCAGGTATAAATATAAAGTTATTTTACTGTTGGTATATAGTTCTTTTTCACTCTTACGTGTAACAGTTCTTGTGGCAAACTTCTCGTATCATAAAGTCTTTTTGTCTCTGTCTCTCGGACTTCCAGTTATCAAAAGCCTGCAGCCCAAATTTAGTCACTTTAATAGGGTCCGTTCACCTTGGTTAGTCAGTTAATTAACGTATTAGTTCCTCCGTTATTATCTTAAATCGCCACTTTTCTGCTTGCCTTTCTAAGGTGCCACTTTCGTTCACTCTCACCACTTCAATGGCGCCGCCGCTCTCACTTTCACCCTCGCTGTTTCTTTTTACTATTATAAAAGTTTTTATTGGTTAAAAATAAACAATATTATCGCTTACAATATGTAGAATTTTCATTATCCTTTTACAAAGATAATATATAATTACTTTTTTTCACATACAGCAGATCTTCCCTTATTAAAATTACAAATTTAGCAACCGGATTTATATAAAAATATCAGTTCAATATCCAGAGTAATATTAAAGTTTACAAAAATAAGAGATATCATAAAAGGCACAAAATAATATATTCCTCTCACTTCATCATTTCTTGGTTCTAGATCTCAAGGTTCTGGCCTTAGCACCCTCTTCCTCCCGGACCGCCACGGCCTTGCCCGCCCCTGCTCCTTGATCATCTAGTACCTCCCCTTCCTCGGTTCCTGTATCTTCACCCTCTAGGAGGATCTTATGTTGCTCCAGATAGGCCTGAGCCTCCATCACACTATTAATTTTCTTCCTACTGCCCTCCCAGAAAATCATCAAACCTTCCGGCATCAACCACCTGAAGCCTATTCCCTTAAGGTACAATTTACTTGATAAAAAATAATAATTTCTTCTTGATTCTCGTACCTGTCTAGGGATCTGCTTCAAAATGGTGACCTCCTTGCCCCTGTATATCAGCGCCCCCGATCTTTGAGTTCTCAGTATTTCATCTCTCATTTCCCTTCTCACAAATTTAATGTGGACCTCTCTTGGGACATTATGTAAAATTGCATATTGTGAATTTACTCTATAAACTAGATCCATGTCCCATCTCATAAAATCCAAACCTCTTTCAATAAATTCGCCCAACAATTTAACCATCACTTCTCGCAGATCTTCCTGGTCCACTTCTTCCACATTTTGAAACCTGAGAAAATAAGACATTCTATCCAGCTGCGAAGTTAAAATTACATTTCCTCTCATTTCTTCCCTCTTCTGGATTGCCCGCACCTCCCCCTCCAAACCTCCCACCTTTTTCTTGTTGTCCTCAACCACCTGTTGAACAGCACTTAAATCTTTTTTCATAACTACCATTTCAGATTTTATTTCCAATTGCCCTTTTTGCAAGATATCAAGTTTATCAAGTTTCTCATCCAATTTTGCCAATTTCTGCAAAATGTTTTCAATGTCAGCTGCGGCTGGTCTTTGTCCTTTAGCCATCTTACAGTAATAAAGAATGAGAGGTCCTCAGGTAGGCACAAGCATCCAGAAAGAGAAGGTTCTCTTAAAAATCAGCTCTATTTCCTCACGATCCACCAGAGGGCGCTCACAGGAGCAATGAGTCCGGCTTGTAGAGTAGGTCAAACAGGAAACCAGAGGTGGGTGATGTCATCAATTATATACAAAGAAGCAGGAAATCAAGCTCCAGCCATGTTTCTCCAGAAGGACAGAGGGCTCCAGCCTCCCTTCCCAAATTCTGCCTCCACCATTCTCCACAAAAAATCAGTAAAGTAAGAGGTCTCCTTATTTTTTCTCGCTCTTTCTTCTCAACTACGGCGCCCTTCCCAGCTACAAGGGGGGGGGAGAAACTTCAGCCCCCCCTCTCACCCGCAGGACGCCTCGTTGCTTCGCCAGTCAAAGTCTCTCCTTTTCTAGTTATTCTCCGGCCTGCATCTCTTCCTCTTCCGATCGCCTCTTTACCTGCTGCCTTAATTTCGATATACACCGGGTCCTACAGGCACATAGGCACGTAATGGCCTTGGAATGGCCGCTGCGTGCTACCCACACTCGCTGGAGCCTCGGGCGCGCCAGCATTGGCCGCCCAGCCCCTGGAATTGAGGCAGGGGACCCCTGGCGAGCCGCCCTTAACGGCGGGTACCCCCAAACCAGGGCACCCGGCCCCGAGGGGCCTCCAAGCGGGGGGGGGGATTCAGACGCTGGGGCAAAGAACCCAAACAACGTCTGCTGCCATCTGGAGCCGGAAGTCGTCTCCCCCTCGCTGTTTCTTTATCTTCCTGTTGCTTTCTTTCTGAATACTTTGGTCTATCCT
Organism: Ptyas mucosa; assembly: GCA_012654045.1. Lineage (NCBI taxonomy): Eukaryota > Metazoa > Chordata > Lepidosauria > Squamata > Colubridae > Ptyas > Ptyas mucosa. Next base: position 8,751,258 of record WNWU01013639.1, read on the forward strand.
CTGTAGTTCCTTGTTTAAGTCCAAAGACCTTTCTTCTCTATTCCGTTTAAATCCAAGATCCGGTCTCACTCGCGAAATATGTGTTCTATTGAGGTTTCTCGTTCCAAGCAGTCTCTCTCTTTTTCGCACAGTCACTGCCTGTCAGTCTTTCGCCCTTGTCGTCTCTTGTCGCCGCTCTCCACCTTCCTTGGGCTCGAATTCTCTGCTTTCCGCTTTCTGGCACACTTTGTTGCAGTGCTTTACTCACTCGCTTTCGTCTCGATCGGCTTCACTTTAAGCTGGATACAGTTGCGATTCTTTGATTTAATCTTCGCCTCCCTGCTGTGCGGTTTCAATGCCTCGGGCCAGCCAAAGCGGCTGGTTTTTTCCCATCCAGAATTAGGGGGTTTCTCCTGAACCTTCGAGGTGGTTGCCTTCCCCCCCGAGGTCCTTGAAGGTTCCCCTTATTCTATTGATCTCTCCAGGATCAATAGCGCCTGCAGCAGCTTCCTGGATGGGAATTTTGGACTTTCAAGAGCGGAGCCTCCGTTCTCTAAGTCCTGGTGCGCTGGTGTCACCGCCGGGAGTCTTTAAAATGGATTTTAATTTTAGGGATCTTATGTGAAACTTTTAACCTGGAGTTTTTGTTTTATTTTTCTATTTTATTGCTGTGAGCCGCCCTGAGTCCACTCAGAGAAAGGGTGGCATATAAGTCTAAATAAATAAATAAATAAATAACTGACTGCTTTGAAAATGCCTTTCAAATGTGTTTTCATTTACAATGGATTGGAAATATTTGCTTAACTATCTGCTTTAATGTTCAAAAAGAATAATCTTTATCAGTATAAGCAGAGATGTATTCTTCAAGTTTTAGTGCATTTTGCAAAAATCATTGTAGTAAACTGGATGCCACTATAGAACATCATTTCTCACTAAAAATGCAATTTAATAGAGAGTAAAGTAAGATTTTACACTTAGGGAAGAAAAAAAACCAAATGCACAGGTATAGAATAGGTGGTGCCTGGCTCAACTGGAAGTAACTGTGAGATGGACCTGTGAGATGGAAATTTATCAAACAGATCCAACCTAAAAATAAGAAATTTCCTGACAGTGAGAACAATTAAGCAGAGGAATGGGATGCCTTCAGAAGTTGTGGGTATACCATGACTGGATATTTTTAAGAAGAAATTTGCACGTAATAGTAGGGTCTCATGCTTGAGCAGGGGTTGGATTAGAAAACCTCCAAGGTCCCTTCTAACTCTTGCTATTCTTTATAAATCTCTCCATTAAGTCTTACCAAGAGAATGGTGATAAACAATACTTGGAAATGTACATCAGGTTTTCTGATAGCAAAATCTCATCTTATTAGCTACTATGTTTCCCCGAAAATAAGACCCTGTCTTATATTTTTTTGAACCCTGAAATAAGCGCTTGGCCTTATTGCTCAATCAAAAGTCTGATTGGGCTTATTATCAGGGGATGTCTTATATTGGAGGAAGCAAGGTAGTATCAAAGGGAAGATGACTTTGAAAAAGCTTCCTCTGTCACCATAACATGCAAGACGAGGCGAGGTCTGGCTGGGAGGCGAGGAGTGAGGAGAGGCCAGGTGAGGCACCCCTTGATGTCAGTGACAATTAGTTGGCCACGCCCACCCAGGCACATGACTACCCACTCACCTGGTTGTTAATATTTTCGAGACTGCGGCTACTGAAATGAAAGAGCGAACTGTGGAGAACTAAATCTCCTGAGGAATCTCTGTCGTAAGGTGAGCCCCTACCGCGGCCAATCTCAGCGGCTCAATAACCATGTCCACATTCCTGCCTGCATTCGCCCCGTTCGTGCCAGAGTCCGAGACATGGGACACGTATTTGGACAGATTCGAATGTTTCCTGCAGGCTAACGACCTGACAGGGTTATCTAGTGCACGGAAGCGGGGGTACTTCCTCAGCTCATGCGGAAATGAAATCTTTAGAACTGCCAGGGCTCTGGCGGCACCTCAGGCAGTTTTCGATGTTCCTTGGGAGTCACTGCTGGAGAAGTTGAGGAATCACTACTCCCCAACTCCCTCACGCATCGCACGGCGGTATGCATTCCGGCAGCGAACACAGAATGCAGAAGAATCTATTAACTCCTACATGGCGTCCTTGCGCTCGGCTGCCCAGCATTGCGAATTCCGTGATCTAGACGAAATGCTGTTGGACCAGCTAGTCTGTGGCCTCAAGGATCTAAAGCTTCAGCGACGTCTGTTAGCCCGCTCTGAACTTGACCTTAAGGTAGCTCTCGACGAGGCCAGAGCGGCTGAGATGTCTGACCGGTCGGCTGCAGAAATTCAGCGGTTCCAGTCAGGAGCCGCCCCCGTTGGGAAGACGTTGTCAGTTCATCAGGAAGAATCTGACGGAGACGGCATCTCTGAAGATGAAGCGGCTGTCAGCCGCCTAAAGGCAACTCAGCGGAAGAAGAGATTCTCCACCGCGAAACCTCAGGACACTTGTTTAGGTTGCGGCGGCAACCACGTTAGAGGCAAATGCCGTTTTAAGGCCGCCGTTTGCCGCCGCTGTGGCAAGAAAGGCCACCTGTCCAGGGTTTGCAGGGCGGTTCTACCCACCAGTCCAGCCCCATCTGCGGCCATTCGGAACCGCCGCCTCGCCAAACACCCTGTTGACCGGCGCGATGACTGTTTCGAGGTGACCCGCTATGATGAGACTCTTGATATCGCTGTGAATCACGCCGCTGCCACAGCGGCTGTCAACAAAATATACATCACCGTTTCTTTGGAAGGAGCTGATTGTAGGATGGAGGTCGATACCGGGTCCTCCAAGTCCCTTATCGCTTGGTCTACACTCTCCCAGTTACTGCCCAATGTTTCCAGACGACGGCTCAAGCCGTGCTCCGTTGCGTTAAGAGATTACCAGGGAAAGGCCATTCCCACTATGGGCTGTGACACCTTTCAGGTGTCTTACCAGTCATTTTCTGGCAAATTGCCATTAATCATAGTCAGGGATGACCTGCCCTGCCTCTTAGGTTTGGACTGGTTTGCTGCACTTCATCTCAACATCTCCGGTGTCCACGCGACGTTCCCAGACGTGCCTGCCCTGCTAGCCCAGGAGTTCGCGGATGTTTTTGATGACCGCCTGGGTAAATATACTGGGCGCCCCATTTCATTCAATTTGGACCCTCAAGTCACTCCCATCCGCCTCAAACCTCGGAGGGTGCCGCTAGCACTTAGACCACGGGTCGATAGGGAGTTAGATAAGCTGATAGCCCAGGGTATATTGGTTCCCGTGGACCACTCAAATTGGGAGACCCCTATTGTAATTCCCCTCAAGCAGGACGGGTCTGTGAGGATCTGCGCCGATTTTAAGTGCACCCTCAATAAGGCGCTCCAGGCTAATCCATATCCTGTCCCCGTGGTCCAACATTTACTGCATTCTCTGGGGCAGGGCCAAGTTTTCGCCAAATTGGATCTAGCCCAGGCCTATCAACAGCTGCCTGTTGATGAGAAGACTGCAATGGCCCAGACTATAGTCACGCATCGCGGTGCATTTAAATGCACGCGACTTCAATTTGGCGTTTGCATCGCTCCGGGGATTTTCCAAAGTATAATGGAGAGGTTACTGCAGGGAATCCCCGGGGTGGTGCCATATTTCGATGACATCATTGTCTCCACTGCCAATCACTCCGACCTCCTTTCCAAATTGCGGGCCGTCCTTCTGCGCCTGCGCACCGCTGGGCTCAAACTCAAGAAGAATAAATGTACGATCGGGGTTCCCCAGGTTGAATTCCTGGGGTTCCTAATTGATGCGCAAGGGATTCACCCCACTCCTTCCAAAGTGGCAGCCATTAAGCAGGCCCCTACACCAACGTCTAAGTCCGAGTTGCAGGCCTTCTTAGGCCTCCTCAATTTTTACGCTGTTTTCCTGCCCCATAAGGCATCCTTGGCCGAACCTCTTCACCGGCTCTTGGATTCCAAGACACCTTGGCATTGGGGGTGCGCTGCCGCTGCCTCCTTCCAGGCTGTCAAGGACGCTTTGACATCCAATGCTGTCCTCGTCCAATACGATGAGACCCTTCCTCTGACCTTGACATGTGATGCCTCCCCTTATGGTGTGGGGGCCGTTTTGAGCCATGCCTTCCCCAATGGCACCGAGGCCCCCATCGCCTTCTATTCACGCACCTTAACTGCCCCTGAACGCAATTACAGTCAATTGGATCGGGAGGCTCTGGCGGTCGTCGCTGGAGTCAAACGATTCCACGACTACCTGTATGGGCGTTTTTTTTCTGTCGTCACGGATCACAAGCCCCTTCTGGGCTTGCTGGCCGGTGACCGCCAGACGCCACAAATTATTTCGCCCCGTTTGTCCCACTGGGCCGAGTTCCTCTCCGCGTATTCTTACCGCCTCCAGTATAAACCGGGCTCTGCCATCGGGCATGCTGATGCCCTCAGTCGCTGCCCACTTCCGGCTCCTGTCCTGGACCCTGCTCCTGCTGCTACGGTGCTGTTGGTGGAGGAACTGCCGTCTCCTATGTACGCATCGGACATTCGGGAGGCATCTTCATCCGACCCTGTCATCTCCCAGGTGCTAGATTGGGTGCGAAGGGGGTGGCCTAGGGGGGCGGTCCCACCTTCCCTCTTGCCATACCACCGTAGGCAACAGGAACTGTCCGTCCAGAAAGGTTGTCTCCTCTGGGGACATAGGGTTGTAGTTCCCCCCGCGCTTCGGCACCAGGTCCTGACTTGTCTGCATGACGCTCACCCTGGCATCGCACGTATGAAGGCCCTGGGCTGTGGATACGTGTGGTGGCCCCAGATGGATAGCGAAATCGAACGATGGGTAGCTGCGTGTACCACATGCCAGCTTTCTAGGCCCGCCCCTCCGGCAGCGCCTGTCCGTGAGTGGGAAGCCCCTAGAAACCCCTGGGCACGGATTCACATGGACCTCGCTGGCCCATTCCGGGGCCGCACGTTCCTTGTGGTAGTGGATGCTTACTCAAAGTGGGTGGAGTTATCCCTGATGCATTCCACCACCACAGAGGCCATAGTTAGGGTACTAGAAGGGCTCTTCGCAACCCACGGGTTGCCGGACATCGTAGTAACTGATAATGGGCCCCAGTTCACCGCGGCACCCTTCCAGGTGTTTATGGCCAAGTTGGGCATCCGCCACACCACCACGGCGCCGTACCATCCGGCTGCGAATGGCTTGGCGGAACGCGCCGTGAGATCGGCTAAGGAGGCATTAAGCCGCCTGTCCCACCCTGATTGGCACCGCAAAATGACCCAATACCTCCTAGCACAACATACAACCCCTTGCCCAGTCACCAGAGTCAGCCCAGCTGAGCTGCTTATGGGACGGAGGCTCCGGACGCCGTTAGACCGGCTGCACCCATTGTACGCCCCTGACACACTACAGGATACAAGTTCCAAAGCCCGGATGTTTGCAACAGGTGACCTCGTCTATGTGCAAAACTATGGGTCCAGTACAAAATGGTTGCCTGGATGTGTCATCCAATTAACGGGGCCATACTCTTATAGGGTCCAGTTGGAAGATGGACAAGTGTGCCGGAGACATATAAATCAACTCCGCCGGCGGGTCGCGATTGGGACCAGCCGGCCCGATGACCCATTACAGGAACCCTCTATGGCTACCTTGACTCCAACCACCGTCAAAGTTACCCCGGGGCCAGAGGGGGAGACCGCGGACGACCAACTCCTGTCAGCATACTTACCTTGCCAACATGACTGTTCCGGCTCCACAAGGGTACCGACCACCGCCAACGCACAAACTCCGACAGTTTCGGGGCAGGACAACCCAAATCCGTCTCCACCGGCGGTCGCTCCTGAAATACGAAGATCCGGGCGGAGCCGGCGGCGACCCGCGTACTTGGCGGACTACGCATGCGCCATTCGAGTGGGAAGGGGTGTTAAATCCTCACGTCTATGACCGGCGCCGTCTCCCCTCCGTGTTGCTGTCTGCTCTGATTGGGTTAGACGCGAGCAGGCAGCTAGCGGGAAAACCTAGCATTCTGATTGGGCCCCGCTGATCTGATAGCGGGTATTTAAGCAGCTGTCAGAGGCTAGCCGGCTGAGGCTGTTCACCCTCGCGCATTGAGTTCCGTTGTTGTTCTGTTCATAATTCTAAGAAATAAAGTTGTGTTCTGTTAGCCGAGTCCCCACCATTCTTACCGGTTCACAAATAGAACAGTCTCCCTCTCTCTCCTCCCTGTTTATACATGTACACAAACAGATTTTTTTCAAAAATCAAACACTTATGGTTTTGTTTTCAGATATACATAAAAGAATGTAAAATAAAAATAATTAATTACAGATTAAAAAAAGAAGAATTTTACACAACAGGAACTTTCATGAAAAGAACGTATAAATAAGAAAGTGTACTTCTATTTATCTAATTTATATAGATAATTTATACATGAATCCTGTTCTATTACGGGCATCCTACCAATGAAGGACTGGACTCCATCTCACGAATAAGTGACTGGGTAGTGTACAACAAACCAAAAAATAAATTAGAGATGATGATGATAAGTGATGATGATGATGTTATTGATTCAATTGTATCTGACTCTTGGCAATAACTTGGATAACTGTGATGTTTAGAGGTCTGGCATGAATTCTGATAGTCATAATTCTGTTATTGACAGTTGAGAAGCTTTCCACTGCTGCAGCAAGTTTCTTGCTTACAATAAACACCATTCCATGGTATCATATCCTGAACAATAAACAGTGAAATCCTCAGACAGGAAAAAGTCATTGTCTACCCAGTGTAGCTCGTTGATACCAAAGAGATCAATTTCCAACCTGATCATCTCTCATTTGACAATATCTAATTTACCCTGACTTATTCCTCTGACATTCCATGTGACCATCCGACATATCTCTCTTACAATATAGACATTTCCTTAACACCACTGGTTGCCTCAGTTATTGTTCTTTCATTGAGCACCCTATCTGACACATTTGCAATCCTTTCCGTAGAATTTTCTTGGCAAGTTTTTTTGCAGAGTAGGTTGCCAGGTCTTTCTCCAACCCTATAACTCACTTTTTAACAGCTGCCCAGGGACAGCAATTGCCACAGTCCTTGTTAAGCTTGGTGACGATCAGGTATGGGGTTATTTTTCTGTTCTCTCATCATGGTTAATGGCTTTGTGAATACTCATAGTTTGTTCCTCAGTTGGGACCTATCTAACTTGGGTGACCTTTCTGGTATTCTTTCTGCTGGTATACCTCCAGCATAGTTCTCAACCATAACAGAACCCACAAGCCCCTCCTCAGCAAGAAGGGGGTATCCACATGTAGAGGAATAAATTAGTAATTTCAACTATATCCCAAATTCATCTACTTTTGTAAATCTTTTTTTAAAAGAAAAGCCAAGTTTTTAATGTTGACCAAGACTGCTCAGAAAGTATATCCAAAGAGACAGCTAATGTGATTTTCTGATTAATCAGATATGTAATTTTCTGTAAAATGACTAAATCACACATCTCTGAAATCCAATCTTTTATGTCTGGAATTACAGTATTTTCCCTCTCCTAAGAATTATTTTTTTCTGAATACTGGTATGTTAAATGGTTGTTGGTATATAATTCAATGCAATGTACATGCACAAACAATCATAGTTAGGCATCCTGTGATGATTAGGGGAGTAGGTGCTATAGTTTTATAATGAGGAATAAAGACACTATCAATAATAGAATTTCTCCAAACAAGTTATAATTTCAGCCTAAGATTCCAGCTCTCTCCTCTCTCAAATTATCATGTTGTTCTCAGGAGATTCTTGAACAATGCTGGGTGTGAATTCTTTTCATTTCTTCTTCTAATTGTCAGACATAAAAGAAAAAAATGGTGTAACCATAACCCCACATTCTTTCTTGTATCATCATTATGGCTGGCCCAGTTTATATAATGTGAGAAAAAAATCGAATTAGAATTCCGAGTTCTGCATAACATTTTTCAGTAATCATAATCATACTTATCCAGTAAGTTTCAAAAGAAAATCATTCCACGTTCTACTTGTGATTTAAAAAGAAAGGAAGGTGGAATATCTTGTAAATGTAAGTTTCATTTTCTGTGACGCCACACACTTAAAAACTTTTCATTCTTATTTATTGTAGCAATTCTGTATGCTGAGGCTGTTCATACTGATTCTGTTCATATTGAGGCTGTTAAGTCCTTCATATTTAAACACATGTGTACTGTATGTATATTCCTGAGATCATTTTACTCCTGCAGAGAGAAAAACATCATGATGACTGAGGAAAAGGCATTGTAAGCAAATGCAAATTAGGTGTACTCACATAAGTTTTATATGGGATTCTTGAGACAAAATACAAAGCAATTGCTCTGAATAATGTTGCCTTGTCTTCTAAATAGGTCAGGGATGTCAAACTTGATTTTATTATGGGCCACATCAGGGTTGTGTTTGACCTTGGGGGCTGGGTGGGTGTGGCCAGGGTGGGCATGGCCAGCTTGATGTCACTTGTCTCGGGGGCAACTGTGGTGCCCCAGGCGGGACTGGGGGGATCCATTGGAGGAAGGCGAGACCAGGGAGTGCATAAACCCTGTTCCTCCAGAGGTGCCTCGCTGTCCTCTCAGGCCACAAGGAGGACTTGCAGACAGCAGCACAGGCTGTCCAGAGCCCTAGGCAGTAGAGGGCAAGCATCTAGCCCAGTTGGCAACCTCTCAGGGCACCAGAACCCTACAGCCCAGCCCAGTTCCACTTCCCCAAGGGGCTGCCCAGCTGCGCTTAACTCCTCCTCGAGGCTGCTGTTGCTGTTCACACTCTCCTAGACCAGGTTGCTCAGGATGTGTGCAGGAGGGCAAAGTGTGCGGGTCAGAGGGAGGCCCACTTCCTCTCCAGGCAAGGAGACCTAGCTTTGTAACTAAAGCATCCTCAGCAATAGGATGGGAGACTGCCAGGAGAAGTCAGGAAGAGGAGACAAGGGGATGGTGAAAGGGCAGCAGGACTGCTGGTGGCCAAATGCTAAACATGCTAAACCAACCTTCCTTCCTTCCTTCCTTCCTTCCTTCCTTCCTTCCTTCCTTCCTTCCTTCCTTCCTTCCTTCCTTCTCTTCTTTTTCCTTCCCCCTTCATTCTCTTTTCTTCTTCCTTCCCCTCTTTCTTTCTTTTTCCTTCCTTGCTCTCTTCCCATCTTCCATTCTTTGTCTTTCCTCTTACCCTTTCTCCTTTCCTGCCCCTTCTTGGGCGCTCAAATGCAAAAAGAGAAACATTTCTCCTTTTGTTTTGTTTTGTTTTGCTTTGCTTTGCTTTGCTTTCAGTTTGTTTTGCTAACCCTCTGCCAATGAAAGCAGAGCTAGGGGAGGCTGTGCACAACACCTGCCTGGGCCCCATTTTTGGCAGTGATGGCCTCCTGCAGCCCTCTGCCAGCAAAAAGGGGGCTTGGCAGGGCTGTGTGCAATCCCCCCCCCCCACGGGCTCCGTTTTGACCACAACAGCCTCCTGCAGCCCTCTGCCAGTGAAAATGGCCTTGGGAGATGTGTGTGACGCCCTCCCGGCCCATTTTTTCTGGCAGAGGCACTGTGGGCTGGTCCTTCACTGTTGCCAGGGTAGCCCCGCAGGCCAGATCTAAGCACCCTGTGGGCCAGACTTGACTCACGGGCCTTGAGTTTGACACCCCTAGAATAGTAGGCTTCATTTGGTATCCTTTAGAATTAACTTATTGATATGGATGCTTTCTAATTAAGGTCCATACATGGGGGAAGGAGGGAGGGAGGGAGGGAGGGAGGGAAGGAAAGAAGGAAGGAAGGAACTGAATTTATGAGAAATGCAAGGGACCGTCATTAATTTTATATTTTTTTACATTTTTCACATGTGACTTTTGAAGCTAGATGTTTAATTGTTACAACTAAAAATGCATAAAAAAATAATGAAGTTAGATCTCCATATTTGGTTAGATCTAATCTCTACATTTGGCATGGTTTAAGCACCATAGTATATCTAACAGAAATGGTTGATCAGTTTTGTTCTATTAAGGCTTTTTATTGAATAGGAGTGCAGAATCAAGATATATCATTAAAGGGGGGAAATGCAGCTCCAAAAATTGTTTGTGCAGTGTGAAATTTGAGTAATGTACAAGCTGTATTATTTAGCTGTAATAAATATCAGTGGAAAATGTGAAAGTAAAGTAAGTAATCTAGCCTCTATAGAATTCTAGAGCATGGCCGAGAGTACCAATTTCTTTCCTCTTGCCAAAGTCATTTTCTCTGAATACCGTTTCTATAAGAGTGTTTACCAGTTTTTCCAAGCTGAACAAAATCATTCTAGAAGCTGCAAACTTTTCTTCTTCTTTTTTGACAAGGCTGATGAAGAATCAATTCATAACAAAAATGGTTAGACCAGGAAAAAAATCTATATATTTTAAAATTGTACTCTGTTTTTATGAATCTAAATGTTCTCTTTTTTCCTTAAATCTTAAAAAATCTCACTAGAGAAGTACTATAAGATAAGGTTTTGCACTTATGTGCTAAACTGGGACATAATGGATGGTTCAATTTTGGACTGATAGCATATGCTATCATTGCATGATTGTGTGTTTATATATTGTTTTGCCTACTTATTTGGGTCTTATATATTACAGATACTCGTTGGATTTTCATAACACCCCAAATTTGGACTGGAATTTCTGTTGCTAAATAAAGCAGTTTTAAGCAAAACATGATATGACTGCATCACTTAGCCACAGCAACTCTGGCAGCCCCAGTGGCAGTTGTTAGGCAAGAATTTAATTCTGCTTCTGCCCTGCACAACTTCCGTTCTCCCCACTTGCCTATCCCCCCGCCCCCATCTCTGCTGTTTTGGTCAACCTGCACTCTGCTATCTATTACTCCTGCTGCCATCAACTGATCTTTACCATCTTCTTCTTCCTGCTGGCCAGGATCCAAGCACTGGGTGAGGTCTAGAATATGTGCGGTCAACATGCCAGAGTGGTGGAGCACTTCTGCTAAAGGAAGTTTCTGAGACCTGGCTAAGAACGAAAGGAGGCAGTGGGATGGAACTGGCAGAGAAGGCAGAGTAGCAGCATGGGCATGTCTTCCACCTCCAGTGCAAGAAGCAATAGCTGACAGACTGTAGAGATAGCAATGGGATTAGCTGGCAAGGTGCAGTGTGCTCCATCACCTGGTGAGGCAGAGAAGGAGGTGACAGAAGTTTCCTGGATGAAGGCGGTAATTATGCAGCAGGCACTGTTTGCAGTGGAAGCAGAACTGGAAGAAGCAGAGACACAAGGGCTTCCTGGAAGCACAGCCCCACACTCTGCAGCACAACATTGACAGAGCCTTCCTGCAGGCACTTTGCTCATTTGGCCACCTTACTCCTACATAGCCTTTTGAAGGGCCAGCAGCTTCCAATGCAAGTTTGATATTTTAATTGAATTGATACATACATTTGATGTGCCATCTCAAATCAGGTTACTTTGAATTGATTCACAAATTCATTAGATTGTGGGTATGCGCACACACTTTTTATCAGTTTAGCTGACTTCAATTCATAATTTGTATCAAATCAAGAATTGAAGCACATCCCATCAGCTCACTGCATCGAATCAAGAAAATTAACTGTATTTTGGGTGATTCGTACCTCTGTTCTTAATAGCTGTACTTCTGATGAAAATATTTCAGAGAATACTTTCTATAGGACTTTCCACTGAAGACTACAATTCATACTAAACTATTAAAGTAAATTGAAATCTGGTTTTGTACTCATTGCTAGGCAGCAAATGGGTACACATTTTTAATCAATTGTAGTTGATTAAACTAAACTGTAGTTTTCCTCCACTTCCTAGGCATTTTGATATAAAAAGGATCTCATCAAATGACACTTTGCTAATATACTATCAAATGTGGCGCTCAGGAAAATACACTTTGTAGCCAAGATTTTGGTTCATCCAAGGGGTGGGAAGCACAATATGGAGTATCAGCAAGGGGGAGACCTTGAGAGGCCTGAGGCAGGTGGGCTTGTACCTGTACGAGGACTTTACGGATCTCCCCCATCCCTGAATTTTACTTTACAATCCATGTATTCATTTAATAATTGCACTGCAGAGAGCAGGGATGGCAGTCATTACTTGAGGTAGTTTGTTTTAGTGTTGTCCCAAATTCCGACCCTAATGAAAAGGCTCCATTACAATTGTAACTTGAGCACTACCTCTACCCGATAATTGCACTTTCCTTCTAGAGTCTCCAATCAGCTCAATGTCCATTTCTAATACACATTGAGCAGTGGACTATTTTTATTAGAAGCTACAGACTATGTTTAATATTGTCATTTAACATAGGGGTGGGGAACTATGGCCCTTTTATGACTTATGGACTTCAATTCCCAGATTTTTGGGGGGACTGTTGCCTTCTGGCAGAAGATATATAACATTTAAAACTCGGACCACATGTTTTCTGAATAGTTTTTATCCCAGAGCTATAATTGCACTCAACAATGAACTAAAGGGCCACCATCAGTGAGCTGTTGGACAGCATTACTTGGTCTGTTGTGTGGATGTTTGGGTGGTTTAGGGGTGGGGAATTGTGGTGAGTGGGAGTATGTTTGGGGATTGTTATGTGTATTGGACCTGGTCTTTGGGTATTAAGTGAATTTCGTTGTATGGGTATACTGTGTATACACGTACAATGACAATAAAGTTACTATTCTTGCCTTAGGATCTTGCCCTTCTTTCTACTAAATCTTCTTTACAAGTGGTCGACTTACAACTGTTCATTTAGTGACCATTTAAAGAATTAATAACATTGAAAAAAGTGATTTATGTGACTATTTTTCACACAACTGTTGCAGCATCCCCTTGGTCACATGATCAAAATTCAGATGCTGGCCAACTGACTAATATTTATAATGATTCCAAGTTTCCTGGGTTCAACTGAACCCCTTTTGTGACAAGCAAAATCAGTGGGGAAGCCAGATTCATTTTACAACCATGTTACTAATTTAACAACTGCAGTGACTCACTTAACAATTGTAGCCAGAAGGGTCATAAAATGGGGGCAAAACTCACTTAATAAATGTCTCACTTAGCAATAGAAATTCGGGGCTCAAGGACTACCAGTACTAAGCGCTTGGAACTTCTTTACCAAATAGCCCAGGCTCTCTTAAACTAAACAAACCTCTTTAATGCCTATATGAAGTTTCCCCCCCATTCAACTGATTGTTTCATAGAAGCTGGCTCAGCTTTGAACCCTTAGAGACTTTCCCAATAAAAAGTATATGATCTATTTTTATTTTTTAATTTAAATGATTGACCCAAAAAATTCTGAACAGTTTATATTTAAACTGTGTAACAGAAAGCATTGGAGTTCCAATAGGTGACATTCTTTTATTGAAGGCATCCAAAGTGCATCATTGGGCTAATCTGACTGGATGGGTAGAAATCATGGCAGGTCCACAGGTAACCCAATCCTATGCTTTAGAAATGGAAACTCATATCTTGAATTACACCTGGTAGTCTACTGGCAAGCAGTGTAGCTTGCGAAGTGGATGTTATGGTCATATTAGAATGTGATTATTACCAATAATGTTGCTGCATTCTGGGTCAGCTGGGTCAGCTGTAGTTAGTTTTAAGACCAATCTTGTGTCCAATACATTGTAATAAGGTACATAGGTAACTATGATGTGACTGGGGCCTCTTAATTCCAAAGTGGGCAAAAGTGGTACACCAGATGAAGCTGTGGAACAGCTCTGAATCCAAGACACTGCCAATATTGTGCATTATAAAAAAAAGAAAAAAGAAAAAGAAATACTATCTAAAACTAAGGTTGGAAAGTCTTCAGAACTGGAAAGGAGCAGATACCTATAAGACTTGTCTTCGCAGGATTGAGCCTCAGTCTGTTCCTTCCTATCTAGACTTACATAGTCTCCACATATGGGACAAGACAGGACATTGAAAGCACCACTTAGCTGGTCAGGAGTTATGATTGTACAACTGATATCAACTGCATATTAATGATACTGAACCCCAAACTTTCCCCTGCAGTTTCATGTATTTATTGAGCAGGAAGGGAATATCAATCCCTAAGTCATCCTATGCTTCAGACAATTGGGTGCAATTTCTCTCCATCAAAATTGATTGGAACTGGTTTTTAAAAATGAGGAAAAGCAGCAGAACATCCTCCCAATTCCTCAGCTGGTCCACAAAATTGCTGTGATTGATAGAATAAAAAGGCAGGGGCTCCCACAGCAACTCTACGCAAGGCATTTAGGATCCTCTTATATGAAGGATATAGACTGCTATAAGTCCTTAGTTTCTTTCTACATTTGAGAACCCTGACTGGAATTGTCTGGAACAAATTGCCATATGGAGCCCAAGCAGGAGAGAATTGACTATTGCAGGAAAATTTCAGGATTCATGAGCATCTTCTCATGGAAAGATATGTAGATGGTGAGTGAAGCTACCAAAGATTACTAGAAGCAGTAGGCAGAAATAGATAATATAAACTCTCTCAACTTTTGTTTTCAAAATTCTTGAAAAATTACCAAAATTCTCAAATAAACATTTTTAATAAATGAAATTTTAAAAATAGCTTTATGTGCTACAATGGTCTTCTTAGCAATGGCAGTTATTACTGGCTTACGGTAATAACTATTTAATTATTTTGTATATAATTATATAATAACTATGTAATTAATTATAACTTGGTATTTTGGTGTTGTTGCTGTTAATATATTATTGTTGTCTTTGGGATAGTGACATTGTTCAGTGGATCGTATTCCTTCTTTTGAGAGCAGGGCATCGGAATTTCATTTTAATGGTTGTCATTATGCATGCAAGTAAATGACAGTAAAGGTTAGCTTAGCTTAGTTTACTTTATTGCATCCCATCTCATCTTGTCACCTTGCCCTGCCCTGCCCTGCCTTATCATCTTAATCTGTATATTTGATTTGAAGTATGCATGTTTTCATTCTTTGTAAGTGTATGCCACTAAGACCCAAAGTAACCACTTCAGGCATCTTCTCTTTATTGCCTCCCTTATGTTTTCTTCCTAAAAGAAATAAACAGAAATAATCACAGTATTATGGCTTAATTCTCAGAATTGCAATCTTGTAAAACATGGTAGTCCAACCTTTTGGTTTACCTGGGCCCATTGAGTCTTGTGTTTATATTGTCTATAAAATATATAATATAGTTAAAGAGCATAAATATCAACCTTCTTTTTTTAATGTTTTTATTATCTTGTGGAACCACATTATTAGCTATCCAGGGCACATGTGGCCTGTGGGCAGAGAGTTAACATGCTTGCTATAGAGGCTAATTAGTTAAGTGATTCGCAGAAATTGTCAACTCAGTTTCATATTATGCTGTTTAATCCAATAAATATTATAAGTGCATTAAACTCAAGTATTTGAAAAACAAGTGTTATTTTCATGCTATATAGACTGTGCAGCTGCAGCATCTGAAAAATATATCCCTGAATGTTGTACATACATTGTTTTTGATTGGAAGAATAATGCAGACTAGTTCAGCATGCTAAAGTGGTTTAGTTTTATATTTCTTAAATGTTCCTTCATGTGACACCTTTGGAAATAGAGAAACTTGAAAAAGCGGCTTCTGCTGTGTGGATATTGGGAGGGCACCTGTTCTTTGTAAAAAGCCAAACATTTCACTGAGCATTTCCATGCCTTAGGCTTAGAGTAGTTGTTTGGACCCCAGCCACACTCATCTCATGTTTCCAACACAATCACCCTAAAGCTAATTTTCCTTATTAAATACCTTGCTTGTCCCAAATTAAGTTTTCTGAAGGCAAACCTAAGTACTCCAGGAAAGGAATATATGCCGGGAATGACCATATGCAAAGCAAGTCTCTAATTGTCAGAATTAATTTAAGATCAAATTATATGCACTGAAGTATATGCAACAAATCCTGAATATTTTCCTGTTCTGAGACCATATGCCAAATAACAGCAGCAGTACCTCGTCATATAAAGAATCCAAATAGACAAATATTTGTACCTACTTTGCTTAGAAGAACAATCTAAAATTTTCCCATGTCTATTAGGCCCTTATAGCCTAATCCTGTGCTGGCAATTGCTTCCATGGTGAGATCATTAAGTAAATTATTTTAAGATCAAACAGCCTGTGCTGACAATAGGGTTCCATGTAAGGTAAATGCTTCAAAGCCCCCCTTGCTTCTCCCGCCTTTTCCTCCTCTCTCAAATTATAGCTCTATGGGCTATTCATCACTTCTCCATGGGGGCTTGCCCCACCATTACTTGGCTTTTTGCTGCAGGCTAAGGTAGCCCTCCTAATTGGCCTTTGTAACAAAACTGACCTGTGGACAGGATAAAGCTTGTTTTGGAGCTTTAGAATCTTTTTTTTCCCCCCAAGGTTAAAAACCGCACCAAAGCAATGATTACGTCACTATAAAAAGGAGTGAATGAATTTTTTCCGCTGCTGTTCTGCACATGTGAAAGAATGTGTGGATGTTGTGTTCAGGCCAGACAAAAGCTCCTTCAGGTAGCTGAACAAGACTATGCCCCTTCTCCCACCCCCCTTTTTTTTCGCTTTTGGCTTAAGGATAAGAAGGGATATATCATTTTCTTTATTTCTCTGAAGCCCCTCACGGTCAGGGTCCTTTGATCTTGGAGAAGAATAGTAGATGGGACAATTTAACTGCCCCATACAGGTGCAGGCAGTTCATCTGACAGGTTGTGGCTTTTCTTTCGGCTGCATTAGTTGTGTGCATACAAATGAGCTTCTTGACAGATTTGAGCAGCCAGGAACAAAACAACCCAAAAGCAGCAACAGCGCAAACTATAGACAAAAAGCCCAATACATCTGCAAGGAGGACATAAATTGAGATGGAATAAAGTCAGGTAAAGTCATTAAGTTTCCCCACTGTGAGTGATTTCTTTTTCTTTTTTTCTTTTTAACAGCTTAGAAAGACAGTTGGTGGCAAGGAAAATAAAAAGGAGTTGAAGCAAGTAAATAACACATGATGCAGACAATCGCCTCACAATTTAAAGCATCTCTTCTCTGAGTTATTTTAAAATAAATAACTCTTCGATGTGAGTGTGGTATGGTAGCACCTAAATTATATTGTCTATAACAAAAGAGTGAATGTAAAGGAAGAAGGAATGGAAAAGAAAGCATTTTCAAATCATATTTACTCAAACCAGCACTTTTTTCAAAGGATGATTATCTGTGAGGATTACCTTACATTTACAGTTATTCATGATTATGACTGGTGAAGTGAAAATATTGCCTTTTAGCTTTGTAAGCCTTCCCCTCCCCCCTGTTTTTCCCCCTCCTCTTTGCTCTAGTATTTCACTTATCTTAAGTGCTGTTAAAATAGCTTGGAGAAGAAGGATGCTACTTTTAGACAGGACTGATGATTGCCCATGAAATTGATGAAGTTCGTCTTGCCCAAATTTCTCATTCTTTATTTTTAGCTTTACAGTTCACGATTATGGGCAACATAATCGTTTGGGTTTTGACCCAAACTTAGCAATAAAAACAGATGTGCTATGAAGTAGAACAACGGTAAAGTTTTAAATCCTACCATGTTCTACCGGTTCCTCCAGTAATGTCTTGCCTTTAAAGATATCATCTTTATTGCTGAAACTAAAGCTCTCTCACCTACTGTTTTATGAAAGACAAGGCAGCTTATAATACAGAGGAATTTTCTATGCTTAAGAGTTGGAGGTTCAAAAAGAGTGACGTGTCTAAATTTCCAATACAAATGTTTTCTGAGGAAGAAAATGCACTATATAGGAACAGTGGAGGTTAATAGTTGCTATGATAACCATGTTCTAACAGAAATTGCAGGCATATGCATAAGAAGTCAGAAGTCATATTAAAATTGCAATGCTAAAAATAAGACCAAATTATGAACTTTATAAAAATCTTATTATATGTGCTAGATTTAGATCTAGATCAGTTTTTCTCAATCTTGGCCATTTTAAAATGGATGAAGTTCAACTACCATAATTCCTCAGCCAGCTATAGCTAAGGGAATCCTATGCATTTTTGTGCATAGAATATTCAACATATATAACATCAAAGTTCCAAAATTTTCTTTCAAGCTTTTTATCCATTAACCCTACAAGAAAAGTCTCTGGTTTTATCTTTTCATTTACTTTAAGAATCTTCTGTATTAAGATGCCAATTCTAATGCAGTATTTCTTTGCTTTCTCACATGGCCACCTAAGTGGTAAAAAGTTCCTTCTTTACATTTATATTTCCAACATTCATTTGAAATGCCTTTAGACATTCTTGACAATTTACCTGGTGTTAAATACCAACGGTACAGTGCATCATCTTATAAAACTTTTCTTTAAATTATAATTTAATGTAAATTTTAAACTTTTTGTTCATGTTTTCCCATTGTTCAAATATTATATTGTATACAAAGTTATTTGTCCATTGAATCATACAAAGCTTTACATGCTCATTCTTCAAATTCAATAGCAATTTATAAACCTTAGCAATAATATGTTCATCACTACCACACAATAATATTTCCAATTCATTTTTTGCAAAATCAAATCCACCACTCTTTTTGCCTAGTGTAAATCTTTTTTTCAATGGTAAATATATAAACCAATGTCAAACATGCCCTTCTAAATCCTACTCCTTTTTAGTTTTGATGATAAAAAGTAAAGGTAAAGGTTCCCCTCGCACATATGTGCTAATCGTTCCTGACTCTAGGGGGCAGTGCTCATCTCTGTTTCAAAGCAAAAGAGCCAGTGCTGTCTGAAGAGGTCTATGTAGTCATGTGGCCGGCATAACTAAATGCCAAAGGCACACGGAACACTGTTACCTTCCCACCAAAAGTGGCCCCTATTTTTCTACTTGCATTTTTTATATGCTTTCAAACTGCTAGGTTGGCAGAAGCTGGGACAAGTAACAGGAGTTCATGCCATTACATGGCACTCAGGATTCAAACCACTGAACTGCTGACCTTTTGATTGACAAGCTCAGCATCTTAGCAACTGAGCCACTGTGTCCCTAGTTTTGATGATAGGGTCACCATAATTAAAAGATTTTATTTGACCAGTCTACCAGTTTGCCATTTCTTTTCGAAAGAAAGCTTGGGGCAACACCCAAAGGGACATTTCAAAAGAACCTTACTTTAGATTTATTTCAAACTTTTAGGGTGACAAATCTAAAAAGTGATTATTGAAATCAACATTTATTTTAACCTTATCATACCATATGTGTCATTGGTTGTCCAGTTTTTTCTTGAAAATCTCCAAATGCAGTATCCACAACCCTGGGAGGCATGCTTTCGATTGATTAATTGTTCTCTATCAGAAAATTCTTCTGTATTTCCAGTTGGGTCTCCTCTAAGAACTTTCCACCCTTTGCTTCTTGTCCTTCCTTCAGGTGCTATGGAGATTAAATCGACTCTCTCTTACCTGTGGCAGGCCTCAGGTATTGGAAGATGGCTATCATGTCACCCCCTAAGCCTCCTGTTCATTAGTTAAATATACCTTGTTCCTTTAGCCATTTTTGTATGATTGTTTAAAATATTATCCTTTTGTTTGTATTTCATTATTGGATAATAATATATGCTATGAGATAACATAGTTTTGTGAAAGCAGCAACAGGTTTATGAGGGACCTAAAATGACATAACAGGTGAGTGTCACAATTGTTCTCCTACAGTTCTTTATGGATTGACTATATAATCGTTTTTGGCACTTCCAAATATACAGTTTTTTAAAATGGCTGCTACCTGCTCCATTTTATTTCCAGTTTTAGAAGTCTTTCCTTAGAAAAGCCATTTAAAGCATATTTGAAGATCAAATTTACATTATATAACAAACATTAACAGTAAGAGTATGCAACTGCACATGGAACAGAGCACAGACCTATTGTTTGTTATGCAAACAATAGACATGTTTTTCAGTAAAATGCCAACAAGGTCTGCATGTATTAGTATTAAATGGAATGTTCCTAAGATACTTAGGAATTTAACTTACTCATTGGCAGAGAGAATGTTTTATATTGGCAATGAATTGTCTAACAATTGTTTTAGTCATTCAGTAGGTGGCACTCTTCCCTACAAGCAAACACTATTCTAATTCTGTATCACTGTCTGACTTAACATACAGTTCACTCCACTTGTTCTGACCTTTGGGATAGTTGTAAGCAGGAACAGAAAAATAGTTGTAAATACTCTTTAAACAGGAACATACAAGCTGAGATCTTAATATTATGTATAGCATCGATTATGGCCTGCACTGATTAAGGTCCACAAAGTTCCTAGCAAATTGCAATTTCAATGTGCTGAAGGGGTACATTCTTAAGAAACTGATGCATAAATATATTAACTATTAAAGTAATTAATGGAATATATTAAATGTAAATGAAATTTCATTAAAATCAAGGCTAACTCAGCCTTCCATCCTTTCTAAGGTAGGTAAAATGAGGACCCAGATTATGGGGGCAATAAGCTGACTTTGTATAAATATACAAAAGTATGAAGGCTATTGCTTAACACATTGTAAGCCACCCTTCATCTCCAGAGAAGGGCAGCATATAAATCAAATATATATATATATATATATATATATATATATATATATGTATGTATGTGTGTGTTCTTTCTTTTCACCCATATACTATTAAGATTTACACAGGCTTTAATGACTGAGCATGTCCTTCTCCCCAAACATCCAAAGATTGGGGAAAAAATGGACCATGGCATTTTGCCCTGGCTTTGCAGTGGGTTGCTATTGGGAGTGCCCCACTCCCATTCACATCTTTATGCGCCCTTCCAGGACATAAAATAGGGCAAAAATATTGGGATATTTTCAAATGAAAGCAGGAGTAAATGATATGTTTGATATTCTGATATTCTGAAAGTCAAAAGGAGACCATCCATGATGAAGTGGCTCTCCTATTGCCCTTTAGAAGACTAGGAGATTTTGTCTCCTAAAATCCTTTTATGGTTTTCAGCCAAAAAGCTTTTTGAGAAAAGAAAGGACAGTCAAATAAAAATTATTACTTATGCTGACTTGCTTAATTTTTTTCAAGGAGAAAACCAGAAGAAAACTTGGAATTGGAAGGTTTTACATACAATTGGTTCCCTTATATTCAGCTAATGAAAGATTTAAATTAGTATAAGAAGAATTATGAATTTGAAAAGGATAAAACAAAATTTGATAGGGTTCTGTTCAAATAATGACCATATTATTACAAAAATGTATATGCTTTTATTGAAAATTGAAACAGTGGACAAACAAATTAAAGATTGTAAAATTAAAAAAGGATGAAAATTTTCAGGTATAATATACAGTTGGACCAATGGTAGAGTATGTGAAAGAAAGGATTGAAATTTACTTTGAAATATAATTTTAAACATATTTTTTATAAAATGACTATTATTGGTACATGTCACCAGACAAATTGTAAAAAATATATAAAGGAATTTCAAATATTTCTTGAAAATATAATCAGAAGAAATATTTTTCCATTTTTGGTGGAAATATTGGGATCAAATATGTATTTTGATTCAGTTTAAAAAGTGAATTTACAATGGAAACCATAGGCCCATTATTTAGTGCTTAATGGACAAAGAAATAGAGACATGTTATGAAACTTTGTTTTATATATGATAACAGCAGTGAGACTTTTATATGTAAAAGTGAGACTTGTATGTGCTCAAAAGTGGAAAGACTTACAAATACTTACAGTGGAAGAATAGAGGGGGAAATTGCTGGAATTGGTAGAGATGATAAAATTGACAATCTTTATGAAAGAAAAGATGTTTACAAATTTTATTTCTACCTGAAACCATTTTTAGACTTTTTTTTTTTTGCCAAAAACTGAAATAAATAAAAAGTTGATTTGGAGATTTGATGATTAGAATTTGGTGAAATTATGGAATTAATGTAGACAAATTTTAATTTTAGAGTAAGAGTTTGATTTACTTTTGACTTTATCTTTATCAAAGAAAGCCAATTTTTTCTTTTTTTTTTCTTTTCTTTTTTGCACTGGGAAACTTTGGCTATCCTAGACCAAGTTGAAACAGTAGAGAATTCCTAGAAGCCTGGCACTCTGACAAGTTATAGATTGTTATATATAGATATATATATATATCTATAACTGACAAGTTATAGACAAGTTATATATAGATATATCTATATCTATTTGTTTGTACTCTGCAAGCCAAAAGGGGAACAAGAAGTCCAAAACACCTCCCTACCAGCATAGATTAAGTCCAAGATTAATATTAGACCAAAGATCAACAAGTAAACAATATTCTACCCAAGGAACTGCCAAATAAGCCAACAGTGAACAGCCCAAACAAAGAACCAGCAAGGCCACTCCCACCAACACTGATAGGGCAAGCCAGGTGAATGTAAACTGAGAGCAAACCTTACCCCTTACTAATGATGACATTACCTAGCTTGGGTAATGAAATGCCTTCAAGAAAACAATCAAGCTACAAATATTCTCCTTTATTGGAATTTTAAGCATCATTTTTAGTGTATGTAGGGACAGCTTCAATGAGATTAGACAGATACTTGAAGGAGACTTAAGATCTGTTGGGTACCATAATAGATAGTATGTAGACTTTAAGCGTCTCACTGTATATGTTTTTTCTGAAGCATCCACCAACCATTTCTTTGTTTGTCTAAAATCTTTACATAAGGAGGAGTTAGTGTAACTTCAATACAACTCAATAAAGATACAGGTAGTCCTCGATTTACAATAATTTGCTTAGTTACAACGGCACTGAAAAAGTAACCTATGACCATTTTTTCACACTTATGATAATTGCAGCATCCCTATGTCACATGATCAAAATTCAATTGCTTGGCAATTGACTCATATTTATGACAGTTACAGTATTGTGCAGTCATGCTATCACCTTTTGCAATCTTCTGACAAACAAAGTTAATGAGGAAGCCAGATTCACTTAACAACTGTGTTACTAACTTAACAACTGCAATGATTCACTTAAAAAATGTGGTAACAAAGGTTGTAAAATGGAGCAAAGTTCACTTAACAAATGTCTCACTTAGCAACAGAAATTTTGGGCTCAATTGTGGTCACAAGTAAAGGACTAGCTATATATGAAATTCTGTTACATAGGTGCTCCAAGAAGTGCAATATACATATCATGGCTGCATAAGGCATGTAGAGCAAACTGTAATTTCGATGCATACCCATGAAGCATTGGATGAAATCTCTGTATGTAGTTACATTTTAGGATAATAATTTCTCAGGTTATGGTCTGCAAAGAGCTATTTGGTCACATGATTCTAGTTTTTCTCTTAGTTTCCTGCTGCTAAATTACATTGGAGTTCCTTCAAAAAATGCATTAAATACTTTCCAGCTATTACTTTTTATTCAAGTAAGCAATTGGTGTAGGTGCTACTACATTGTTATATGATAGTGAATGGGAGGGAGTTTGGCTCATTAGTCAATCCTCTTATTAAGGTATGATCGTATGGTGGGGGGGGGAAAGTTTGCTGAACCTCATTTTAAAACTACCTTCGGCAGCAAATATAATGAAGGTATTAATATCAGGTTTGCAATAACAGTTGAATAGATGCCAAAATGAGACTACTTATGATTTTTCTTTGAAACTACTTACATTCATTCTTTTAAAGTTGGCATTTACTAGGAATAAATTTATTAAAATATTGTGACTCAGAGCCCATAATAGCCAGCTGGAGTGTCTACAGAGCATGGTGGGGGGAAAAAATCAAGCATATATTGCCATACTGATTTTTTAAAAAAGGCAGAACTTAAATTATATCATTGTGGTCACACAATGTCTTTTTTAAACCACACTCTGCAGATTCTTTGCCAGGATTTTACTTTTTTTGAAAACACAGTTAATTGAGTTTGAACATGTTCTTTTCTTGCTCTGTCCCAGGTGATGAGAGCAGCATCAACTTTTCCTGAAAATATGCCTTTAATTCCTGTTTTAGTATTTGTGAGAGCCATATTGAGAGGATAGCCAGTGAAAAGCCACATTGTTGCTTTTCATTCTGTTTAAATTAATGAACACTATAAAGTACTATCATATAACTCTCATAAACTAGTACTGCATAATGGTATTTAGACAACTTGAGAAGAGTTCATCTCAAAGTTGTTACCTTCTTGTAATAATAAAATATTGATTTTTTAAAAAAACATATAAACCTCTTGCATGAAACTTTGTCAATATAATACTTTGCTGCTCACATTTGTAAATCAATGTGGTTGCCTGTTATTCTTTTATGATTAAATCCATCAAGTAATTTACTCACAGTATAAAATATATGTAATTTTCAACCTTAAAAAAAAGTTCTCACTATCAGATCTTTCCAATGAGAAGATGCATGTTCTTATGGGTTGACTAAACCTGTTCAATTTAAGAGGCTGAAATTGTTTATTATTGGAGGAGAACAGTGTTCCTACCAAAGGGCATCTTTTTCATTTGCCATTGAGTTAAGATCAACAAAACAGAGTAATACTGTTTAGCAGTATTGATTTGACAGCAACAAAATAATAGTTATAAAGTAACAGAGTACAAACATGATTCTTGTCTTGATTAGAGAGAGAGGAAAGAAAAAACAAAGTATCATTTGCATTTAGAGATTAATGCAAAATTTGATGAACACTTTATTCTCATAAAGTGTAAGAGCATTTAAGAGAAATCCCACTAAAATGCTATGTTCTAAGAATGCTGTACAACATTATATAAATAGGCTAGTTTCATTAATGATACCAAGTAAATATCAATATTATAATCTCAGAAATAATATATAATATAGTTTGAAGTTGATACATATACTAGAAGGCATCTAGGGACTACATTTTTATATATAATTTATGATCAAGCATATCAATTGGTGAGCTGAGGAAAGGAATATTAAGCGCATTATGTAAAATTGTGCAAATGATGTAATTTCATACAATTTATACAATTTGCATAATTCACGCAAATTTGCACAATGACATCATGACACATGGAACATGACTGGTTTTTCTTAATTTCTAAGAAATTTAATTGATCATGTTAGGATGACATTTGTTAACTTGTTTTTGGTTTGTTCTGAATTAATATATTTTGTTATCCAAAATTTTTACATATCATTTTGACTTGGCCTTTTTTTTTTTGGTTGACACTGAGAACATGATTCATTTTGCAGGTACTTTTAATTGGGTGGTCCGTGACTAAGTTTAGTATATGTCAACTTTTCAGCTGGTGGGAAAGTACTCTAGTAATTTTGATATTGATTACAATCTTGAATCTAAATGAAACTTAAAGTTAATAGTGAGATGATAAAAATCAGTATAAGCATAAACTAGATATCAAAGGTCTATGGAGATACTCAGTCATTCAGGTCATGGTTGTCCCAAAGGTGCTTTTTCAAGAGGCAATTGGACTTTCTGATTTTTCTTTGAAGACATTTTGCTTCTCACCCAAGAAGCTTCTTCAGCTCTTCAGAGCTGAAGCGTAATGTCATGAGCTGAAGAAAGTTCTTTCTATGAAAAGTGAAATGTCTTCAAAGAAAAACCAAAAAGTCCAGTTGCCTCTTGAAAAAGCACTTTTAAACTGCTGTAATTATAAATGGATACTAATTCTGTTAAATTAGATGGAATGAGAAGAAAGAAGACTTGCTTTCCTTGTATCCATTTGTTTAATGATTATGATAAGTGAGAGATGGAGTTGAATTTAGGGGATTTAAGCTGTATTTTATATTTTGTATTTGCTCTGGGAAGTTGGGGGGTGGTGGTTGGGGAGGGGGGAGAAAATGTATGTAAAATTTTTAAAACTTTTTCAATTAAAAAAAAGAAAAAGAAAAAGCACTTTTAGATATTAAAGGAACTCTTTCATAATATAGTACTATGACCCGAGTATTTTAGACCATACAAGAAAGACAACTGATTACATAATTATCAGCTTGCTAACAGAAATTTATTAATTAAAATGGATTCCTTGATTTACAAGAAATAAAACTATGTACCTTATATACTCGTGTATAAGCCGACCCGCATATAAGCTGACCCCCCCAATTTTACCCCCCAAAACTGGGAAAACTTGTTGACTCGCGTATAAGCCGGGGGTGGAAAATGCAGCGGCTACTGGTAAATTTCAAAATAAAAAAAGACTGGTCAAAAGTGCGAGGACCTGTCAGAAATCACTTTTTTCAGCCCTCTGGGTAGTCCTTTTGTGCACATGGACTACTCAGAGGGCTGAAAAAGTAATTTTTGACTGGTCCTCACACTTGTGACCAGTCCTCGAACTTACGACTGTCCTCACATTTTACGTTTTTGCCCTATCTTGTCACCATGGTGAAGAGAAGCAGTTGTGAAATGAGTGACATGGTTTTAAGAATGCTGCACGGGCATAAATGTGAGGATGGTCATAAGTGTGAGGACCAGTCAGAAGTTCGAGGACTGGTCACAAGTGTGAGGACCAGTCAAAAATAACTTTTTCAGCCCTCTGAGTAGTCCATGTGCACAAAAGGATTACTCAAAAGGCTGAAAAAAGTGATTTCTGACAGGTCCTCGCACTTTTGACCGATCTTCGCACTTATGACTGGTCATCATTTATGCCCATTGTAGCATTCTTAAAAATGGTGTCACTCATTTCACAACTGCTTCTCTTCACCATGGTGACAAGATAGGGCCAAAACGTAAAATGTGAGGACAGTCGTAAGTTCAAGGACTGGTCACAAGTGCGAGGACCAATCAAAAATAACTTTTTCAGCCCTCTGAGTAGTCCATGTGTATAAAAGGAGTCCATGTGCATAAAAGGAGAGGGAGGAAGAGAGGAGGAGAAGAAGAAAGGAAGAGGAAGTAGGGAGGAGAAGAAGGGGGGGGGAGAGAAAGTAAGAAGGAAAGAAAAGAGATGGTAGGTTTGAGGAGAAAGATTGCCGTACAATAAAAAAGATGAAAGGGAAGAAAACCAACCCCAAACACGTATAAAGATATTAAGATAAAGAATGAATTGTTAAACTTTAAAGAATAAAAGAGAACAAATATGAATAAATAGCAATAATTAGAAACACACATACAAACATACAATGTATTTTCTTTGAACAGAATATTTGGCCGGTTCACAAATTTAAACAGTGTTTAGTCATTTCACTTAAATTTACAATTTCTATATTTCCTTTTTGCCATATTTATTCCTCATCTATTTTTTAAAAAACCAATATTACCCTTCATCCTCATCTCTAATCTTAATCAAATTCAATTTTTTACTTCTATTATGTAATATTACAGTTGTTTAATACAAATTCAACATTTTAATATAAATCAATTAGTTATATAACTATCTTTTTTGTATATTAATCAATATGAACATGAATATTCCAATTATTTCCATGCAATCCAATTTCTTACAAATCAATTAATAATTGATTTATTATTATTTATCAATAATAATAAACCAAATAATTTCCCCCAATATTCTTCTAAACCACAACTTAACCATTTCTGCTTTCAACACAATATACAATTAATAATATCTCAATTATTACAATTCCCTATTTAAATAGAGCTTTTTTTGTGTGTGTGTTTTAAAATCTTGAACTCCCCTCTTGCCATTTGCCATAAATTTCCATTGTTCACACCAACCTTTTTTGATGAGGAAAAAGAAAAGAAATCTGCCTTAGCAAACAGCAAAGCCAACAAGCTGTTTTATTTTCGCTTTTGGTTTCAGCACAAGGAGAAAAAAAAATGTGCTCTTTGCAGCAGGCACCTTTTTGCAGCCGGCACCGATCTTCTCATTTGTTTTCTTTTAACCCTGATCAGCTGTAGGGGGGGCCTTTGAAGCCCTCCAGCAAGAATTTAAAGTTTTTTTTTCCTCTAGCCATCAGCTGGAACTCAGGAGGCAGTCCCAATAGATTGGGAGTGGGCGGGGTAAGCAAACCCCGTTCTCCCGCTGTTTCCTAGCTTGCAGGGAAAAAGTCATTTTTTTCATGACCCGCGTATAAGCCTGGGGGGCGTTTTTCAGCCTGAAAAACGGGCTGAAAAACTTGGCTTATATGCGAGTATATACGGTATCAATTCCAAAATACCGAATATGAACATTAAGAGGAAGGCATACGAATAAAATTTCCCCAAAAGCACTAATTTTTATTAATTAAAATTATCTGTTAATCAAAGCACCCAAACTGAATTAGTTCTTTATGAGTTTTCCTGAGAGTACATAAAGAGCAAAAACAGTTTTGTTTGAGAAATCTGATTTTTAAAAGTATTATCATGAATAGTGTGCAAATTCCACACACACTTTGAAAACATCATAGTTATTACTACATTCAATAGTGAAACAGTTGTTGAAAAGTAATATTTTTATCCAAAGGCATTTGCAGAGTGGTAAAGAATTAGAAAATTGGCAGACAGAATATTGTACAATACAGGTGAGATTTGTATCAAAAAGATTGTGATGTTACTGACTATGAGAGCCTCCCTTCCTGATCTCTGCTGCTGATTTTGTCCTCTCTATTCCATGCAACTTTAAAGTTCTATGCAACTTTAAATCAGTTCTACGTCTAAAACAACGTAGAACTACAAGTTCTTTGGGCATGCTCGCAGGAAATTAATTGTAGCACACTGCATCTAGAAGAAATCTTGCTGGAGAATATTAATATAATATATGTTAGACAACGAGGGGAACTATTCCTGTTCATTTTGAACAATGTTGGTGACATCACTGAGATGGACAGGATTAAAACTCTGCTATTTATTAAACAGATGGTTTGAAAGTTTGAAGGAGAGGTCTTTATATGTTGTAAAGCATTATTTCGCTTTTATATAGTTTAACCTCATCAAAGATCCCACTTTCAGATACTTTCCCATCAAATGTCAGCAGAATGATTTTGGCATTGAGTGGCCACTCCCAGTATAGAAATTTTACTGGAAGATTTCTTCCCCCTCTCCAAAAGGCACACACTTTTTACACTTCAGCTAAAGTAAAAATAGGAATTTGGTGATTAAGGATATAACAGAATAACAGAATTGGAAGGAACCTTGGAGGTCTTCTAGTCCAACCCTCTGCTCAGGCAGGAAACCCTTTGTCATTTCAGTCAAATGGTTGTTCAATCACTTCTTAAAACTTCCATTGTTGGGGCATTTACAACTTCTACAAATTGTTCCACTGGTTAATTGTTCTAACTGTCAGAAAATTCTTCTTAGTTCTAGGTTGCTTCTCTCCTTGTTTAGTTTCCATCCATTGCTTCTTTTCCTGCCTTCAGGTGAATAGCTTTGGAGAATAGCTTGACTCCCTCTTCTTTGTGGCAGTTCTTAGATATTGGATCATCCCTAGTTCTTCTTTTCATTAAACTAGACATACTCAATTCTTGCAACTATTCTTAGAAATATTAGGAGTTAACTTTTAATAGTTGGTCGGAGAAGAAATTTGCCTAAGTATTGTTTTGCACACTTTTGGAAATAATACAGCCTGACAATGTTCCCTGCTGATTGTTCATTTGTTCTTTGTGTACCTATTGACCATATAGAAATAGGTATGGTTTATAACCTGCATTAAGAATCGGAGGATCTTATTTCTCTCTGACGAACCATTTTCCTGATATTTTGGAAAATGTACTTGAAATTTTTCTGTCTTAATAGAGAGCCGCCCTTACCCCATACCAACAAAATGTAATGTTTCTGTACCCTCAACTATTTATGGGATGATCAAATATGAAAGTTTTGCTCAGATGGTTCCAATTTGGGAGGAAGGTATCACAGCCATTCCCTCCTTCTTTGC
The DNA here is from genome assembly GCA_012654045.1 of Ptyas mucosa. Classification (NCBI taxonomy): domain Eukaryota; kingdom Metazoa; phylum Chordata; class Lepidosauria; order Squamata; family Colubridae; genus Ptyas; species Ptyas mucosa. The sequence goes on from WNWU01013639.1 coordinate 8,780,934, forward strand.
TCAAACCAACAATAGTGTTTTTGGTTTTGACCAATCGCATGTTAGCTGCAGCATAGGAAACAATTTCCATGTTCAGGATTCACTTCTTAACATAAGTAGTTTAAATATATTGGAAAGAATGGATAGTGGCAGTGTGGGAAATAAATAATGTCATCAATTAGGCTGTCAAGCTATCTAAAGTATATCCTGGTGCAATGGAAAATAGTGAGGATAGAAAATTTATTCTAATCTTGGTTTCCTGATTCATGGGGGGAATCTATTGCTTGCTGTTCATCCACTGGTGTGGTTTGACTTGGAAATAATTTTGACATAAGGTAAAAGACCAATAGGGAACAATATATGTTTAGAAGTCTTAAACATGTACATAGAAGTCCTTCTAGACATTAATGATAGCAGGTGATGATTGATTGATAGACAATGTTTGCTTAGGATTTTTGAGAAATGGAATTCTGGATTAATATTAATAAATAAGTGCACCTATACAAATTAATGGTGCTGCTTGTTATTCATGGAAAACTGATTTTCTTAATTCTTTCTGAAGGGGCAACTCTCTTCCACCCTTCGTTGATAGCTGCTCATAATTGTCTTCAGCCAAGAATTCCAAGCCGGCTTCTAAAAACCTAGCCATTACTCAGTCTGTCATCTCATTACCCAGGCCAATAAAACCTAGTGGCCTTCCCTCTCCCTCTGTGAGCAATCTTGCTAATGGATACAACAGTGATCAAAAATAGCGGGTTGCATATAGGGAAGCTAGTTTTGCATACATCTTGCAAAGCCTAATAAATCGGAAGCTGAGGGGTGAATGTGTGTGTGTGTTTTAAATCTTCTTAAATGGCTTGAATGGCAGGGTTCTTGGAAAAACTAGGAAATAGTACAAGCTTGATTTCCTCCTAAAGACAATACTTTCCCCCAAGGCTGTTTCCAGTTACAGCCACTCAGGGCACCCACATCAAGCATGTATCACACAGATTCTGTCAGTTAGTTCTGGAGCCAGAAAATTGTTGTTTCAAATGTTACAGTACAGGAAAATCGCCTCTCTGCACTTGCTGCCAAAAAAATGACAGCTTAATTTATGCCATGCTGAAGCTACATTACAGAGCCATTCAGGCTGGCAGTTAAGTACACTCCATGCTCACATCTTTTTTCCCCATGGAAGTGCACTAGGGGGAAATAGAGGAACTGTAATAGGGACAATTGGCTGCAGTATTTTCTGTGTCAGTGGAACAAAATACAGGTGAAATGGTTATCAGCCAAAAAAATAATTACTAGAGGTGCTTGATTGAATTGGTATGCATGAAATAGATTATGGAGCAGTTTGTTTGTGTCAAGTCCCTGCATTTTATGTGGAAAAAAGGACTGGCCATATTATCATGGCATTGAAAATGATGCTATATCCTTGGTTCAAGAGCTTCAAAACTCATGTTTATATTTCCTGAAATTAAAAATCTGACAGCATTAGAGCATAGTTGTGCGTTAGTATGAATCAGCAAGGATTACCTTTTAGGAGACATTAAAAATGTATTTTAGTTTTAAAAGTGGCAACCAAATTCTATCCAATTATCTCCCAGGTTGTACTGAAAAATTGCTATGGTGTGGTTAGGGCAAAGAGTAAACTCTTTCATACCAGGATGGCCATCAGCCATATATTTTGGCAATATGTGAATAGCTGAATTGAGGATTAACTTGTGATATTCCTTTCCTTAGTTGCCAACTTTATTTATATGAATTCTATAATGATTTTTTCTCAGGGATTTCTTGATCTTAAATGAGAAGTTAGTATATCAATAAACAATTCATTTTTATGAATTCGGCAAGGATGAAGCAAGCAAAATGTTTTGAACTTGTTTTATATTATTTTATTCTACTATAATGCTCCTTGTCTAATATATGTGTGTGTGTGTGTGTGTGTGTGTGTGTGTGTGTGTGTTTTCTGAGGTTTTCGCGGGTGTTTGTATGTAGGTCTTTGGTTATTCGGGTTTTCTCCTGCATAAAATTAGAAGTGTCTTGGCTACGTTTCGATGAGGTCTCATTCGTCATCTTCAGGCTGATGTTCTCGGCTTCGTGCTTCCAGGAGAAATGTGTGATCGCGGCTGTTTCTTCCTTTTAACTGCCAGTGGGGGTGTGAACTGATTGGGTGGGAGCATGGCTGTGTTCTGATTGGGTGGAGGGATGTTCTGATTGTTTGGGGGCTTGGCTGTACTCTGATTGGCTTGGGGTGTGTTCTGTTTAGGTGGGGGCTTGGTTGTCAATAAGGGCAGGTTTAAGTTCTGGTCTTTTTAAAGTCAATTTAAACCTTAAAGCCACAGGACATGAAATTGACCATGAACGCGAAGCCAAACAACAGCAACGCTGCTCACCAGCTCAAATCCCCCTGCAACTCAGACTAACCCGAGCACAACCAAGCCCCCACCCAAACAGAACACACTCCCAGCCAATCAGAGCACAGCCAAGCCCCCAACCAATCAGCATACACCTCCACCCAATCAGAACACAGCCAAACTCCCACCCAATCAGAACACAACCCCACTAGCAGTTAAAAGGAAGAAACAGCTGAGATCACACATTGCTCCTAGAAGCACGAAGCCAAAAACACCACCTGAAGATGACGAATGAGACTTTGTCAAAACGTCGCCAAGACACTTCCAATTTTACGCAGGAGAAAACCCGAATAACCAAAGACCTACATGCAAACACCCATGAAAACTCAGAAAACAAATGTGTGTGTGTGTGTGTGTGTGTGTAGGTGTTGCTGTTGTTTGGTTTCACATTCATGGTCGTGCCACATCTTCGTGGTGGGTGTCAGTTTACTTCATGTATGGATTGGAGGGGTTTAAAGTGGCCAATGATGCAGCTGTGGTCTGGCTTCTGGTCTGGGTCATGCCTCATCATCGGTGTGGGTCTGGGTTTGCTTTTTGCGTGGAAGTGTGGTGGTGATATCCTGTGTGGTTTTCGTGAGTGTGGGTCTGGTGTCATTCTTTGTGTTAGGGACTCGTTTGTCAATAAGGGCGGGTTTCCAAATGGCTGGTAGGCGGGAGGTATCATCTCGTTTATTCATGCTGTGTGGAAGTTTTTCTATCTAGATGACTTCTCTGATTATTCTGTTGTTAAAGTGTTCAGTTTTGGCGATAGTTCTGGTCTTTTTAAAGTCAATTTCATGTCCTGTGGCTTTAAGGTGTTGGACCAGGGAAGAAGTTGGTTCCTCTTTTCTGACTGAATTCTTGTGTTCTTCAATGCATGCACTTATTCTTCTGTTGGTTTGTCTGATGTATGTGGTGGGGCACGTGGTGCATGGGATTTCATATATTCCTTGGTTTTCTAATTCAATTTTGTCTTTGGGGTTTCTTAGGAAGGTGGAAATTTTTTGGTTTGTGCAGAATGCTGTCTTGATGTTGTGTTTGTGGAGGATCTTGCTAATTCTGTCTGTGGTGCCTTTTATGTATGGGAGGAGGGCTTTGCCGTTTTCTTGTTCTCTGTCTTGGATTTTAGTGGGGGTATCTTTTTGGATTAGGTTGGTAATCTTATTTCTTTGGAATCCATTGGATGTTAGTACGTTAGTGAGAGTGTGTAGTTCGGTTTTTAGGTGCAATCAGAGCACAGCCAAGCCCCCATCCAATCAGAGCACAGCCAGGCCCCCAACCAATCAAAGCACACCTCCACCCAATCAGAACACAGCCATGGTCCCACCCAATCAGCTCACACCCCCACTGGCAGTTAAAAGGAACTGACAGTTAACTGACAGTTAAAAGGAAGAAACAGCTGCGATCACACATTGCTCCTAGAAGCACGAAGCTGAAAACACCAGTCTGAAGATGACGAATGAGACTTCATCGAAACATCGCCAAGACACTTCCAATTTTACATAGTAGAAAACCCGAATAACCAAAAACATGTGTGTATGTGTAGTAATGTGAATATCCTACTATTGACTAATAAATAGAAATGATGGGATAGAGAACTACAAAAGCAAAATATGTAAATCAATACAAAATGCTGTAAAATTACCATTAATGTTATGTAATGTTCAATATGTCATATCTTGGCATGTTTTGTTTTTATATGTGTGTGATTGTTTTTATGTTGTTTTTAAAGACAAACTGTTTAATAAAAATTATTTTAAAAAAAGAATTTAGATACTCGTTTGCTCTAGAAAATATCTCTCAATCAATTGTGATTTAAAATGAAATAAGTGAAAAGAATAAAAAAATGGAAAATAGTAATAGAAGGTTTACCCTTACATAATAGTTCCCTCAGCATATACTCAGTTTTAACACGATACATATTGTATTTTTAAACATTGACTTGATATTCAATCCTTATTTCTCTACCAGCTAATTCATTGGTAGAAAGAGATCAAGAAGAAAATAGCTAAGGGTGCCCAAATTTCCTTAAAGTCTGGGTCATTGTCGCAATCAGAAAATACAAGAGTTTCTCAGCAAGAAAGCTATTTATTACCACTGATCTCCAGGAAATTCTATCTGAAGGATCTCATTCTGCTAAATGGCAGAACTTACAGAAGCACATCTGAAAGCAGCATTATTTAAACATAAAAACACAGTATCTATATATATAGGGATAGCTACAATAGAATACTGTGTTGTGGCTGTCGTGACATAGTGGTTAGAAGGCAATGCTGCAGGGCTAACTCACTGCTCACTCCAGGGGTTCAATTCTGAGCTGCTCAAGGTTGACTCAGTCTTCCATCCTTCCGAGGTTGATAAAATGAGGACCCAGATTGTTGGGGACAATATGCTGACGCTGTAACTGCTTAGAGAGGGCTGTAAAGTACTATGAAGTCTAAGTACTATTGTTATAGGAGGGACATGGTGGCTCAGTGGCTAAGATGCTGAACTTGTCGATCAAAAGGTCGTCCGCCTTGAATCACCATGTGCGAATAGGCAGCAATATAAATTTTCTAAAAAATAAATGAAATGTATACATAAAGAATCTCTCAATTTATCTTCATTTTTAGGTGTGTTGAAATAAATAGGGTCAGATGAGAAAACCAACCACAAGCACCCAGAATTACCAGATGAATTGCTATCTGGACAACTGCAGACAGAGAAAGTTGGTTCCACCCAGTAATCAGGAGCCATAACTGCCCCTGGTCTTGGATGATGAAGGAACTGAGCTGTTACCTCCTCCTAGTTCAAGGATTCACTGTAAAGAAGAGAGCAGAACAAAGGCACTTTGCAAGATTCTCACAAGAAAGGAACTTTGTCGTTCCAAATGAGCAACACTGGGATTGCTTCCATTTAAACAAAGCAGCAAGCTCAAGCCCTCTGGGACAACAACCATTTGCTAACCTAAGCTCTGTCTTGCCTTCCATTTTGAACTCTTGCAACTGTGACTCTGGAACAGGACTGGTTGATGACTCTGCTATGATATTTCAACCTTGAAGTTTGTCTGATCACTCTTAAGCCTGCTATTTTGGATTTAGATTCTCTCTCAAGGCAGATTTATTAGACCAGTGATGGTGAACCTATGGCACATGTGTCAGAGGTGGCACCCAGAGCCCTCTCTTTGGGCCCGCGCACCGTCGGCAGCTACTCTTCTGGTTTCCGGTGCGTGCATGCACGCCAGCCAGCTGGTCTTCGTGTGTGCCAGAGTGCCGGAAACCTGAACACCAGCTGGCTGGTGCTCATGTGCACACCAGCCATCTGGTCTTCAGGTTTCCGGCTCTCCGTCATGTGCGAAGAAAATGAAAAAAACAAAAAGTTGAAGTTAATGCTTTATTATACTGCAACAGACGGAATCAGAAATCAATGCTTCTTTTTCCCAACCCTTCCTCACTTCTCTTTCCCCCCACTTTCCCCCACTGCTTTCCTATTTACTTTTGTAAATAGTTTTGTATCTTATAATTAATAAAATGTTTGCTGAAGACAGGACAGAGGTCATACATGCTCAAAATTACATGAGGTGCTTCATTCTGGAACAACTGTAGTTTCTGAGTGGTCAAGGGCAGCCTCATGGAAAACACACTGAAGTAGTAGAAATGATTAAGACATTAAGACAGGAGAATGGCTCCTACTCCAGAAGAGATAATAGTTGATACGCCAGGTTAAACTGTGCTTTAAGCAAGAGCTGTGGGTTTAGAACAATAACTAGTTTGTAATCAGGGAGAATAATAACCCCATCCAGATTCTAGATGGAATGTTCTTTGAGACAAAGAATTTCTGAATCTACAACCACTTCATCTTGCTGGAATTGGCCCGAGTTGGGTTTTTTTTCTTCATCCACATCTCAGATACGATTGCTACAATTTTGACACTTGCTAACTTTTATAAGGTCTTTGAGTGATATAACCTCCTTAAATTCATTAAGAGTGTCTGTTCATTGTTCAGCATGCTCCTTTGTTACCCTAATTTTGGCCTTTCCCCTCCTCTTTTGTTCATGCTGCTATTGTACCCCAGTTTTCATTCTTTATAATGGCTGAAGTTCAATTTTTTTTTCTTTTTCTCTTTGAGCTTACTGGCTAACTTGCACTGGGTCAAAAGCCAATGACAACATGGAACAATGAGTGAATGTCCAGGTGAACCAGATCTGTCAGAAGCACATGTAACAAATGCTTTTTGCCACCTGTTCTTGAAATCTGATCTTAAGTTGATTTTTTGCCACCACTGACAGCAAGCCAGATGGCATTGGTGTTTGTAGTCAATGGCAGTTTGCCACCACAAGATAGATTATTATCCTTTTCATCCAGTTTGACCTAGCTGGGACCTTCAACTTTGTCTCAGTCTTTGCTTTTGCATTCTTCAGAGACCAAACAAAATGTTCATGTTTTCATTCAGTTGCCAGCATTTTACGTACATCCTACTTTTTTATGATTTATAGAAAAAAATAACTTTCGTTAAAGTTAAAAATAAAAGGAATGATTATTTATTTCTTAATAAAAATGTTTTTATGTTACATTTACTAGACTTAGCTAAACAGAAAACAGTAAAGATAAGCAATTTAATTAAGAATTTTACTAATAATTGCATAACGACAGTAAGCTAATAATAATAAATAATAATAACAATTTGAGCTAAAATTCACCATGAAAAAATAATAGTTTCTTTGTGCCTTGTGATAAATTGCTTTATGAATTAATTTGTTTAATTATTTGCCTAAGATATAAATTATGTGTGCTATTTTTGACAGATGAATGCCAAATATTTTAAATAATTCTATTACAGGGCAATCAAATTTGAAAGATATTATCTTCCATTGAATTATGTATTTATACAATTAAACCATTTGTTTATACATGTCCTAGGCTCATAATAAATAATATGAGATGGCTAGTAGCCATGTTTGTGTGCAAAAATAAAATATGTCTGCCAAATGATAGTGTTGATGCTGTTGAATTATAGGCAAATAAATGAGGAGATTAATAATCTATTCTCTGTGACCTCACTAGATGATCAGTCGTGTCAGTTTTATGGAAGTTTTTAATCAGAAGCACACACTATGGCTTCTTCCTCTTTGTAATGGCAAGCCTCTTCCTTTTTGTACTGATAACATTCTCAAAGACTCTTCCCATCCTGCTTACAATCTTTTTGGACTGTTGCCTTCTAGAAGAAGATATAGAACAATTAAAACTCAGACCACACGTTTTCTGAATAGTTTTTATCCCAGAGCTATAAGTGCACTTAACAATGAACTAAAGGGCCACCATCAGTGAACTGTTGGACAGTATTACTTGGTCTGTTGTGTGGATGTTTGGGTGGTTTAGGGGTGGGGAATTGTGGTGGGTGGAAGTGTGTTTGGGGATTGTTATGTGTGTTGGACCTGGTCTTTGGGTGTTAAGTGAATTTTGTTGTATGGATATACTGTGTATACACATACAATGAAAATAAAGTTATTATTATTATTAATAAGGAAATTTATAGAATTATTTCTGAATATTATATCTATTCCTAGCTGTAATATATCTGTACCTTTTCTTCCTAACATTCTCCTGCAAGTGCAATATCCACTTTTTTTGGTCAAGCATTATGGTGATTCATGGATTGCAACAAGAATTGATCAACCACCTTGTTGCCCAAGCCTGGCATTGGGGTTGGACCAAAGTAGTTCTCATGTAGTACCATGTTTCCCCAAAAATAAGACCCTATCTTATATTTTTTTTGAACTCTGAAATAAGCACTTGGCCTTATGGCCATGCGCTCATTAGGCTTATTATTAGGGGATGTCTTATTTTGGGGGAAACAGGGTATCTCTCTAATCATTTAGTAATCTCCGTAACATTTGACCAATTTAAGTTTGGTTACCACTTGTGATTGTAATCAAAATATGGATACTTGCTGATTTTTAACAAAACTGATTTTTCTTAACACTGCTTGTCCTCAAACTCTATTTCATAATTATCAATAATGTAAAAAGCTTGTTTTATTTTGTTTAATACACACACACACACACACACACACACACACACAAACACACACAGGTTTTCTATTGAAGCAACCTGGTCTTCCCAAATATGGGAAGAAGCATACTGCTTCCTTTCGCCTTTCAGCCCCAATCCAGGAGCCCTCAGGCAGTCGCTTTCACAACAAACTATTTTGCAAATTTATATTTATTGACAAAGTCTCCCTTTATTTCTTTGCCAATAAATATAAATTTGATATATATATAAATCTGTGTGGTTGTTAGAAGTCAAAAATGACTTGATTGTACATAATCAGTCAGTCAATTATTTACCAGATCCAAATTTGTGTAAAAGATTCCAGGTACAATCCTCACTAAATTGATAAACAATGGACGGTACCATTTCAATATGCAAATAAGATTATGTCATATTTTGCTATATGGAGGTACAATTTTCACATTTTCCTACTCAACAAATGAATCTAACCCAAATCTGCATTCAGGTTAAATGTATGTCCTGTTCTGTCCAAACCAGCAAATAATCTGGCTCAATCCATCACATTAACTAGGAAAGATCACATGACTATTGCTCCTAAATTAACAACAGCAATAATGCTGGAGAATCTCCAAATATAGATCATTATGTACATACATCATTCTATCATACTGTCTCATTTAGGATAGTAATGTTCCAAAATGCAGAAAAGCAGGAATAAGTAGTAAGCCAAAGCCATTAAAGAGATGGTCATGGCCCAGGAAATGGCACAATTGTTGCAAAACACAAAGTTGAGCAAAGTCTTGCTATCTGCTTCTTGATCAGGAGTTGAAAGTCTACAAGATACCCCATCCCCCCAGATTGTGCACCAAGTCTGTCAGGGGAAGTGCTACCCATCCAAGACCGAAGAGGGTAAACTCATTTTAAGATTTCATATACATGCAGACTATGTAACTTTCGTTTTTTCCCCCTTTTTCTCTTTAGGCAAACTACTGATCATGAAGGCTCAATCAAGACTGTTCCAAATAATTTTTTTGTTTTTCTTATGCATACTATGTCTTATTTTGTTTTAAGGAATATGTACCAATGAATATTATGTCATGCAATATTAAAACTGCAAAAAAAGAGGCTTTGATTGCTATTATTCAGTTGTAATCATGAATTGCTTTTGTTACTTTGCCTGCAATTTTCTGCAAAACTTTTATTTTAAAATGTATGTATTTATTTAAAATTGACTTATTTGTTTATCTTAATTAAAAGGCTTTGACTTAAGGACACTCCAATATTTAAGTTTCAATAAGACTGATAGGCACCACAATAAGCAATTAAAAATAAAATAAAAATTTCAGATAGAAAGAATTGATACAATCTGCATTTATAAAGACAGGATAATACTAATGGAGCATATTTATAATGTAATGTAGTTATAGTTATTTAAATGTGTATATTATATTTATAATATATTTATATTTATAAAATATTTATAATAGAGAGCCAGTTCGGTGTAATGGTTAAGACCTTAAACTAGAAAGCAAGAAACTGAGTTCAAGTCCTGCCTTATTCATTTAAATCAACTTGGTGATTGGAGCCAATCCTTCTTTCTTAGCAGGATTGTTGTGTTTTGGGGAAAATAAGGGGAGATAGGAGTATCAGGTATGTTTGTTGCTTTGAGCTGTTTACTAAAAACAAAAACAAAGGCACAATATAAATAAAATAAGGTAAAATAAATATTTCTAGGAACAGATATGTACTGTTCCTCAAACTCTGGCTTTACATCTTGATGATGAACATAGTCTAGTTAATATTAACCACAATGGTGTAGAAATAATAGCTAACATAATTAATCTGTCAACCAAAGAATAAGAAGAGTGGGGAAAATACGGATAGATCACATGCTCTAATCCAAATGCTTTAACCTAAGCAGAACATTTCATGTTTATTGTTTTCTGTATTGAGTTCATACATTATATTAAAACATAAGTTGGTCTAATATTCGGGGAGAGGGGCTTAATGTTCAGTATGAATTAAGCTAATAGGTTTTTTCTTCAATAAATACATGAGAACATAGCCCCAATAACATTGATAATAGTTATACATATATACACTTACAACCAACTGTAGATTGACAGAATTGACAGTCCAGTTTTAAGCAACATGGATAGTGTCCCAGAGCCACGGAAATAATTTGTACTTCATCCCTTCACCTAGTTGTTAGTAATTACAAAAAACTATGTCATAATAAAATTATTAATCTTTATTATGTCATAGGTTTATGTTATGATGTTATGATGTTTTAAGGCTGTATTGCTTTTTTCATAAGCCCTTCATTATTAAAGCTTATCAGAGGTATGATACAATTTAGAAACAATATCAACACACATGGCATTGGGCAGGAACCGATTTTGATGGCACCATTAGTTCCAAGGCTGCTGAAAGAGGTTTTTTTATGGCAGATTTTGCCATTGCTTAATAACACTTCAGACATCTGACCTATTGAATGCTGTGTCCTGATGTTACTCTAATCAAAACATGTTGGCCACATGAATATTTGTGAAACATACAGATGACAGCTTCACTGTATGCATTCAGGATAAACTATCTCTTCAAATGAATGACATCAATGTAATCTCTCTGAATTCAGCAAACTATAAGTCATGTCAGCTAGGTTCCACCAACTTTACAACACTGTAAGACCCTAATCAATCTCACAGTCATGTTTTTAATCCCAAATGTTTAACCTTGCCCATTTACAATGTCATGCCTTGAAATTCACATAGCAATATAGACACATTTTCTTTCTTGAAAATTGACCTTAGTAGTTTTTGTACTTGCTGACTAATAAAGAATGTTGTGGTTCAAACAAATTTCACCCATTTTGCATATGAAATATTATTTGCTTGAGCATATGAAATCTAAGATAATATAATATCTGCTTTCACTAAAATTTAGAAAAGTTTAGATCATCTGTTCAGATCATTATTGATACCACATCAATACTTCTCAAGTAACTTGGGGAAAAATTACATTGACCAAAAAATAAAGTTATATTAACAGAATAAGATGCAAGGAAGTGCAACTCAAAAACATAGTCCATAAGACAAGAAGGGGAAATGAGGCATCTGTGGCTTTTGGGACAGAAATGGTATCTGAGGCAATTGTATGCAGTTATTATGGTGCATTAGTTGGGTAAGCAGAAAAACTACTCCATGGAGCTGGAGTGTCAGAGGTATAGCAGTTTTTTCCCCATTTGAAAATACTACTTTCCTCATCATTTAAGGCAGAATAGATCTGCCTTAAAAAAATCTACTATGCTCATGGACATTCTCACAGTACAAAGCATGACATCTTCCAGGGATGCCTAAAAGTGGGGTCCCAAAAAAGTCAAGATGGCCACCATGACAACATGAATAAAGACCACTCCATTTTGGGGCAGGATTTGGATTATGTTGTCATGGCAGCCATTTATACTCCTGTACACGTCTGCTAGTTCCATTGCAGAACATATGTTTTTCTCTATTAAAGGGGAAATATAAACTATAATCAAGCAATAGTTTAAAAATTATTTCTGTCAACTCTTCATGGAGTTAAACCAAATAATAACCAAATTCATTTGGCAGGGGAAAAAGCCATGGATTAAAAAAAAGATGATGCAAGAGACGAAAGAAAGGGGAGGTCTGGGCCTACCATGCTGGGAGAACTACTACTCAGCAGCACTGTTAGTCTGGGTAAAAGAATGGATTACTTTCAGCAATAATCGCCTTCTTAAGATAGAAAGTTATGACCTTCAACAGGCCTGGCATATGGCACTATGGTGAGATAATACCCCACAAAGTAAATGGTTTACCAGATATTATATAAGAAATATTTTAATCCGAAACTGGGAAAAAGTTAGCAAAAAATACTATATTAAAACACCGTGCTGGATATCACCCTTGGAAGCACTGACATACCCTAAACTCTATAACCCTACTAAAAATTAACATATAAGGATTTGCTGAACGCACAAAGAAAATTAAAATCTAAACAGGAATTGAACTCCCAAGGATTACAAGTGGATTGGTGGAACTATTTACAGATTCAGTCTAAATTTAGAAAAGACTGAGATAGGAAAAGTATAAATGTTGATCTACAAGAATTAGACAAAATTTTGATGGGCCAAGAAAAAGGCATGATTTCGAAAAGTTACAAATTACTGATGAGATTAGAGGTAGGGGATGAGATAATCAAAAATACAATGATTGCCTGGGGAAAAAACTTTGTTATTCAATTCATTTAGATAAATGGCAAGAAATTTGGTGGGGGAACATGAAATTAGTAGTTTCTACGGCATATAAAGAAAACATTTATAAGATGATATATACTGTAGGTGGCATCTCTCCCCCGATAGGCTAGCTAAAATGTTCACTGGACAATCTGCTGAATGCTGGAAGTGTGGGCTGGAGCATGGCACCTATTACCACCAATAGTGGACATGCCCGGAAACAGTAAAGTTTTTGGGGAAAATTATAAAATGGCTTAATGAAATTTTAAATCAAAAGTCCGAATGGCCATCAGAGACATGCTTGCTCGGCTCCAAACCAGAAAATATTAAAAAAGACTCTTGGTACCTTGCTGTACACATCGCCACAGTGGCAAGATTGACATACGCTCAAATGTGGAAAAATAAAAATACCCCATCAGAGGAAGCAATTATAAAGAAGATTTTAGAATGTGCGGAAGCAGATAAATTGACGAAAAAACTAAAAGATAGAGACCAAACACAAACATGGTTATCCTGGAAAAAATTTTATACTTGGCTAACGAAGAGGAAATCAACCCAAAATAGATGAGGAATTGTAGTTATTGAGGAATCTATACTAAACAAGTAAAGTGAGGTCGGATAGACCTAATTGACTTATAAAGAGATATACCCTATATACTCGTGTATAAGCCGACCCGAATATAAGCCGAGGTACCTAATTTTACCACAAAAAACTGGGGAAACTTATTGACTCGAGTATAAGCCTAGGGTGGGAAATGCAGCAGCTACTGGTAAATTTCAAAATAAAAATAGATACCAATAAAATTAAATTAATTGAGGCATCAGTAGGTTAAATGTCTTTGATATTCAAAGAAAAACAGTAAACTAGCTCTGTAAGTGGAAAAAAGGATCAACAAAAACAATATGGTATCAACAATAACTTTAAAAGTACTGTATATGAGCTGGGTAGCTATATAAATTTGTTTAATAAATACAATGGGAAAGGTCTTTGGGGATTCTAGAATTTACATGGCACTAATTGGATTAGTGGACCCTCCCCATGCCCCATTTTACCTTTAGCAAGCCTTCCTGCAGCCAAAACGGTTGCAGGAAAAAGGCATTTTTCCTCACTCGAGTATAAGCCGAGGGGGGCTTTTTTCAGCATAAAAAATGTGCTGGAAAAACTCGGCTTATACTCGAGTATATACGGTAAATTGTTCTGTCACCCCCGGAATATAATTTAGATATATTGTACCAAATACTAGGCTATTAAGGTACAATTTGTAGATATGTATCTTATTTGTTGTATTGTTTTGTATGTTATTTATATGGTGTGTTGTTTTCTTGGTTTTTTTAATGGAAAATGTAAATAAAGAGTATTTTTTTTTAAAAAAATTATTTCTGTCAACAAAACCAAAGGAGCATGTTGCATGTTGATGGGTTTATTCAATATAATACAGTTATTGATTTAATCTGAAATTCCAGCAAATTGGTCAAATCATTTCTAGTTTCTTTCCCATAAAGTCTGTAAAACAAGCATATGTGCCTATTGACTTATTTCATAAACTATCGTACTAATGCAGCAATAGCAGCAGTCAGAAGTTTGTTTCCCAGTGCTAAAGGATGTTGCCTCACATATTCATGCTGATGAGAAGAAGGCTAATGAGAAAAGGAATGATTGTGACAAGCAATTATGTCACCTATATGAATGGCTTAATTTGCTAAATTAGCCACTTTGATAATTATGACATCTCATTTGTCTTTAATTCCATGAGCTCCGAAGTTTACCTTTGATTTTGTTCCTCCTCAGTCAGGTAAGAGCCTTTGATAAGCCAAGGGTCTATTATGTGACTAGGAGAAGATGAAGAAAGGGGGGCAGAACCCCCCTGAATTTCAGTCTGATTCTGTCTGCTCATCTGCTTGAGCCAGAGCAAATAACACTCTTGACAAGTGCTCTCCAAACAGGGTTTTCACTCCTTCTGTGCACACTAACTATCCAAAACAAGAGGAGAGAAGTTTGCTAAGCAAATTAATAATGTAAACAAGGCTGTGAGGGGGGAACTGTCTCGCCTGCTTAAGAGTGAAGGCAAACAAACTGAGCTGAAGGACTTTTCAAGCCATTTTCAACAGCCTTCAGCATGCAGACAATTAGCATGTTAATTACATTCGCCTTTTACTCAATTAAAGCATTTCTAGGATTCACACAGCATCAATGGCAATCTGCCTTGTTTTAATTATTTTGACTTGGTTTGTATTTATTATATCTGGAACACACGTACAGAGTTAGATCTATCTATTGAGAAAAAGGAGGGACAGGGGAAGGTAATTTCCTTGACAAACATTTCATATCTGAAGTAGCAATGTTTGTTTGTTTTTTAAATGATCCTTCAATGTGTAATCAAAGAATCTTGAGTAAAAGAACACGGGAAGTCAAAAAATTGCTTCATGAATAAAACTGAATGCTGAAAAATAATAATCCAGTTTGGTTGCCAGCTTGTGGGTTTTAATTCAGCCTTAGACAGGAAAGCTGGTTGTGTGAGCTTGGACCAGTTACTCTCTCTCCAGTACTCTCACAGGGCTGTTGTAGGGAAAATAAAAGGAGGAGGATGTATATCTGTGGATCAGGGAAAACTAAATCTGCTGCATTTCCTGGGAAAAATACGAAGGTTTTCATCCTCTCCCCACCCCACCAAGACAATGAACATGGTAAGAGTTTCCTTCTCTTCTTTACCAATGCTCAGAATGTTTCAATGAATTTATTTTTGTGAATGATTGCTATCCTCAGCAGTGTCATACTTTTATAATTTCATTTATTTTTGCATTTCACCTAATAGAATTAGTTCTAGAGCAATGAAAATTCCTGTCCCAAATTTCTGTTATTTTCTGCAATGAGTTGAACTGAGTTACTCTTTTGGAAAAAGTGATGAAGAGAGTGGGAAGACTTAGGGCAATTAAAATAAACAACACAGTTCCATTCCATTTGAAAAACTAAAGTATTGAGATTGGGCAAAACGATGAACATATTTTAAAAATATGCTAAAAATTGATTTTTCTCCAAGAAGAATTTTGCATAATTGGAAGAGCTGTGTGTGCTTTTATAGTTGGAATTGATCCAATAAAAGCCTGGCAATGAAGAGCAAAAGAGATTATCTTCAAGAGTGTTTTAGCTAAGCTTTTTTTCATTGCCTAGCTTGCTGTAGACCTCTAGTTCTTTATCAAAGACTCTGCAACTTAATAAGGCATATGATGAATCATAACACTAAACAAAAATCAATGAAATTGTGTTATCAACCTTCCCCTGATCCTTTGTCCATTTACTAAATCATAGCGTCATTTAAAGAGATAACTAAGGAAATAAACTGAAATGTATCACAGGAGATTTTTAGAAGAAAGAAATTAATCTTAGGGGAAAAAAACCTTGACACGAATTCAGTTTTCAAAGCTTTGTATCTATTCAGTAGAAGTACACTGACTTTAGTATACTGAAATAAGCTTCTAAGCCATTCCTAGGAATCAGGATCAAAAGAAAAAATGAAGGAAGAGAGACTCTTATATTGTGGCTCTAGAGTACAGACATTTCATCAAATGTCTAACATAGAAAATTGTGATGGGTGGGATAAAGGTAAATTGTCATGGATGGGATAAAGGTGAAACTTTGACCAGAAATGTTAGATATATAACCAGTTTGGTCTAGTTGTTAAGGCACCAGGACAGAAATCAAGATAACATGAGTTCCAGTCCTGCCTTGGGCATGAAAACCAGTTGGGTGATTTTGAGCCATTAAACCTCTTTTATCCCAATTCACCTCATAGGGTTGTTGCTGTGGTGAAAATAGGAAGAGGAAGGCGTGTTAGGTATGTTCACTTTCTTGAGTTACTTTCCAAAATAAAGGCAGGATAAAAATAAATAAAAATTAGAAACATCATAAAGGGATCAAGATTGTTGCTGATCTAATTTATGGAATTGGCATAAATGTAATTTTCTACCTCCAATATAAAGGTATCCTAATTGATATCTTAAGAAGATGAATATCAAGTTCATTATTTCTTCATCTGATAAAGAAAAAGCAGGAGCAGGAGGTTAAAAAAAATTCTCATTTGTTCTATTTGTAGTGTTTCTCAACTTTGGCAAGTTTAAGATATCTGGACTTCAAATCCCAGAATTTTCTAGCCATTCCCCAGTTGAAGTCCAGGCATCTTAAAGTTGCCAAGATTGAGAAACACCATGGTACAGTGTGCAATATATTCTGGGTGTCCCAGACAAACTCATGAGGTTTACCACTTCTTTACATCAACTCTGTTGCCAATCACAGTAGTACTTCCATAATTGAAGCATACTTAAGAATGAGTATGCAATTGTATGTAGGCTTATTGCAGCCTTATGGGACCTTGACTTTTCATTCAATGGTTCATCATTCATGTTTTGTACATGAACAAAAATTTACACTGGAACTTAGATCATGAACCCTTGACAGAAATTGGTCATGAGAGCTGTGGTGGCACAGTGGTTAGAATGCAGTACTTGCAGGCTAAATCACTGCTCACTCCAAGAGTTCAATCCTGACTGGCTCAAGGTTGACTCAGCCTTCCATCCTTCCAAGGTTGGTAAAAAGAGGACCCAGATTGTTGGGGGCAATAGGCTGACTCTGTAAACTGCTTAGGGCTTTAAATCACTGTGAAGCAGTATATAAGTCTTAAGCGCTATTGATAAATCAATAAGCCTATCAGGAATGGTGCTGACAACCTAGCAGTTGACTAAAAACCCAAATCAGTATAAAATTTCACTTTGGTAAAATTCAAGTTCATTTCTTCTTTGTTTCATACCACATACTGTATACATTCTAATTCCATATTGTACATTTTAGCAAGTTTTAGCAAAATAGCAAAATCAAACTGAATCTTGAATTCAATATCAGAATGGAAGAGACTTTCTCTTGCAGGTGCTCCAACTTGGAATCCTCCAAAAGAATGGGAATACAAATTCCCTAAAGGGAATAGTGATATACTACATCTTGAAGGCTCCAAAGTTGAAGAAGACTGCACTAGTTACTTCCAATCTTTCTGCATGTTTAATCTCTGTCCTTTCTTTTCCTAAAGGGATGGATTAAACAGCTGGAGGCTCATAAGAGGCTGGATTGATTGTTGAAGGGCCCAGATGGCAAACTTGACAAAACATTGCTTACTGGCAGATGTGTAGCTGCTGTGACAATATTTATTTATTTATTTGTTTATTTGTTGCTATTCCCTCAGCTGATACCTTCACAAAGAACTTCCTGGCTATGTTCCATTTAAACAACCTTGTCACGTAACAGGGTCTCTTTTTAGTTTCAAAGTACATTGCACACTTATCATCATAACAAAGAAATTGCCAAGCAATATTTAGTTTGGATCTAATGAAAAAATTTAGGTTGTCGTATCTTCATATAAAGTTTTCATTGAAGTGCATCACCAAAAGTTTTGTTCCATAGGTTACTCTGCCATGAGGCTTGATGTATTTATTCAAATCTGATTAAATAAGACAGTCACAAAAACTGAGGCAACCTTCAAGGTATTCAAACTCTGAAAAAACAAATATAAGAATTTAAAAATAACAAATTCTAATTTGTTACATATAATTCAGCAATGGAATCACTACGAAAATATAGAAGTATATACAAAAATTGCAGTTCTGTGTTGAAAATTCATTATAAAAATAATTGATTGTTATACTGAACAGTTATCACTGAGTGAAAATTTCCAGTTGGGTACAAACCAAAGGGACCTAGAAGGTAGAGATGGGGGAAATGAAATCCTATTATATTTATAATAAAATGTTAGATATGATTTAGGATGCAAAAATTATGGGTTAGAGAGATTTAGGGGGAGGCCAAGCCTCTTTTATAAAATGAAATCTTTTTTAGATAGCATTCATTTTTGTTGCCTGGCTCTCTTTTGTGCTCCGAAGAACTGCTAATAGAGCAGAGAAATATGCCAATGAAAGAATCAGTAAAGGGACAGAAGAAGGCAACTTAACTTTAGCATTTAGACTGAGAAGCCCAGAATATCAGTACCAATTTACATCTTGTTGAAGGTAATCATTTCCAATACTTCGACTATAATGGGAGCTCCAATTAAAGAAAACAAAACAATTTTCTTTTTAGTGGGGTTCAAGAGAGCTGGAGTCAATCAGCCTCCTATATATTTTGTATATTTTGTGACTTCAGTCAGTCTTGATTTCCTCATGATTGTTGAACAAATCCCTGAGATTTTCTTGGCTAGGTGTCAGAAATGGCCTGCCACTGCTTGCTTCCTAGGACTGAGAGACTATGAGTGGCCCAAGGTCACCTAGCTTCATTCATACCTAAAGCAGGGTTAGGCATGATCCAGCCTAGCGTGTTTCTAGGCTGATGCCTTAACTACTGCACAGAACTGGCTTTCAATCAACACCTAACATAAGTTAAATTAGGGCTTGACCATTTTGACTATTGGCTTTGGGCTTTTTATGAGAAATGGAGTTTCTGCATTGAAATGAATAGTACTTTGTTAGATGGATATGATGGTGCCTTGCCTGATACACTGATGACATTATCAGTGATGTCACTGACAGTACTTAGCACACCAACAATCCTCTCTTCAATATGGTGCAGTTTCCATAGCAACTCTTTCCCTTTCTTTTCCAGTCTTCCACTGTCCTTTTGAAAGAATAGGATACAGTTCAGTTAGCCACAAAAAAATCTACATCCCATGGTTCTTCTTTGAGGGTGTCTTAATCTGGATACTCTTATTTAATCTAGGTATTTTAAATATATGGAAAGGTTTGATAATTTCTGCAAATATCATGCAGGTATCATTTTAGCTGTGACAATCTTTCCTGAATAAAAGAAGAGATAATTCCTATTTTAAGGTAGCATTTAAAAAAAACAATCATTTAGATAATTAAATATTGTAGCCTTATAAAAATAAAACAAAGGTACGCCTAAATTATTTTTATAGTAGGTTTATGACTGAAGTGATGTAATCCTAGAGATATTACTGTCATGTTTTTAAAAGGGGTTTTTTCATATTCAAATTGTGTCTGCAATTGACAAGGCTTCACATATTTGTTTTCTTTATAAATCAATTAGGTTTTATCCATTTTCATTCTTTCCTTTTGTAAACAGTTCATTTTACTTTCTTTTTTTAGTAAATTTTATGAAATATGAATTACAACTATTTATCCTTCCTAAAAAAGGAGGAGAACTAGCTTTCCAGAATAATTATTGTGCGTCTGTATTTGCACATGAGTAGCACTGAAAAGAAAGAATTGCTTATTTCCATTATGTTCCTGGCAGCTTTCTAGTTTGTGACTGTGAGACTATCAAAGTTAAGTATCTGTAAATATGTACAGACCATTTTCTCATTTTGTTTTGTAGGTTATCAACAATCTTGTCATTAAAGAACAAGTAAGAGAGAACTAGTGAATATCTGTGACACTGAATAGGCTGCTGTTGAGGTAAATGTTGGTAGATTATAGAATAATATTGAGGTTCAAAAGAATTGTTCACAGATAGTAACCCCTCTTCCAAATATATTTTTGATACATGATGGTCCATTGGATTGCAATTCTGTTGAATGAAAAAAACTGTGCTGACAAGATATTTATCAGATTTTAAGACTACTCTGTTTCATCATCTATATTTATCCATTTCAGATGTCTTAAGTAGCATTTGTGAAAATATTTTGAATTCTTGTTTCTTGACCTTGAAGATGTAATTAGAGAATCCAATTTAAATCAATTGTTTTGTTTGACTGATGGTTTGATCTTTTTTCAACCATCTGACAGTAAATGTCACATAAATTTTATATTCATAGTATAATTTCATTGGTCTAAGTTATTGTGGCTTGTTAATATCTATACACTGGGACTCTACATTTGTAAAATGTATTACAATTTAGAACAGAACAGATCTTTCCTACATTTGTAAAGATCTGTTCTGTTCTAAATTGCCTTTGTTACTGAAGTCCATAATACCAATTTTATATTTAATTCTGAACAAGTGGGAAAATAATATTAAAAAGTCATATTCTAAACCCAACTCAATCTTTCTTTCTTTTTAGAATTTCATTCCTCTCACTTTAGTTGCTTATAAAGACATGATTTCATGAGAAAGGGTTTGGCATCCCATGTTTTTCTGAAACTCACTTGAGTGACTGATAGAGCAATGAATAGTAGACCAGGTATTGCCAAGTTATTAACAATGCTGATGAGGCTGTCATGCATGTCGTACAAAGGAGAAAACAAAAGAAAAATGCTGGCATCCTCACTGCTGAAATATCAGTTTAGTTAAAGGTTTCATGACAAACCATTTGTCTTTTACCCCCTTATACCATGGCCCTGCCAAATATGTTCAAATGTCTGCCAAAATGAAAATGTGGCAGAAAATGCAGCGACTTTTATACATGTCATTTGCAGAGTGGAGATGTGCCTGTTACAGTAGATATGGACCTTTTTTCTGTGCTTTTAAAAATAAAATCATAGAAGCTATTTCTATAGTATTAATTGTAGCAACAGCAGCATTTTACTTCTTCAGTATAAGAAAAAAATGATTAATTGGATATAGTTTCTTATTTACCATAGTCAACTGTTTCCCTGAGCTTACGTGGCAATATTGTTCTTTGTTTATTTCCACATTTTGGCCACTTTGCTCAAGTTCCCAGCTATGATATGTATTTAAAATATTTATTGTTAACTCTCTTCAACTACCTAGAAATTCCTTAGATGATTTAAAATGAATGTTCTGAAAAATAGTCCCACGAAGGGCAGATCAATAAAATAGTGTGCATTTATTTTGATGATAGTTCCAATATTTTTATATCTCCATTCCAATAATAAGAGGCAGTGTATGTAAGAAAAGATGAAATAAAATTGTATTAATGTACTTCTTAGAAGTCATTCTATAGGGCTTGTACCTCTGAAGTGAAGGCATGTTGCCTTCATATCAGCAACTGGCGTTATGCAAGCAGAAATCAGGACAGCTATACCCTTTCCAAAGGTTGTAGAAGGCTATATGGCTGATATCCTATAAATCCAGCTGTTGTAAAAAGACAGAAAGAGAATCATTGCAAAGGATGACCAGAGAATTATTTGTACACTGTGCCCATTCAAAAATATTTGGTAGGCTAATAAATGTGTGTCATAGATATTGATTAAAATGGGCAGGTAAAATAAAAGCTGGTTCCTGCTTACTCTTTTAGAAATAATGTTTCTAATGAATTCCAATGAATTCTAGTCTTTGTGTTTACTTTTATCAAGGAAAATCTCCACTGGGAAAGCTCCAGGGGTGAAATGCTACCGGTTCAGACCGGTTCAGTCAAACCGGTAACGATGGCAGCATGCACTTCCAAACCGGTAGGGAAAGTAAGTAGATTTCACCCCTGGAAAGGTCCCTCCAAAAACAGAAGTGCTAAGCTGAAAAGGCCTCCCCCCCATTCTTGACCCTTTCTGATGTAAATGAAAGCTCTGAGAAAGGAAGTTCATAAAACAGAATCAAATCCTTAAAATATCTAATTCCACAAACCTTTAGAGATTAAAATGATAAATAGTCCCTTGAATTATTCTTTAAAAGACTGAAAATAACTTAGTTATAAAATTGATCCCTGATTATACTCTTCTGATTTTGAATCAGGTAAATCAAAGACATCTTGCAGTTCTATCTAACACAACTGCAGGATATTACTACATAGAACTAGATTACGTGTAATTTTTTATTTACTAAAATCACAGCTTTTTGGTATTATATATCACTTTCTATTTTTTTAAAAAAATGTTTCAGGACAATTGCAGGTCAACAATTATACCAAGCATATTTAATCTTTTCCTGAGATTTTTGAGAAAGGATGAATGTCTTTACTTGAAACTTCAGTGTCATCATTGTTTTGGGGAGTTTCAAGAGTCTGCTTTGGAAAACCTTCAGTTTTTAAAGGAAGATGACCAACCTCCCCCTATTTTATAAGTATTTTGACACACTAGAATCAGAGCTTATTATCATGTAAATGGAATGTATTCTTTAAAAAGTATTGGTTGATTTTTTTTTACCATCTCTGCTGTAACCAAAACAGATTATCTAGATTTGCCAGATGCTCAGCATTTAATGGCAGGTATTTATTTTAACAGTTCACCTACTATACTCATGTGCAATTGAACATATCTCCCATCTACTGTTCGTGCCAACTCTGTCTTCAGCAATTATCCTGCTCTAGGACTGCATTGCTGACACTTGCCAACACAGTAAAATTTGCAGGTGGAAGCTATAAAGCATTGCTTCTTATGCATCTCTCTATAAGGCACCCTATAGTGGTAACTGAATGTGATGGGCTCTAATATTGTTTGTAGTAAAGGCCATGGCAAACACATGGAAGAAGGGCTGTTTCCATTTCCCATTGATCCAGATGACTGGCTGCACGTGTTTCGTTTATACTGCTTTGTGTAAGGAATGGACAACAGTGGTGCCACATACAAATATTGATTTCAACATATCCAATAAGATTAAGAAGCAGATTATTTTTAAAACAACAATCTTTTAATGCTGTCCAGGTGTGTCAGACTACAGTACCCAGAATTCCAAGGTAACATCAATTAAGTCTAACTCAGAGCCATGGTTACATGGGAAAGTGGAGGAGGATTGGTCAAACCCTTGGAATAGTATAGTAACACAGTACATACTACTTTGAAATTCAAAAGATTAAATGGTTGTAGATTTACCCCCATGCTGACTGTTAATTAAATATAATACTGTCACTCTATCTTCATAATTAATTGTACCATGGAAGAACCATGGTAACACAGTGGTTAGAATGCAGTACTACAGGCTAACTCTGCCCACATCCAGGAATTTGATCGTCACTGGTTCAAAGTTGATTCAGCCTTCCATCCTTCTCAGGAAAATGAGGACCCAGATTGCTGGGGGGCAATATGCTGATTTTGTAAACCATTCAGAGAGTGCTGTAAAGCACTGTGGAGCAGTAAATAAGTCTAAGTGCTATTGCTATTTATACTTCTGTGAACAATTTGGAGGGAATTTCAGTCATCTTGGCAGAAAAGTAGCTCACAGACAATATGATCCCATTGCCCACCACCAAGCACATCATATCCAAGGTTTGTTTTGGGTTATTTTATCTCCAGAATGTCTACATTTCTCTTTCCCAGCAGTATACTGGAAACCTAACAATAATTTTGAAATTGGATGCTGTAGGAATGTTTGCCACTGGAAAAAAATAAATGGTGACTCTTTTACTTCCTGAAGCTGCATTTTCTCTGTAGCTACTGACAATTAATTCAAGTACGCTAAATTGATTTGCAGCTTTACAGAGAAACTTGGTCTTCTCACCTAATTCTAACCCTAGAAAAGTGCCATTGGTAATACACATTTTGTATCTTATCCTAGACTATTGATATATTGTTGCACACCCATTGTTTCACAAGCTTATGCACTCAGTTCAGTGGTCACCAACTGGTGGTCCCTGGAACACTGGTGGTCTGCAAGAAAATTTTGATGGTCCGCAGAAAAATTATTTGCATTTTTTATATTGCGCTAAATCAGGGGTCCTCAAACTACGGTCCTTGGACTGGATACGTGCAATGAATATTTGTGTTGTACCCAGCCTGGGCACTAGATCAGCCCCTGCAAACTCCATCTCTCAAGGAGCCCAGTCGAAGTTTCATGTGCTGCTCGCTGAAGTGCCTGGACCTCCAGTAATGGGATGGGGTCCTTCAGGCACTTAGCTTGCCCTCCTGTTTAGTAGCCCTAACCCCTCCATCACGGGAGATCAGGTGACTCAGCAAGCAGTGCATGAAACTCCCACCAACTGGGAGGAGAAGAGTGTGCCAGAGCCCAAACGTGTGGCCTCACTGGCCTCGGAAGCCAGGAATCCTGCAGGCATCCTGGCCACATAAAGACTGCCCAAATCCTTGGGTTATTCACTCCACCTGCCTGCCCACCCACCGCACCTGGGCCTGCCAGTCACTGTTCACCCCAAACCAAGTGGCAGGGAGGGACTAGCCAGCCAATGACAGGGCCCTTCTAGCGCCCACCACCCTGGCAAAGTGAAGGGGAAGTAGGCGGCAGTGACGACCTGATCCTGGCCATCAACAGTGCAGGCAAGAACTGGCCATGCCTATCCCGCTTCATGGCCATGCAGACAGAGCCCGCACCAGCCGCTTCTCTCCACTGTAGTGCTTCCTCAACATGACTTACTGCTCCAAGCTCAGAGTGGCAGGAGGCAAGGGCTGCCTTGGCACCACCAGCTGGCACAAATGTACCGTGACAAAGGTGGAATGCTGTTGCTGCACAAAGACAAATGGCACTTTGCTCCCACACACTAAGGCTCTAGCCATAGCCATCGCCACTTCTTACTGCCTGTGGACTGCCCCCCCCATGCCCCACAGCACCATTACCTCAT
Source organism: Ptyas mucosa (assembly GCA_012654045.1). Taxonomy (NCBI): domain Eukaryota; kingdom Metazoa; phylum Chordata; class Lepidosauria; order Squamata; family Colubridae; genus Ptyas; species Ptyas mucosa. Next base: position 8,805,934 of record WNWU01013639.1, read on the forward strand.
TCCGGTCAGCAAGGCTGCGCTACTCCTTGCATATTGCACCATTTGCACCATTGCACTTATCACCCTCTACGGCAGAGATTTCCAGGCCCACCATGATCTGGCCAGCTGGTCTCATATTCCAGAGCTCTAGTCACAGGACTGGCCCATTAGTTGTCCCAGAACAGCTCCTCCAACTGGGTGCACCAGCCTGCCTGGCAGCTGCCTGGCAGCTGCCTGGCCTCTCCCCAGCAGGCCATTGCATCCGGGTGGAGGAGCTGCTCCAGGATGACCAATGGGTCAGTCCTATGACTAGAGTTCTGGAATATGGGACCAACTTTCCCACCGACATCTGCAAGCTACTGTCAGTCTGCCCATCTTCTTTCCCTTCACTCAGATCGACCACAAAGATTCTCCTTGAGAGAAGTAACACAAAAGAGGTTCCTGGAAGGCTGTGTGCCCGGACCAAGTGCTTTCTCTGGGAGGCTGAGAGGAAGCAGAAATGGGTGGGAGGCCGAGAGAAAGCGCCTGGTCCAGGCACACAGTACTCCAGTGTCAACCTAGGTTGAAGTCCCCCTGCTTTGATCCAGCAGACAAAACAGGAAATGGGGGTGGGGAGAAACCATCCAGTTGCCAAGGTACACCAGAGTGGAAGGCCAGCAAACCAGAGCACTTCTTCCCCATCTTCCCAGGAGCATGGGACTTTTCAAGACTGGGCCCTGAGCTCCCTTGCAGTTTGTTCTGCTGCTGGAGGATGGGCTTCAACGGTCCCACCTTGGCCCATGCCAGCTCTTTACAGTTGCCCATGCCAGGATTGCTGCAAGAATCTCTCCCTTTGGGGTCTTTTTGTGTGGGTTGGAGGGGGGCAGAAATTCTGACTTCGGGTCTGCTTTAGCCTCCTGGTGCGGGCTTTGGGCAAAGACTGGAGGGAAGCGCTGCTGGTGGCAAAGATCTGGAAGGTCTTGTTCCAGTGGGACAGCATCATGGCCTGGAACTGGCTGACCATCTCAGCCTGAGTCTCCAGGCATCAATACCTGACCCTGCACTCCTGCAGGTCTTCCCTCTGCTTGGAAAGCCTATGCTCGTAGTTCTCAGTGAGGTGCTTCTGCTGAGCCTCCTTCTTGGTCAGATCCACTTTGAACTGAGCCAGCTGTTTTGCCAACTCTTTCTCATGGTAGCTGCTTAGCTCCAACAGCTGCTTCCTGTTGGGGCCTTAAGGAGCCCGGGTGGGGAGGGGAGGAGTGGTTGGGAGGGGAGGGGCAAGTAGAGGCCAATGAGGCACCCCTCAACATGAGTGACATAGAGTTGGCCATGCCCACCCACTCACATGATCACCTAGCCACGCCCACCCAGCCAGTCATTAGGCAGATCATATTAGTGGTCCATGGGATTTAAAACTATGAATTTAGTGGTACCTAAATGGCACCTATAAAAGGTTGGTGACCCGTGTTTCAGATGGATTGAATTTCAACATCCACAATATCACAATACCATCTAGTATGGTCTAACTACTATACACCCCAAAGATTAGCAAAATAAAATTTATATTAGCGTTTAGCTTGCTGGTTGCTTTATTAAACTGGCAACCCACAACTCAAAAGTATCGAGATGCATGTTGCAACTCCCTCAAATTACTTTAAAATTGTAATATTTTTTGCAATGACTTTGCAACTCTCCCTAATTACATAAAATTATAATTTTTCCAATAAAATAGTAACCAAATGCAAATTACTGACATGAAACTTCCATCAGGAGTATGAAAAATTAATTAAATTTATATAAGTGCGCCACAATTGTGTGTCATGCTTTAGGGTGAGATCTTGTGGCCATCTTTAGCTATCTTAGTAGAACAGGGGTGTGAAACTCAAGGCCCGTGGGCTGGATCTGGCCCTTGGAGTGCTTAAATCTGACCTGCAGGGTCAGCCTAGAAATAACAAAGGACAGGCCCGCAGTGTCTCTGGCAGCCAAAATGGGGCACCGGGGGGGGAGGGGCTTGCATGGCCCCCATGGCCCATTTTCAGCACGGATGGCCACCTGCAGCACCCTGCTGGCCAAAACAGGGTGTGGAGGGTGTACAAAGCCCCCCCACCGCCCAGACATCTGTTTCATCTCTCACCGGGCCGGTGGGCCCATGGAGAACTACAGTGCTGATCCTGCACTCGAAGAAATCCAGTTTGATCCAGTTAGAGAGAAAAGTGGCCTTGAACATAGGATCTGTAGTCGAATGGCTAAACTCAATCTCTGGTTAACTAGTCAGATCAGGGGTGAAATCTAAAAATTTTCTCTATCGGTTCTGTGGGCATAGTTTAATTGGTGGGTGTGGCTAGGTGATCAGGTGACCTGGTGAGCATGGCTTGGTGGTCAGGTGATCGGGTGGGTGTGACCAATAATAATAAATAATAAAAATAATAAATAAAGTACACAAAACAATAAGCAGTACCAAAAACCAACTTTCACACTTTACATACACACAACACAACATAACACAACTGACTCACCCACAATGTAAAAGCAGCTGCATTTCACCCAAAATGGCCCCTGCAACAAGCAGGAACTCACACAGCCACAAAAAACTCAAAAACCAACTTTCACACTTTTTCCACACAAAATGCCACATACAGCTTTGTGAGATTTTGTGTGTTTGTGTAGATAGAGTGAAACACTTCAGAAACACAGCAAATCTCAGAAAGCTGCACAAATGTTTTATTTTATTATTTTATTTTATTTATATTTTTAGATAAAAGCAGTTAAATTTAAAACTTCCTTAACTTTAAATTGCTATGTCTAAAAAATAAAACTTCTAAAAAAACCCCCAATTAACTATTTTTTTAAAGCTCCCAAAAAAGAAAAAAAAAACCCAGTTACTTACCAAATTGAAGGCACAAGGCAGGCAGATTGAGTTGTTCACCAATTGGATTGATTGCAGGCAAGCAAATTGAGTTGCTAGTTGATGCAATTGGTTGTAGCAGCCGAAGCAAGGCAGGAAAAGCGAGCAAGCCTGAAAGAAGCAGAAAGCTGCCAAGTGGGCAAGTGGGGACTGGGCGATTGGGTGGGCATGGGCAGGGGGCCCAGGGATTTTTGCTACTGGTTCTCCAAACTACCCACCGTCATCACTACCGGATCGCACAATCCAGTCCGAACCAGGAGCATTTCACCCCTGAGTCAGATAAACACAATATTATATTGTAGTAATAACTATCACACAATGCAATGAGGTATGTGATTATTGCTTCCTGGGCAGCATTGTTCATGATTACTTTTTGTTACTGCTATTCTAGCATTCCATCTTAAAACTTAGTTCAGGTGGAATATTTCCCCAGTTAATAGTGTAAACTCATAATGAAGAGAGATCTGTTTTGTGACTGAAAAAAAGCTTTAAGTTCTCAAGTTGCAATTCAAAAAGCAACGATAGCCCAGGTACAATTTCAGGTACTTTAGAACTATTAAATTACCATGTTTTAACTGGTTTAACCAGTTTTTGGATTAGAGTACATATCATAAGTTTATTTGCAGAAGGGTTTTTTTCCTAAAGTACATCAGATAAAAGAAGCATTTATTTTTCATTTAATTGCCTCAAACTGCAAATTCATGTTTGCATTCATAAGAAAATCAATGCTACTGTCCGTTCCAGAACAATATTACTTATGGCATTTATAACATAACTAGTTTGGAAAATGCATATACCTTTTGTGGGGGGAGAAAATGATCAATGCTAAGCCTAATATTTACCAAAATTCTTCTACCTATTAAAGACAATGTGCAGATTCTACAGACAGTTGATTGGTTCTTGTTGTTGCTAGTTGTGAAGCCATGTCCGACCCATCACGACCCCATGGACAACATTCCTCCAGGCCTCTACCATTCTCTGGAATCCATTTAAGCTCACGCCTACTGCTTCTATGACTCCATCCAGCCACCTCGTTCTCTGTCGTCCCCTTCTTCTTTTGCCCTCAATCTATCCCAGCATTAGGCTCTTCTCCAGTGAGTCCTTCCTTCTCATTAGGTGGCCAAAGTATTTGAGTTTTATCTTCAGGGATCTGGCCTTCTAAAGAGCAGTCAGGGTTGATCTCTTCTAGGACTGACTGGTTTGATCATCTTGCAGTCCAAGGGACTCTCAGGAGTCTTCTCCAGCACCATAGTTCAAAGGCCTCAATTCTTTGGCACTCAGCCTTTCTTATGGTCCAACTTTCACAGCTATATCCTGCAACTTGACTATATGCCTTGACTATACGCATTTTTGTTGGCAGGGTGATGTCTCTGCTTTTTAGAATACAGATTTGTAGATTTGTCATAGCTTTCCTCCCCAGGAGCAAGGATTTTTTAATTTCTTGGCCATCTGCAGGGATCTTGCAGCCCAGGAAAATAAAATCTGCTACTACCTCCATTTCATCCCAATCTATTTGCCAGGAATTGAGAGGGCCAGATGCCATGATCTTGGTTTTCTTAATGTTGAGTTTCAAGCCAACTTTTGCATTCTCCTTCTTCACCCGCATCAAGAGGCTCTTTAGTTCCTCTTCACTTTCTGCCTTTAGAGTGGTATCATCTCCATAACTGAGGTTGTTGATATTTCTCCCGGCAATCTTAATTCCAGCTTTTGATTCATCTAGCCCTGCCTTTCTCATGATTTGCTCTACATATAAGTTAAATAGGTAGGGCAACAGTATACAGTCTTGCTGGACTCCTTTCCCAATTTTGAACCAATCAGTGGTTCCATGTCCAGTTTTCACTTTTGCTTCTTGACCCACGTATAGGTTTCTCAAGAGACAAGTAAGATGGTCTGGTACTCTCATCTCTTTAAGAACTTGCCACAATTTGTTTGATCCACACAATCAAAGGCTTTAGCATAGTCAATGAAGTAGAAGTAGATGTTTTGATGTCCAGATGTTTTCTGGAACTCTCTAGCTTTCTCCATGATCCAGCGTAAGTTGGCAATTTGATCTCTAGTTCCTCTGCCTCTTCGAAATCCTGCCTGTACTTCTGGTAGTTCTCAATCCAAAGTCGAACTTGTAGGATTTTAAGCATAACTTTACTAGCATGTGAAATGAGTGCAATGGTGCGATAGTTTGAACATTCTTTGGCATTGCCTTTCTTTGGAATTCCAATTCCAAAGAATTGGCCAATCCTGTGGCCACTGTTGAGTTTTCCAAATTTGCTGGCAAATTGAGTGTAGCACTTTTATTGCATCGTTTTTTAAGATTTTGAATAGCTCAGCTGGAATGCTGCCACCTCCACTAGCTTTGTTGTTGCTCAGATTTCCTAAGGCCCATTTGACTTCACATTCTAGGATGTCTGGCTCAAGATCACAGACCACTCCATTATGGTTATCAGGGACGTTAAACTTGTACTTATATAGTTCTTCTGTGTAATTTTGCCACCTCATCTTAATCTCTTCTGCCTCTGTTAGATCCCTGTCATTTTGGTCCTTTATCATGCCCATCTTTGAATGAAGCGTTCCCTTCATATCCCAATTTTCTTGAAGAGATCTCTGGTCCTCCCTATTCTATTGTTTTCTTCTATTTCTTTGCACTGTTCATTTAAGAAGCCATTCTTATCTCTTCTAGCTATTCTCTGGAATTCTGCATTCAATTGGGTATATCTTTCTCTTTCTCCATGCCTTTTGCTTCCCTTCTTTTCTCAGTTATTTGCAAAGCTTCCTCAGACAGCCATTTTGCTTTCTTGCATTTCTTTTTCTTTGGGATGGTTTTAGTTGCTACCTCTTGTACAATGTTGCAAACCTCCATCCATAGTTCGTCAGGCACTCTGTCTATCAGATCTAATTCCTTAAATCTACTTGTCACCTCCACTGTATATTCATCAGGGATATGATTTAGTTCATACCTGAGTGGCCTAGTGTTTCCCCTACTTTCTTCAATTCAAGCCCAAATTTTGCAATGAGAAGCTCATGATCTGAGCCACAGTCAGCTCCTGGTCTTGTTTTTACTGACTGTATAGAGCTGCTCCATCTTTGGCTGCAGAGCACATAGTCAATCTGATTTCTGTAGAGTCGTTTCTTGGGTTGTTGGAACGGAGTGTTTGCTATGACCATCGTACTCTCTTGACAGAATTCTATCAGCCTGTGCCCTGTTTCATTTTGTACTCCAAGGTCAAACTTGCCTATTATTCCGGTTATCTTTTGGCTTCCTACTTTAGCATTCCGATCCCCCATGATGATAAGGACATCATTTTTTGGTGTTAATTCTGTAAGGTGCTGTAGGGCTTCATAGAACCAGTCAATTTCATCCTCTTCAGTACCAGTGGTTGGAGCATAGACTTGGATTACTGTGATATTGAATGGTTTGCCTTGGATTTGAACTGAGATCATTCTGTCATTTTGGGGATTGTATCTCAGTATTGCTTTTCCTACTCTTTTATTGATTATGAAGGCTATTCCATTTCTTCTGAGGGATTCTTGCCTGAAGTAGTATACCTGATGGTCATCTGAATTAAATTCACCCATTCCTGTTCATTTTAGTTTGCTGATTCCTAAAATGTCGGCATTCAGTCTTGTCATTACTTGTCTGACCACGTCCAGATTGCCTTTATTCATGGATCTTACATTCCAGGTTCCTATGGAGAAAAAATCTTTACAGCATCGGACTTTCCTTTCACCACCAGATGCATCCACAGCTGAGTGTCCTTTCGGCTTTGGCCCAGTTGTTTCACTCTTTCTGGTGCTACTAGTACTAGCCCTCTGCTCTTCCCCAGTAGCATATTGGACACCTTCTGACCCGAGGGTCTCATCTTCCGGCATCGTATCTTTTTTCCTTTTGGTACTGTCCATGGGTTTTCATGGCAAAGATACTGGAGTGGGTTGCCATTTCCTTCTCCAGTGGATCACGTTTTGTCAGAGCTCTCTGATATGACCTATCCAACTTGGATGGCCCTGCATGGCATAGCTCATAGCTTCATTAAGCTACGCAAGCCCCTTCACCATGACAAGGCAGTAATCCATCAAGGGTTGATTGGTTCTAACATAAAATAAATAACAGTATAGGTAGTCCTCGACTTACAACCATAATTTATATTGCTAAACAAGACATCTGTTAAGTGAGCTTTGCCTCATTTTACAACCTTTCTTACCACAATTGTTAAGTGAATCACTGCAGTTGTTAAATTAGTAAATTGACCTTCTGATAAGAAAAGTCAATGGGGAAGCCAGTAACAATCAATTACTGGCTTCCCCATTGACTTTGCTTGTCAGAAAGTCTCAAAAGGGGATCACATGGTCCTGGAACATTGCAACCACCATAAATGTGAGTCAGTTGCCAGTTGTCTGAATTTTGACCACATGTCCATGGGGATGCTACAATGGCTGTAAGCGTGAAAAATGGCCATGTCACTTTTTTCAGTGATGTTGTAACTTTGAATGGTCACTAAATGAACTGTTGTAAGTCGAGGACTACCTATAATATGAAATTAAGAAACTAAAAAAAAATGAAGCTGTATCATTTTGTTCAAAATCTACGGCCAAAAACGACATGCTGAAGCCTTTGGGAACATAATTTTACAATTAATTTAAATAATTTATCAGCACATGCTCAATAGCTCTGAAAAAAATAATATGATTACATTAATCATTTTAGCCCAGTGAGGTTTTTAAAAAATGCTGTCTTTATTGATGGAGAAAAGGGGCATCCAATTCTTCCAGCTGATGCCTTCTTATCTCTAAGGCATGCTTCTCTAGCCAAATGCCTTCCAACAAGTTTGTCCTTTATAACATGTCTTTTTAAAGAAGGCATTTACCTCTTTTTCAAATGCAGCTTCTCAAATATTCCTTATAGTCAAAACATAGGTACGTAATTTCATCTCTGGAACAATTTAATATTTGCTGAATTTTAAATGTGGAGAATAAATGAAAAGCTAATGTGAATACTCATCCTAATTTGGGTTGAAAAGTATGTCTGGGGTACCCAATGTTCCAAGATGGCAGTGTTTTGTAGATGCCAAATGGCCATGAAATATTAACTCTTAAGATATGGAAATGTCATTTATTGTTTCTACTGATATAGTCAAACCATTTTATTTACTGGTAAGTATTTAAAAACTCCATGCCTGTCCTTCAGAGAAATTTCCCATGGCAGAATGCATTTATTTATATTTCTTTTTAGCATTTCATATGCTCCTCCTCATTTATTTGACAACTAAGTCAAAGACATAAAATGGCCTAGAGTGATTTCATAAATTGCAGTACTGAGTCTGGATTTCACTCTGTTCATCAGAGTCTCACCAGTCATCAGTAGCAGACAGGTGGAGTCAAAAGAGGCAAGATGACATGATATTAGCTCTGTCCCCTTTTTTACAGGCATTAGTGTTGCTGCTCTTAGAAAAAAAGGGGGGGGGAAAGGCAGGGCTGGCATCATGACTTTCCATCTTGTCTGTTTTGACCCATCTTGGCTGCTAGTCCTAATCCATTCATTATATGTACCCCTAACACTAAAATGTATCATTCCAGCTATTTCATGTGTACTGAATTTCTTGTAATTCATACTATAAACATACATGGAAATGGCTCTAATTTTCCTTTTCAAATATGGAAATGGTATAATAAATAAGAAAATAGTATAGTAAAAATGTATAAAGCTATATAACAGGAATTTTCTTATTAGTGAATTGTTTTCTCACTAATCAGCAAAAAACAAGATAATTTTCAAAAAGCATGAAAGGGAAATATGCAATATGAAAAATATTTTACATTGTGCTAAGAAAAGACATACACATGCACACACATATATGCACACACACATACATACATACACACACACACATATATACACACACACATAGATACACATACATACAGACATATACCTTTTTATATATAAATATATACCTGTAAACAAGCTCTGAATAGGCCACTATTTATAGTAAATAGAATGTAACATTCAGAATTTAGTGAGCAGTTATAAGTATTATGAATCTGAATAAGACTATTCTGAAGAATATCTGACAATAAAAAGACATTCCTAATAGCTAGTTGTATAAAATATCTGTCCTGGAGTGTTTACATAATTGTTGATTTCAATATATCAAGTGGATTTGCATGAAAATGTGAACTAAACAGATGTGCTGTGTTCCTACTCTAAACTTATTACAACGTCCATTTTCCTGCTTTCCTGTATTGAAACTAGAAAATTCATAACATTCTTCATTTACTTTAATGAATTTGCTTGCTTTAATACAGGGCATATTTTGAGTATCAAAAATAAAACTTTAAATAAATAAGATAGCCAGTGGACTGTACCCTAAAGGCAGTCATGAGACGAAGATTATTTTTTTCTTTTTTTATTCCATGAGATTATTTGATAGAAGCACAAGGATATAGCTAGCTGCTTAGTACATATCTTGAAATGTATGAACATTTATCATTATGCATAATTCTTTTATGTGCTTTCTTATATCATTGCAATTATCTTTGGTTTTAATAGCTATCTGAAATAATTATTATATGTCACTTCTGTTGCTGGTGAACACTTCTTCAGAATGGCTTTGTCCTAAATCCTCTGAAAAGAAGAAAGTAGATGTTCTGGTGTAAAGTGCTATATCAAATCATCTTGTTTCAAGTATCTTCCTATCATGAAGCTATTGCATCCATATTTCTCTATCCAGATCATGAAGTATAGTTCAATGAATAACTAGCAGAAGATTACATTTATGAGTGAAGACTTCTCATAGCAGACAGCTACTTCCTATAGGTGACAAGCAATCTTCTGCCAGGTCTTCACCTGACTAGTCAGCTTGGGACATGATCACAAGGGTTGGAGACTGATGAAATTATCCTGTCCAGGATCAAACACAAAGTGGTTGTAAATCAGTTGTGATCATAGCAGCAGGGGCACAGCTCATTCTTTAGGTTTTACTGACAGCTCTTTCACTTAGTAACTACCTTAGGAATTCCAATAATGTCATTAAGTTATTCTTTAAAAAGTTGTCTTGATTTCTCCATCACTATTTACCATAAGGATTGAGCTCTACTTTAACAATGAAAGTAAGACCTGGCGCAGGGGGGCAGACTACATTGCCTGACTGAAACGTGACTTACACAATAAAATACTGATAAAGAGAATTCAGAAAAATCAAGAGTTTTAGTAATAATGATACATAAAATAGTTTTTAAAAAAATATTGTTGAAACCTTTAATTCTGTGCAGATATTATATTTATGTTGCTCATCACTCATGAAGAAAGAAGTAGGCATCAGATATTTAAAAACCTTATTGTTTAGAAGAATAGACATATATTTTTTATTCATATTCCATCCTTATTTTACAAATAACTCAAGATGGCAAATGTGTCCAATGTCTTCCTATTTTCCCACAACAACCCTTTGGATTGGAAAAGAGTGACTGTTCTAAAGTCACCCAGCTTCCATGGTTAAGGCAAGCTTTGAACTCAGGGTCTCCCACTTTTAGCCAGATCTTAACCTGGCTGGAAAGACTAAACTAGGTATTATTAGATGAATCATCAATATATTGTAGTAGAAGAACCCAGGATCTTGTGGAAATTTATAGTAAATAACACATAAACTTTCATTCAATAAACTTTCATTCAATAGATTTGAATAGAACAATACTAGAAAGTTTATATTTCTTATCTTTTAAGATGTTTATATATTTTAATACATAGTATTAAAAACATTGCAGCTATTTTTATTTCTATTGACATACAGTGTATGGCAGCTTCTAGATGATTTTGACTGATTTTAAAAGCAAGTAGTATTGGATGGAACACCAACAGGAATACAAGGCTGTAGATGAGACAGGAAAGTTTAAAAAAAAGATTCTGAAATGAAGAAGTGGGAATTCATCAAGAGAACAACAGAAATATCCATATAATAATTATATATAAAACTTGTAGAGAGCTTTACCTTTATGGATGATGTGCATTAAAATTATACAGTTGTACAGTTGTACAATTATACAATTTCTTCAGGGAATCCTTAAATTACTTCCTACCATTTCCAATCATCGTAATCATAACAGCAGAACCAATATCAATATTTTTGTAGTACTGTGTAATATGTGGAAGCTTACAGAGTAACAAACACACAAAAATGAGTTATTTGTTTAATATATACAGGAGTGTTAAACTGGCAGCCCACAGGCCGGATGCATCATACGTAGGCCATGCCCACCCCGGCTCCACAAAGACAAAAAACATTGTGATACATCACACATCACATGACACGATTGAGTTTGGTACCCGTGGTATATAAAATTCTTGTATAAGGTATGTGTGTATGTATGAACTGTATGTATCTATTTATAATATTTACATTTTACTTACATAGATCTTGACATATTTTAGCAAATGACAAAGACTTTAATGGTTTTTTAATTTAAATTTTAAATAGTTTGGTTAATTGTGGTCCAGCTTTATAGAACAAGGTATCCACACAAAAAAAATACATGAGAATATTTTCTCATTGCTCCCTTTATTTAACCATATCTATTGATTCAACCCGTTTACATCACACACACATACAAATCAACCTCACATAGGAAATGTTACAGAATGTCATCAGACACAATAGGGGAAATTTTTTGAAGTCAACAACTTCATATTTTATAAATTTGGCTTCTATGTAAACAGTAAAAAAATGCAGACTATAATTCATTGATGCAGTATTTATGCTATGCTTAAACCCCATAATCTAGAATTGATCGGAATTGTTTGCTCTTGGATAGGACCATCACCATTTATTCTGCCAAACTGAAAATAATACGCTACATGTTTCCCGCACCCAGTAGATTGTTAGATGCTATATCTGCTAATATATTGGTAATGCTATCAAAATTACAAATTAGTTAATTATATCCTACACTAACTGTTGAATTTATTAATTAAAATGCTGATAAATTATGGAAGCTATACTGAAAAATTATGGAATTATATTCCAATTTTGCTTTTACAAATTATAGCAAAATCAACAATAGGAAAATCCTACTTAGGCCACTGAGTTCAAACCTTTTGATAGGCAACCAAGAAGTCTATAGCACACATTCAGGAATTGATCACTTCATTCCTTCTTTTCAGATAAAACCATCACTCTTAATTTATAACAGTGACTTGACCTTTTTGAACTTGTGTATATACAATATAATGCACTTTATCTTGATCCTGAACAATCAGTTAATTCCAGAATTATATTATCTCTTTGCTTCACCAAGATAGTGAAAAGTGCTACTTAGACTTAGAATAACTTTATTGTCACTTTAAATGTACACTAATTGGCATATTTTCATTGCATACAGCTCTCAAAGGGTCACTACCTCCAATATACACTACATAAACAGGATAAACAAACAAACAAACAAACACACACACATATTATATGACATAGAAAAACAATGCAGTCTAGTTCGGATGTATACATGTACATGGTGAGAAAAACAAATCTTGTGAGTTTACCGGACAGATGGCATAGGGAACAAAGCTATTACAGAATTGGGTAGTTTTGCTAGAAATACTTCAAATCCTCCTCCCAGAAACAGAAACAGACCGTGAAGTGGTTGTGTGGGATCTCTAACAATGCTTTGAACTCTAAGCACATAGCGCTTATAAGCAGTATCCTGAATAACAGGAAGTGAGATTCCTGTAAGATCCTCAGCTGTCCTTACTACTCTCCATATCTTCTATCTGATATGGCACTGCTACCACCAAATTAAACAGTGATGCAATTTGTTAAAACACTTTCAATTGTGCCTCTGTAAAAAGTGGCCAGGACAGAAGGAGAAAGATGTGATCTCCTCATCCAATACAGGAAATACCTGTTGCTTTATTTCTGGGAGATATCTTTGAAATTTATATTTAAAAACACTCTTATGTGGGAACAATTGTCAATTTTATTTTGTGGGCAGCTTCTTGTTGATCTAATAAGTGTCCATCATCATTATTCACGCAGTCTAGGAATTGCTCAGCAGCATCTGAAATAGTGTAAATTGCAATTTCCTATCCTAAGAAATATTCTAATCTCATGTTCTAGCTCCTAAACTTGCAAGAAAAACTGTATAAAAATATGCACAATATATTGTTCAGCCAATTGATTATTAAAAATAAAAACAGTGATTTCTCTGAATACTCCTACACAGTAAATCACCAAGAAGACACTATCAAATCTGAGAACTGAAGATCTTTTGCTTAACATGTAATATTCATGTACCATTTTGTAAAAATATTATTTCTTCCAGTGTTCTTATAATGAACACATAATAAGATTAATTTAGCTAAATATTCTTTAATGAAAATTAAATTTTACTTTTTTGAGATACTTTGTGCTTCATTGTTATTCTTTAACCTCAATCTGTTTTAATATACAAACATGTCCCACAAACAGAGAAGGGAAATCTCTTTTAATGATAGCTATTTTAAAGTAAATTGAACAATCCTTTGCGTTACTAAGAAATATGTTCTCTGGCACTTTACTGATGGCTATTTTTGTGTCTCTCTGCAGTGCTCCCTTAGTGCCTGCTCTTTAATTACCCTGCACTTTGTTCCAGGAAGGTATGTAGTGGCTGCTTGCCAATACTGGCTAAAATTCTTCTTGTCTAACAGCATGTACAGAACGATATCCCAATTAGATCTGTATGCATTAGACACCTGATATAGCAGCTGAATTTGTTCTAAAATGAATCAGTGAGAGCTATAATGGATAAGATTTCCAAGAATTTTTGATATTATATAAAGCACCTGAATTTTTTGATTCTTCTGTAATGTTCAAAACAGAATTTTTGTGCAATGATAGGATGGGATGGAGTGAGTCTGAGTGAGGTTGGATAGATAAGCCATATGAATGTTATTTCGATAATACAAAATCCTTAGCACAAATCCAGCTAGAACTGGGAAAAGAGTCTTTTGAATTATGTCTCCCAATCATCTGAAACACTTCTGTACTGAAAGATGAAGTGCATTTAATTGTATACCGATAACATTTTCCTGGAAATGACATGAAAAGAAGGCATCATTTGAAAGAAGGCATCACTGACAAACAACCATGAGTTGTGGCTGGTTTGAGGTTATGAACAGGCCATGGCAAAGTTTAAGAAAAGTTTCTGAACATGAAATCCCAAATTAAATTAGCAAAATTTCTACAAGGAATGAGCTGGAAAATCATAATAATTGTTTTAAATCCAGATACCATAAGGAGCATATAGTTCACAAGCACTGCCAAAATAGTTCTTGATCAAGAACAAAACATCTCATATCCTTCTTGCCAAGTTTTCAGAAGCCTATGATTGTCCATTACCGTATGGGGAATGTATCCTGGATTAGTTAGGCCACAAGGCTTATCTTATCAGTTGTCATATCTAAATGATGGAGCATACAATATTCAAGTATCACTAGAGAAAATTACCATTATCCGATATGGTGCATTTCATCTGGTTTGGGAACATGACGAAATTTGTTATGGACTATCAAAACTTGCAGGTAATATAATGTAACATAATATGTATTATATTGCCTATAATATAACATCATATAGTTTATGAGGAGCTATGTAATATTAGTCCATTTTTCTCATGTCCAAAATGCAGAAACGAGAAAAGGGAAAATTATTAATTTAAATTTAAAAAGATAAAAAACTACAATAAAAGCATACATTTATATAATGCCGGACCACATTGATAGGAGGGATATTTCCCACCAGCAAGTCATTCTGTGTGCAGGTTGGTTTCAGGGGACGTGTAAAAGATGAATAATTATTTGAATAGTGCCACATTCACAGTAAATAATGTTGTCGTCTGGGAGAAACCCTATTTTTCCATTTGGTCTTTAGTTCTAGCAAGTCAGTGTGCAGTCTATTTAAACATCTCCAAATCGGTCTACTTATAGTCTCAGTCATAGATGGGAGAGCATAAAATCAGGCTTGAGGACATCTACCATAAAAACACTACTTCTTCACTTTCTGTATTTTGTGTGTTTGTATTTGGAGTCCGCTGGACTGGAGACCAGAACAAGTTGAAAGGAGCAGAAACCAAAGGAGTTTCTCTTCATCAAGATATTAGTGGGAGGAGTTAGGATTTTTGTCACCACTTCAAAAGGATAAGGATTTTTTTGAACATCATTTCTAATAATGATTAAAGTTTAACAGGCTATATATTCATGACTGGACAATTATCATTCCAATACCTAATTCTATTCAGAATATATTTCCTTTATTTAAATCAGACATATAAAAGAGTAAAAGAATAATATCTCCAGCACTATTTTCCAAATTCATTTCAAGCTTTCCTAGATCTTCAATAATCTCATCTAATTTGACCCCGGGTCATAAATCTTCTTTCTCTTTTATTTTGTTCAATTATCAAATATGTCATGGTGCAATACAAGATATTCCCAAGAATCACTTTTATGAAATGCATCTTGGATTTTCATTTGTGTATTGTAACACTGAATATGAGGAAGATAAACATTAGACAGCACTAGAAGTCTTTTATGTTTGCTGGCTACATATAACATGTACTTCTTGTTTGTGCGATGTAGGTGTATATAAACCTTAGCTTATGAAATCATCAGCACTACAGTAAAATATTCCATAATAAAATAGCACGGATGAAGTGTAAGATTTGTCAGTGTTTCAGTTTCTAGAACTCAAGTAAAACCGATCAGTTTTCTGAAAAGTTAGAAATTTTGAGCTGACTTGTGAAAATATCCTTAGAATCAGATTACAGAATTCGAGAGTTGGAAGAAATACCAACGACACAAAATCGAATCATTTGGTCAGAGCATGAATCCAAATGAAAACATCTCTGACAGATGGCTATTAACTCTCTGCTCAAACACATGTGAATAAGGGCTCATCACTTCTCTTAGCAAGTGGCTCCATAGCTGAACTGCTCCTACCAGATGTATTTTTTTTCTTAACATTCAGCTATAATCTACTTTCCTGTAACTTAAAACCACTATTTCATTACCTATGTTCTGGAACAACAGAGGATATATTCTGAACTTATTTTGTTTGACATTCCATCTGGGTCATGAAAAGTTTATTAAAGGGTATTTCCTTTTTTTCAAAGCTACCCAGTTTTCCCATCCTCTCTTTGTAAGACTTATTTTCAAGTTCCTTGATCATCATCAGTGCCCTTCTTTGCATTTATTCCAGTGTCTCTTTTGAGAAATGTATTTCCAGAACTGAAATGGCCATGAGATATTCAGAATATAATAGACTCATACTTAGTTTGCATTGACTCATACTAAGTAAATCAAATTTACTTCCACTTCCTTTTTACATGTATTTCCATGAAGCCCGATATTCCCCATGTTATACCTGGTATTTTGATTTCTTTTTGCTGATTAAAGAACTCAGCATTTGTTTCCTGAATTCCTCCTTCTTCCAAAGGTTTATCATCAGCACTAAAACAACTCTAGCCTCAGGCAGCAGATAATCAGTGCAGGTGTGAGAAACCTTCTTTCCTCATAGGACATGGCACTTGTTTGCAATGTCGCTGATGTCCTATTGCTGATGGCAGAAGAAAAGCAGTAAAAGATGGATGAAAAGTTACTATTCTTATTCTTTCACACCAACCCTGCAGAAAATCTTTAGATGAATGGATGGATGGATTTTCACAAAGACCTCCCAAGTTAACAACCAAATTAGTCATCTTCAAGACCAGAAAAATTGTTCACCCTTGCATTGAAGCTGTTGCATAAAAAAAAAAAAACCTAGATCCTGTGACTTATTTTCTTCAACATTATGTATGGGAATTTGATTTCACTTAGGTTTCATTTTATTTTCTGGATCTTCTTCCAATGCGGAAAACACTATTAGACTCAAAATTCCAATAGATGATTTTCTGGCAATCATCATAGGGTAACAAACAAATAAATAAATGGGTGAAAATCCATCAAACTTGTGATGGTCCACTTTTATCAGCTCTCATTTATTTCTTCTTGGTGTCCATTGGGCATATTTCTGCTATATAATTTATGGCATATAAACGCTATCTAGAAATGGGATTTTTATAAAATTGTTCAAGAATTCTTGAACAATAAATCCTAATCCTAGCAGATGCATCAAGATTTTAATGTTATAAATAATGTATGCTGAATCTTATAATAAATCTATACAAAAATGTTTGTTATGGGTGGTTTAAAAATGATGCTATTCTGTGTAATTTTGATCATAGTAACAGCTATATAAAAGTGAGGGTATTAATGGTGATACTTGTTTTTACTTGACATTTCTAACATTCGATTGTATTTAAACTTCCTTGCTTTTTAGATCTAAATACCCATGCTGTCCAAGGAATATCCTACTTTACTTGAGAGCCACTCAATAATGGCAAGGTTGATGCTTCAATATCCTTTAAACTTTCTTGTGTGCATTCATATGAAGATATTTCTCCATAATCATACCCAGGAAAAAAATGCAGGAAAGATCTGTCACCTTCCTACAAACCCACAATCAAGTAAGTGTTAAATGCAGACACCTTCAATATATGGTTTTATATATCATAGGATCAAGGTCAAGGTTTGGCTTCATCAAATGAAAGTTCACTATAATTTGGTTGACTTGGTTCCCCCCCCCCTCTTTTGGCTATGCAGTAAGATCTGTGAGTGGTCTTTAATTACCACCTCATCGGTTGTTTGGAAAATATTACAATCATCTATCATCAAGTCATGCAAGATGTTTATATTAAATCAGAATTTAAAAATAGATCAATGATAGATAGATAGAGAGAGAGAGAGTATATATAGTATCATAAGAGACTATTTGGCTGTGATTGCTTTTTGAGACTGTGCCATAGAAAAATGAAATTCAAAGCATAGTCAGCACTGCAGAGAACCCATGAAAATATATGCGTGGCTTGCATTTATTACTGTGCATTTGCCTAACTCTTTTTAATGATTATTTTATTTTTCTGTTTATATGATGGAGCACAATGGCTCAGCAGTTAAAGATGCTGAGCTTGTGAACTAGAAAGCTGACAACTTGGGTTCGAGACCTACCGCACAATGGAGTGAGCTCCTGTTCCTGTTCCAGTTCCTGCTCACCAAGCAGTTCAAAAGCATGCAAATACAAGTAGATAAATTGGCACTGGTGGGAAGGTAACAGCATTCCATGCACCTTGGCATATAGTCATGCTGGCCACATGACCATGGAAATGTCTTTGGACAATGCTGATTCCTCAACTAAAAATGGAAATGAGCATCACCACATAGAGTCAGACACAACTGGACAGGGGAAATCTTTACATTTATGTTCACATATTTTGGATTACTCTGAAATAATGAACCCTGTAGGCAATGTATGTTTGTCTGTCACTTTCAAAAAAAAAAAAGAAGAACTATTATTACATAATTTGTGATATTTCATAATGGGGTGACTATTATATAGTCAGGTAATATCATTAGCAATAGAAGAAACTTTCAAATGCAGACAAGAAAGACAACATCCAATATTCAATTATGACAAACTTCACACAAACCTCAGTTTTTAGATTGTTGAAGAATGTTTGACAAGGCAAGCCACTGGTGTGTAAAATGAGAGCAAGTGCCCCTCTCTACTAACACTGAAGATGTTCCCTGGTTTGGTATTGATGGTAATGTCTGCAAGAAAACAACCAAACTCAGAGAGGACCAAGGACTCCACAATTCAACCCTGAGCTACAATTAGTCTCTTCTATCTGTAAAATAACTTTACCACCAGCTCCAATATAATTTCATTTCTAAAAAATGCCACAGATTTTAGAATTGGATCACAGAATGTAGAACAAACCTTTGATATTTTTTGACTAGGTAATATGTGAAATTATATCATAACATAAAAATATACACATTTTGTAACTCATTCTGGTTAGGAACAACTTTCCTTTAACTTGAATTGGTTAATATTATTATTAAATATATCAGTTGGAGAAAATTATGTTAGGAGTCGGAACCCAGAGAATAATAGATAACAAGAATCAGAATAAAAAAGCAAAACAGAGACAGAAGAGATGACAAAAATTCTTGAGATGTCTACAGAAGGCATGTGCCATTTCTTTGAAAGCTGCTTGGTGAAGTATCAGACTTGTCTTGAATGAGACCATCAGCAAATTATGGTTTTTACATGGATCCTATCCTTAAAGTAGTCTGAGCAATATAACTGCTAGAAAAAAATGATAATAAAAGAAGGAAATAAAATCTTCTTTCAATATTTGATTCCTATTCTGACCTAAACAAAGGTAAAAAAAAAATTATGAGAGATTAATGATTGATATCTGGAATCCCTAACTCAGCCTAAATGCATGACTGAATTTGAGGAGGGGGGGTTGCTAACATAAAGTGCATAGCAAGCTGGTGACATAGCAAATGAAGAACATTAGTTTAATTATTTTGGAAACTTACTGCTTGTTGACTAGATCTGAAAGAGAGACAAAGAAAGGGAGGACAGATACAGTGACAAAATATATGTCTTCTGTATATTTCCTTCATATTTGTGTATGTTTGCATGTGTGAGGCAGGATGGTGGGAGGGGAAGAATTGATAGCTGATTTAAGTAAAGGACACTCAACATTTACTGCTCACTACTTGAACAATGTGTAAAACACTTAATATCTGTTTCCTGTTTATCAAGTGAATTGGCAATTTCATCAGGGACAGAAGAATGAGCACTGGCCATGTAAATAATTACTGGACACAAGGCAAGAGCAGCCTGCCCGAGCCTTTCAGAGGAGCATATGAATCAAAGCCTATATTTCTACAGTTGCAATATCTCTTAATATTTTTCTTTTACTGTAGCATTAAATAGAAACTTTTAATCATTATTGCAGTGTCACGCAGATTTATTTTTTACATAAAAAATAAAACTTTATGAGCAACCTCTGTTGAGGGGAAAATGTGTGATATCTCAAGGCAGTTTTGAAATAGTAAGGAAAAAAAGACTCTCTGAACTGAGCTGTATTTTTTAATAATATTTTCAGATCAAGATAATGAAAAGAATCCCAGAAATGAAATTCAAATGTCTCATCTGGAATTCAACATCCAAATCTCAAAGTTTTTTGTTTTAAATGTGATGTAATTACTGTATATAGGGCCTGAAAGTTGATTCTGGCCAAGAGACATAGTTTGTCACTTTGTGTTCTGCTAAGGTGAAACCTAAAATAGATTTTTAAAAAAATGATATTTCACTTTATTTATCTTTAATTAATATTCAATATAGTTAATAATCATTCTTCATTTACATATTGAAATTAGACCTCCCAAATTAATCATTATATTACATGGTAGTACATTCCATTCCATTCCATTCCATTAATTATAAAAACAACCAATATCATCTATGTGTATGATATTGTTCGCAACATTATTTTCTTTGTAATGAGTAAAACCAAACAGGAGAAATAGAGAAAAATACTATATGTCAGAAGCCTACTACAGAAAAGTCAAAAATAATTTTGAAAGTAAATTTCAAAGTAAGTAAATTAATTAAAATAAATTGTCCCTGAGTAAATTATTGATTTCAATCTTGTCAGGTAAAACTTGTTTCTCAAGTTTAAACACAGTCTATCTATACAGGCAAGCACTCTTAACAGTTATTTTTGACTCCATTGTTCAAAAATATCCTTCAATATATCCAATATTAAAATATTTTGGTCCATTCTGTATTGTTAAGTCAAATTTAAGTGTTCTCCTTTAATTGTAAATTAATTCACCTGATTCCCTTTCAGTGTCCAATTTCCAACATCTCATCCTAT
>WNWU01013639.1:8844810-8977353 GCA_012654045.1 Ptyas mucosa
AGAAGAAGAAGAAGAAGAAGAAGAAGAAGAAGAAGAAGAAGAAGAAGAAGAAGAAGAAGAAGAAGAAGAAGAAGAAGAAGAAGAAGAAACATTCATTTGGATTAGAGCAATGGGTCTCAACCTTCCTAATGCCGCAATCCTTTAATACAGTTCCTCATGTTGTGGTGACTCCCAATCATAAAATTATTCCTAAAACCACTGAAAATATGTGTTTTCGGATGGCCTTAGGCGACCCCTGTGAAAGGGTCATTCGACTCCCAAAGGGGTCCCGACCCAGAGGTTGAGAACCACTGGATTAGAGAGAAAAAACATTACTTATGTTAAACTTGATATGTTTATGAACTTTTCATTACAATATACAGAAAAGGGTGGGTAGCTCAGATGAGCTAGTTTGAGATTCCTGTAAATATTTGAGGGCCTCCAAGCAATCATATTTTGCAGACTACTGAATTTTCTATTCTGAATTCTTATCTAACCTGGTACCACTGCAGATGATGTTTATTATATCTCATAAGTTATCTATAAAGATGTTTGTTGTCACAAATCCTACAGATGACTAATGTTGAGACATCTGCACAGATAGTAATCCATTCTGAATACGAAATAAGCAAGCTACTAATTCCTTTAGGATAGTAACAAAATCACACCATCTTCTCAAAACCCAGATTATCTTTTGATTAATTACTTCCCTTTCACATGACCACTCAGATGAAACAAGGCAATATTGCCCTTGTTGAATTATCCCTCTTCGTCCATTTACAACCAAGAAAAAGATCTCTTTGAATACCTAGAGGGCATTAATGCCCATCTATGTGTTATGAGAAATTATTCATTATAGATCAAGGTAAACAGTATTCTGGCTGGCTTTGCAACCAACCATAATTTAATTATCAGATTGCTACTGCCACTTAAACTATTTTCTTATATAATTGTTCTTCAGTATACCAATATTGAAATTAAATAAGATTTTAACTGATCTGTTTTCTTGCTCTTCAAATACTGAGCTCTTCTTGCAATGGGGTCAATCCCATTAATAGACTCACAATAATTGTTCCATTGCCTCTGTTTTTAAGAAAACACAAGATAGTACATAGCCCTGTTATGACTTCCTATAAAATGTTGTGAATTGGGAGAGATGATTGAACAGTGAAAGGGTGCCTTGTAAACTTTGCCATATAGATAAAGAAATTAGAGATATATTTATATTGGAAGACTCATCATATTCCAGACATTAATCAGTAGACATGATCTTTTAACAGAGAAGCTTACAAAACAGGTTCTTGTCTTCACTAGGCAAAAGGTCATTGACATCTTCATTGAAAATGAGTATTGATTTGCAGTTTTTATGGAAAAATTGTCTAAAAGTAGATAATCTAGAAGAAAAATAAAGATCAAAATGGAATATATGGAACATAATGCTGCATTTTATTTGAAAAGTGAGAACAAAAAAGGAAAAATGAAATGAAATAACTTTTCAAAACTGAGCATCTCAACTTTTTTTGGACCTCACAGCCCCAGTCCCATGTAGAAATCTATAAAACTATTTGCTTCAGTGGAACTTCCAAAAGAAGTATATAGTGTCCGTAGTCAGATGTTGTGAGGAGGCCCTCAAAAGTTGGCTAAGTGGCTTAGTGGCTAAGACGCTGAGCTTGTTGATCAAAAAGATTGGCAGTTCAAATCTCTAGTATAGGTCTCCTGTGTGAGCAGGGGGTTGGATTAGATGACCAAGGTCCCTTCCAACTCTGTTATTGTTATAAAGATTGTTATCTCTGTTATGCACCCCTCAAGATGCTTCATGCAATCTACTTATTACATAGTGCTATCTTCATTCTATGCGTACTTAAAATATTGATTTAGATTAGGCTAATGAATATAATAGATTATCTACCTAGCTGTGTGTTCATATATTATTTCTTTCCTGTTTGGAAACTTTTATGAGACCAGTCTATCTAATTGCAATAATTATTTAGTATACATTTAACACTTTTACATAAAATAGTGTTATATGATCCCAAATAATAATAATAATAATAATAATAATAATAATAATAATAATAATTTAATTTGTATCCCGCCCTTCTCCCAGAAGGGACTCAGGGCGGTGAACAGCCAGAATTAAAATACATACAATACAAAAGTTAAGATAATTAAAAAATATTAAATCAATCGGCCTCCCAATTTAAAACCCCAAATCTATAAAATTCAAGATCCCAATTTAAAACCATTTATGCTAGGCCGGCTTGCTGGAATAAGTAAGTCTTCAAGGCTTTGCGGAAGGTACGAAGGTCCGGGATCAGTCATATTCCAGGAGGTAGCTCATTCCATAGGGCGGGTGCCCCCACAGAGAAGGCTCTCCCCCTGGGGGCCGCCAGCCGACATTGCTTGACTGACGGCACCCTGAGGAGGCCCTCTCAGTGAGAGCGTATTGGCCGGTGGGAGATTATCGGTAGCAGCAGGCGGTCTCGTAAGTACCCTGGCCCTAAGCCATGGAGCGCTTTAAAGGTGAGAACCAATACCTTAAAGCGTACCCGGAAGACCAACAGGAGCCAATGCAGCTCACGCAGGAGAAGCGTTACATGGGAGCGCCCCATCGCTCCCATGATCACCCGTGCGGCTGCATTCTGAACCAGTTGGAGCCTCCGGGTGCTCCTCAAGGGGAGCCCCATGTAGAGAGCATTGCAGTAGTCCAGGCAAGATGTAACGAGGGCATGAGTGACCGTGCATAAGGAGTCCCGATCCAGAAAGGGGCGCAACTGGTGTATCAGGCGAACCTGATAAAAAGCCCTCCTGGCCACGGCCGTCATGTGCTCTTCTAAAGACAGCTGTGTGTCCAGGAGGACGCCCAAGTTGCGAGCTCCCTCTGTAGGGGCCAATAACTTGCCCCCAATAGCCAGCAACGCACCAGCTGGCTATATCGGGACACCGGTATCCACAGCCACTCGGTCTTGGAAGGGTTGCGTCAAAGCCTGTTCCTCCCCATCCAGACCCACACGGCCTCCATACACTGGGACATCACTTCGAGGGCATCATTGGGGTGGTCTGGGGTGGAAATGTACAGCTGAGTATCATCAGCGTACAGATGACATCGCACCCCAAAACCACGGATGATCTCACCCAGCGGCTTCACATAAATGTTGAACAGGAGCGGCGAGAGGACCGACCCTTGCAGCACCCCACAAGCAAGGCACCTCGAGGTCAACCTCTGCCCCCCTGCCAACACAGACTGTGACCGGTCAGAGAGAAAGGACGAGAACCACCGCAGCACGGTGCCTCCCACTCCCAATCCCCCCAACCAGCGCAGCATGATACCATGGTCGATGGTATCAAAAGCCGCTGAGAGATCTAACAGGACCAGAACAGAGGAACAGCCCCTGTCCCGGGCCCTCCAGAGATCATCCACCAATGCGACCAATGCCGTCTCCGTGCTGTACCCAGGCCTGGAGCCGGACTGGCACGCATCTAGATAGACGGTTTCATCCAGGTACTGTGGGAGCTGTCGCGCAACCACACTTTTGACAACCTTCGCAATAAAGCGAAGGTTGGAGACCGGACAGTAGTTTGCCAAAACAGATGGATCCAGAGAAGGCTTCTTGAGGAGGGGCCTCACCACTGCCTCTTTCAAGGCGGGAGGCAAGAAACCCTCTCTCAAAGAAGCATTTATAATCCTCTGGAGCCAGCCTCGTGTTACCTCCCGGGTGGCCAGTACCAACCAGGAGGGACATGGGTCCAATAAACATGTGGTTGCGTTTAACCTCCCCAGGATCCTGTCCACATCCTCAGGAGTCACAGGGTCGAACTCATCCCACATAACTCTGAATTAGAACAATTCAGAGAGTTCTAAAAACAAGGACACTAAAGTTATAATGTGTTGCATTATAACTTGATTCCCGTTAGTGTTGCAGACAATATGTTATCAATCTTTTCATTCAATCATGTTTGATTCTTGGAGACTTTCTTGGCAAGCTTTTATAGAAGTGGTTTGCCATTGCCTCCTTCTCAGGGCTGAGAGACAGTCAGCCAGCTAGCATTGTGCCTCAAGTAGAACTAGAACTTACAGGCTCCCAGTTACTAACTTAATGCCTGAAATAGTACATGAAACTGACTCTTAATCTTTGTTTAAATCTGCTAAATTTATGCCATGAAAACTTGACAACATTCTTCTTAGAAGATGTAATGTTTTCCATTACATCTTCTGAACTGAAGAAGCTTCTTGGATGAGAAGAAAAACATCTTCATGGAAAAACAAAAAAAGTCCTTTTGACTTTTTCTTCAAAAAAGGCCTTTTGAAAAAGTACCTTTGGGACAGCCATGACCTGGATGACTGAGAATATTCATAAGTGGAATGTTTTCCACATCTCCAAACTTGGGATGGTACAATGTGCATGTGTGTATCTCAGTTAAAAGGATAACAAAAAATTACCCATCAGAATTTTATATCCATTTTGCACATACTGTACGATGCTTTATCTTGTCAACCTTCTCCCTTTGCCATGCAGTGAAATATTAATGTTATGAACTCTTATTCAAAACAGCCATGTATGTGAAGCAAAATCAGCTCTGTTAATTTAATCTGCTTTCCTAAATGTTAACAGCAGTGTAAAAATGGATGCTCTCATCCTTGTAATCAGTTGCACAGTGCACAGGGGCAGCAGTCTCTGGTGCCTCATCTGTGAACTAATCTTTCATTTCATAGCAGATCTTTCCATATCAAACAACACAAATGACTTAATTTGCATGACAGGATTTGTAACGGGGCAAATCTAGTGTCAAAGTCGATTAAAGATTACACCGGAGAACTATCATAATCAGGACTCTAATGAGCCTAAATAGTACATGTGAAATCTCCCCTCTTTGCCATTCCAGTCATGTATAAAAAGGGAATGCATTTCTTTTCATCGCTGAGCAAGTCCTTGGGTTTGAACATTACACCCTGCGTTGAGCTAAAGTCATGTCAGTCTAGTTGCAGAGAGAGAGAGAAAAGGAAATAATAAAGCAAACATCACTTCACAAATGACATTGCTTAGTATAAGCCAACGTTTGAAGCCCTTAATTCTTCTAATCTGCAAAATAGTCGATGCTAATGGGTTTTTGCCTTTGTGAAAGCTGATGCATAGAAAGAAAAACTTTAATGAGCTGCCTGGGTTGTATGCTTACAGATACCTGTCAAATGTCTGTCATTTTAGCTATCGTTGAGGCATTATAAAGAAAGTAAGAAGGAAAGAACGTCAGTATTTGTACAAGCATTTTCATGCTAAAATGGCACAATTTTCTTCCTGTCATAATTTCATTGTACCCGAAAGTCAGAAAAAAGCTTAACCCTTTCATTTTGCACATCTTGTACAACAAACTGTCTATGCTACTAAGCAGTTTTCAAGAGAGCACCTTTGTCTGTGTTTCTGCTTTTTTGTAAACAGCAAAATTGGTTGTAAATTGGTTTCAGGTACAAGCTGCCAGTTGCTGTATCCCAGAGAGATCAATAGTTTATTGCACATAACAAAATCATATAAAATGTCTATTGTTGGAATATATTTTGATTTACAGATGTTTACTTTACATCCTAACAATGTTCAAATGAATATAGGTGTGACAAGGTCAGCTAATGCCCCCCTCAGCTTCTCAACTTCTCTTTTAAGGAAAGGAAATAAGAAACATAATGGCACCTGGGAAGCTAAGCCTTGGTGCAAGACTAGGCTAGCCTAAATTGAAATATCATCCCAGAAGCAGGCAGTGGCAAACCCCTTCCATATTGTTGCCAGGAAAATGTTGACACCAAGAATTGAGTTCTGGAAAGACCTTTTGACATTAGTAGTTGATCACTCTGTCATTACTCAGCTATTAAAATGGTTTTTCAGAGCTGAAGCAAGATGTTACAAAGATAATGTGTAGAATGTGTTTTCCCTCCCATTTTTAAGACTTTTTAAAAAGTAAGTAAAGGAGAGTTTTTGAAGTTCTGATTGCATTTCCTACATGGCCTTCCTCAACTTATATCCATTACATAACTATTAATAATTTTTGTTTATGGTTTCTTCCATTTTAAGCAGCCTTTCTGCAAATGTCTTTTACATGTAATTTTTTGGGGAGAGGGGGATAGAAGCCATATAATAACAAAACACAAGGATATAGGGGCAATCACTCTTGAAATGAGAAATATGTCTTTAACTATTACGTTGCTTTGATCTTGAGAAAACAAAGGTTGATTACTCTTAACTGTATTCATTCTATTTAAAGAAATACTCCTTTCCCCATTGCAAACCTTCCCCTAATTCCCCCCCCCCCCAACTTGAGGTGCGTTAAGTTTAGAAAGACTGACTAGCCTTGACTTCTTTCTGAGAACAGAAAGTGAGTTCTATGAGTTATATGCGAGAGAAGGAGGCTTGCAGCAGTTATTATTGGCTATTAAATCCAAATCCCATTTCAAGACCTCCATTTATGATGTGGCTGCTGACAATTTTTGAGCAGATGGGGAAGCATCTTATTATTGTTGTTATTGCAGCCAAAGCAATAGCAGGTGACGAGATAAGGGTGAGATTTCCAGGATGGCAAAGTTTTAAGGAAAAAGTAAGAAGAGCATCATTGGACAAATCGATCCTTTAGTGTACTGTAAAAAGCCATCCTTTTTACACTACACTGTTTTTTTCACAGAAAAGCAATAGGGAATGACTTTATTGTTGTTCGATGATTTAACAGTGTAGATTCAGGACTTTCTGGTGGAACCAACAAAGCAAAAGAAGAAATGTACTTTCTCCTATGCAAATGTACTTTCCCCTATCCTTGGACTCAAAACTTGGTCCAAGGATCAGTAGCTGTCTGTGGCCCATTGGGAACCAGGCCACGCAAATGGCAGGCAAGCACACAAGCGCACAAAGCTTCATTTGTGCAAGTGTTGTTGACCCTTGTACAAAACCATCCCATCCCCCATGCTGCCACCACCAGTCTGCAGAGCTGGAAAGGTTGGGGACTACTGTTCTGTTAGATTCTCCCACCAAGCTGTCTAGATGTTTTGGACTATAATTCCTCATAATTCCAGTCTGCAGACTGTTGGAATTGGTTCAACAGATCTGAAGAGTACCAAACTGGGGAAAGATGTCCTATTTATACATCAATCTTTCCCAACTAGGTTTAGCTCAAAGTTCACAGCATGATGTAATGCCTCTTCTCACTTTAACAGTGTGTGGAAAAGATCTCTCTTTGTATGTCAAAAACAGACTTCAGAATCATTCCTTACTTCTATTTCTGTGAGTTAGGTAATAAATAATCATCTGAATATCCTGGCTGTTTAATAGAACTTTCATACTTAATCCTAAGAACTAAATGCTAAGAAATTAATGTTCCTAATGTGAATAATATATGAATATATCTGAAGTGTGTGTGTGTGTGTGTGTGTGTGTGTGTGTGATGTGGGATCTCATCCCTTTCAAAGTATGAATAATTCATTCAACGTCTTTGTTCAATTGTTCTTTTAACAATGGCAATTATGATTTTAAAAGGTTATATGGCATGTTGAAAAATACTCCTTTGTGGCTTCCCCTGTGGCAGCTTATGTACAATTTTCCACAGACCCCAGCCTTTGCCATTACCCTCTCTGGCTCACTCTTTCCCTTCCTAGTGCGAGCCAAAGTTCGCCTTTTCCTCTGAAGGCTACCTCTGTGACCTAACTGCTACACCTCTGATCCTTCACACCCCAGAAGCTGTCACAGGTCTCCCTCCTTCCCAGGAGTTGAACACACAATAGAGAATAGGCCCTCGCTGTGAGGTTCAGCAGCCATTAACCCCTACCAGCTGTTCCTGCAGGGAGCCTTCTGTGGCTGAATGCCCTTTCTCTGGGGAGGCCCTCATTTCCACTAATCTAACTATTGTTGGCTTGGAATGCTGACAGGAGAAAAGAAATTTTTCTTGTGTTCATGCAAGTGTGTGTATCCATGTGTAAGTGAAGGAAGAGTGAAGGCTAATTTCTATAGTAGGCATGAATGGAGGGGATGGGAAAAATACTAGTTAAAATGTGTTTACTTGCTTAAAAGGCTCTGTCAATTTAAATAATTTCAGTACCATGCTTTTTTTCCGCTTCTGGTTAAGGGGAAGAAAATTGGTTACTCTTGATTTTTTTTTTCCATGAAAGCCACTAAAAGATCCTTATATTGCCTGTATCTTTTCAGCAATGTGTTACTCTATTTTATTTTGCTGCTAAGAATGACTAATCTTACAGCTTGGGAAAAGTGAGGAGAGCTGTATTTGGGGGGAGCCATCTTTTCAAAAGTTAAATGTGTGTGAATGTATACTGAAATATTTAATTTACTGAATGTCATTGTTGGGGAACTGTGAATAATTCCTTATTTTACTTGTTTGTGGAAAATATGAGGTGTCATACTTTATAAATAGGGAATCGTTTTATATAGTGCTTAAAGAATGATATAAAAAAGTCAATTACCCTTTAAATCAATTATAGTTTTTGATAGTCAAAAATAATAAATTCTCACATTATTTACAAAAAGTATTACTTTTTGTAATTATAAATAAATGTTATTTTTAAAATATTTTCATGGGTTGTGAATAGCTGTATATAAGTTTTCAAAACTTTGTATATGGTTTTCAAAGCTAAGAAAATAGTGAACTGGCAAGCAGAATAAAAATGTTAGTACATAAAATTTGGGAGAGTTTTTAAAAGAAAATTGCTGTTATTCATAACAGGAATTATCTGCATAGAAATTTGTTTTTTGAATAACTAGGGCAAATGACATATAACACAACAGTGCATCTGTTCTCATGCCTAGATTACAAGAATTATGGATTATGGAAGTAGCAAGATAAGCCTGTTAATTTATTGGTTAGATTTATATCCCATCTTTTCTCCAGGAGCTCCCACCAGTTTATATGGGAATCTCCCTTCAATTTGTCCCACAACACCAAACCTGTGAGGTAAATTGCAAGTACATTTTGTCCATAGTTCCTTTTCTTTCTATTGCACCAAATCATTGAACTAGTGTAAATAATATTTAAGTGAATAGAGTTTGATTTTTCTCAATTTTAAAGGCCAACAAGCTAACTACTGGTAATGGAATGTGAGAATAACCTTGGGAGGAACAGCCCCAGGCTAGACAGGAGGAACAGCCCCAGCCTAGACAGAGGTCTGATAATAGAAATCTGAGTCCAAAAGAAGAATGCAGATAGAGAAAATGTCTTAGAAAGGAATCCTCTCTAGTTCTCAGAAAAATAAAAGCAGGAGAGGTAGGAAGTGTTTTCAGATTTGCAAAATTCTATTGTAACCTTATTAGTAGTGATGGTTTTGCTTTCCTATCTCAAAGGGCTGACACAGGGAAGAGTCTTTTCCTTAAAATACTATTTTCTTTAAATTAGTCAGCACATGGTTTATTTGTTAAAACAAAAACATGTTTAAAAAAGAAATTCTAATAGAGATGACAAATTTTAATAATACTATCAAGAAACAAAATGAATGGGGAAATCTTAGCTTACTTTTTTTTTTTACTACTGTTTTTGGACTTCCCTTGACATCAATAGGAAACCTAATATCAAGTTTAGCATCATTCATTGCTTTAGGCTTCCTTTGTCTATAAATGATAAGCATCCTATTGTTTTAATTTTTACTGTCATTGAAAGATGAAAATTGAGCTGTTTGAACAAACCAAGATACTTATTACTGCCCCGTTCTTATTATCATAAGACAACCAAACCTCACATCTAATTTCTGGGCTTCTCCAGCTGTTCAGAAATGATGTGGAAAATATTACTGTAAGTGCAGTACATACTAATAAAAACAAAGTACCAGTCTGCAACTCTTTAAAGAAGCTGAATGTTTTCTCAATATCTCATGTCTCTCAGGGGTGGGTTCTACTTACCTTTACTACCGGTTTGCATTGCGCACGCACACAAGCACACACACACACTCTTCTGCGCATATGCAGAAGCTTCTGCGCATGTGCAAATCACCTATTATGACATCCAGGTCAGTGTGTGGAGCCTCCCTCCAGTTTTACTACCAGTTCTTGCAAACCGGTCCAAACCAGGGGCAACCCACCCCTAATGTCTTTTCTGTCTAACTGGAAATTACATCTGAAGCACTGCACATTATTTCTTTTCAAATGGGTAAAAATATTTAAAACCCAAATTCTGTTTTCTAGACTTTGAATGGTTGTATCATGTATCATATTGGACACATCAGCAAAGACTAGAATGGTTAATACAATCAACAAGTGAATCAGTGCCCAAAATATGTCCCAGAAACCTCTAATTCTACTGAACCATTATAGAATGGAGATTGTTATTTCTTATCAGAATTTAAACAATGACAATATAAGATTATCTACTATTACTATTTTGGGTTATATATGAAACATACCAAGTTAAAAGTAGGGTAAACTCATCACTTCCAGTTAGAAGTAAAGAACTGTCTGTACTTCAGGAATTCTCATGATTTTGTAGGGATTTTAGCTGAATTTTAACAGCATAGGAGTACCTAGGAGCATTGTTGAGAACCTCAAACAGCAGTAATAAAGCAGTAATAAAACTACCCACCTAGAAGAGAGTCACCAACTTTTTTGGGCACGTGACCACATTGGGAATTTTGAAAACATGCAATTGGCTATGAACCACAATGGTTATCATAGAGGGTATTATAATAAGCAACTATATTTCAAATTGCAAACGGAGCACAAGATTTGCCACTTATTATTCTACCTTCTAAGAATTTTTCTGGGATTTATGTGACACTAAGAAGCATCACCGAAAGTACAGATTTTTGCAAGATATTAGCTAACAATTCCTTTCTTAAATTAAAATATTTTTTTAAAAAAAATATAAACTCAGGATAGGAAGAATAACAGACATCAAGGAACAGCCTGTTGTACATATTGTCATCCTCAGGACTTAAATTAATTCATATCTGTGGTAGTTGTGATGCAATATTCCAGTCATATATCAGTGAAAGCGCTTTTGCATTCATAAAGTTCCAAAGTGCAACATTTTTATTAGAATTTTTATCTAGAATTGTTCAATTTGTATTAGTTTTTTCCTTCAAGACATCAAAGCAACATAATTATTTCTCTCCTTTGATATTTTTATACAATGAAAACAGACAGAAAACAATTGTTCAAAAATCATCAAATGAATTTCAGTAATTTCCATAATGGAGTATGAGCTTAAATCACAATGCCTCATGGGTAATTGTGCAACTTTCCTTCATCTAGAACTTTTTCACATTTTTACTTTAAATGATAGAAGTTTTACTTAATCATCTAATCAATTTGGTGAGGAAACAAACTTCTCTATGTTTTTATTACAGTCATTTTAACGAACAGAAGCAAGTTCATTTGGGTGTATTTGTAATTATATTTTTCCAAGGATATGATAAGTGGTTAGAAGATTTTAGAGCTGTAGAAAAAAGTTTCCAAATGAGCAATGAATCAATAATCAGTTGCATATGCTAAGAATCTCTTTAGAGCTACTGGAAGGATTGTTAATCAGGACATTTTAAGAGAACATAGATAGATAAATCCTTAAATTTGCAGTGACACAAAGCTATGAGCAAGGTAAAGATTTACAAAATTAAATTTGTACTATACTGTAAATTGCTGAATCAGTAGTTGGTAACTATGTGTACACTGATCATTCAACAGCTGCTACTTAGCAGTATCACTTTAGATAAGAACTCCTGTTTAGTGTCATTTTTAGCCTATGGGCAAAAATCAAAGAAAAATGTTGACAATTTAAAAGGAACTACCAAACAGCTATACTCATAAAAGAAAAGCATTTAATAATATAACTTATCAAAAATGATTGAATAGAAATAGGTTTAGCAAGAAAGATTGCAAATCTGAACTTCAAATCTGAATACTTGCAGTATATCTGAATACTATCTAGTTATTTTTCTTATTTTATGCACTCTATGTTCCTCCAGCTTTCACAAAGTGTAGCACTGAAGGTGGCTTACAATAATAATAAAACATTATGGAATGCATTGAAAAAAAATTGTTTACCAGACAGATGTGGCATACATGGAAGTTAGATTCTTTAAAATTCTGTGCTACCAGATTCTAGTTGCTTGTTTACCAAATTATGTAGCCAATCAGGAGCCATAGTCAAGATGAAAATTATCTGGAACTTCCATTTGTGTCAATTATAGTATCAATATAATTGTGTCAATTATGTTAGGTTGTACACCTAATTTGAAGGGAAACTGGTAGCTTTAACAATATTTTGCATTTGTTCCTATAACATTTTCGTTTTAAAATTAAATTTTAAACTGTTGAAAGCTTCCTGGAATCATCTATGTGTGACTTGGATGGTTATATAGATTAAATAAATGAATGAATGAATGAATGAATGAATGCATGCATGCATGCATGCATACATACCAGTACATGCATACATACCAGTACATGCATACATGCAGTTTAGGGCATGTCAAATTTTTTAACTTTCAATTTCCAAACCTTAGGGTGCTCAAACGTTGTGGCATGCCTTGGGGATTGTAAAGATATTTTGGTTGCTTTTATATAATTTAGATGTGCTTGGTAAGTAATTTCATAAATATCATAATTTTTTAACATTTTGCTTGTTTCATCATACATAACTTAAATACATTACTAAATAAGCAAATAAATAAATTGTTACCTAATATTGCCCTAAGAAGATAAGTGATGATTCAAGAGTTATTTCTTACCATTGGTTATCACAAATCTGAAGATAGGCAAGAGGAGTAAAGAGAGATTAAGCACCATAGAAGTATTTAGTCTGAATTCAGGTGACAATGTCTTTGCATTTTTTTTTTTCTCCTCAAAGTTTACTTGTGACATATTTCAGAGTAATTATTATGAGCTAAAATCCTGAATATAGCCATTTTGCTTTCAATTCATCTAATTAAACTGAATTTAAGCAGGCCATGTTAATAGTTATTGTTTAAAGAATTTGCATGTGCATAACTTTTAAAAATGCCATTTAAAAATGTATTGAATAGGTGGAGAAGTGATTATAAAGTACAAAATCTCCCATGAAGCAGTAATCTTTAACTAGAATAAACTCACTGAATTAACTGTATTGGATTCAGAGTTAGAGTATCACTGTTAAAATTAGTGAAATTAAATTAAACATAATCATTACTTGGGTTTGATGCACCCCAATAAGATTTGCTGCAATAAACATTCATATAATCTTGATAAAGGGCATTGGAGATAAACTTCATTTTATAACAATCTCTAAGAATTCTTCTGAGAAGTAGAGTCCATGTTCAATATTTTCATGAAAACACTTTCTAAATATTATACTTTATACATTATATTTTGTACACAGGCCTTGAAAATGCATGTAAAGGATGCTATTATTATGCAATCCCAAAAATGGAAAACAATTGTGTTAACAGTTGCAAAAATTGTAACAGTTCTGAAAGTAACTATCATGGTTAATTAGAAAAATGCACTTTTAATACTGCGAAATCGTGGGTTTTTTTTCATGCTATGAAATTTGTATGTAAATTTTCTTTAATATATCTGGATTATGTTATCACCTATAAATTATTGGAATTTTAATGCTGATTTTTAAAGGTGCCTTAATCCCATTCCAGAAGAGCATTGGGGGAGGGGGAGTGATGCATGAAGAAAAACTATTTGCAAAAAGACTTTTAAAAACATACTTTAACCTGTAATATGTTTTCTTCTACATTTCTGGTAGTATTGAGAACTTGCTGGAGCATAGAGCTCTCAGCATTAACAATCTCTCCATTTACTGAACAATAGCACAGCCAGATGCTGCTGGTCATAATTTATTCTTTTACACTGATGCTTGCACACATAGACATACACTTTTCAGTGTAAATTCAATTCAATTTGCACTCATGAGGGTGGGAAAAAAACCTATTAAGTACATCATTATCGTATTGGAGAAAGCAAAATGGTACATCAGTTCTATATATAATAAATTATGTGCAGAAGAATTAGCAGTCCTTTCCTTTTGCTCATGCTGTATACTCTTAAAAATAGGGAATATATCCTATTCTCAAAGACAAAAAATAAAAAATAAAAAATTGAGGGGGGGGTGCAGTTTCCAAAGAAATCTGTTTCCCAATTCAGTACATTCTTTTGTGTTTCTTATATAAATTGAAAATAGAAAAGTGTTAACTTTTCTTCGGTTAAGCAAAGACTGGAAAAAAGAGAATGTCAGAGAAAAAGCTTCAAGAACCTGGATTGCTTATTGCTTTACATTGCTAATTCTGCTGTAATGTTCTTGTTCTTTCACCCACACCTTATTTGCTAACATTCAATATTTACTGCAAATTCAGTTCTGTGCAGCTTCACTAGGTTTTGCCTTGTCTTCTATGCCCACCAATAATTGTAATACATGGAAAGAAAGAAAGAGGAAAGAAAGAAAGAAAAGAAGGAAGGAGGGAAGAAGGGAGAGAGGGAGAGAGGGAGGAAGGAAGGAAGGAAATTAGTTCTTTCTTTCTTTTTTTCATTCTTTCCATCCAGTAGGATTAGAGAGCTTTACAGAATCATTTAAAGAAAAAGAAGGAGGAAAAACGAGAGAGAGAGAGAGAAATACTAACTATTAAAAAAGCACATACATGGCTGACACTGTTGTGACAGCCAGTAGTATCAGCAACAGTCAATTATCTTCACAAATGCCTCGTGTGCTAATGAGTCTCACAAAAATCACCAGACTTTTCTGGCAAAGAGAAAAGATCAGTTTCATTGCTTGCAGAACTAATTCAGTGTACAAAAGTGAAGGCTCCACCATCACTGCCTCTTTTACTGCTCCTTTTGTAAAGGCTTTTGATGTGCACTGAAGAGTTCCGTCTGTGTTTGGGACTCTTCATCTGCAGTTCATTGCCTGTCATTAACATACATATCCATATGAAAAGTTTGGTAAGTCACTAACAGCTGTCCAGAATGGAGTTTGGGGGAAGGGCTGGAGAAAGAACCTATCCCTTCTCAAAATGCTGACAATGCTATTTAGCTCTTTTTGGCAATGATATACCTAACTTTTTAAAGCCGCTTTTCACTCAAAGAGCCACTAGGCATAATGCTACATTCAAATAGGTTGTGGTTTTCAGTTTAAAGCAGTCACTGCTGTATTCAGAAGGGGCCCGTAGTGGCTGAGAGCAAAAGAAACTCCATCATTCATTACAAAATAGAAATACTTTCCAAGCATAGCTTTTCACTGTTGCAAATAACCTCAATGATTCACCTCAATGGGGAGAGAAAGACTGCAGCAGATGCTCTTGGAGGTTATTTTATGCTAAATTCTTGCTCAGAATTATCAGACCTCACAGTTCACCATCAGTGACTGCTAGAAAACAAAAGGCACATCACTTCACTTCTGATAAAAAGTTTGGCTGTAAGTGATTTGCAAATGTATGCAAAAGGTCTTCTAAAAGAAACAAAAGTTGTTTTCCAAGTACAGCAGAAAGAGCAACCCAGCACCTCTCAATTGAGACTGAATTGGGGTTAAATAGGTGTGTGTGTGTGTGTGTGTGTGTGTGTGTGTGTGTGTGTCACACCATACAGTTATACCTATCAACTTTCAAAGAACTTTCAATCTCAGTATTGGTAGTTCAAGATATATACTACTAAAGTATCTCTAAATTATGCTAATTTTATAGGTATCCCCCCCCAAAAAAAGATAAATAATGTTTCAGGGAATACATTCAGGAAATTGTCTCCTATTTGTCTCTTATTTGAAAATGTCAAATGTTTGAATGGAAGCTTTTAAGCAATGGAATTAAAAACATTTGTTGTGGAATTGTAATTTTAAGCATTATGTAATCATATTGTAATACAAATTTATTTTTCCATTTTGTGCATGTGTTTTAAACTGAAGCCAAAGAGAGGTTTCCCATTGAATTTAAGGGAATTGAGATGGCATGTGTAGAATATGGGATGGGAGTGGGGGTATTGGTTGGGTTTTTTCCCGTCTCCCAAATAATGCTTTGATTGATAAATGCTTTTCCACCCAACCCTCCTTGTAGTATGGAGTTCATGACCCTTGAGTGATAATTTACAATACCCTGAATCCAAGGTTTGCCAGGTCTTAGTTGCAAAATTACTGTGGGTAAATCTGTGTCAATTATCAAGGGCTTGACATACTTTTACAAGCATTTTTATCAGAAGTAAAGTGCCCAGCAGGCTACCAACCCACCAATTCTGGAAAGGTTTTATTCTTGTACTGATCCTCCCACTATGCAAAAACAGCTTAAACTGTATAAAAAACGAAGACCTTAATCTCACTTGTTGCTGCTTTCTTTTCTTTTCACAAAGTTCCCAACCTCTTTTAGAGCTGCATCTCCCATATCTTTTGCTAACAACAACAACCAAAAAAAAAAAAAACCCACTCACAAAAAATATCCCTTTTCACTCTGCCTATTTTGATCTGAAAATTAAATCTTATTTCTTATGCATCCTGTTTATTGTCTTGAAGGAATCTGAGCATTCATTCAAAGGAGGCCAGAATGACTTCTTAAACACATTCTCTCTTTGCTGCAATTAAACAAAGTGGAGCTGTGATTAGTCCACCACAGGGGGGAAAGAAA
This sequence comes from Ptyas mucosa, assembly GCA_012654045.1. Taxonomy (NCBI): domain Eukaryota; kingdom Metazoa; phylum Chordata; class Lepidosauria; order Squamata; family Colubridae; genus Ptyas; species Ptyas mucosa. Next base: position 8,861,342 of record WNWU01013639.1, read on the forward strand.
AAGGCACCCTTGAATCAAAATGGGGGGACCTGACTGCGCATTATCGTCTCACAATGCAGGAGTTTGTTGCTGAAACCTGCTTATCGTCTTGCCGGGCAAACCATGGGAACTTCAGTCAGGTGGAAACTTACTCTCTTCTTTCAGCTGAAGCAGCTTTAAGTACCATAAGAACAGCTGAAAACCCTGAAGATCTTCCCAATAACTGAGACATTTAGGATAATCTTTATGAGAGTTTTCCACATTCACTTCTGTTTTTTTTTTTTTATTGACCAGAGAAGGAGAGTTAATGATGAGCTTTTGCCTGCTGCTGTTGCTGCCTCTTCTCTCTCTCCCTCTTTCTAGTGTAAGCCAAAAGCGGCTGTTTAAGTGAAGTCCCACCTCCTTCCAGCTCTTGGGAAACCACTCAGGCCAAACACTTGCTTGACTGTGTGTGCATGACACATAATGAAAACAATTTTACGCTGCAGAGGGAAGTCTCTGGCAATTACTGATGTAACAGCCACCTGCAGAAGACAGCCTCTAGTTGGCGGCTTCATGAATATTTGATGCTGTGATGTTATGTGTTGAATGGTGAAGGCAGGTGAGGGGGATGGAATGAGGGACACTGTTGGAGACTTGTCTCACAGGGCTGTTTCTCCACAGTGGCCCATGGTGTTAACACCACTGGGGATTCTGACCCTGCCCAGGACTCCAGGGGAGCAGCTGAAGCTGAGCTGAGCTGATGTGACAAGTCCTGGGGGGCGCTCTTTCAAATCCCTTGTATGCCAATTTTACACATGAGGTCCAGCTGAAAGAGCCCCGGCATCGGGCTTGTCCAATTTAATTTGAGAAGCTAAGTGGCGGATCAGGATTAAATGAGAATGGTGTAATGGAGAAAGCTTGTTCTCCCTCTTTAAGCCATCAAGGTTAGAAATGAGTGTGTGCACGTGCACACAAGCACACACACATATGCACACATGCAAAGCACTGTCTGCAAAATCACTACAACCTCTTCTTTTAACCCAACACTTGAATTTATTATGCTGGGCATGGAAGACTTTCATCATCCCCTGCCCTTTTTGATAGCTGCCATCATATTTCTAGCTTTCTTGATGATTCGTTTTCATTCTTAAGCATATCATTGCAACATATGAAAGAAAAAGCATTGGTTTTGTGGAGCATATAGTTCATTACTGTTTACACCCATTAAAAACAACTCTGAAATCTTTTATCTAATTTGGAAGGAAATTATAGTAAAACATGAAGTGTTGCCCCTTTTTCAGCAGTTAATATTTGCACTTTATGTATGCCGCCTTCTATTCCTCACTTCTTGAATTTGGATTTCACTCAAACATACTTTATCTTGGAGAAAATAATATTTTATATGGTGTCTAGGCTACAACTATAAGGTATGCAGTAGCTCTTCACTCTTCACACAATAAAAGCTTAGGCACAAATTGGCAAGGATGTATAAGAAAAAGAAAAGAATTTCGGAGTCACAACTAGCTATAGAAACTCTAAAGTCACTTAGCAATGCTGAGGCATGTAAAAGGTTCAAATATTGTTTTATGAACATACATTTCATACTATTACTTCTATTAAGAAAGAAATGATATAATTATATGCTACCTACTTAAACATCAATTTTTAATATAATATTGAAATCTTCCCACTCGTAACATTTGTAGTTTCTTTTGTGTCCAATATGCTGCCTTTCCAAACAATTGGACCTACAGTATAGCTTATGGATTCATTTTTGCCTAACAAGGGAAAACTCAGAAGACTGATGCTGATTTTCAAATAATTGGTCTTTTGATCAGTCTAGAAAGAGGACAACTAGAATAAGGGCACAATAGAAAATTCATAGAAAGCATTACATTCTAAGCAACAATGGCTCTTGGAAATTTTAAACCAGACACTCCAAGATTCTTACTAGTTCATTTTTAAAGCTGAAAATTGTACTAAACTATTTGTACTAGATTGATTTGTTACCATCCCTACCTCTGAGAATTTTAAAAAAGATCCTATTGAGCAGGTGAATGCACTGTAAGTCCATTCCAAAGTAGCTAGCCATCAAAACAGGCTGAGATGATTGGATGCAATTACCTATTCATTTGAGTTCAATTGCCCATGTCCAGGTCTATGAGTGCTGCTTTATATAAGGTATCATGACTATATTGATATTCTACAACATCACAGATTTGTACAAATAATATCATTTTTAAGTTTCCCAACTTAAAGCACTTCTATACCACCACTGAAACAGTCTGAAACCAAGATAAAATTTCCTTCATTTTTGCTATTCTTAAAGCATTGAAATCAACCTGGGATCATAATGATTCAATAAGTGCCCTCTAGCTCATAGGAGAGCACAAATATGTTAGTATCACACTGAATCACTGTCCTCTTCCTAAGTGGCTGCCTTTTGTTACACTGTTTGCATGAAGCTGAAAATAAGTTCATCAGATCTCATCTACTGTAACCCAGGAATATCTGAGAAGCATCTGAATGGATAATGTTACCATAGCAGCAATTTTGCAACCTGGTGCTTTTTCTCGAATCTTCAACTGTAGTGGCATGTTTCTTTCCTCTTAATGGCAACAGCATAATACGTGTACTCAAATTTAGTATCTCTTCCATTTCTGGAAAAGCTCTGATATAGAAGGCCTTTATACTAATATTTTAATACAAGGAAGAATATTAAGTCCTATTGTATATAAATACTCCTCTACTCAAAAGCTCAAAAAATCATTGCTGGCTGTCAATTCTATAGAATATTCCAGAAAAGTAATGAAAATAGTTCTTGGTTGTGATCATTCAATCAGTGACTATTGAAAGTTATAATGGGACTGAACAAATTGTACTTACAATAGATCCTCCTAGTTCTGGCCTTCACAGCATCCATGCAGCCACACAATTATGACCTGCACAGTTGGCACCTGGCTCATAATTTTGACATTGTAGTGTACAGTCACAGGATCACAATTTCTGATATTCCTTGCCAGCTTCCCACAAGCAAAGTCAATGAGGAAGCTGGCAGGAAATTATAAGCTGTAGACATGTGAGGTCCTTTCTTAATGACTTGTATGGTCTTCACTCAATGATGGCAATCAGGACTGCTGGCATTCTGTTCTCAGTAGTCATCATAACTGAGGAGAATACTGCTCCAATGATTAAAGATACAGGTTCTGAAAAAAAATTCTCAGCAATTCCAGAAGATGTCTTGGAGAAAAGAAATAGTGCGATTCATACAGTCCTTAAAAGTACTTCCAAACTTTTGGATTAAGAGGACACTCTCTGTTTTTAATCAAAGAAGATCATAGGCATTAATGTTTTTTTTTTCATTTTTCTCTCAAAATTCTCTTTAAAAATAAATGTTAGATAAACTTGAATAGAAGCCACTGTAACAGACAGCTGATCTTAATACATCATAAAAATAGTGTTTCTTCTTTAATTAGCATATAAATAATTAATCCAAAAATTAATGTGACTGATTATCACAAGCCTACAAACAACAAAAATATCCAGAATGTATTGACTGATCCAAGCTACAATATAAGGACTTTGTGTCACTATCAATATCCATAGTAACTATTTTCTGAATTGTCTGCCCTTTGAAGCTAAATATCATATGGATTTAAAAATGAGTTCATTATTACACCAACATTTTTAATTAAGTTGGCATCACAATCAATTATATCCTTGAATCTAAAAGGAATCATATTTGAATGATGTTTAATCCTAGGACACCACAAATGATTTCCCTTCTTGATGTAAATGTGGATCATCACCTGTATGATGAAAAGAATCTAATCTGTATCCTTGTTATCTACATAAGAGTACATACATGTGGTAATGGAGAGTGTCCATTAAATTTGCATTTAATAACTATTGTTAATGTATTTTTATAATTTTAGAATATGTTCTTATAATTTGCAGTGTTAAGAGAGAAACAAACACCATCCTATTGTTTTAGAAATATTGCGTAGTTTTTCTCAACCTTGACAACTTATATTACTAAAAATCATTGCAGATCTATAAGACATTCAGATTGCTGAAACGTTCTTGTATTCTTTCTGTTTTTTTGAAATAGGGGTTGGGACATAAGAAAGAAAAATATGTTTTGCTGGCAGAGCTGTTAGTGTGTCTCTTCTAGCTCATGTGAGATAGAAGCACTCTTCAAATCAGCCAGCAATTGGTTATTTGGAAGACTGCTTTTACACTGATCACACAAGAGATAACTGGGTTTAAGTGGCATTTAAGGGCCCAAAATGATCTATGGGTGCTTCTTTGCCCATCACATTGTTAAATTGTAGAATTCAATTCCATCAGATGAGGTAATGGTAATGGTTTAGATTGTTTTAAAAGGAGATTGTGCTGATTTTGGTAGAGAACAGTTACTGATGGGCCAAGGCTATGTTCTCAAATCATAGACAGCATCCTGCCTTCAATAACAGCAGCCAGGAAGTCACAGTTGAGGAGGGTTCTCTTGTCCATATTTGTGACTTGCTGGTTTCTGTGCAGGTATTAGGGCCATTGATCCAGGTAGGTTGAATAACAAAATAATAGAGTTGGGAAGCACCTAGAAAGTTTTCTAATCCAACTCCCTGCTCAGATAGGAAATCCTATGCTATTTCAGACAAATTAGTGGACCAGAGGAATGCTATAATTTACTTGGACTTCAGCAAGGCATTTGATAAAGTAGACCACAACCTACTATTTGATAAGACAGAAAAATATGGGTTAGATATCATCACCACCAGATGGATTTGTAACTGGCTGACCAACCACACTCGACGTGTAGTCCTCAATGGAACTGCATCTACATGGAAGGAAATATGCAGTGGGTTACCCCAAGGCTCTGTTTTAGGCTCAGTACTCTTCAACATCTTCATCAATGATTTGGACGAGGGGATAGATGGGGAACTCATCAAATTTGCAGATGACACCAAGCTAGCAGGAATAGCCAACACTCCAGAAGATACGGAAGGATCTGGACAGACTTGAACATTGAACACTATCTAACAAAATAAAATTCAATGGTGAAAAAAGTAACGTTCTACATTTAGGCAAGAAAAACAAAATGCACAGGTACAGTATATGTGGTACCTTGCTCAATAGTAGTAACTGTGAGAGGGATCTTGGAGTCCTACTTGACAAGCATTTAAGTATAAGCCAGCAGTATGCAGCAGCTGCCAAAAAAGCCAACAAGTTCTAGGCTGCATAAACAGAGGGATATCACTTTATAATGCCTTGGTAAGGCAATATTTGGAATACTGCATCCAGTTTTGTAACCACAATGTAAAAAAGATGTTGAGACACTAGAAAGAGTGCAGAGAAGAGCAACAAAGATGATTAGGGGACTCAAGGATAAAACATATAAAGAACGGTTGCTGGAATTGGGTATGTCTAATTTAATGAAAAGAAGGACTAGGGGAGACATGAGAGCAGTGTTCCAATATCTCAGGAGTTGCCACAAAGAAGAAGGAATCAAGCTATACTCCAAAGCACCTGAGGGCAAGACAAGAAGCAATGGATGGAAACTAATCAAGGAGAGAAGCAACCTAGAACTAAGAAGAAATTACTTGACAGTTAGAACAATTACTGTATATACTTGTGTATAAGCTGAGTTTTTCAGCACATTCAACATCCCTTGGCTTATACTTGAGTGAGAGTCCCACTTACCTGTTCTCCAGTGCAGTGCGGGTGTTCTCCAGTCTCTCCCGCTCATCTGCGGGCGCCTGCAACAGTGGTGGGTTGCTCCCGGTTGCAGAAAAAAATGCTTCGTAGTAAAAATTTGTAGTAGATCAGAAAACCAGTAATAACATTGGCTGGCCATGCCCCCGAACTGGTCCCCAGCCCGGTCACCACTCACTTACCCCACCCACCTCATCAGAGGCTTTTTTTTTACTTTTAAAAGCATTTTTTCTACAACCTCTTTGGCCGAAAAAGTGCTTTAAAAAGTTTTTTTTTAAAAAGCCTCTGATGATCGCATGGCTCAACTGGGATCGTCAGAGGCTTCTGAAAGCATTTTTTCTGCAACCTCTTCAGCCGAAGAGGTTTTAGGGGAAAAAAGCCTTTAAAAGCCCCTGGCGATCCCAGCTGAGTTGCCTGATTGTCAGAGGCTTCTGAAAGCATTTTTTTCTGCAACCTCTTCTTCAGGGCTGTGACCAATGTGGTAGCCTTTACAGTCTTACCCGTGCTTGGTCACGCGCCCTTGCTTCGCCCAAGCATTGCTGAATACAAGTACTAGTATATTTCTGGTCTTGGATATACAGTACGTTTATTTACAATACTTAGTCTGTTATATTTTATTTTTTATTTTATTTATTTTTTTTGAATTTTTATTTTTATACAAACATACATAAATAAAACCATTTTCAATTGCAAACAGTGTGTTGGTTGGTTACAAGTCTTTTGTGCATCTTCACCAAATTCATAGTTTACAATTTACAGTTTCCCCAAATTCTCATATCATCGACCTAATATATATCTATGTATTATTATCGTCATTAATCATTTATTTAATTGTAACTATTTCTTCCCTCATTATTATTCAAAATATTCTTAAATTTGAGTTAATTTTTATTATAACATTCATTTCATCCTCCTAAACCTGTTCACTAGTACATCTTTATATTTTATTTCACATAATTCTACAATTCTTGTATTGTGAAGATCTCTACCATATTTCATTTCCATATTTTTTTTGTCTAACCATTGATAAAATAGGTCCCGTATCTTATAGTATTGTTTATTTTCTTGCTCTCTAATTTCAAATGTCAATTTACTCATTTCAGCACATTCCATTATTTTCTGAATAACATCATCCTGCACTGGTATATTCTCATTTTTCCAATTTTTAGCAAACACAATTCTAGCCGCTGTTAATACATTGACAATCAAATATCTCAATTAACTGTTATATATTTCAGATACAATACCTTATTTTTGGAGTAGGATTTATGGTATATTTTGAGAATTCAATTGCTATGGTATGGCATTCTTTTTCAAAGTCTTTTTTTTAATGATGTTAGAAATGGATCCCAATACTTCTAATCCTGGACCAAAACAAAAACACAGGTCATACGAAGCTGGTTTCAAACTTAAGGTTATGTCAAGAGCAGAAGAAAGCAATAACAGTATTGCAAGTAGGGAATTTTGTGTTGACGAAAAACAAGTGAGGGAGTGGCAGAAAAGAAAAGCTGACTTGGAAAAGATTCCAAAGGCAAAAAAAGCTCAACGTGGTTTAACGACTTCATATGGGGCTCTAGAGACTGAATTGCATAAATGGGTTATGGAGTGTCATCAAAATGGTTACTGTGTAACACGCATGGGAATTCGCTTACGTACCCTTCAAATGGCTAAAGATGACAAATTAAACGCACCAAGCATTGAAAATTTTGTTGCGTCAGCAGGATGGTGTACCCTCTTCATGAATAGGTTTGCCCTATGTTTGTGGCAAAGAACAAAGATTTCACAGAAGTTGTCAAAAGACTTTGATGAAAAAGTGATGTCATTCCATTAATTCATCATAAAACAAGGAAGGATCCATAACTATGAACTGGGAGATATTGGGAATATGGATGAAACACCTATGACCTTTGATCTTCCAAGCAACAGAACTGTGGCAAGTTTAGGAGACAAAACTATTTTACTCAGAACCACAGGAAATGAAAAAAAACATTTCACAGTCGTTCTGTCATGTTTGGCTAATGGAACTAAGCTACGGCCTGTCATTATTTTTAAAAGAAAGACCTTGCCTAAAAAGGTCAAATTCCCAGCACGAATTACAGTGTGCACACATATTAAAGGCTGGATGGATGAAGACGGAACCAAAAAATGGCCAGAAGAAATTTGGAACAGACGACCAGGAGCAGCCTTAAAGAAAAAACCATCATTGCTAGTTTGGGATATGTTCAGAGCCCACACATCTGATGACATAAAAAAATTGGCAAAGTCTTCTCAAGTTACTTTGGCTGTTATTCCAGGTGGGCTTACATCTGAATTGCAGCCCCTAGATGTGTGTTTAAATAAACCTTTCAAAGACCGTGTGCGAATGATTTGGTATGAATAGATGTCATCTGGTCGAGCCCATCTGACAAAAGTTGGAAATCTGGTGAAGCCCGACATAGAATTGACAGCAAAGTGGATTCGTGATGCATGGGAAGAGATTCCAGAGAACATGGTGCAACGCGCCTTCAAAAAATGTGGCATTAGTAATGCTATGGAGGCAGTGAAGATAGTGCTTTGTATGACAACAACAGCAGTGATGGTGATGACTGCGAACTCAGTGATGACGACAATGTCTATGCTGATAACCTCACACCAGCTAAAGCTGAAGCTCTGTTTGGACATACAGATGATGAGGAGGAATACAGTTTTGAAAGATTTTAACTCTTGTGTTATAGCTTGGTTGCTGATTGAGCTAAGGTTTTTGTACTTTTAAAGTTATTGTTGATACCATATTGTTTTTGTTGACCCTCTTTTCCACTTACAGAGCTAGTTTACTGTTTTTCTTTGAAATAAATCTTCAAAAACATTTAACCTACTGATGCCTCAATTAATGTAATTTTATTGGTATCTATTTTTATTTTGAAATTTACCAGTAGCTGCTGCATTTCCCACCCTAGACTTATACTCGAGTCAATAAGTTTTCCCAGTTTTCTGTGGTAAAATTAGATGCCTCGGCTTATATTCCTATTTATATTATAAATAGGGTAATCAGTGGAACAAATTGCCTCCAGAAGTTGTGAACGCTCCAACACTGGAAGTTTTTAAGAAGAGATTGGATAACCATTTGTCTGAAACGGTATAGGGTTTCCCACCTAAGCAGTGGGTTGGACTAGAAGACCTCCAAGGTCCCTTCCAACTCTATTATTCTATTCTATTCTATTCTATTCTATTCTATTCTATTCTATTCTATTCTTTAAAACCTCCAGCATTGGAGCATCTACAATTTCTGGATGCAAGTCTTTCCATTGATTAATTGTTCTAAATTTCTCCTTAGTCTAGGTTGGTTCTCTCCTTAATTAGTTTCCATCCATTGCTTCTTGTCCTGCCTTCTAGTGCTTTGGAGAATAGGTTGACCCCCGCTTCTTTGTGGCAGTTTTTTAGATATTTGAAAACTCCTATCATGTCACACCCTAGTCCTTCTTTTCATTAAACTACACATACCCAATTCTTGCAACTGGTCTTCATATATTTAGCTTCCAGTCCCCTGATCATCTGTGTTGCTCTTCCTGATTTGATGCATAAGAACTCTTTTTAAGGGTGCAGTTCAGCTAGAAGGAGAGTTACAAAATGTATTAAAGTCAAACATTAACTAAGTTATTGGAGGCAGCATTTACAATGCAAAATGACCCTATTGCTCCATATTTGTTCTAGCAAGCTCTGACTCTTTTTTATTTGAAAATACATTTGGGAAGCAACAGCTGGACTTCCAAACACTAGCTTTTCCCAAAGTAATAGAATGAAATCTCTGGCTTCCTTTCCAGCATATGTTGGCTGCCTTATCATCACCTATAATACAAAATAAGCTGACAATTTATTTTACTGATGGTACCTTGAAAGGATGTCTCTATGGGGTACTTAATGAACATGCAATTGGTCCAAATGCAGGCAATAATATCAAGGACACTGACAGAGGTGAATTATTTCTCATATTTGAGAACTCAGAATTGTTTGCATCACTATAAAAAGCAATAAAAATAAAACAAAACAATGTAAAGTCAAAAGCCTTGACAAAAGTAAAATTAGAACTGTACTGTATATACATAGATTTTCAAAAGTATTAGCCAAATCTGGGGTCAGAAAAATTAACTAAAAGATTAGGCTTCTCCAGAGGAAAAGGAAATTGACCAACACTTTTCCAAAGTTGGATACCTGCTTAATAAGACAATACCATTATTATTTAGTCCAAATGGGGCTTCAAAGGATTAAAGTCTGAGCGGAGATGGCCTCGTGAAAGGTAGAATTTCTCTTCCCAGTGTTAGGTGAATGTACACACTATACACAAACATCGGAACAGAATATGGAATGGAACACACATCTGTGGGTGTGCCACATTTCCACCCCAAATCTATTTTCCAAAATGTTGCTTTCCACATAAGAGAACTTGGATGGTGGCTTATTATTGACCTTGTTAATATTGCAACTACTATTTTCTCACTCCATTTTTCAAAACTCTCCTTCAGTATTTTCATTGTTGTAATGTTTTCACTTTATAGGCTCCCCACCCCCACCCCAATCTACTTAAAATCTTTAAACCGCTCTAGTGTCCAGGCTTTAAATCATTAAATTATTTATCTCTGTTATGTCTTTCAAGAACCAAAACATATCTATTTCCTATTGGAAGCTCTTGGTTCTTTCTAATTAATTCCAAAATCTTATAATAAAAGTTTCAATAGTCCAAATTTATTTGGATCATTAGTCCATTTATAATTTCCTAAAATCAAAACCACATGTTGCTTTTTGTTTCAGATTCTTTAAATTCTTAAGTTTATGATCCATTCAAAATAAAAAACAAACATACCTGATGTTTTCAAACTTGACTTTTCTAAGGTCTATAATAGTTTAGAAGTGGTTGATGAGCAATTCTTGAAAGTGATTAGGAAGTGAGGTTGATGAACTAAAAAGATATTGACCATAATTGTGAGCATGATGGTTATTTCTGTCCTCTTCCAGGACTGAGACCCATGGGAGTCTGCTGTCTGTCCTCTCGTTATCTGGACAGAATCTAAAGAGCTGGCCTATACACTGATTCTTTATTCTATACCAGGATTGCTAGCTCCATTTTCTCAGAGCTGTCTTCATTATACCATTCCTCTCTCAGATAAAATTCCCCATCATATTTTTCACAAAACCTACAGAACAAATTTTTTAATGTAAATTGTTTCAGGAACTTACTATGATCACAATGGAAATAAATAATAACTTTCTACTCCATAAAAGGTAATGCCCCACTATATATTCATTTCCAATGCTGGTGGCTAATTAGCTAATGATTATTTTGAAATCAGATAATTTAAAGCCACCTTTCTCAAATAGTTGTCTCAGTTTAACTAAAAAAGTCTACTATGCCAAACAAAGTTGCTAAATAATTTATTGGTGTAAAATAAATCTTTATTTAATATTAATACAGGAATCTATATTTACATCCTCTAAGGATGTAAATCAAATGAGGGACAAGATCGTAGTCATCTTAGAAAATTGAAAATAAACCCCCTACAACTTAGGGGAAAAAATGACAGCATGAAAAAGTAAATAGAGAAATCTGTGAAAATGCTGATGTGCTTTGGCTTAAGAATATAATTGATGTTGTCTAGACATTAATTGTTTCACAACTAAGGCACGTGTTATAAAAGTGTTAGACAAGCCACTGACATAGTAAAGAACAAGTTATCCGATCTGTTAGCTGCCCTCATTTTCCCTACAAACAGGATCCCCAAATCAAGTTAAAGCATGTTTAATCTTCGATAGACAAAATGAAGAGAAAAAGAAGGAAAAGGGGCAGAAGTAAATTAATCTTCTTGCCATGAATAACCACAGAGAAAATGTGCAGGAGTTATTATTTGTTATAACAATCCAAGATAGATGAGCGACCTGCAGGTAAAGCTCTGATGAAGGACATACAAAAAAGACAATGGCTTTCCATTTTTAAGTTAATCAGCACTCAAGTGATATATTTTTGAAAAATAAGAAAACGGATTAATCAGGAGCTAAAGAGAGGAAGAAGACAAGCATTTTATTTCCATCACGTGGAGATGAAATATACATAACATAATAAAGGGTTGCTGTCAACTCTCTGCAGGAAGAGCACCTGGAAGATTAAAGCTGTGGACACAACATTAACAAAGTACAGACCACACTGAATTAATGAGCATGGGAGATAGACATTCAGTAGAGTCTTAATTTATTTTCCTTTTCGAGCTCATCCTTTAAGAAAATGACAGTGTCTTCTTATCGATTTTACACTCAGAGATCAATCAGAATTGCCCTGACTCAGACAGAATTTACAACGCTCTACGACATTGCCTGGAGCACCTGGACCTAAACAGCCGTTACAAGGAAGCAATAGATCATGTTTGTATGTAGAGCCTGACATGCTTAAAAATAAGCTAATCTGTGATGGAATTTCCTTCTTTTTGACAAGTTGCTCTGCCCAACTCTTTAGCCTTTTGTTATGAATTTCTTCCTTAGTTCCCTATTAATTATAATCTAGGTAGAGGATTCATGCATTTAAGCCCTTGGGGAGGTCATCTGCTCCACAGTTTTAGATAAAATATAAACTAACATATCACTCCTACTTAAACAATGTGAAATGTCACTTTGATGCACTCCATAAAAAACCAAGAGGTATTCCATCAAGAGCTATGATCAATTCTGACATGCCAACAATATTAGAATTAAATGATGGGCCCTGCACATTCCTAAACAGTCATTGGTGGAAATTGCTATATCCAGAATATGTTTTGCAAGTAACTAGCTGTATTAAATGGAATAATTATTAAAAACACTGACTGTGATGCTCAGGCAATTGTTGATAAGCTCAGTTGTTTCACACTACCATTTATCTTGTAACAGGGGATTGCTCTGATGCTGAGTTTATACACCAGGGAATGGAATACACATCCTTCGCATTAAAGAGATGAAGTTCCTGCACTCAGACCTGCTTCCTATGCAACTTTTGCTTTTCAATAGATGTGACTGCCCGGTTAATGGATTCTTTTTGGATTTTAAATAAATCAAACAAAAAAGTTAGAATGTTGCATTGTCTTCCAAAAAAGCATGTATCTGCCCATTCATTAGACAATGAAAAGAGATGGTGATGGTAACAGTGACTCTATTCAGATGGTCTTTATAAACCTCCTATTCGTTGCCCTAGGCCTAAACCATTCTGCTATCCTTGGATGTGAAGGAAGACTAGCCACTCTCCAGTACTGAAGTAAACTTCATGTTCTGTGTTCAGTTGGTTTCTGTGTATATAGAGAATAAATGTATGTGAATGTACACGATCTTCTTATTTTAGACATAAAGGGCTTCCAGCTACTTCTTTAGGTAGTCTTCAGAATACCACAATACAGTTCTTAGTCTGAAAATGTTTGCTTGATCTTCAGGACTACAAGAATTCTAAGTGCCTAGTGGCAGGGAGATGTAAAAGTCAAACTTCTAACAGAATCACCAACCACAAGAATTCTCTTTAAATGTATGTTTATCAGTAAATTATTGCCAATATGGCATTCTCCATGGAACATAATTCCTGAATATAGATGCAACAATAGTAAAGGCTGTATTTCTTATGCTGTATCTCAGTGTATCACATGGCAATCATAGAATAAGGTGGTCTTTGAAGTAGCAGATTTGTAGCTAATTTTGGATGAATTGACACAAAAATAATGAATGCTAAATGGCATCAGATTTAAATCTTCTGACTTACTTATGCTAGGCCTGTACAAATTCAATTGACTGACTTTTGGGGACATTATTAATTTATTTATTGTTGATTGATTAGAAATGCTTATATGTTTCAATTAAAAATGGATCTAAGTGGATAAGCCCACAGAGGGAGGTATAAGTCCAGTTTTATGCTAACTAGAGTATGATTGTGGTTTGATTCATACTCATAATTAGTGCAAGTAATTGCAGGTATATCATCCAAAGGCAATGAAAGATACTCCAGATCATAGACACTATTGTATCAGCTCCATCAACATGTTAAAAACATAACTGAAAATGTAGTTTCTTCCAGAGTAACTCATTTTCCATGCTCCTAACTAGTGAACAATATAAAAGTGCCAGTCCAACAAGTACTCCAGATGAACCGCAACAGCAGTTTTGCTCAAGTGATATTTAGTTCTTTAATTCCACAGACTAGCAGCAGCAGTGATGGTTGTAGCAGAGAGGAAGGATGGTTTCATGCACACAACCTATCCCATGCACATGCAAAAATGAAGCTTCATATGCTTGCCCTCCACTTGCATGACCCAGTTCGCAACATTTTCCCAACCTAAGCCTAACCTATTCTTTTTATGAGTACACACATGTGGCTTTTACACTGGCCATGATCCTGCATTATCAGGATCCAAGCTTGTGTGAAAACAAATAAACAAAGATTTAACTTGACCTATGAATAGCAAAGAAGTAAAAATCAAATGGATTGCTCAAGTTCTTAAAATGGCTGAATAAGATTAGTGTTTCTGCCCTACTTGGATTCTGTTTTAAGTTCTTTTCAAAATCTGCTCATTTGCTTCTGTCAAAAACAGATCCATCATTTCTTTATATCAGAAGAGTGGACAGAATTCATTTTCATTACCTAATATATGGTTTCCCCTTAAATATTAGATGTCTAACCAGCTGGTCCTCCCTTGCTCTTTTGAAACTGCTCAATAAAATCCTAAATATGTCTACTCAGAAAAGATGGGACTTATTCCCAAATAAACATATAGGAATATAGGATAACACTTCAATTGATTAATGCTTATCATATAGAAAATATCCAATATCCTCGCAGAAGTGTAAAGAAAGGGCTAAATATCTTAACTAATATGATTGAGCTCACTGAAGTTGCATATTCTTAATGCTGTTGCCCATTATTTTGTTTTACAACTAAGCTTATGCATAGTATTAATGGCAGAGACAGCACAGATAAAAGGTATGACTGAACAAATAACTGAAAATATATTGATTTTCCTGATGCATAAAGCTCAGCAGTTATGAATGATTATATGTTATTGTTTAGAATGAAACTAAGCTATGAAATGTGAATCCTGGACCATTTCAATATGGAAAAAAAATTCAGTTCTGTTATGAATAATAATTTTTGAGTAATAAGTGTTGAATAGCTGAATGAAAGTATGCTTTTTACATGTTTCTTCATATAGTACACACATTAATCAAATTCGCTTTTGTTCCTAAGCAACCAAATTTCTGCAACAAAATTTCATAAGACTCCTTTTCTCTGCTATTCTTACAGTCAATATAGGAATAAGCAAATAAATAAATAGTCTTTAAAAATGAAAATGTCTCCTTCTGTGCCAATCTGAAGTATCCACGGAAAAGTAAGAGCCACTAAAACTTTACTGAGTTCAGTATTCAGAACAGTATTTCCAGGCTTAAATACTGAGTTTTCAGCTGGTCTGGGATTGCCAGTTATAATTCCTTACTAATAGTTTATTCAACCATCAGAAATAAATACATAGGTTGCCTTGAAAACCAACTTAGGTATCTCCTACAAGAAAATGAACTTCTTTTTTTCTTTTTTTCTTTTTTGTGTTTTAACAGACTAGAAGTGCAAAATAGAACTGAAAGTAATACAATAATAGTAAGGTTACAATAATTATCAGTACTTAGAAACATACCATGGCTTACATGATAAGTGTTCCCAGTCTGCCAGCTGCCTTGAAGATCCCCTGGGAGGGAATGATAGGGAATGAGTGAAATAATAGATAAATACGTAAATCAGATTTTTAATTCCTTCTTGCTTGGGTTTCTATTTCTCCTTGAGCAGATTGAAAGGTTTATAAAAAATACTCTGAAAAAAGAAGCATTTGGCAAATAAAAAACATATATTATAGCATTTCTGTTGTGTCTCTTACTGTTTCATTGACTAAGCTGTAAGCAGCTATGAATTACTGATTGTTGAGATGAATGGTTATAATTTTGTTATTTGTTAGAAGGACGCTTTTCAAGTACTGATTTAAAAATACATACTTTTGTTCCAATACAATACATATAGACATTCACTTTAGTTTATGAGCATACTATTGTAATTTGCTAATCGGATCAACTGCACATCTCATCTATATGCTTTCCAACTTCTGTATAAAAGCAGGGGTTATGCAGTATCTCTAGCATAGAAATGCAAACAATTGTGGTGCCTATCAGAATGAAAATAAAGTAGCAATATAATTACATACTAGAAACTGATATGCTGTAAGAAATATTGCAGCACACCAATGATGCCATAACATTAAATGGATATATATACGTACACATACACACACACACACACACACACACACACACACACACACACACACAGAGGGTGGCTCAGTGGCTAAGATGCTGAGCTTGTTGGTCGAAAGGTCGGCAGTTCAGCGGTTTGAATCCTGACTGCCGTGTAACGGGGTGAGCTCCCGTTACCTGTCCCAGCTTCTGCCAACCTGTTGTTTTTAGCCAGTGTTGCTGTGAAGTAGTAAATTACCAATTGACAATCATAATCATAGTCCAAAAGTCAGGGATCAATGTTCATAGGTTAGTCTAGTAAAATAATGATCAATAGTTTTATTTTTTCCTTCCAGATTGGGTACTGTGGACTACTCAAATTTATCTTTATTTAATTTTCTAGATATCATTCCTGACAAGTGGATCAGGTAACAAGATATTGTTGTAATTGGGATTTTAAAATGATCAACTGCTTTCAAGTGATGGCAAAGTCACCTACAGAAATGTATCTTATTAGAAAGAGGAAATTGTTAAGCAAGCACTGTCTTTATACTATCCAACTCATCAAAGTTGAGGTTATTTCTCTTATAGAGGTGCTACTGATATGCTACTCTTGTGCTACTCTTATATGTCCTACTGTCAGAGGTGGGTTCTAAAATTTTTTACTACTGGTTCTGTGGCTATGGCTTATTTTGTGGGCATGGCTTGGAGGTCATGTGACTGGATGGGCATGGCTAGCTGGTCATGTGACTGGTGGCTATGGCTATGTGTATAGGGATTACTCAGAGGGCTGAAAAAAGTCAGTTCTGACAGGTACTCGCACTTTTGACCATCCTCACATTTATGCCCATGCAGCATTCTTAACAACCATATCACTCATTTCACAACTGCTTCTCTTCACCATGGTGACAAGATAGGGCAAAACATGTAAAATGTGAGGACAGTCGTAAGTTTGAGGACTGATCAAAAGTGTGAGGACCAGACAAAAATAACTTTTTCAGCCCTCTGAGTAGTCCATGTGCACAAAATGATTCAATTATTTCTTCAAAGTGCTGATGATTGCACCTTGGCTGGAAGAACTCCAACAGGGGAGTATTTCCTCCTAACAGCGGTGTAAAAAGCTTAAAACAACCCTTCCCCTTTAAGAAAGTCAAGCAAAAAAATAGCCTCTGGAAACGGAAGTGACAGTAAGTCTAGACATACTGTCGGAGAGGCAGTTTCTGTAATAAAGATTAGGCTAGGAAACAATACCAAATGTTGTAATTAATCCTCACAGGATTAACCGTGTAAAATGGAAAAAAACAAAAGGAGATTTCTTTTAACAACCGGTTCTCCGAACTGCTTAACTATTTAACTACTTAACTACTTAACAACCAGTTCTACCAAAATAGAATCCCACCACTGGGTCTACCCATTTATTTTTGCAGGCACCGGTCTACTCATTTGTTTTCTTTTAACACTGATCAGCTGTTGGGCAGACCTTTGAAGCCCCATCGCAAGCGTTTAAACAGTTTTTTTCCCTCTAGCCATCAGCTGGGACTCAGGAGGCAGCAATAGATTGGGGGTGGGGCCAAATAAAAGGTAAGAATAACCCGGGGGGTGGGGGGGTAGAACCGGCTCGGTAACATCATATGGTCACCGCTACCGGCTCAGCTGAACCGGGCCGAATTGGGAGGAACCCACCACTGCCTACGGTGTGATTAGTGTTTACTAGCACCCCTAGGGTTTGCTACTAATCTTTCTAATTCTAATACTCTTTCCTCCCTTTTGCTTGATGATGATTCCAGTCCTGCAGGCTCCTGTCTCCTTATGTAGATTTTGTTTAACAATTGTATAAATGGCCAGCATCATGCCCTACCTGAGAAGTTTTGCTGCCTGAGAAGGACAAGAGAGCATTTTCTGTATGGAAGGTAATCAAACTGGAATCTAAATCCTATTTCAGTATAGATAGGGCATCCTTGTTTACTGCTGATAGGTATGATAAATAGATGATAGATTACAAGGCAATGATGTGACTCACTCACACATCTCTGCCCAATGTTATACCCTGAGTCACCTGCTTTATTTTGTCTAAGGTTCTGGCCACTGTAAATGAGTGTTCATAACACAGTTTATGTGACATGCATATTTTCTGCTTATATCAAAACTATCCCTCTAAATGGTACCTACATGATCTTTACGCTTATATAGCCTGGTAAATGGAATTTGCTTTCCAAAATAATGCAAGGTATATGTCAAATGGCTCTAGTCTTTAGTTACCTTTGCCTGGAGAATATTATGTACCCTGTTGCATGGAAACATTGTCACTGATAACAAAACCTAGTGCTATCTCGAAAGGGCGAAATGATTTGAAAAATCTAATTAAAGAGAATTTAATTTAATCATTCAAATCAAAGGCCAAAAATAATAGTTTTTCTCCCTCACCTCTCATTTTATTTGATGCAATAGAATTCCAGACTCTAGGGGATATAATGATGTGTTCAGTTACTACATCTCTTATTTTATTAAAGTATGACTTTAGTTTTGTTTCTACAGGTTTTTTTGCATTGCCATTTATAAGAAATGTTATAATCATGTAAACTTAGACAAGACTAAAATTCTCCTAGAGATAGTCACTATCTATATGCTACAAAGAAAAGAATGAATAGTAATGACAAACAATTTGCTTTTTCACAATATCAGATCTTTTCAAATGTTCAAAAATGAATAAATACTCATTGCTGAAATCAAACTGCTAATCATGATATATGAACATATAGTTTTATAATGTGTGGTCCTTTCATTGTTCCCTATATTTTGGAACACATAGTTGCCACTTACAATTTAGACATACAACATATTCCATTTTCCCATTTTATGTTGTCCATGCTCTTTCAGCATACGTGACATTTGGTCAGATATCTGGAGATCTGGTGATCTCAGATGTTTATTTAATCACTTTTTAAAAAATGCCCTATTTATTTATTTATTTTATTTAAATGGACCATAGATTCTGTAGATTTATTCTCATTCCTTGAACAGGAATCTTGTATTATTAGTAGAGATAATGTACATGTCAAAAAGAAGCCTCAAAAGCACTTCCTGTGCACTTGACAGGGTGACAAAATATTTCTCCTATCCTTTCCTAATTGAGCTGCAGTACAAAGGAAGACATTATAATAATATTAATAATAGTTACATGGATATTTGTAGGTACTGTGTAACCCTTCAGTCCATTTTCCCAGACAATGGTAACTACAAAGAGGCTTCAAAATAGAACATCACACAATATGAATGCCACTTTTTTCTATCTTACATTTTAAAAACATCATTGAAATCAGAAAGTTCATTTACAAAGGACTGGCAGTTGCAATCACAGCAATAATGTAGTGCTGAGAAAAAAAGGGTAATTGGTTTGGTAAAGATCGCTTTCCATTACACCATAAAGCACTACACAATAGGAAAGGTCGCCAATTAAGCAATCATGAATACCAAGTACTGAAGCTGATGAAAATAGGGCAGTGGTTTAAATAGATTTGCAAGCAATTTACCTTTTCACAATGTTGGCAATCTGATGCAATTTGCTTGCAATTTTGTCTGCTTTCAGTAGCACTCGAAGCTGACACTACACAGACCAAATGGCAAGAAGGCCTGCATAGAAAATGTAAAACTATCTTGGCTGCATCAGGCAACCAGAATGGTGGTTCATCAGGAAAATTACAACAATTAACATAAGTGCTGCAAAAATCAACACTTTAAATGTCACACTCTCTAGTCTGTCCAAAGACTGTAAAAGTACCATCTCCATTGCTGGACTAACAGTAAATATGAAGCAATCACCAACAAGCCTGGAGGCTGATGGCTTTACAATTGATGTGACATTCTCTGAGTGATAAAATAGCCTCTCATTTGACAAAAGTAAGTATTTTTCTTCTTTAGATTTAACCTGGATTATGTCAACACAAAACTTACATTTAATTTTTTTCAACTTTTCTTTCTACAAAGCTGGTTGGTTCCTCCCCACTCTTACCCTTAGTTTTGCTCAGTTGTAGCTTCCTCTAAAGAAACCATCCCTTGATATAGCAGAAAATTCTGCCTGCATTGACAAAAACAAAATCAAGTATTGATCTTTAACTTTTCAGAGTTTTACATCAATATGTGCTTTGCAGCCTGGAAGTGAAATGTCTGTGGCTCTGCCTTAGTTTTATTGTCTAGAGGAGGACAGAAAACAAAGGCACTCTCTTGAGCTTTGACCGAGAAGACAGAATGCCATCACTTCCATTTCAGTATAGTCAACAAATGTTCAAGAAGGAAGATTCTTGGAGTAATTGATATCTCACATTATTGCTCTCATGTTAGGGAAAGAGATAAAATTGTCAGGCAGTGAATCAGGTTGACTTATAGAGTCCTCTTAATGATTTATTTTCCTTCAAAGGTAGGAAGAAAACAAAATAGCAATGCTATTTTGGTTGACCTCATGGAAAATAAAATAGGATTGGGGAATAGAAGAAACTTATATCCATTTTCCTGATGTTATGTTCTTATGCCTGTATTGACTCTCAGCTTGAGATGCCTGTGAACTTGTTAATGGAGAAAAGATAACAGATCAAAAGATTGGGTTTAAATTGATATACTGAAGATTCCAGGCTTTTAGAGAAGAAGAAAAAAGCACACTGGCAGTTTAGAACTTTTAAGATCCCATGGCTATTTGTAAAACTGGAGGACTAAAAGCCAATTGAGTTAGAACCATAATGTAGAGCTATGAATTACCAAAGGAAGTTCCCTTGAATAATTCCATTGAATTATTTCAAGGTTAATTTGTATAAGATTGCAAATTAAGTTTTGCCTGGATGCAACCCCTGTTTATTTCAATAAAACACTGATATTTAAAATGATTTCAGGTATAATCTTTAATAAATCTTAGTGTTTTTTCTGTAATGGAAGGCTTTTGAATATTAACTTATTCTTATTTATTTTTAACATTTAGTGTTACCATTTACTTTCTTTTATATTTTTTGTTATTACTTATTGTAATGAATTTTTTAAATTTAATTATAATTTTATTTATATATATATATATTCCACCTTTACTATTTTTACAAGTAAGGTAGCAAACATATCCAACACAACTTCCTCCTCCTATTTTCCGATATCAACAGCCCTGTGAGGTGGGCGGGCTGAGAGAGTATGACTGGCCCAGTCATCCAGCTGGATTTCATGTCTAAAATGGAACTAGAAGTCACCATCTCATTATCCTAGGAAGCCACACAAATAATTTGCCTTCAGTAGGCTTCTTTTATCTTAATGCTATGATTCTTCATTCCACAAATGTATAAATACTGAATACAATTACACTGACACTAATGCTTTAAAGACTATCCAAAAAACTAACGTGCAAGAAGTCTTGTATGCTTATAATTCTAGTTTCTTAGACACAAAGGATCAACCCTCAGTCAAACTCTTGGGACTGATAATATTAAGTCAAAGCTAAAATGGCATGTTGGAATGTTTGTGGTATCGTTTTCTATCATGAATATATCCCTCACAAAAATGAAATAGTAATTGCTTATCCAATCTGTTGTGTAATCATCTGCTGGAATTTATGGGAATTGTAATTCCATCAAATCTGGAGAGCATCCAGCAAAGCAACTTTGGCATGGAACCTTGTTTTTGTAACAAAGGACATCAGAAGAAGTGGATCAGATGAAGTACAACAGCATTTGGTAAGGAGAGGATGGACACTCTGCTCCATTCAGAAAGATCTTGCTAAAAGTGTCCGTTAACATTCATACATTTCTCACCATTTTTTTAAAAAAAATCAAAATGAAAATATTTATTGCTGGCTGCTATACTAATATTAGCAAAAAACTGAGAGTGCATGCTTTCCTCATTGTTAAAAAGGTAACATTTTTATTAGTGATACGTTATGATGTTATATTTATATCACATATATTTTCTACTAGTTAAAAGCAGCAGATAAGAATGGACAAAGTCTTTCCATCTAAAAGCATTTTGAGTTCAAAAAGACTATGAAATCAAACACTGTTTTTTCAGTCAAAGACCAGCATAATGTCTACTTTGAGCATTTGGAGTTTGAAAGAAAACATGTGTAATCCAAGAATTTTACTTATAGATTACGACAAAACATGTTATTTTGAATGAGACTTTTCATATATTGTGGTCACATAAATTAACCTTTCAACTTTGAAATAGCACGTGAAAGAAATTGTTTTTAGAGTTTCTGAAATTTGGTTCTGAGCTTGGAATCAAATACCTAAGTCATTTTGAATTTGCTTTAGTGAAACATAGCCAACTCATAAGATGTGGATGGAACATTTTGAGGGGGCCGCTTTGTTCCAAACATGAAACACAACACATTTCCAATTTTGTGCATACCCATAGCAGTTACTTAACACTCCCATATTTCTGTCACAACAATTTTATGAATTAGGCATGCTGAGAAATAATTATTGTCCCAAAGTTATCCTGCCAGGTTCATGAATAACTGGAGATTTGAACACTTTTCTCTCTTCCTAGTCCTTGCTCTCACAAGTACATATTTCTGTTAAGAAAACAGAGTGAGGTAAGGACCTTACTCCACCCTTTATCCTCCAATTATTGTTTGTATTGTGAGCTGATCTAAATATCTTCAAGCTGCAATCCATCTGGTGCAGATGACTTTACAGGATAAGTGGGATTTGCAGCCCCTCTGTAGTTTACAAAGCAGAATTTCCTTTGCCTATCATATCACAAAGCATTTAAAATAGTACTCAAATCAGCATTAATTACTCATAAGAAAAATATAGTGAATCAGAGCATGTTACCCAATATATCCTTATATAACAGATAATCAATATAGTTAGATATTAAACCTGATATTTCTTATTTGTCATTAGATTCTAAAAGGCTCCTTGAAATCTTTAATATTTAAGATGTTTATCTCATATTTTAGAGGTGACCCTAACCCAAGGTAAGATTCTGTTCTGCTCTGTATTGTCATCTTATAAGAAATATGCATAAATAGAAACTTCTTTCTATTTGTGTTATGTAAAAAATAACATAGTAGTCTATTTTCTCTGAAATTGGATTTATCTTTTAATAGAAGAAAAAGTTACATCAGAAATATTAAACTTCTAGTCTTGGACATAAGAGTGCACTTGATGAAACTTATATAAAAGTTTTAAAAGTACTTTGAAATATTTGTTGCAGTAGGTAAACTTTTTTCCTATGCTTTCAGTTTACAGATTTCCCAAGTATTTACATATATATCTCCAAATATTTTGGTTCATGCACAAATATTTCTTTAATTTCCAGCTGAGACTGTGATAAGTTTTAAAAATTAATCTAACAATAGCAATAGCACTTAGACATATATACTAGTTCACAGTGCTTTTACAGCCCTCTCTAAGCAGTTTACAGAGTCAGCATATTGGTCAGAATAATTTGGGTCCTCATTTTACTGACCTTGGAAGGATGGAAGGCTGAGTCAACCTTGAGTCTGATGAGATTTGATCTGCCAAATTGCAGGCAGCCAACAGAAGTAGTCTGCAGTACTGCACTCTAACCATTGCACCACCGTGGATCAGCTATGTAACTATATAAAGCAGGGGTCTCCAACCTTGGCAAGCTGGCTGAGAAACTCTTAAAGTTGCCAAGGTTGGAGATTTAAAGCATACAGTGTTGTTCTGTTTCAAACTGGTTTTGAAACTGGGTGCACATTTGCACATTTAGCATGGAAGAAAAACTACATCAAGCATTCCTCTAAAAAACCCTAAAGATTCAGCAAAAACAGTTCTTTATATCTTGTTTGGAAATAAAGATGACAGGTCTATTCATTCACCATTAAGCATCAAGATCATATGATTGCAGCAAGGTCTTGTTCTCTCTTTCTCTATAATGGCCCATCAGATTCTAATGAGAAGGCAATGATATCCTTTCAGGTATAATATGTACCCAAAAGACTGATTTTGAAAATCAATCATTACAACTAGCAGCTTTTGAAAGTTGAAGTTGGCAAAAGTTTGTCCAGTCCCTATTTGAAGCTGTTGAAGTTGAAGGTCATCACCAAACTCTATTCATTATTTGCATGCCATAACTCCATAAGTTTTTATTATTATGTTTTTTCCAAAACAAATCTATGTAAATAGGTACTATGTAAATAATAGTAATCACAAACTAAAAGTTGTAAGAACTTTAGTTTTGTTTTCTTCTAGGAACGAACCAGGAAATAAAGAAAAAACAAGCAAGAGTTGAGCATCATTTTTAGGATTTCTATTGCCAGTGCCATGAGGGAGATTTTGAGTTTGGAACTAGGCAAAGGAACTAAAAGCATGAAGATGACAAACGACAGATAAAAACACAAAGTACTTCTATTTATAAATGACTTCTTAGCCATGTATATGGCTAAGTTAGAATGTATGTCATTACATGCAAAAATCTTTTGGACTCTCACCAGCTAAACAGATGGCATGTATGGAATTGGCAGTTAGGTTCCCCTTTTGAATCCACTTTGCTTTCAAACATATTTGAATGTTGGGATAAGCAGACCCAGAGCCAGACAGAACCTTTTTAAAAAAATTTTGCACTCAAGAAATATAACAAAAATCAGTAGTGTTGCTGGACTTGCTGTGGTAGTTACGGCTCAGCCCCAGTAGTTAAAAGATCATTGTGGAAAATCAAGATTCTGAATTAAACCAGAATCAGGAATAATCCTAGTCAAACTGTGTGAAAGTTAGACTATTCCATGTAAAATCACAGCTAATATTTCTGTTATACTCAATGATACAACTGATCATTGCAGGGCAATTCCTGGGTTTTGCATCCATAAAGGAGCAAGCTGCGGTCAGATCCTTCTGGTTTAACAACCAGTTCAATGATCATGTGCTTCACACGTACACACGCACTTCACACACACCTGCATCTGCAATCCGCTCTGCCGCACTAATCAGCTGCGAAGAGAAAGGTAAGTAAAACGCAGGGGCAGGCGGGCCCAGTTGATCGTCGGAGCTACTGGTTCGCCCGAACTGGTCCGAACCGGTAGAATCCCACCCATGGGAACAAGCCTATAAGGTTTTCTATAGATTTATTTATTTATTGTTTGTTTGTTTGTTTGTTTGTTTATGAAATTTTTATGCCACCTATCTTCCACACAAGGTGCCTCTGAGAGGCTACATTATCTTTCAATTAAACATATTTAAGATATGTATTAAAACAGTACAAAAGCTTAATTAAATACAAACACTAATATATCCAACAGTGGAAGCTGAAATACAAGCTTTGTTCAACATCTTGAAAGATATTTTTCTTTATGTGAAGCAATTTGGAATCTTGTCTCAATTTTAAAAATGTTTACAAAACTCTTGTCCTGAACTGTCATTTCAAAGCAGTATTGGAAATAACTACAATACAGCAACTATGCAAGCCAAAAGGGTGGGTATTAAATCTTTTCTAAGTGCACTAAGTGATCTCTCCACTTAGCTGTACATAATATTAACATTTTGCAAATTTTGTCCTTTTCCTGAATGTTTTATTTCTTGGCAAATGAGACTTTTCCTTTCCTCAGGCTGTCTTAGAAATTATTTGCATGTATTTGGGGGGATGTGCTACCATTATAAGGGGAAGCACAATGGTTCATTGGTTAAAGACACTGACTTTGTCAGTTGGAAAACTGATAGCCTGGGTTCAAGACCCGAGTGCCACAGATGGGATCAGCTCCTATTACTTACCCTATCTCCTGTCAACCTAGCACAGTGATGGCTAACCTTTTTGACGTCGCGTGCCAAACGCGGGGGGGAGCGCGATGAGGTCACCCACATGTGTGGCCACAGCCATAATTCAATGCGCCCCACCCCTGCGCATGCTCCCCCCCACTTTTAGCACACGATGGCACAGTGGGCCCAGTAGGCCTGTTTTTCACCCTCCCCAGGCTCCAGAGGCTTTCTAAGAGCCTGGGAAGGGCAAAAACAGCCTTCCCCACTCCCCTGGAGGCCCTCGGGAGGCCAGAAACAGCCCATTTCCCAACTTCTGGTAGGACTGAAAGGCCCAAAAATCAGGTGGCCGGCGTACCCATGCGCGCTGGAGCTGAGCTACGACAACGCTCGCGTGCCAACTGATATGGCTCCGTGTGCCACCTGGGCACCCGTGCCATAGGTTCACCATCACGGACCTAGCAGTTTTAAAACATGCAAATGCAAGTAGATAAACAGATACCACTTTGGTGGGAAAGTAACATGTACCTCAATGTATAGTCATGTTGGCCACATGACCACAGAAAAATGTCTTCAAACTCTCTCCACTAAGAAACAGAGATGAACACTGGCTCTGAAGTTGGACTGGAATGGACAGAGCAAATCTTTACCTTTACCTTTCTCATTACAAGATATGAGGAGTATAGATATTGTTCTTCTCCTATTCCCATTACCCACTCCATTGCTTAATATTTTCCTGACTACCCACATCTAAACTTTTCTGTCTAAAAAAGGTCAATGATCAAGGTATCTCCCCTGCCAGTATGTATGTATGTAAGTACATACATACAGTAAGTATGACAGAAGGTTCCCCATAATCTTCTTTGGGGATTTAATTGTAGCAGAGCAGGCTTCAGAAGGTTGCAGAGCTCTGGATGACAATGGTTGAATAAAGTATGAACCATTCAAATACATACCCTTGCTATAAGGTAAGTATAAGGAACTACAATCATTCAGGAGACATTCACCCATATTATTTGGGGGGGGGAATCAATTAAAAATATTTTAAAATATATTTTTTCTATCAGAGTGAATGAGAAAATGAACAAATGTAGAAGAAATTGTTGATGCAGTATTCAAGTATGAAGGTTACGAAGACTTATGAAAAGCTAAACAGCAAGCAAATAGTTGGCCCAATGTAAGGTACAGCTAAAGGACAAAATACAATGCATTTATTTTGCTTGGTTCTCTATTATACCTCAATCAGAGCCAGGCACTTTACAGGTTACTGACCATAAATTCTTCTATAAATGGCCCAAGATATGATCATTCAGAAATAAGCTTATATACCCACAAAGACTGTGTCTGTGACATGTATAGAACTTATTGAAGACTCAGCATAACAGAAAAGGATGTTCAGAGCCACTCATAAGTCCTATGCGGTTCAGCTCCCAGAAGACTTGTTCAATCATTTAATAAATATATATCCATGTCATCTGAACTATTTGAAATGGCTTAAAAATGTGTTCGTGACCTAGTTTTCTAAATAGTTTTATCCTTTCATCTTATATCCATTTCAAATAATCTCCACTAAATTCAATTCATATGCACAAAATTGCCAAATCAAATGTATATAATTTTCTAAATGATAACTTTAAAAACTATAAATAAATGCCCTACATATGTTGCTTTTTCTCCAGGTTCATCTTTAGTTTATTGTACCCATGGGGATGTATTAAATTCTGAAAAACACTGCAAAAATAATTAATTTAAAAAGAACCCCAATTCAGAATTATTGCCTGCCTCCCAAAATCAAATGAATATGCAGCTATAGAATTTGCCCCTAAAAGATGGATTTGTAAATAAAAAATTCGGTTAGTCTTAAAGATAATTCAAAAATCACTTAAAGTGCAGGGGTCTCATTAAAATCACTTTAAATTTGCTTTGAATAGTAGATTAGGTGCAACAGCGGTAGACACTAGCTTGGTTAAAGCTATTTAGTTGACTTCACATGTATGTTCCTAAGTTTTGTGGGTAGAAAAAATGCACAGATGGGACTATAACTGACCATAACCTGCTCTATTGTATTTTCAATAATCTCTAATTACCCCAGCATCAAAGAGGGAGAAATTTGAAAGGGCAGGTGATAGGATATGAGAGAAACCTGTTTGACTTAAACAGCACCGGATCCCTCACCATCAGGGTTGATGTACATCAGCCTGACAGCTAATTAGGGTAGACATGAATTTTTCCAATGTAACAGATGTTCGTTAATCAGGCCAGATTTGGAGCCTTTGCGCCAGCAACATTTCATGCACAATTTAACTATCTAAAAGGAATAAACTACTTAATGCATTGTACTGGAGGCACAGCTGTTTCACAATCAGAAAATTTGCTGTCAAAGATGTTCTCTTTAAAACTGACATGTTTTTATATAACTCTGATGGGGTGTTTATAATGTATTAATAGTTGTCAGTAAGAGCTGCTGTCATCATCAAGAAGTAAAATATTTCTGAAGGTATATTAAAATGAACACACTCTTTTATCTTCCCCAAATCTATTCAAATAATCAAGCCACTTTTAATATGGTTTATTTAGAATCAAATTTGTTTGATTCCTAATGTATCTTATGCAAAAAAACTATTTATTTCACTACCTTAATCATTTTACTTCAAAATATCTACATTTTGGAAGTGTAGAAAGTTTAGCTTATTATTATTTTTATTCAGTCAAATTGCATTAAATCTTTTAAATAAGGATTATGTGATACATTAAAAAATGAAGGACGTTTAAAAATATCTAGAGTCTGTCAGCCATTTCCTCATACAGAAATAATTACTTTTTTTTAAAGAAAGGTTATTTGTATCCTTGTTTAGGCAATATTTATGCAAAATAATTCTACAAAGAAACTTGGAGGTGCTGAATAACTTACACTGTTTTTGTCTTGTACATTTTTCTTTAGATATTGCACTTGGCTCAACATTTCTATTGTTTCAAAAAAAAGAAAGAAAAAGAAGAAAGTTTTCAAGCTAAAAAGCTTGTAGAATTAATGTGAGCAAGAGCTGTCTTAGTTTCATTATTTATATATTTTCTCCACTATTAAGCAGATACACATATATCCTTTTATTAATTGATTTTAAGGGAATGTCATTTTTCACATGGCAATATCTCTAAGCCTGCCACTAAACACAGGAGGAAACCTTTGAATTTGTCAGTCCAGAATAACCCATCCAGAAGCCTGATTACTAACACAGTGTAGATCCTTCAATAGAGCATTTCACTGGTGAGTGAAGAATATTTTAGGGTGGAGTAGAAAGGTGCACAACAGATGCAGCTATTTTAAGACTTAAAGCATCTTCCCAATTTCTTGAAGTATATGTGATAGGATTAAATGTTTTCCTGGATTGCACACATTGAAGATTTCAGGAGCAGAATGGGATCTTTAAGCAGTTGTATTTGTGGACTACAGAGGGTTTTGGAGGACCTGCATAGGTGTATTTCTTACCTTCTGACATAAGGATGTCTGGCCTCTATCTACCCAAAGGTGACACTGGTTTTGTGGAGCAATCAAAGGCCATAATTCAAAAATGAGTGGGACAAAAGAAGTCTGAATTTGAGATTTTTAAGGAATAAATTGGTTATTCCTCAGAGTATGCAACAACTATTCTAGAACTCTAAGAAAAGTCAGGCATGCAGTATGTGGTCTATAATCATTCCTGTTTAAAAAGGCAATGAAAACAAGAGTCTACCCTATGTCTAGCCTAAAGAAAAGAAGGACTAGGGGTGACATGGTAGCAGTGTTCCGATACCTAAGGGGCTGTCACAAAGAAGGATGTCAAGCTATTCTCCAAAGCACCTGAAGGTAGGACAAGAAGCAATGGATGGAAACTAAACAAGGAGAGGAGCAACCCAGAACTAAGAAGAATTTCCTGACAGAACAATTAATCAGTGGAACAAATTGCTTCTAGAAGTTGTGGGTAGAAGTTTTAAAGAAGAGGTTGGACAACCATCTGTTTGAAATGGTAAAAGGTTTTCTGCCTAAGCAGGGGGATGGACTAGAAGACCTCCAAGGTCCCTTTCAACTCTGTTACTCTGTTATTCTGAGTTCTGGAGTAACATTACGGTGCTGCATTTACTGTATATAAATTCCCCATCCTTTTTTTCCTTTAGCCAAATGCCATTTTGCAAAGTTAATCTAAAGGTAAACTGTAACCTAGAAACTTCCTGGTGCATGTATTTTTATCTTTATTTTAACCTAGCCTGACAACAAGTTAGGTTATTATTAAGATCTTGATGTTCTTTATATGAAATGTAATAACTGCCCTCAGAGTTGTACTCCAGTTTCTATTCTTGATGGACCAGATTCAGGATGACCCAGATTCAAGTTCACCCTCAACTTTGGATGGGCTTCATCCTCTCTATGGAAATTGGAGGAGAGCATTCTCTTTATGCCATCCTGAGCTCCTGAAAGAAAAGTAAGATATAAATCAATGAAACAGATAAACAAATCAATCAATACTCTTGCTTTTTTGCATATGGATTTGCCCCAAAACTGAACTGAAACTTTCTAGTTTGAATTTCTTGAATTTACCTGACATAATTTCACCTGACATAATCCCCATTATACATTGTTGCCTAATTTTTATTTTTCCAGGCCTATCTCTATTTCTCTTGCACCCAGAAAGAATAATTTATTCTCTAGTGAACACTGCTGAATGCAGAACTGGTTTAATTGACACTTTTATTTATATATTTCTGATATGTGGTAGGAAAGATACCTCTGTCACAAACCTTAACCAATGGATTTAATGACTAAGCAGATAATTCAGAATTTTGGGAAAATGCTGAACTAATTATAAACATTTGGCTAGTGTTGTGATTTTGAGCACCCTAAAAAAGACATTATCACAATCGGACTCCATATCTTCCTGCTAGAAGTGAGAACCTGAGGAAAACAATTATTTTAGTTGGATAGCATTTTGGCTGGGGAATTCTGGGAGATGAAGTTCACACATCTTAAACTTGTGAAGGTTGAGAGTATCCCGTGAATCTTTTATTTATTTATTTATTTATTTATTAAATTTATATACCGCCCTACTCCCGAAGGACTCAGGGTGGTGTACAGTTGAACGAAATATACATGTAATAAAGGAATTGAAAAAACCGATTTAAAATATAATTAAATAGTTTTAAACTCTGTCAAGTCCAAGAAATAAATGTACAAGCTTCTTTTGCCCCTTTCTTTCTCTTAACAATTTTTATGAAAACTGTGGCCTAAAGCATTTACATTTTAAAATTAAAAAGTCTAGAAATAGTCCGTTAGTCTATGTAATCAAAGATGATATAAGAGGTATAAACACACTTTCTACTTTATCAGAAGCTAGGGGCGAAGCCGGCTAATTAATCCAGTTTTCCTTTCTTGTAAGAAAAATTATTGCTTCCCTTTTCCTGTCTTTTTATATAATCTAAACTTAGGTATCATTATTAAACTTGAAGATTGCGACAAATTAATAATTTCACATTGACTACAAACTGTTAAATTATGAGTTATTCTGCAACATACCTAATCAAGGTAATACATGAACTTGTATGGAGAGATATTGTATCCCAGCTCTTCTTTCTATTTTACCTTCATTTAGCCATTTAGTGTGTATATGCCACTGCAAGTATTTCAGCATTGTAGAAATATGTACACTTTGTTCCAAATAATATGATAGCAAGTAATTGCTTTATTCTCTTTTGTTTTTGCTCTAATAATACTTTACATAGAGGTTATTGTAGAAAAGGTTTTGTTTTAAACATCAAATGCCACGGCCTGACTGGTGGATAATGAGAAACTATTAATTTAGTCCTATAAATAATTCAGATTTAATGTATTTGATTATGATATGTGAAATTTTGAGTGGCTTGTGTAAGAAGATAATTGTTTAAACTCAAGTTCTGATGGAGGTTATAATGTTTCTACGATGAGGAAGAATTTCTAAGAGCATAATGCTATTTGGTGCATTAGAAATCCAAGATAGGATGATCATTTGTTCAGATTCGCCTTGAGTCTTTTCCATGCTGTTCATTTTTACTATCAATGGGAAGGCTTTTTTTCCCATGACACCGGCTGCATTTTTCCCCCTATTCCCCCCTGAAATGTATTTAATGGCACAATGTGGCATGAAGAATCAACTTATCTCCCACAAGAGATAGATCTTATTCCAAGTTGTCATTGTCTTTTACAGCAAGTCTTTGACAATGTAGAATCAGTTATTTCTGTATGGCATCAATGAAGGCACCACCACAAGTTTGCTTGTTTCATTTTTACAAAGCTGTGGAATTGTTAAAACTTTGAAGCAGCCTCACAATCAGCAAGGTGGCAGCTGAAGGAGGAATATTGAAACACAAGTTAAAATGGGTCATTTTCCCAATTTTCTAAATGTAAGTTGTACAGTGCTTTCAAGCCACAGAAAAATTAAATGACTATAGTCAAGTGTTAAAACATAAAGTGCTACCTACCAAGTGACTTTTGGGGATCTTTTGCTGTATTTCCTCCTCTCCCTTGGCATATTTAACAATGCAAATGAAACAATAGATATTGTCCAATGGTTGCCCATTTTAGCACTGACATTCTTGTCAGAAAAACCAGATTAGAAAATAATTGTACTTTTTTCTATTTTTGGTTACCTTACCTGCACTTTTCATTTCCTCTAAGGTACAGTGGCAATACTGCATCTTTCAACTCTCCCTCTTTTATCTGATGTAGTGGATGACAGGTAATCTAGCTGAAAGTTCCTACAATTGCGCCCCCAGAAAAACACTGGCTGATGAAATCTGAGCAGTTATCACCTTAACCATCACCTGTCAAGCCTCCTGCTTCAATTTAAGGGTGCATCAATTTTCTGAAGAGGAAATCAAGGGCAAAGAATAAAAGCGCTACAGATAAACACTGACAAAGGCCCTTTCTACTTTTTTTTATTTATGATGGGATGTACTATCATAGGTTGCTCTGTGAGGTTTTATCAACTGTCCTGATACATCCCAGATAGCTTGGAATTCTTTGGCCATTGATGAAGTGCTACACTTGTACTTACTGAAAGGGCAGAAAATTTCTAAGTGAAAATTACTTTCACTAAATACCACAAAGATATTGAAGTCAGAAAGAGCAAGAAGATGGGACAAATGACAGCTGCATATAACAATGAACCTCTCTGTTCTTGTAGATGGCAGACAAGACTGATTAGAGCAAGAACATGAAATAATGTTTTCTTAAAGCCAGAGAGCATATTGTGTGAAATGTCAGACACATGGAGTTCATATGTTGTTTATACTGAAATGTGGATGACTTGGCTGCCAACTGTGTTTGCCATGAAAGCTGTCACCATTTCTAAGCCAATCTATGCAATGGCGTGCCTAACAATAATGAGTTTAGAATGGGTAATGGGTACCAATGAAACTGAAGATATTCAACTTTAAGAAGAAAATAGAGACCAAAAAAAAGGCTCAGTTAAGTTCGAAATCCTCAACATTACATCACATTGTCTCTAAACACATTTGTAGTGAAACTGCAGAAGCACTGCAAAATATTTGCCTGAGACTGGAAATAGCAGTCTCTGTTACAAGTGAAAATACCTTAGTTTGTACATATATGAGATAAATCAGGGGTTAAATCTTGACTCACCCAATGTCTCTCCCACTGACTCCTCCTTACCTTTGCTCCGCCTTCTGTGTATATATGTTGATGCCCTGACTGTAGTGCTGACTTGTCTGATGATCTCCTGCAATGGAAAACATGTAAATAAATATTGTTGAACTATTAAGGCTTGCATCCTGATTATTGGACCTACTAAAAAAGAAAATAAGCAACAGATTGGTAACAGAGGATGGTTGGAAAGCCCAACCAATCTAAAGATGCAAGAAACACCAAAAATAACTGAAGCAAAAAGAAGACCCATCACCAGATTGTTCAAAAAAAAAATGGTGGCTCAACTAACTCCTACAGAAAACACACTGAAAGAAAAGACAGAAAAAGACGAGCAGTTCCTCAATGCAGATATCCTGCCGGATACCAAGAAATGACCAACAGAAAATGAATGTACTCCCTCAGCCTTCAAAAGAGAAGAGGACAAGAAAAAGAAAATAATTGAATTGCTAGAAGCAACTCCGAATGATTCAAATCTGTTTGCGAAACTCTGCAATCTCATAGAAGACCACAGAGCAGCAACAGAAGAGGAAGAAGCTGAACACAGCCAAAATGAGGAAAACACGGTAGGAAAGTCAAACACTAACTTTATACCTACCGATGAAGCCAGCGACGATTTCGCGCCTTTTTCATGGCAGCCATCTTGCATGACAAACTCATTAAAGATGGCCGACCAACAACCAATGGGATTCCAAGATTCGAATCCCAAGGTGGGAAGCAGGACCTATGATGAAAACATCTATATAACATCTGAAACGAACAAAAAACAACTATGGGATGACCCACCTAACCAGCCTTCCGCGCTAGAAATAAACAATGCTATGTGAGTGCTAACCGCAGTTTTTGGAACAAAAATCCACCAGGCCCATAACTGGATGATTCAGAGGGACCCACTAAATCTATCTACGACAAACACCATACAGAGCCAAACTACCTAAAAGAAGAGGCTGTCATCCGCAAAAAGACGTACAGGCCACTACCCGCCGAAGACAACTACCCGACGCTCACACGAGCAACTCAAGACCCAAAAATCAAAAGGCCATACTCACTGATCAGAAGACAGCATGCTGAACGATGCAGGCATCCCGATGGCGATGATCCAGATCGGGCTCCGTCCTCCAGCCGCATGGAAGAGCAGAGCCGCCGGAACCTCCATGACGACTTGGCAGACCGTCGGAGCTGCAGAGATGTCCTGGCGACCCGAACGACCTCCCAGGCGACCATCAACTATCTGGGGCCTTCCAGAGCTGAGGCGGTGGACCATCCAGCTGACTGGGGCCTTCTCCCGAGAGCCGCAAGCACCGGATCTTTCCTCGGCGACTGCTGGAGAAAAATAAACTCCGAGCATGCACAGAACGCACCTACAAGAAAAAAAGAAGAGAACATAGAGATAAGTCAGTACAGATATACATCAAGCATCCCAATGCCATATTGTGAGTACACTAAAGACCTAAACCATGGACAGCGACAGACAGTGAGTAGTTTTTCACACAACCCAGGCGCTCTTCCAGCAGATTTCATAAAATTAAAATTAGACGGGACAAATTTATTGGAATGGAGTCAGCAGCTCCAAGTTATATACTTAAGAGAAAACATGTTATTCTTTATCAATGACCCTCCCAGCAAACCCTGGACTTTTGAACTGGACTGTCTACATCATAAGGCTTATTACATTGTTATTGCCACCATCTCACCTAGCATTTATCCCAGTATTGACCATAATTTAACTGTTTCTGAAATATTTCAAAAATTGTTTAATCTGTTTTACAGTAAGAATGTAGCTACAACTACCAGGATTTCTAGGGAGTTTCACTCTGCTAGACTAAAAAGTGGAACTTCCACGAGTGAACATATTTTAAATTTAAATGCTACCAGAGCTGAACTTATCCAAAGAGAGGAAAATATTTCTGAAGGCAGCATGAAAAGTATAATAATCAACTCACTGGATTCTAGTTGGGACAATTACATAACCCTATTAGATAGTCTCAGTTTAGAACATCTCATACTAGAAACCCTCACAAACAAACTCATAGCAGAGGATAATCTGAGGAGGGAACATTTCTTATGCCACAAAGAAGGTAGAAACAAAAAGAAAATAGAATTCCAAAGTAGAGATTGATACCAGAGTGTCACACATGCGGTTCCAGGAACCATTATAAGAGAGACTGTCCTAAAAATACAGGTTATAGGGATCAATCATATCACAGGGAGAGGCCAGACAGAAAAACTAACTTCTCAGACAGACATTCACCGGATTATAGATATAAACGTAGGGAATCTCCCAATCCAAAGAATAGAAAAATGTACAGGGACAATTCCAGGGATAGTAAATATCGATCATTATATGGGCTAGGAGACAACAAACTCACACAAACAGAATTAAGTAATACATGGCTCATTGACTCTGGAGCCACAAACCATACCACCCATGATAAGGAACTCCTCAGTAATTTCACAGAAAAGAATTACCATGTCAAGGTGGCAAATCAAGACAAAGTTTTAGTGAAAGGAATAGGTAATATATACATTAAAGACATAGGAAAAATAGAGGGGGTACTGTTTATCCCTGAAATCCCA
Organism: Ptyas mucosa; assembly: GCA_012654045.1. Taxonomy (NCBI): domain Eukaryota; kingdom Metazoa; phylum Chordata; class Lepidosauria; order Squamata; family Colubridae; genus Ptyas; species Ptyas mucosa. The sequence goes on from WNWU01013639.1 coordinate 8,897,195, forward strand.
CGTAACATATTGGCTACACTCAAATTAAGTGAGGAAAATGGAATAGAAATCACATTCAGGAATGGAAGAGTACACATGTCAAAAAACAAAAGGAACATAGGTAAAATTATTACCAAAGGGGGATTAACATATCTACAACCAGAAGATGATGGGTTAGCATATGCACACACACAATTAGAAAACAAAAAATGTAAGACTGATGTTCACGGGGAAAATGAGAATGACATGAGAGATGAACACACGAACGTCTCCACTCTCAATGAGAAAATATCCAATAGTAAACCAATGCATGATGAATGTGCCTATTTGCTCCATAAGAAACTGGGGCATGCCAGTTTCCCTGTTATTCAAAAAATGTTAGAATGTTCTGATGATATAAAAGTAAAAAATTGTAAAAATTACTTAGAATGTTCTGTGTGCAAATCTTCAAAACTAAAAAACAAACAAAACAAGAAAAGTCACATGCACCACACATTCAATTTTCCAACTGGTACACATGGACTTGGTTGGCCCCATGAAGCCATCAATTAAGTACAGAAAAAGTTACTTCTTGACCATAGTAGATGATTTCAGCAGATATGGATTCGTATACACACTCAGTCATAAAAATGAAGTATTTAAAAAATTTAAGGAATTCCACAAAAGAGAACAAACACAACACAATGTAAAAATCAAACAAATAATGACAGATAGGGGGTCAGAATTTTTATCAAAAGAATTCTCCAATTGGCTAAGGATGCAAGGAATACTACATTTTAAATCTTCTCCTTTTTCCACATTTCAGAATGCGGTCGTAGAAAGAAAAAATGGCTTATTACAAACCATGGTTAAATGTGTGTTAGATGATGCAGGGTTAGGACAAATTTTCTGGGCTGAAGCACTCACATATTCAAATTATACCATAAACAGACTGTGGTCTAGCGTGATTGGTAAACACCTTACGAGATCATGTACAGTAGAAAACCAAAAATTGGCCACCTACATATATTTGGTGTCACTGCAGATGTTTATATACCAAAACAATTAAGACGCAAAGGCGAAAAGGTATCTAAAAGGTTAAAATTCATGGGATATGAATCCGGGACCAAAGGATACCGATTCATAGACAAAAATAATAAATTCATCATATCAAGAATGGCAGTATTCCATGAGCATGCAAATTGGTCCAAAATACATCTTAATGAATTATGCTCCGAAGCAGAAAACACACTAGATGTACATAAAAAACACAAACCACATGTGATTGAAACCAAAACACAAAAAATTAACAAACCCAGACACCAAGAGGTAACAACTAGAGAATGGAAAAAGAATCACCCCATCATACAAGTAGATACCTTAACAGAGAAAGAAGCAAGATACATGCATGATGCAGAGTCACCTCCCAATAGACCCATCAGATCCAATAGAAACACAGTACCAAAAAGATTAGAAGACTACGTACTATCTATCAATGCAAAACAGATAACCCCCAGTACATATGAAGCTATACTAAGATTACCACAGAGAGAGAGGGTCAAGTGGGAACAAGCAATGGAGAAGGAGACGGATAGCTTAAAGGAATTAAATGTATACACACCCGCTAAACCACCAATAGGTAAGACACTCATTGGAACTAAATGGATATTCAAAATTAAGGAATTAGAAAATAGCGAATTACTATACAAAGCGAGATTAGTGGCCCAGGGATTCACGTAGAGGTTGCCCAATGATTAGAGTAGATACTTATTCACCAGACATATGTGTACATATATGAGATAAATCTTGACTCACCCAATGTCCCTCCCACTGACTCCTCCTTACCTTTGCTCCGCCTTCTGTGTATATATGTTGATGCCCTGACTGTAGCGCTGGCTTGTCTGATGTCTCCTGCAATGGAAAACATGTAAATAAATATTGTTGAACTACTAAGGCTTGCATCCTGATTATTGGGCCTATTAAAAAAGAAAATAAGCAACAGTCTCTGTAGAGCAGTTTCTCTAGTCAAGTTTCTCTCACTTGACTAGAACAATCAAAAAAACTAGACATATAAAGGAGGAATGAACCTCAGATACTAAAAACACTTAATGTTGACCATGATGTGATTTGAAATATCATATGGTACAGATATCCAGAGCGCATGTGGGCAATCTCAAAATCTCTCCTTTTTCTGGAATAGACTGCAGGAACAGAGGTTTTTGTGATCAGCTCATGAATGGAGCAGCTGAGAATTAAGGTAGTTTTACCAAGCTCACAATTGTTAAAATAACCCATTCAATTTATGGAGTATATGTGTCATTTAGGCATATTAAAACATGCCCATTATTACTGACAGCACTGAATTCTGGACCAGCTGAAAATTTCAAATAGTTTTCAAGGATAGCCCCATGGAGCATGCATTACAATACTTTAGCCTTGAGGTTACTAGAGATGAGTAGGGCTTCTTGATCTAGGAAGTGGTACAAGTGCTTTAGATGGAACTATGCAAAAGCCCCATTGGTCATAACTGCCATTTGCCTTCAAGCTGGAAAAGTGACTCCAAGAGGGTAATGGGAAGTGGTACTCCCAAGAGCAAAAAAGGGAAAGCCTCAGATCCAGGGAGCCTAAAATCAACAGCCACTTAGTCTTGGTAGGATTAAATTGGGGTTGATCATTCCCTATCCAAGCTCATATAATATCCAGACTATGAGATAAGACCTCAATTGACTCACTTGGCACTTGGATTGAAAAGTATAATTGGGTATAATCAACATATTGCTGATATTGAATCCCAAAGTTAGGGCAGCCCTTACCTAGTGGCTTCATGTGGATTATTTTTGTAGATATATTTTTATTGTTTAAATATGAATATTTTATTTTTTTTATTTTATTTTGTCGAGTACATATTAGATAATATGTATAAGCATGAATTGAATACATAAAATGAATACAATTAAAGGGAACATTAGGACAGGGACGGTAGGCATGCTGGTGCTCTTATGCACACCCCTTACAGATCTGCATAAGAGCACCAGCTCTTATGTACAATGTAAATGTCCTGGCATTCCACTTACCATAAGACAAAAGCAGAGGTGGGCTTCACATAATTTAACAACCGGTTCGTCCCAGCACTGAAAATTTGAGCTCGCATCCATGCACACACTTTGCGAGCACACATGCCTTCCATATATGTACACAGCCTTCTGTGCATGTGCTTTGCTCACACGCATGTTGCATACATGCATGCAGTTTAAAAAACACAGCTAAATAGGATGGCATAGCTCCGGGGCAGGCAGGCCCACCCGCAGGTCACAACTACCGGTTCACTTGAACTGGTCCAAACCGGCTGAATCCCTCCCCTGGGCAAAAATAAAAAACAGAATAACTTATATACTATTTTAAACAGTTGTAGTGTTGTACAATAGTTTTTGACCATTATATTCTAGTATGTCAACTTATCCATCATTCTAATATTTACATTTCTATATTGATATTAAAAATAATATCTGTTTTCATATCCACCTAACCTGCTTCTTTCGCATTCAACTTCTACTTCATGTTTCTAACCATTGATAGAATCTATTCCATGTTGAATAGTATTCTGTATCTCCTTTATCTTTTATTTTTAGCATTAGTCTGTCCATTTCTGCACAGTCTAATATCTTCCTTATTGTCTCATCGTCTGAAGGAATGTTTTTGTTCTTCCACTGCTGCACATATACAATTCTTGCTGCAATCAAGATGTGAAATATTAGATATATTGTCCCTTTGTCATAGCCATCTGATATAATGCCTAATAAAAATAATTCTGGCTTAAGATCTATATGTTGTCTGATCATTTTTTCTAACGACATATGGATTTGTGTCCAAAATTTCCTTGCCTTTATGCAAGTCCACCACATGTGGTAATATGTGACAGGTATTTGTTTACATTTCCAACAATTTGGGGACATATTGTTGAACATTTTAGCCAATCTTGACGGGAGCGGATGCCACCTATAGAGCATTTTATAGAGATTTTTCATATATGATTTGGCCATTATCAGTTTCCGGTTCCTATCCCAAAGCTTTTGCCATTTATCCAAATCTATATTATATCCAAAGGTTTTGGCCTATACTATCATTGTCTCTTTAACTTGTTCTTCTTCCATTTTATAATTTAGTAGATAATTGTATAGTATCCTTATCATTTTGTCATCAGAACCCACTATGTCCAATGTTGTTAGTTCTCTATAAAAGCCCCATGTTTTCACATCTTTCACATAACACAACTGTATCTGTAGGTACAACCACCACTCTAATTCCACCCCTTGGTTTTTTAGTTCTAATCTGGTATTCAATTCACCATTCTCATTTAATATATCTTTATAAGAAATATTTTTTTCCATATTTATAAGATTTGGGTGTATCAATGCTTCTAAGATGGAGAGCCAGACTGGTATTTCCCTATAGTTTTATTGTTTAATTTTGTCCCACATTGATAACAGTGCATTTTTTACATAATGCATGCCATCCTAGTTGAAGGTCATGACCCTCCAATAATAATAGTCTTCTATGCCTCAAAGTTATCCACTCTTTTATCCACATGAATGCAGCTGCTTGGTAATACAGTTCCCAGTCTGACAGACCAAAACTTCCTTTCCCTTTTGACTCTTGCAGTAGTTTCAGTTTTATTCTCAGTTTTTTCCTTGCCATATGAATTTTAACATTATTTTATTCAATTCACCAAAATATTTTTTCTCTAGTTTTATTGGTATTGTTTGGAATAGGAAAAATGCCTTTGCCAGTATGTTCATCTTTATTGTGGCTATTCTACCCATCATAGAGAGCTGCATCCATCTCTCCAGATCCAGCTTAATTTGATGCATTAATTTTGTATAGTTGTCCTCTTTAATTGTTGTCTTGCTGTTAGATAAATTCCTAAATCTTGCTGTTAGATAAATTCCTAAATATTTCACTTTTTTCATTATTCTGGATATCCATTTTCATTATTAATTCATCCCTCTGTTTGTTGTGGCCCACCAGCGGCCTGCACGGATTGTGGCTGATCCTGACGAGGAGGAGGTTGGTGTGGTGTCGTGCCAGCAGCCTTTGCAGCTGGCGCTCGAGTCGGACAGCGAGGAGGCTGAAGAGGATGTGGTGCCAGAGGCAGAGACTCAGCCAGGCCCTTCAGAACCTCCAGAGGCTCCTTCAAGTGAAGAGAGTGACGTGGAGGAGCCTCTTCTCAATGCTCGAGCACACAGGGCTGCCAAAAGGCAGGAGTGGCTACTCAGGAGAAGGTCTCCTTGAGAGTAAGGCTTGGAGCTAATTGGCCACTCCCTTAGCCTATTTAAGTTTGCACACAGCTGGCAAATGTTGCTGGAAACAATGCTTGGTCCTACGCAGAGCATTTTGAGAGTGAGTTTTTTGTTACAACTTGGTTTCTGAGCTGATTGCCAACCCTTGTCGGACTTTGTTTAATCTCTGTAATTCATAACAGGCTGATAAGGACATTTGTGGTTAAAGCCTGCATTTTGAAAGGGGTCTGTTTGTATTAAATGGAGTTTTTGGAGCTGTGTATGTGTGCTACACTTCTTGGGACCCATAGCTGGGGCAGAACACTGTTTATTTGTAAGGTTTTTAACTAGTATCATTTTGGTTTTTTCCTTATTTTTTAATCCAGCAACCTCTCCATATTCCTCTAATTTCTCTGTGTCTCAGACCTGATTCTAATGGTTCCTTTAAGATGAAAGCTAAATCATTTGCAGATGCTTGTAGTGTGTACTTTTCTCTTTTGATTTCCATTCCTTTTATTTGCTCATCTTGCCTGATATTTCAGGTTAGTACTTCCAGTATTAAGATAAATAACAATGAAGATAATGGACAGCCTTGCCATGTACCTTTTTGTATTGAAAACTTTTCAGTTACCTCTCCATTCACAATCACTTTGGCTTTCTGATTAGTATATATTGCCTTGAACATCATTATACATATAACTCCAAAATCCATATGTCTTACTTGGCATAACATGAATTGCCAATTCATATTGTCAAATGCCTTTTGGGCATCTAGAAACAACAGTGCCAATTGCTTTTCACTATGTGCTTCGTAGTATTCCAATGTATCTAAGGTTACTCTCATATTATTTCTTATCTGCCTTTTGGTTAGGAAGCCATTTTGGTCAGGGTGTATAAAACTCCGTCAAAAATCTCTTCAGTCTTTCTGCTACTATTGAGGTGAATATTTTGTAATAGGCATTCAGGAAGGATATGGGTCTGTAGTTCTTAATTTGCATTAAATCTGAATTCTCTTTGGGTATCAAAGTAATATTAGCTTCCACCCATGATGGTGGTATCTTCATTTCAGATAGAACTGCATTGTATACCTCTAATAATGATTGGCCCAGAGTATCTTGTAGCTCTTTATATATTTCTGCCGGTAGCCCACCGGTAGCCAGGTATTTTGTTGTTGTTGTTTTGTTTTTTAATTGCCTCTGCTAGTTCTGTCATTGTTATCCTCTCATTCAGCATAGATTTCATTGCTTCTGGAACCTTAGGTAAGTTAGCTTTTTCCAAATATTGTAATATTTTCTCTTCTGGATGTGGATATTTAAACAGGAAAGTAATGCACATAATATTGTGTGGTACCCATATAAGACTAAGAGAGACTTCGATCTTATATCAACATCGTCTAGGACTGATCATGAAAGAAGGATGAGAAGTATCATAAAATGGTATATCCAATTCTAACCCTTGTATGCACATTCAAATTCCATTTCATCCCTGAAACCTATTGAATAATTAAAGTTAGTCACTTGCTTATTGGTATTGGGACTTTTTGGTGGTAATATCAAACAGGGTTATTAAAAGTGTATAAAGAGTATAGAACCATGCTTGTCCCCAAACAAACACCTACCTCATATAATATAATATATATTAGACAGACAGATATCCTTGATATATATATATATATATATATATATATATATATATATATATATATAAAATAGACAGACAGACAGATATCCTTGATCTCCAAAAAAATAAGGACAACATCTACATTTATTGTTAACCCCAAGAGAGCCTAGAGAATATGGCAATATACAAGACAAATAAATGTAAAATGTAAAAATACTTACAAGATTTTCCAGGATAGGTTCTCCTATTAGACAAACTGACTACCAGGATGTTTGTATGTCCTGAAGTGATAGCAAATTGTTTCTTATCATCATCATCCAAATTCATTATTATTGTATTTTTTATTGCCAAGGGGAGGAGGAGATTCTCGTGCACTTTTCTATCGTAAGTATCAAAGTAATCTATTAGACTTTAGATAAGTATAGCTAGATTAAGGATGGAATGCGATATGGACTGCTGCCCAAGTCTGCAAAAAATTTGAGGTCAATCCTGTAGTTCACATATGCTTGCTGAACAAAGTGGCCTTCCTAGTTTACCAATTTACATTGTTAACATCCCTAGCTCTATGATACTAATTTTTCTTTGCTACTCATCTATTCATAGAAAGAGCTCAGGAATCTTCAATATGATGCATACCAGCTACTCTAGAAGATATATATTCGTACCATTGTGTTTGTACCAGTTTTCGGGATACCTTGGTACCAAGCAGGGGTGGGTTCTACTTATCTTTACTACCGGTTCGCAGTGGGGCCGCATGCGCAGAAGCGTTTTGATGATGTCAAGGTTGGTGGGCGGAGCCTCCCACCAGTTTTATTACCGGTTCTATAGAACTGGTGCAAACCGGGGGCAACCCACCACTGGCACCACTGTTTTTATTTTAGAGAAAAGAGTTGTGCTAGATTGCATCCTCTTCTTCTAGTCACAAATCTTTTCAATATCATGAAAGGAATTTCATGACTTCTAACTACAGAATGAGAATGGGGTCAAATGTTATGGGATTCACATCTATGACCCATATTTAGGCAGGCAAAATATTCATCTAAAAAAGCAACACAAATATTTATGTATGTTGGCTTTTTAAAAAAGTATCATTCCCTTTCTACTCTTTAACAAGATGAAATCATGCCAAGCATGTTACGCTTTTGCTTTAAGAAATCCCTGTTCAAATCTATTGCTTCCATTTAAATCATTATACATGTTTCAAGAGTTTCTCTCCTTCTGTGACTCACATATAACACATTTATCATTTGTATTCACTTTAGATTGTGCAATTAATTTCCTTTTTTATTCTGAATAACTATTATTGGGTCTTTGATTGACTTCTAGAGGAGCAATTGAAGTAAAAGATTCTGATGGCGTTTTATGAATTGCCTAAACTGAGCTCACACAGTTTATAATATCAGCAGTTTTCCCATATAATGCACATCTTGGTTAGTGGTACTTTTAGTTCCATAATCACTGAACCAAATATAGTTACACTGCAGGCAACAGAATTTAGCTGACCTGACCCCATTAAGTTACTTTTGAAGGGAAAAACTATTATACTGGTCTTTTTTTTTTTAAAAAAAAGAAATCTTACTCAACTGGCACATTTCTGCAAAGGGATAAATGTGAATCTTCTTGATATATAAAAACATATTTTATTTATAAGCACTTGGATAACATTATTAACATTAATAATTAATTAATTATTCCCAGATTCCCCTAATTCTCTCCACACCTAGACCCATATGGAATTTTCATAAAGCCAAATGGCCAGAATTTGCCAAAAGCCTTGACTGTATCATACAATGGATCCCACCAACAAGTCAACATTACCATAAATTTGTGAGATTTGTATTTGCTTCAGTTAAAAGATACATCACTCGAGGATTCAGAAAAGATTATATTCCCAGATGGAACAAAGAGACTGAAGCTTTTCTACAGAGTGGTGACCCAGAGATTGCTGATAATATCTTACCCAGCCTGCATGCAGCTCATTGCAAGACATGGGGAAAACTCACAACCTCATTAAATTTCAGCAAATCCAGCAGGAAAGCATGGAGCCTACTAAGGAAACTGAGAGCTGTCAGACAACCTGCTCGACAAACACCCAGCGTAACTGCTGACCAAATAGCCTCCCTAGTTGTCTCTGTCTCTAAAGCCCCAAGGGTGAAAGCACTCAACTACCATCAAGAAAGCGCTCTCAGCCTTTCAGCAGTTGGCTCCATCACACTCTGAATTCACCCAGAGAATTCACCTTTCTCTGTGGACAAAATAGACTCAGCCAGCAACAGTCTGAAGTCCGGCAAAGCACCAGGTTTCGATGGCATCAACCCTGAATTTCTAATTCATTCTGGGAGACTAACAAGGAATTGGCTCAGCAAATTCTTTTCAAATATCTTTTCTTTTCTAGCAGACAACTCCAACCGGAATTCAAAAAAGCCAAATATAGCTTCTGAAACCTGGCAAACCACAAGACAGAGTAGAAAGCTACCGCCCCATTGCCCTTCTGAGTTCTTGTTACAAATTTCTGGAGAAACTTATCATAAACAGAATTGGACCCACAATAGATACATTTCTGCCTGTGGAACAAGCCGGCTTTCATCATAATCACAGTTGTGTTGATCAGGTGCTGAGCCTAACATGACATATCAAGGCTGGTTTCCAGCAAGGCTTAAAAACCACAGCTGTGTTCATCAACCTTACTGCAGTATATGATACCGTGTGGAAGAAGGGTCTGCTTTACAAACTGAGTCATATCATGCCCTGTAAAATCCTCTATTGCCTAAGGAACAAAATGCTCAGCAATAGATTCAGATCATTATGTGGGACAATGTTAGCAAGTTAAGAAGACTCAACAACAGCCTTCCACAAGATTCTGTACTGGCACCCACACTGTTCAATCTTTATATCTTATTTATTTATTTATTTATTTATTTATTTATTTATTTATTTATTTATTTATTTTCTATACCGCCCTTCTCCTGAAGAACTCAGGGCGGTGAACAGATTAAGATTTCATATACATATAATTTTTTTTTATAAACAGTAAATGATAAATTGAGTCAAATTGGTGTATCTGCTAAGACCTAAGACCATAAAATATGCCAGCTACAAGGGATGTAAATTTGGATATACAGATGACCTGGCAGTGCAAGATAAAAACTTGGAAGTTTTGGACTGCCTCCTCTCTGAGGTCTTGAAATCCCTGGGAAAATTCTTTGCTGACTGGAGACTCATTCCCAGTGTCAGCAAAACGGTGACTACCTGTTTCCATCTCAACAACAAACTCGCCAATGCCACCCTGAAGACCTACCTCAATAACAACTTACTCCCTTATGATCCTCACCCCAAATACCTCAGAGTAACTTTGGATTGGACTTTTTCCTATAAGAAACACTTAAAGAACATGTTCACTAAAATCAATACTAGGAACAACTTACTCCAGAAATTAAGAGGATCAAGATGGGGAGCCTCAGCCTTACTCTCAGAATATCAGCACTAGGGGGTTGGTCTACTTCACAGCTGAATACTGCACCCCTATTTGGCTTAATAGCTGCTCACTAGCAAGATCAATGCTAGACTAAATGATACAGTGATGATCATAAGCGGCTGCATAAAATCTACTCCTACTTGCTGGCTCCCCGTCTTGAGTCATATTGCACTACCAGCACTACCAGGAAGCCTTAGGGGAGTACAACAAAATTATGAGAAATTATGCACTTCTTTCTGTGCACACTCATCTTCTTCATCTATCAATTAGCAGGCTTAAATCCAGGAAGCCCTCTCTGGCACTTGCTCAACAGATGTCTAACAACTTTGACATCAACACACAGTGGAAAGTCAAATGGGCTGCTGAATGCTCAAGTACAGGCAGTTACATATATGACCCTACACAAAAGGTGCCAGCATTGGTCAATTCTGAACAGGATCCATATCCAACATGGCGTCTACCAGGACTCATTGTTTAATTGGCGTCTTGTCTCTATCCTTCAATGTGACTGTGGTGCTCCTTGATAAAATATCCATCACATTGTGTCTGAATGTCCATCAAGAGCTGACACCGGCCCAATGTCTGAATTTTTCAACATAGATCACCCTATCCTTGAATGGCTGGGTGGACTGAACATTAACATTTGAACCACTATAAGTCCATATATTTGCCATAGGCTAAATAAATAAATAAATAAATTATTATTATTATTATTATTATTATTATTATTATTATTATTTATTTATTTATTTAATGTGTGCTTTTTATTATTTACTTTTGGTTGTTCATAATCTATCAATGATTCGGTACTTTAAAAACAATTTAAACCACTGAAATTGTGAATAGCTTCTATCTTTTAGGATCAACCATCAAAACTAAAGAAAGAAGCAGTCAAGAAATCTGGCATAGTGTAGCAATTGATAGACTTGCCATGAAGGCCATGGAAAAGACACTCAAATGCTGTAAAGCTTTTATATTAAGATCAAAATCATACAAGGCATGATGTTCCTTGTGACATTCTATAGAAGTTATACTTTGAAGAAACAGAAAATCAAAATCAGAATGGAGTTGGAAGAGAACTTGGAGGTCTCCTTTTCCAGCCCCATGCTCAAGCAGGAGACCCTATTTCAGACAAGTGACTGTCCAGTCTCTTCTTAAAAACCTCCAGTGATGAAGCACCCATAACTTCTGATGGAAAGCTATTCCACTGGTTAATTGTCCATGCTGTTGGGACGTTTCTCTTTAATTCCAAGTTGCTTCTCTCCTTGATTAGTTCCCATCCATTGTTTCTTGTCCTACCCTCTGGTGCTTTGGAAGATAAATTGACCCCCTCTTCTTTGTGGAAGCCTTTCAGATACTGGGATACAGCTATCATGTTTCCCTTACTCCTTCTTTTCTCTAGACTGGCCGTACCCAAAGCCTGCAACTGTTCTTCATATGTTTTAGTCTCCAACACTTTAATAATCTTAGTTACTCTTCTTTGTACTTTTTCCAAAGTCTCAACATTTTTTTTGTAATGTGGTGACCAAAACTGGATACAGGTGTGTTCTTGCTAAGGCTTTATAAAGCGGTACTAATACTTCATGTGATTTTGATTCTATGCCTCTGTTTATACAACCAAGCATTGTATTAGCTTTTTTGGCTGCTGCTGTACACTGCTGATATGTTTAAATGATTATCCACTAGGACTCAAAGGTCCCTCTCACAGTTACTGTTTTTGAACCAGGTTTTGCCTAATATGTACTTGTACTTTTGATTTTCTTACACAGGTGTAAAACCTTGCTTTTCTCAATATTAAATTTCATGTTGTTGGATAGGGCCCATTGTTCAAGTCTGTAAAGATGTTTTTGGATCCTGAACTTGTCTTCTAGGATGTTGGCTTAGTGTCATCTGCAAATTTGATGATTTCTCCTTCTGTTCCCTCATCTAAGTTATTTATGAAGATATTGTAGAATATTAGGCCTAGGAAGGGAACTTTGGTACCCCACTGCTTCCTTCCTTCCATGTAGATGTAGTACCATTAAGGATTACTCATTGAGTACTGTTTGTCAGCCAGTTACAAATCCATCTAGTGGTGATGCTGTCTATCCCACATTTTTCTAGCTTATCAAGAAGTAGGTTGTAGTCTACTTTGTCAAATGCCTTGCAGAAATCTAAATATACTATGTCCATAATATTTTGCTGGTCTACTAATTTAGTCACTTTTTCAAAGAATGAAAAAAGTTTGGTTTGGTATAATCTGTTTTTAACATCCCATGCCGGCTACTAATTATAACTTTATTTGTTTCTAGATGTTCACAGATTTGTTTTTTGATTATTTTTTTCCAGTATCTTCCCAGGTATTGATGCTACGTTGATTGGCCTGTAGTTTCCTGGGTCTTTTTTTTCCCCTCCTTTTTTGGAGATGGGAACCACATCAGCTCTTTTCCAATCCTCTGGTAGTTCCCTGATGCTCCAAGATTTTTTAAAGATATTATACAATGGTTCTCAAATAATATCTTCCAGCTCTTTCAGAACTCTGGGATGTAATCCATCAGGTCCCGGTAATTTATATTCATCAAGGTCAGACAGGTATTCTCTTACCATTTTCTTGCTTATTTTAATTTTTATTTCCAGTTAATCTTTTACAGTTCTGTTTTTGGTAGGTTGGGTATAGTTTCTTTTTTGTGTGAAGACTGATACAAAGAATGACTTAAGCAGCTCTGCTTTCTCTCTACTGCTTGTTACTTCCTTGCTGCCTTACAAGACTCCTGAGAATACTATAGGCACACAAGAAAACAAGCAAATGGATCATTGAAAAATCAAATTAAAGTTCTCATTCAAGGCACAAATGACCAGGCTCAAATTATCCTATCTTAGACACTTTATGTAAAGACCCAACTCTCTGGAAAAGATTCTAATCCTGGGGAAAGTGGAAGAGAACAGTCAGCAGCAAGATGGGTGGATTTAGTTACAATGGCAATGAGTGCACCATTGGAAGGCTGAAAGGCCAGATTGGGGATAGATCACCATGATCTATCTGTGTGGTTACTATGAGTTAAAAACAATTTGACGGCACATAAAAATTTTCTATGTGTAGGGCTGTATTATGGATGAATCGAAAGAAAATGTTTAAAACTCTTTCTAGATCTTTGAAAGGATAAATCTAAAGAATGACCATGGATTGTCTTCCTATTTTCTCAGTCCCAGCTCCCATTATCACTATTGCATTACTGAGATCATAAATTAGAATAGTGCTCATATGGTACATTCAGATGGCTTTACAAAGATATATTCTCACATTCTTACTCATTTTATGTTTTTACTGTTATTGGGAGGCTCTAACAAATGAAGCCCAAGAGCTGACAAACAATAGAAAGTGTAACTAAAATATACCAATATAATGTTTCCATCATGGGCAACATAAAAACCGACCAGGGAAATTATCCATTAATCTATTTTATGAATTCTCTGTCACACACAAAAACTAGAGACGGACTAATAATACCATATTTAATTGTATTTAAAATATCTACTTCAAAATAGAACTTCAAAATATCTTCATGGGTACTTTCTAACAGGTTTATGCCTTCCTCTTTTGAGGCAAGTCCTTTCTACAAATTCAGGTGGGAGGCAAAGTTAATGCTATCAAATAAAAGAATAAAATTCAAAACCTGAAAGATTTGAATAATTCACTGACCCATATATAAGATGGAAATATCTGACTTGATATTAATATTTATGAATCATTCCAGGAAAACAGTTGATTGCTAACTTGATATGAGTTAACACTGGTGCAAAAAGGGTAAATTTAGACATAGAAACTAAGGTTTTTCTCTTAAATTCTCCCCAGATTTCCATCAGATCTTTGTTGAATCTTACATTAATAGTGCAAAAATACTAGTATAATTTTACAAAATTGTTCTTTGGCCAAGTGTCAGGAAGGATTGATTTGCTTTGCAACCATATTCCAGCAATGGAGGATTTAGAAAACCAGATTTATGGTGTAATATTATTTTTGGCCAAATACAAAGCAACACGCATGCATCTTACTTCAGTTTCCTTTTTCTTTCCAGAAATGTTCAAGCTGTGGTAAGCAACTATTGTCCCCATCACTAACACCGTGAGTCAGAATTTAAACAGAAGCAGATATCCAATCACCCGCGTGGAAAAAGAGACTTGGCAAATATCCTTGCTGTATGTTGCCTTTTAGTATGTTTAAATGATTTAATGGGCAGAAGAAAAGATTCCCTGGAATACATAATGTACCTTTGAAAGGGAAAAAAGAATGCTTGCCAGCTGTGCTGTAAAATTCCAACCAGATTCCAAGAAGAATACACAGTTACCATTGCTTCAACTTTCTATACTGTTATTAGTGCTCAAAGTCTTGAAGTCTGAATGAAAATGGCCTGAGCCCTTTCAAACAATAACAACCAGGTCAATTTTTATAACAAGGAAATGGAAGTGATGGTGCAGAGGATCACTGACCCTTTACAGCTTCAGCTACAATAAAGAAACAGAGAAGTATTCAAACAAATTATGGTGTAGCAATACAGTGACAACACCATGATGCACTAGAGGGCTACAGCTAGCATAAATCTGACCCAATATGGAAAGCAAGATGTCATTTGGCGTCCTTTTTAATCCTGCAAAAGAATATTATATAACTTCCCACAGGGGCAACACTGGGTAAAAATGAGAGCTGTTAACTACAAGAAGATATTGTTCTCCTTTCTTCATTTTTATTCAAAGCTGTTGGATATAAAAATTCAGTACTCATAAAACTAAGAAAAACATTGCCAACTTGGGAGGGGGGTCCATTTTGCCCACTGCTCCTTCTACTTTAATGCATTGGAGACCTTTACATTATTGTAATGTTCAAACTATTGCACCATTGCACTCATTTCACATGCTAGTAAAGTTATGCTTAAAATCCTACAAGATAGGCTCCAGCAGTATGTGGATAGAGAACTACCAGAAGTACAGGCAGGATTTCAAAGAGGCAGAGGAACTAGAGATCAAATTGCCAACATATGCTGGATCATAGAGAAAGCTAGGGTGTTCCAGAAAAACATCTACTTCTGCTTCATTGACTATGCTAGAGCCTTTGATTGTGTGGATCACAACAAATTGTGGCAAGTTCTTAAAGAGATGGGAGTACCAGTCCATCTTACTTGTCTCTTGAGAAACCTATATGCGGGTCAAGAAGCAACAGTGAGAACTGGACATGGAATCATTGATTGGTTCAAAATTGGGAAAGGAGTCCAGCAAGGCTGTATATAGTCACCCTGCCTATTTAACTTATATGCAGAGCACATCATGAAAAAAGCGGGGCTAGATGAATCAAAAGTTGGA
This sequence comes from Ptyas mucosa, assembly GCA_012654045.1. NCBI lineage: Eukaryota > Metazoa > Chordata > Lepidosauria > Squamata > Colubridae > Ptyas > Ptyas mucosa. The sequence goes on from WNWU01013639.1 coordinate 8,912,858, forward strand.
GTTAAGAGTGCCGGGAAAAATATTAACAATCTCAGATATTTATTTATTTATTTATTTATTTATTTATTTATTTATTTATTTATTTATTTATTTATTTTTGCGATTTATATGCTGCCATTCTCCTGAAGGACTCAGGGCGGCTTACAACAACAATCAATAATACAAATCACAAAATAACAAAATAAGTTTAAAACCCCTTAAAAACCATATTTAAAATTATTACAATTAGTTCAACCCCTAGTAAATCAAATTATTTGACGGAAGAGCCACATCTTCAGTTCACAGTGAAAGGAGAGGAGGTCCGGGGCTATCCTGAGCTCGGTGGGCAAATCATTCCAGAGGGTTGGCGCTCCAACAGAGAATGCTCTCTCCCTGGGGGCCACCAGTCGACATTGTTTGGCCGATGGCACCCTGAGGAGGCCTGGTCTGTGGGAGCGCACAGGACGGTGGGAGGAAGACAAAAGATGGTCCTGCAAGTACTCCAAGCCTAAGCCATGTAGGGCTTTATAGGTAAGCACCAGCACCTTGAAACGGACCCGGAAAGCAACCGGTAGCCAATGCAGCTCACGCAGGAGAGGTGTTGCACGGGAGTAATGAGGAACTCCCGTAACTACCCATGCAGTCGCATTCTGGACTAGCTGGAGCGTCCGGATGCATCCCAAGAGCAGCCCCATGTAGAGGGCATTACAGTAATTCAACTGAGAAGTAACAAGGGTGTGGGTGACCGTGGCAAGGGCATCTCGGTCTAGGAAAGGGTACAACTGGTGCACAAGACATACTTGTGAAAAGGTCCCCCTGGTTATGGCCATCAGATGGTCAGCCATGGACAGCCAAGAATCCAGGAGGACACCCAGATTGCGAACCCTAGCAGAGGGGTAAGAGTCTCCCCTCCTATCACTAAAGATGGTACCTCTAGATCCCAAGATGCTGGCATCCACAGCCACTCAGTCTTGGATGGGTTGAGTTGAGTCTGAGCCTGTTCCTACCCATCCAAGCCCGCACCGCCTCCAGGCAACAGGACATCACAAAAAGGGCATCCCTAGGGTGATCCGGGGTGAAGATATAAAGCTGGGTACCATCCGCATATTGGTGATACCTCACTCAGCGGCTTCATGTAGATATTAAAGAGCAGGGGGGAGAAAACCAATCCCTGAGGCACCCCGCAAGTGAGGGGCCTCTGGGAAGATCTCTGACACCCCCCCGCCGATACAAACTGCGAGTGGCCTGAGAGATAGGAGGAGAACCACTGCAGAACAGTGCCTCCTATTTATTTATTTTTATTTATTTATTTATTTATTAAATTTATATACCGCCCTACTCCCGAGGGACTCAGGCAGTGAACTGCCAAAATAAAATACATGTAATACAAATATTAAAAACATTTAAAATATATTAAATATTATGGCCTAAAAAACAAATTAAAACCAATTTTAAAACCCAATTTAAAATTTAAAAAAATTTAAAAGAGGTTAGGCCAGGCCAGCCTGCTGGAAAAAGAATGTTTTAAGGGCACAACGGAACGCGCGCAGATCTGGGATGTTCCGTAACTCCGGGGGGAGCTCATTCCAAATGGTAGGTGCCCCCACAGAGAAGGCTCTCCCCCTGGGGGCCGCCAGCCGACATTGTTTGGCCGACAGCACCCTGAGAAGTCCCTCTCTATGGGAGCATACTGGTCTGTGAGAGGCTACTGGTGGCAGAAGGCGGTCTTGTAGATACCCTTGTCCTAAGCCATGGAGCGCTCTAAAGGTGGTAATCAAGACCTTGAAGTGCACCCGGAGCCAGTGCAGCTCACGCAGGAGGGGTGTCACATGGGAGTGCTACATCATTCCCATAACCACCTGTGCAGCCACATTCTGGATCAGCTGGAGCCTCTGGATGCTCCTCAAGGGGAGCCCCATGTAGAGAGCATTGCAGTAATCTAGGCGGAAAGTGACGAGGGCATGAGTGACCGTGTTTAACGAGTCCCAATCCAGAAAGGGACACAACTGGTGAATCAGGTGGACTTGATAAAAGGCCCTCCCTGCCACAGCTGTCAAGTGCTCTTCTAAAGACAGCTGTGAGACCAGGAGGACACCCAAGTTGCGAGCCCTCTCTGTGGGGGCCAATGACTCGCCCCCAATAGTCAGTGATGGCGCCAACTGACTATACCGGGATGTTGGAAACCACAGCCACTCGGTCTTGGATGGGTTGAGCCTGAGTCTGTTCCTCCCCATCCAGATCCGCACAACCTCCAGGCACCGGGACATCACTTCAAAGGCATCATTGGGGTGATCCGGGGTGGAGATGTACAGCTGAGTGTCATCAGCGTACAGATGGTACTTCACCCCAAAACCACGGATGATCTCACCCAGCGGCTTCACATAAATGTTGAACAAAAGGGGCGAGAGGATCGACCCTTGTGGCACCTCACATACAAGGGGCCTCAAGGTCGATCTTTGCCCCCCTGTCAACACAGTCTGCGACCGGTCAGAGAGAAAGGAGGAGAACCACCGTAACACGGTGCCTCCCATTCCTAACTTTTCCAACTGGTGCAGCATGATACCATGGTCGATGGTATCAAAAGCCGCGGAGAAGTCTAATAGGACCAGGACAGAGGAACAGCCCCTGTCCCGAGCCTTCCAGAGATCATCAACCAACGCAACCAATGCCGTTTCCATGCTGTACCCAGGCCTGAAGCCAGACTGTAATGGATCTACATAAGCTGATTCCTCCAGGTACTGAGGGAGCTGTCACGCAACCACACTCTCAACAAACTTCACAATAAAGCGAAGGTTGGAGGCTGGACGATAATTAGATAACACTGCCGGATCCAGGGAAGGCCTCTTGAGGAGCAGTCTCACCACCGCCTCTTTTAAGAAGCACCCTCACTCAAAGAAGCATTTATAATCCCCTGGAGCCAGCCTCGTGTCACTTCCCAAGAGGCCAGCACCAACCAGGAAGGACACGGGTCCAATAAACAGGTGGCAGTGCTCAGTCTACCCAGTATCCTGTCCACATCTTTGGGAGTCACCGAGTCAAACTCTTCCCAGGTAATGTTCTCAAGACCATTTTTAAGAATTATTATGTGATGCAACTAAATTCAGATTTTGTCCAATTTTTGCTATTGTAAATTCATAAAAAGCCTGGCCTCCAACCTAGTACCTGGAGAATTTTGCCAGTATTTGCTAGGCTCAGTTCAATAATACCATTATTATTATTATTGATTGTTAATTTTAATTTTATTAATTTGTTTTAATAAAACAAATAGATCGGGAGCTAGCATCTTACAAGGCAAAATGCCAATATCAAGCATAAGTTTTATTTTTAAAAATGATTCTGGACTCTCTATGTATCCTGGAATATTTTTGAAAAATAAAAATGATAAAAAGCTATAATCCAGTGGTATATGAATATTGAGCAGTGACACCTACTTAAAAAAAACAAACCGAGAAATAAACTTACATGCTAGAAAACACGTTGCTTAAACAGAAATTTCAGAAAGCAGTATTGATTATTTATTGTATGTCTACCAAATGTACACAAACAACAGACATATTTGAGATCTTTCTAGAATATATTTACCTGATTTTAGATGAACTAGATGTCAGACCACCTTACCTGTCTCTGGAAAACCTTTATGTGGGTCAAGAAGCAACAATTAGAATTGGATATGGAAAAACTAATTGGCTCAAAATATGTAAGTACAACAAGGCTGTATATTATCACCCTGATTATTTAACTTATACGCAGAGTACATCATGAGAAATGCTGGACGATGAGTCAAAAACTAGAATTAAGATTGTCAGGACAAATATCAACAACCTCAGATATGCAAATTATAGTGTTTTAATTGTAGAAAGTGAAGAAGCACTAAAGACCCTCTTGGTGAGAGTGAAAGAGAAAAGTACAAAAGTTGGCTTGAAACTCAACATTAGAAAATCTAAGATCATGGCATCTGGTCCCATCCCTTCCTGGAAAATAGAAGGGAAACAAATGGGAGCAGTGAGAGATTTCATTTTCTTAGCCTCCAAAATCTGCAGATGATGATTGCAGCCATGAAATTAAAAGACACTTGCTGTTTGGAATGGAATTTATGGTAAAGCTAGAAAATACATTAAAAAAGCAGAGACATCAGCTTGCCTATAAAGATCTCTATAGTCAAAGCTATGATTTTCCCAGTGGTAATGTATGGCTATGAGAATTAGACCATGAAGAAGGCTGAGTACTGAAGAATAGATGCTTTCAAATTGTGGTGCGAGATGAGAGTCTTGTGAGTCTCTTGGACTACAAGGTGATCAAATCAATTGTCAATCCTAGAGAAAATCAACCCTGACTCTTCTTTGGAAGGACAGATAGTGAAGCTGAAGCTCAAATATCTTGTCCATCTAATAAGAGAGGACACATTGGAAAAGACCCTGGTGTTGGGAAAGATTGAAGGCAAAAGGAGAAGGGGGTGGCAGAGAATGAGGTAGTTAGATAGTGTCATCGAGGCAATAAGCATGCATTTGGGCAAACAATGGAAGATAGGGGAGCCTGGTGTGCCTTGACCATGGGGTCACAAAGAATTGAACATGACTTAGTGACTGAACAATAATTACTAAATGTGAGAGTACTCATAATATTTTCTCAAAACTACAAATGCAAATGACTAACAATATGGGCATCTCTGCTTAGGTTACAAATTAATCACTTTCTACAAACAAATTTGAGATCTTTCTGTGACAGTTTTTACCTGTTTTTAGATGAACTAGACTTTAGGTTCCTCTTCATGACATGTTTGTATTTTATTTATACAGTAGTTTCTGGGCTTGGCAAAAGTCTTATTTTGAACACTTTACAATGTGCTGATGTATAGCTAAAATGATATGGTTTTCACCACTGCTCAGTTGCCACAAGCATCAAAGGAGCATTATGGACTTTTTCATCCTATCTGAATTCAAGCTAATCTATACCAATCTCCAAAACTTTGAATATTTATCTTTCTTTTCTTTTACCTTAGTGCTCATTATCATTATATTCCTTTCATATATTATTTCTCTTAGCTATGTAATCTATTTCAAAATAACTCTAATTATTTTTGTCAGGGTCAGGACTTCGAAAACAGCACTGCCTTGCCTGTGTTTAGCATCACTGTGGTCACAACTCCACAAAATAAGCATCTCAAAATTGAAATTGTCAGCTCAGAGTGCTCCTCTGGGAACAAGTTCTATTCACCACAGATGTTCAGGTCAAAGTCTATACTGTTTGTCTAAAGCTACAATTCATCAGAGCTATCTAAAGATTTAAGGGTATTTGCAAACACCCTTTCTGTTTCTAAAATGATTGAGAAAGCATACCTTAGTGAAATGAACACAGTAGCATACAATAATTGAGGTGATCTTTAAGAAATAATTTATCCTATTTTATTAATAAATGTGATTGTTCTCCAATAACAAAATTGCAAATGGAGAACATTTGACCCTGGCACATTGCCAAGAGACCAGATTTTGTTAATGTGTCTATGGGGACACTGCAATAGTTGTAAGTATGGGGACTGGTCATAAGTCACTTTTTTAGTGCTGTTATAACTTCAAACAGTCACTAAACGAATGACTGTAAGCCACAGAGTATCTGCAAATATTTTAACAGTGAATTTCCCCAAATACAATACATTTCTGTTCCAGTACTTTTAGCTTTCTTTTCACTCTTTACCTTAATATACACATTGATTGGTATTTCTTTTCTTATTGAAGAATTCCATCATGACATTTGGAAAAACTGAATTTTGAAGCATATATTTGAAAAAATACCTTAAAAAATAATTAAACAGAATTCATGCATTGATCCAAGAAATTAGATCAGAAATCACTAAAAAGTCTGGAAGTCTATTAATTCCTTCATATAATTGATAACTTTAATAACTTTGTTCTAGCTGGAGCTACATTAATTGTTCTTCTGGTTCTGATGACTGCAGGCAGGCCAACAGTGATATCTTAAGGTAGTGTTTCTCAACCTTGGCAAGATTCAGACATGTGGATTTCAACTCCCAGAATTTCCATGGCTGGTGACTGGGGGAATTCTGGGATTTGAAATCCACATGTCTGAAACTTGCCAAGGTTGAGAAACACTCTCAAAGGTAATGTGACCCAAAACACTCAGCCTATCTGGGAGTTCTTTGCCTGGGGATTTAGGAGTATTTTAAAGCTCTAGATCTGTGTTTTTTGCCTGTGTGACTTAAAACATCCATTTCCTACTTGATTCATAAATTGTTTGCATTTTGTTTGCAAACAATATATGTAAGTTTGAACTTTCCCAGTTTGGCAGCAATATAAATCTAATAAATACATCTATATCCACTTCAATCCAAATGAAATTGAGTATTAAGTGAGACATAAAATTGGGCCTAGAGTAGTTTTAGTTTCCCTTAACCTCCTGCTAGTTTGACTCACAATGACAGAGAAGTATTACGGAAAGGATGAGCAAACAATGCCAGGGAGCATGCAAATGTTCTCCCAGCAGGATTACCAAGATCTGAAGACCTTTCAGCTCCATAGCTAAAGCAAGTAGGTATCTATCTGGGAAAAGCTACAGAGATACAGGTGAATTATTGCTATAATGGCAGAAGCTTGATTTCACCCTATGTAGAAGACCAAGGCAAGGCACTTCTATACTTTGACAAGAAAATCACATGGCAATATAAAATGGATAGCTAAGAAAGCAAACAAATGGATCGTAGAGCAAATAAATTAAGAGTTCTCACTCAAGGTACATATGACAGGGCTCATATTATTATATTTTGGACACATGCAAAATTATGTATCTTGAGAAGTCTATAATCCTGGAAACTGTAAGAAAGAAGACAACCAGCAGCAAGGTGGGCAGGCTTGATTACAGCAGTGATGGAAGCACTGTTAGAAGATTTGAAGGGCCAGATTGGAGATGGATCAAACTAAGCTTGCTAAGTAGAGATACTGATTTTATGGCACTTAATCTGTCCAAAGTGCATCACAGGCCATGGTTGCCTGCCAGTAGTTTAGATATTTTAGTCACAGTTTCTTCAGGAATGCCTCTAGTTAAAAAAAATGCACATGTTGAATGGATGGTTTTGCTGCTATGCAATAAGATGCTGAGAGGAGAGGAAATTCTCATCAGTTTTGCAATTCTATTTTGCAAAACAAGATCTGACAGTACAGTAGACTCAGTCCTTACTTCTTCTAATTAAACCAGAAATGTTAAATTCCAAATTTAATACACAACATACATACAACTTCTGAATGTTCTTTTAGAAATCTAATTAAGTTCCTAATTGTATTTGCTAAGAGACCTTTTAGAGATGTTTTAAAGTTTTGTCTGATTCGCCTCTAAAAAGGAAAAAAAAATCTATTAAGTTCTTCAAAGAAGCCAGTTCTGAGGTCTAAACTATCAAGTTATGCTGTCAGGATATAGATAAAGACTTTGTAACCAGTAGTTTGTGTAAACATTCTTAGTGACTTTTGCAAGTAAATTCATTGAAAGGTTTATTTACCTGCATAGCCAATAACATATCCCAATCATATAACAGCTGATTTGAGACAAAGGAAAGACCAAATTATTAATTGCATGGAATTATGATTGCATGGAATTATATATGCAAAAAAGGAATATAAATATTTTAGGGCACAATACGATTTATTTTCTACTACATGGGCAAAAATTAGATTAATTTAGGTATCTTGAGTCTTTTTTTTTTAATGCAGCAATTCATGAATCCACACCCACCTTTTAAAGTTCACCACCTTGTGTGGGTGTGGATGTGAATTAGGCTTATGGGGAAATCTGCGCATTTACAGAATTTATGAAATTTCTTCGGCATTTCTTTTATTTTCCAGTCAGGCATATGGCTTCCTGTACATAGGCTACCAGCTTCCATACTTTCTACCAATGACTTCACTTGCTCCAGCATTGCCTGAGAAAATATACCACACAATAGTGAAGAATTTAGGATTGAATTTTGATTTTCAGAAGTGCCTGTGTTGTGTGAAAGTGCAATAATTTAGAAAATCCCAAATATACTCTTGCAATAGCAAGAGTATAACATTTTTCAGAATTAGGATCAGATTCAACTTTAAGCAGAACACCAAGGACTGAACTCTAAACAGTGAGCAAAGCCAGGACAAAGAGTAAGACAGAGACAGGATAAAAGCTACATGTAAATTAATTTATTCCACATTAATTTCATTCAGCTGTGTCTCTTTCCAGGGTAATTTAGCTTCAATGGACGGTTCTCCCATCATAACAATGCAATTCTGAAAAAAAGATGCGATTGTTTATGGGGTCCATTTGAACTCTTTATATTCTTTTTTTTTTTTATTGAAAAAGTTTTTTAATAAAATTTTTACATACATTTTCTCCCCCCTCCCCCACCACCCCCCGGACTTCCCAGAGCAAATACAAGTACATGATAAAATACAGCTCAAATTCTCTAAGTTAAACTCCATTTCACACTTATCATAATCCTAATCATTAAACAAGTAAATTAAAGGAAAGCAAGTCTTCTTTTCTTCTCATTCCATCTAATTCGACAAAATCAATCTCCATGTCTCCATTTATAGTTACAGCAGTTAATAAAACAATTAAATATTATGTAATCACAACTATCATTACTCAGTATAACTAATTAATACTTAGCAAATTATTAAGTCTACACAATCTAACAAAATATTTTGTAACTTCTTTCATTTAAAACAGAAAAAGAAAACCCAACAACAAAGAAAAATAAAAAACCCTCAGTCAAAAAAAAAAAACAACCCCCCCCCAAATTTAAAATAGAATACTATATAAAATCTTCCGTCCTCCATTTTTAAACCATCAAGGTCCATTTATAGTTAAAACACTTAAAACAATAATAATAAAGTTTTTAATCAAAAAAGGAGTATAACAATCAAACCTCTTATAAATTTATCAATACAGATAAAACATCATTTAATAACTATATCAAACATTTTAATTCTTCATACTAGATTAAACCAGTTGCTAATCTTGTCTTCACATCTTCCAACAGCATATAGAATATCTTCATCATTTGCGTCTACCCACCTAAATAGTAATTTGCTTCTTTATAAAAAAAAAACCCCCGAGTGACTTTATAATTATAATTGTAGTAATATCCATCAAATCCAGTCAAAACTAGATTAGTAGATCCATCAAGCGTATTAAGGAAACCACCAGATCAACTGCAATTGCTCTAGATCCATAGTCCTTTTGCCTTATATTTATTACCATCAAACAGAAAGCTCCGATTTAGTATATTCAATGAGACTTCTACGTTTACAGTTAAATCCAGATTTATCACAGTCCTTAATAAAATATTCCAATTCCTTCAAGTCAGGGCATATTTCACAACCCAACACACCAGCATTGCTGTGATCTGTTTATTCTTCTCAAAATATTCCAATACAACTATAAATTGCCTCCTCATCATCCATCACTTGGTTAACTGGCATTGAATTGCTGTGTAGTATTTTTTTTTTCTTCCCCCCCAAAAGTTCAAAGTCTTTAAACATTTAAACAATGCTTTTTAAGGACCATCATCTCGTCAAGCAGGGTTATTTTCCATTTCTCCAGGCTTTCTTCTTTTCCTTTTTACGAACTTTCTTCTTGACTTTGATCCCTCTGCCTTTTTTAACTCCAGCAGGGATTTGCGGTTTTTGGGATTGGATATTATAAACTTTTTGCAGAAATATGGGTTCTTCTGAAAACAAGTCATCAGCTTGCAGAGCTTCTTGCTCCTGCTCAACCTTCAACTTTCTCTCTTCTGTAAAATCTGCTATGGTCTTTTGTTGTTTTTTTTCCTTTCCCAGCTCTTGACTCAATCCCCCACTGCTTGATTGTGACTCAGTATTTCCATGTATTTCATTGTTTCCAGCTTGAGAAGCTTGAAATATAGTATCAATTCTTTTCAATAAAGCAGAGGTAATTGAACTCAAAGCTTCCTCAAATTCAGACCATTGAGAGTTAAATAACCCTCCTTTCCTTTCTTTGTTTTCGAGAAGCCCAGCCATCCTGCCCCCCTTCTTCCTTCCCCTCCAGAAGGACGGGGAAAAAGAAAAGAAAAGAAAAAAAAGAATTTCAAGAAGAAAAAAGAAAAAAAAGACTTTTTAATTTATATTGCTGCTTGAGTTATTATTATTACATCCTTTCTTATTCCATCCACTTTTCAAAAAGGAGTTTTACGTTTCAAACAGGGGCTTATCAATAATTATTTTTAACTTTCACTTCTTCACGCCCTGTTGAAACTCAAACGCCATCTTGCTTTCACTTTCCACTTAAGAGAAATCTTTTAAGAAAGTAAGTCCCTGGAGTTAGAAAAAGAGAAAAAAAAAATACTTGCTGTTTCCTTCGTGCAACTTGTGCTCTGCCAACTTGATTCAAAGGTATTTGTTTAAAGTTGTTTGATGGGGTGGCCGCGGCATCTAGTTCTGACAGGGAAAGACTTCCCAGTCAGAGGCATCCCAGGTCCGGAGCTTTTGACAGGCTTCACGGGGAGCTCTCATCTTCGAGCACCAGATTATTAGGTAAATCTGGTGCCCTCAGGGAGCTCTACCCCACCCGTCTGCTCTCCTTCCCCCCTTCTTCCTGGGGGGAAGGATTCCAAACCGCAAGACAGCCGATTTTCGCTGTTCTTGCGGTTCTACGGAATCTGGGGCTGGCGCTTCAAAAGAAGCGTCTGGCGATGCCGCTGGCTCAACCGGAAGTCAACTCTTTATATTCTTAAGGTCAGTCCATTATTTTATACATATTTTATAATTTATGATAAATTTTCCTCATATACTTTCAGAATTGCATAACTAAATTCACTTCAGGAAATACATGGACTCAAATGTGTTTCTGTTTGATTGGCTCTTCTGACAACAAACTGATTTGTATTTTTCCTAAAAACAAATAAACTTATACCTTTGGAAATGTAAAGATGTCATAGTAACCACAAGTCTACCACTTGGTTTCTGTACTGCGCTAAGCCTTAATTCTATGAACTTGTTTACAATCATGGCCTAATCAATGCAGGAAATTGTATTATATCTAATAAGCCATAGTTAAGCAAAGCCTGGATTTTCATAAGTTCTATAAGTTTTAACTCAATATTAAATATTTAAGATAAATCCAGTTTCAGTTTATTTTTATTCACTTCAAAATGCATTGTTTATTTATTTTCGCCCAATTTCAGTGGCTCTCTTCTCCTGAAAGTGAACAATCAGGCTTACATTTTGTGTGAAATCTGGTACTGTAGGCAGAGAGACAGTTTGTGACTGCTCTCCAAGGTCCCTAAAGACATCAATTAACTAAAAACAGGGGTAGTGATAGTGCAAACAGGAAGAGTTAACCCCCCACCGTTATTCTTTATATAAGCCATCCTCCCACCTCGTTCCCTCCCTTTCCATCCCCTTCATTTTCCTTCCTAATGAACAGGAATAGATTCTTCTTTCTAGTGAGATGCTCTACTACAATGACAATTCACTGGCTCTCCCCAGGTGATTTACTTTTCAAGGATTGCCCACTTATCGATCGTCCTTCTGACAAATTTCAACACATGCATAGGGCTGACAAACATTTCTGTAGATGAATCCCTCCTGCCGTTCAAAGAGGAGGATTATTTTTATGCAGTATATTTCAATAAACAACTCCATGTGCTGAGCCAATTTCAAACAAACTACATGACAGTTTGGGGTGGGGGGAAGACACAGCTCTTCACATCTCATCAGATTCCCAGGGAGAATGCCTCTGGAGACCTTTCACATGCTATTTAAAAATTATTATTCTTGCTGGTATTTTTGCTTCCCTTCCAAAACTGCTGTGTTACAATAAACACATTTAGGTGAGTTAGAGTAAATGCAGTCAAACTGAAAGATGTAAGATATGGCTGGTATTTCTGCCTGCAAAGATTTACAATGGAGTTTTGACCTGAGCTTCTACTTGCATCTGATCATGCAGATACAATAGATGGAAATTCAAGGTAATGTTCCCTTTTCCAGAATCTCATTAGAAATGATTATGGAGTCTTTTTAGCAGACAAATACATAAAAAGTTAGATATTGCTCAAGTCATGCTTTCTTGATAATAATAGGGGCACAACCTGCTACTGCATTTTTTTCAGACTTTTTTAACGCAAAAATGTGTGTATTGGAGTTGATGTTCCTAGGATTATTTCTAATATAAAAAATGATTTGGCATTGCTGGAAAATTGGTAAAAAATATGGAGATTGCAGTTCCGTTTTTCTAAATATAAGTTCATGCACTTGGGAAAAAGCAATCTTCTGGCAGGGTACAGTATTGGGTATACAGTGTTGAGAAGGGAAGGGAAGGGAAACCCACTAACCATTACAAATTAAAGTTCATTTACGCCACCTATGGGAGAAATTTGCTCTATATTACTAATTTATCATTTATTGCAGTGTAGTAGTTAATTAAAGGGTTTATTTAATGTTGAAGGTTCTCTACCTTAAATATATCACAATAACTAGAACTTTCACAAAATCAAAACTGGTTCCAGGTAAAGTAGAAATGCTGACTGAGCTGAGATGATAATATTTATCTTAAACCAAGATCCAAACAGGTATTTTGTTACCTCCCACTTTAAGGGAGAAACAAAGAGAAGGAAGAGTTATGCAGTTCAAGGATCCCCCCCCCCCCCATATCACCATATCCAGGATTGCAACATCATTCCATAAAATTTGCCTAGGAAAACTACCCCATAGCTAACATGATGATCATAGTCCTATGAAGTATCAAAACCTTGAATGGGAGAGTTCTGCACATCTCTAACAGCTACAATTGGAAAGCTACTACTTGAACTCCTCAATATCCAATCCATTGTATTGGGATCATAATTTTAGGATAGTTATTGAGTGAGGTGGGGAAACTGTGGAGTAGTGAATATCTAAAAACCTTGCTGCTATAGTGCAATCACTTAGGACAAAGACTAATGTTAAAATTTGGATTGCAGCATTATGTCTGTTACACTTAGAATGTTGACGGACATTCCAATAGCCTTTTTTTTTCCATTAGGTATTTTTAAGTGCTTCTGTCATTAAATGCAATTTTATGGATAATGATCCATAAAAAGGACCATTTTCTTTAAAAAAAAAAAAAAGACAGACACACATATAGACTAGAGGCCATGGACTGCATATGTGAGTTTCTGTCACAGCCTACCACAGATAAAAGACACTTTTTTCTGTCTGAAATGCCTCTCTTTTACAATGATTAATTTTGGCCTCTTAATCATACAAGTGAGAGAGCATTTTATCTTTTAATTTATTCTGACGGCTAAAATGTGCCAGCTGCATAATGGGAAGTTTGTTGCCTTTCATTGGAATTCTTATCTTCATTAAATCACTAGCATTATTACACCAAATAAACAAATTAATAAACACACAAAAATGCTTATCTCCTAGTAGTCAGTAAGTCATTGAAACAGACAGTTTACTCTTCATTTTCATGGGTGGGAAGGAAAAGGCAAAGAGATAAACTACTATCACTGTTGGGTCACCAGGGAAATTAACTCCTGTGCTATCAAATCAGTTGTGAAATCCACCCCCACTAGATGAGTGCTTGTACCTTCTTTCATTACATTCTTTCTGTAGGCTTCCAATAGAACAGTTCAATGACCTTTCTATTAATTCCACTTTAGGGATTATAAAACAGGGAGCTCATCCTTTTTTTTCTCATAACTTTCAGTTGCCCTTGATCACAAACACATGTAAATTGCCCCTAGGTGATTCTGTCTTTTTGTGTAACTACTGCAATGGATTTTCTGGGCTTTTTAGAAAGTGTGATGAAGATTGAAATTAAGATGCAATCTCCACATTACATACTCCAAAACAGTTCCTTCAGAATTAATATGAACATTAGGACTGATTGATCAACTGAGTGTACATCATGGCCCCCTTAGTAACAGCAGCTCTCTGGGTAGTGTACAAATAAATTATAATGTATTCTAAATTGTCTGTGTATACACAGAGCACTATTTAAATATGTCTTAACATAATTGCTGTCTGGGATCTTTAAATTACTAATTGCTGAAGAATTCTCTCAGCACAGAGGAGTTTTTTGTCACATAAAATGTAATCATATTCATAAGTAAGGATAGACAAATTTATCAATTTCATTTTACATAAATTTGTTTTTTGTCTAGTTTTTTTGCAGTTTGCTTTGTTCTTTATCCAGATCAGCTTGTGAATTCTGCAATGTACATGTTTCTTCTGATATATGCATTGTTGAATTATATTTCTTCTAATACATTGTTTTGCAATTTTACCTTTTATAATTTTCCTTCGTATAACAACAACCTAACTTTTACATCTTTACATAATTTTTTATTTTGTACATATTTTAAATCTATACATTACAAAATTTAGAGAACTACAGTTCTTGTACTTTTGGTTCCAGATTGATACAAAAATGTGAAATTGACTGATTTAAATCAAATTTCTTCTCCTTCCCTATCTATAAGTATTGATAATAATATTATCAAAATATTACATAATATATAATAATACATTAAGTTCCGATCTATTTAATTTGGCAATCTGTCTGCCAAAAACAATATATGTTTTATAAATAAGAGTTGCCTGTAATTTTAAAATATCAGGATCACATGAAAAACAATAGAACAGAAATAATGAATGGTTTGTAGTAGATGTGCAAGGATTTCTGATAACAACAGAATTGTGCTTTTCTGTCTATATTCCATTCTAAGAATTAGGCTGTTAGAAGTCTTGCTGGATAACAGGAATGGGAAACCTGTTGTTCCAGATCCTTTGTGACCTCTTGTGACCCCTTTCCATGATTGAGTGGAAGTGATAATACATTTCTCTACCTTTTTGAAGAAGGAAACAATTAAAACTGTTTTTATTGCTGCTAAAAGAAAAGCGAATCTCCGCTCCAGTCTACCTTCAGCCTCACCCATATGTGTGATACTTCAACTACTTCTTAAATGCTAAGTGCAGCCCTTAACTTCATAAAAAACTATCTATTTCTATTCTACAGTATCACAGAGGATCTACTACTTAATTCCGCAATCTGTCAGACAAAACCAGTGTTTTATAAGTGAGAGTTGGCTGTAAGGATTTGGGGTGAAACTGGTACAGTTAAACCGGTGGAGTATACAATCGATTCCATTTTTTGAGCTATTCATGTGCACTATTTTACATGTGGCTCTAAATAGTGGATCTGAAAAGTTTTGCTGAAAGAAAAAGAAAAAGGTTCACGCTCACAAGTTTAACATTTAACGGTTTCTGCTTTAGAAATGCAGACAAATGCTCCAGAGAATCAGGATAGTTTATGTGTGTGTCTGTGTGTGTGTGTGTGTGTGTGTGTGTGTGTGGTAACTGTTTAGAAGATTGATTGATTTGTTTGTTTGTTTGTTTATAAAATGTATTTGTCACCCATCTCATATTTAATGACTCTGAGCAGCTATCTCCCCTCTTTGAAATCCTAGTTCCTTGACTGAGTTCTTGAAAAGGATGGTTGCCCTTTCTCAGTATAGAATATTCTGCATAAGTTTGAAAGTTTTCTGTTTATTATGACTGCAAAAGTGTTAGTCTGAATCTTAGCTTCAAAGCAAAATTCCAGGATCAGGTCCTGGCAAATTTAGGTGTGGACTCTGCTTTTATAAATTGTTCCTTTTTTCTAGAATTTCCTTCATTCAAATCTTAATTTTTCCCATTTCAAACAGAGAAATTTTGCTAACAAAGTTCTGCTCCTGTTTTTGGCTTATGGATGGCATACTGAGATGATTGTTTGTGTGTGGCCATCTTGCAAAGGACTGTTTATTTGCCAAATAATATTTCATTGGATTTATTTATATAGCTGCTGCTGGTGGTGGTTACATCTCCTTCTTTTTCTCCTCTCTATGTTCATCAGGCAACACAGTCAATCCAAATAACAGGTTTAGAGAGACTCAGCAAATATTTTTACTTTTTAACCAGCAAAATAAAAGTTTTCACTTACTGGGATGAAGTGAAACTTTCTATCAGGATAATTTTCACAAAAGAAATATGGTTCGGGGTACAATGACACAGATACTGATAAATAAATAAATAAGAGAAAGGCTAAAGGAAAAGATTTAAAAACATAGCTCATGGCCAAAATAGACCCCAGCACTATTAGACAAATTCACTTAAGTTATATCTGTGATCATGAGTCAAATCAATGAATATTATTCTTTTAAAAGCATTCAATTACCATTTTACTATAGAATGAGCTTTCTAATAAATTAGAATACTTTATGCAGAACTAGACAAAGCCAATATGTAACTTAGTAGCAACTCTTTGAAATTATTTTCTTCCAGAATTCAGAAACTTCTGCTTAACCACCCACAACAGCCTTCCCCCCAAAAAAACTCATTATTTTATTCTGATTTCATCTGTAGTTACTAGCATATCAGAGTAATAGTCTGCATTTATGTAAATCTTAGATAAATTTCAACAACTTGTTTTCATTTTCCTAGCCTGTTTTAGCAGAATGTCTTGAAATGAATAATATTAACCTAAGATTTTTAGTGTCTTTTTGTTCATAAACAGTACCCTCCCACCCCTGGAGCTTTCTCCAAGAGCAACAATATTCATGTTTGTTGGTTTTCTTCAAATAATGTGAACATGCCCACTTCTTTGTAGTAGTTTTCAAATACAACATGCAATCTTTTTGCTATAAGAAATTTGCCTGTGTAACATGTCATCATAGTATGAAACTTCATTTCATAAAGCTTTATGAACACCAAGCTTTAGTAATGGAAAGACAGTCTCAACTCTTATAGACGTGGTAGTCATTGAAATAATTCTTGAATTTGTACAAATCAAAGAATGGGCACTGAAACTTGGTATATTTGGAGGAGAACAAACAAGAAAGTTGGCTATAATGTGTTGGACTGTTGTCTTACAGTTCAATAAATTCTCTTAATTTATTTCTAAATTTTATACCATATATGTGGAATATAGAACAACCTAGGATTGTGACTTTGCAAAAACCTTGGGCATTATCTGCCCAAACTCCTCCATAAGTTTCCATAAAATGATAATTTGAATGTAACAGAATAAAAGTATTAATTACTGAGCCTGCAATCTATTGGAATTTAATTTAACTTAATTAATTGAAATCCAATAGAGGTTTAATCCTGATGTAATCCATTTCTTTGGTCTGGCCTTCTTCATCTTGAGTAATGCCCACCTGCATATCAATCAAAAGCCAAATGTAGTTCTTCCTCTTCACCCCTCAAAATTCCACTCCTACCATATACAACAGAACAATCATTTTGTAGTCTACCCAGTTAATATAGTCCTGTTCACTTTGATTCCAATTGTTAACACAAAGCAGTTAGTCCAGTCTCTGTAGTACAGCTCTGGTCAGAATTAAATTATAGTAATGAGTCATCATCCTCAAGAAGAAGCCTGTAATTGGAAAGTGCATGAAATAAACAAATGAATGGGACACAGGCAAGCTGGCCTGATAGAAAGCACTAAAGGACAGCCATCCCAGAATGCAACAGATGAATAGTCAGTGAAGTGCAAGATCTGATTTGGCTTGGATGACAAGTGAGCTACAAAGATGGAACAGGAAACAGCTAAAGGGATTGAACTTCACACTTAGGTGGTAATTGCACTAAGCACTTCTCTTGATCAAACACTTCTTTTAAATAGACAAGCAAGACAACAAAATCCCCCAAAGGCTCACAGTCTTTAAAGGTAGCAGTAATTTCTTGACTGTTAATTGATAACAGGAAGCCTTATCTTTCAAGCACATATTGTTAGAAAGGAGAGCACAGCATTGTACAGATTTTGCCAGATCCAGCCTAGGGCTGCCAAAGGCTTTAGTTGGACAGCAGAAGAGAAAGAGCAAACACCCCCTCCTCCTTTTGTTTTTTGGCTAACAGCTCAATCATGCCATCCATACTTGCTGCCTTATTTATTAAGTCTGGGATACTTGTGGAAATAAGATCTTTTAAAATTTATCTATAATTTTTTAAAACAATGAAAGTATTAAAAATAAAGAAAAAATAAGGAAAGAAAGGAAAAGTAAAGAAAGAAAATAATAGAAGAATGACTCCCACTCTTCTTACTAACAACAGTTGCTATATCACTTTTCCCTTCCCTCTTTAATCCTTTTTCATCCCCAAATCCATACATATTTTTTCTTTTTTTTCTTTCAGAAAAAAGTCCATATAAGGTTTATAGCCTTCCAAAAAAAATCTGTATTGGGGTGTTGTTGTTTTTTTGACTGACCAAAAAACTGACCTGGTGAATTCTGCCATTTCTACATTCTCCACCATTATTATAAATCAATCTTTTATGGTAAATATTTTATTATTTTTCTATTTTTTGCGCACAATAATCTTGTCAGAGTTACCATATAAAATATTAATTTTCTATATTTCTTTTCTAATTTAACATCCATAAAACCCAACTGAAGTATTTCTAATTTCATTGTAGTGTTGATTCACAATATCTTTTGCATCTTTTCTACAGATTTGCATTCAAAATTTATTTTCTCTATCACAATTTTACCATGCATGAAAAGAAGTCCCTCTTGTCATATTTCCCACCCTAGTTTGATTATTATTTTTTGGGTACATTTTGACAGCTTGATCTATATCATATACCAATGATACATCATTTTATAATTTTGTTGTCTTAAATTATGATATTTGGAAATAAGAATCATCTAATCTTGTTTCCAATAAACAAGTCACACAATCACTGAAAATTTTATTAAAATTTTGAAGGACAATGCATATTTAATAACTTATTCATCAAAGAAAACCAAATCTTTATACCTAGAAAATGAGCCTGCCAAACAGAAGACTGGAATTCCTGTTCCTGATATGATATTTCACCATTAAAAATGTATAAAAGCCAATTTTGGAATTTCCCAAGCTGACACTTGAAGAGAAACATTTCAGCAAATATTATGCCTTTGAGTGAATTGAGCATGCATGGTTAGCTCTCTTTTTTGTTGGGTCTGGACTAAAGGCCTATTGTTGTACCAATGCTCTAGTACAACTCACCCTGAATCGGTCTAACTCAATATGCCATTTCCCACATGTTTTACCTATCCCTGGGAGCTATGAAAGCAACACTCCGGTGATTCCACATTTCTCAAAGCAGAACTTCTTCTGTGGGAACAGAGCTCATATAGACTTGATATCAAGCCCTAGGCATAGCTAGTTTTGTTTTGTCAGGCAAGTGGAATGAACACCAATTATTTAAAAGCCTGACTGATCAATTAAAATTGATTCTAGTTTGTTCTCCATTGATTGCAATGTTTAATATAATAGGAAGAATACTTCAGACAGGGGTCAGTAATTGCTACATAGAATGCTCCCCATGACACTTTAGATTACAGTGGTAGAATGCGCCATTAAAATAGCAGATATAATGTAAATTTCTTTTTTCCAGACACATAGAAGTAAAACATAACACTATCAAGCCACAAAGTGAATGTGTAGGCTGTCCTAATACCAATTGTTCTACTAAAAATTGTCAGGAGGAAGGGGAAATCCCAAAATGTGTTTTGTAAAACATTCTTCTGGATATTAAAACCATAACTAACAAATATTATTAGTGATTTTTTAAAAAAATACCACAGTCCTTATCTTTTAACTATAAATGGTAATGATAAACATTTAATTCTTGCAAAGCTAATTTCAGAAGTTTATGTAATATTGTTTCTGATATGGTTGTAGTCATATAATTTTTTCAATCTGCCTAGAGTCAGTCTCATAGAAAATCACATAAGCAAAAATCCAGATAAAGATAGCTGTATTCAATACAGTACATTTTCACCATGTACTAGATCATAGCCATATCTGTTAAAAATATTGGTTGATTCATCATATGAATATTTATTTAATCAATTGATTTAATTAACACAAAAGTGAAAAACATAGAATGTTATCTAGTGATTCAGATCATTGCTTTAATAAATAAACGACCTTTCAGTCTTATCAGGCCATAACAAAATATCCCCAGATATATTCCCTCCACCCTTCAGGCTAAAGAATAATCATAATTTTAAAAGTAGCATCATCAGGCTGAAAATGCAACCTTATCTTACCCCAATATTGCCAGCACTGATTAATAATTAGTAAAAAAAATAAAACTAACATTTTGGCAAGCATACCTGCAACGCCAGAGGGCAATTTTGGAGCATTTCTCTCTCTTTTTTCATTTCTCATATAAAACATATATTTCTATGTACCTAGGTCTGTCCTAATAGGAAAACTAATCTCTATCACTTTGTCAATCTAGTGTAGATTACAGCTTTTTCAATTGAGATATATGAATAATTCATATAATACAACTAAGACATGGCTTGATTAACTGCAGGTTATTTAGTTTTAAGCTTGCACATCATGTTAAGCCAAGGCATGGTTCATAAACCATATAGAACATGATAATCCAAAACTAAGCAACATGCCTGGTTTACAATGAGTAAACCAGATCAGTTGGTGGAAATAAATACACACTTTAAACAAATACACAGATTATAGAAAGTAGCATTTCTTTTTGCAATAGCTAAAGGAGCAGAAAATGAACTGAGATACTGGAGACAATATTATACAACTGTACATATGTAAAATAAAATACTTTTGAATTTATATGCATAAATGTAATTACATCTAAGAAACTGTATGACATAGAGTAAAGCTGCTAACTGTGCTCATAGTAAATAGTGTTTAAACATTATCAAACATAATCAAATTGTTATTGTATTAATATATATTCATACAAGGTCTATGAGCATATACATAATTGTAAGACTGTTTTATTCTGGGCAGTTTGTTAGAACTCATCTTCTGTCTGTTTTTATGTACTTGCCACTTCTATATGCCATTGCAGAGTCCATTGAAGTTACAGAATAACAGAGCTGGAAGGGACCTTGGAGGTCTTCTAGTCCAACCCCCTGCATAGGTAGGAAACCCTACACCACTTCAGACAAATGGTTATCTAATATCTTCTTAAAAACTTCCAGTGTTGGAGCATTTACAACTTCTGGAGGCAAGTTGTTCCACCGACTAATTGTTCTAGCTGTCAGGAAATGTCTACTTAATTCTAAATTGCTTCTCTCCTTGATTAGTTTCTACCCATTGCTTCTTGTTCTACCCTCAGGTGCTTTGGAGAATAGTTTGACTCCCTCTTCTTTGTGGCAAACCCTGAGATATCGGAACACTGCTATCATGTCACCACACCTCTTTTCATAAGACTAGATATATCCAGTTCCAGCAACCGTTCTTTATATGTTTTATCCTCGAGTCCCCTAATCATCTTTGTTGCTCTTCTCTGCACTCTTTCTAGAGTCTCAACATCTTTTTTACATCGTGGTGACCAAAATTGGATGCAGTATTCCAAGTGTGGCCTTACCAAGGCATTATAAAGTGGTTTTAACACTTCATGTGAACTTAATTCTATCCATCTGTTTATGCAGCCTAGAACAGTGTTGGCTTTTTTGGCAGCTGAAGTACACTGCTAGCTCATATTTAAGTGATTGTCCACTAAGACTCCCAAGATCCCTCTCACAAGTTGGTTGGCTAATATACTTGAATGAATGGATGACTAACTGAACGAACGAACTTTGCAAATGCCCTTCAATGATAATATAAAGATATTAACATTAGGAATCTGTGGCATGGTGGCACAAAGATTATAATGCACATTACAGGCTAACTCTGCCCATTGCCAAGAGTTTGATCCTGACTGGCTCAAGGTTGACTCATCCTTCCATCCTTCCAAGGTTGATAAAATGAGGGTCAAGATTGTTGGGGGCAATATCCTGACTCTGTAAACCACTTAGAAAGAGCTCTAAAGCACTATGAAGTGGAATATACTGTATTTTTCACACTATAAGATGGACTCCCCCCCCCCCCCAAAATGGGTGGAAATATCTGTGTGTTTTATAGAGTGAATATTGTGGCAGGGGGAGGGAGGTTGGTGCCTGTCACCACCGCTGCCATACTACACTGCTGGGGAACACTGGAGCCTTCACTGCTGAGCAGCTGATAGGCGGTTTGATTGGCCTCCTGGAATACGACTGATCAATTGTTCTAGGCAGCAGGGATCACAACCACCGTTCACCACTGCAATCCCCGCCGGGTAGAATAGCTGATTGGGTATTCAAAGAGGCCAATCGAACCACCAATCAACTGCTCAACAGCAAAGGCTCCAGTGTTCCCCAGTGGTGGCAGCAGCTCAGTTCAGTTGACCAGTGGTGGGTGCAACAGACCAGACCCTGATGAACCATGTGCTAGGGCTGCAATAACATGCTAAAGCTGACCAGGCTGTTTTCTGTTTGCTGCAAGGACGCTAGCCAGATGAATTACCGGATGGATGTTGGGAGGCAGAGGCAGATTTTCTTTTCTTGTTTTCCACCTGTAAAGCTAATGTGCGTCTTATGTACCGGTGTGTTTTATAGTGTGAAAAATACGGTAATTCTAAGTGCTATTGCTATCTCACCTGTTTTGATTACCTGTCTTGCCAGGAGATGCTGCTGTGTAACAGATGCAAAAATCAATCTCCCCAGATTGATTTCAGAAATTAGCCCAGGCTAGAACAAGATCCAGAAAACTATAAATAGATGCAACTCCTTAATTATACTTTTCTGAATGAGGTGAATTTTACAGAATAAGGTATTTTGATCGGATGAAGACTGCCCAGTCACTACCAGAGCAGTTTTGGAGCTTTTCCATTTCATTTTACTACTTCTTTTATTTGTTGTTTTAAAAAACTTTTTTTAATTTTTTTTTACAAATAGATGACATTTCTAGGCATATTGGCAAATTGTGAAGCTGAAATTTCTGGAAGTATTACTATAAGAAATATAGATGATATTTAGTAGTCGAAATTTGATTTAACCTTGATTGTCTGCTAATATTTCCTGGAAAATTTGCTCATAACTTTAAGGGGGAATTTCATGCAATACTACTATCGCCATTATTTTTATATCTTCACAAGACTTTTACTCCTGTGTGAGCATGTAGAGTATCATCTTTAAAAAGTAATGTTCATCTATTCTTATACGCGATATATTATTATTATTATTATTATTATTATTATTATTATACGTGATATCATTAAATTAAATTAAATTAAATAAATAAATAAATATGTTGCAAATCATATCAATTCATATCAGTCATAAACTGATCTTAATAACCATGCTAAAATGCTAAAAAATTCAGGGAAATGTTGCAAAATCCAAAGGGGCATTCTTTCAGAAGCAAATAAATGAAAGGACTGATTTATGCACTTAGAATTAGGCACATAGATTTCTAGAATATTTTATTTATTTATTTATTTATTTATTTATTTGGTTTATATGCAGTTACAGCATACGTTATTGAGAAAACTACACACATAACTATACTATGTTCTTTTTTTTTTTTTGCAAAAAAATTTTGTTTTTTATTTTTTAAAACACACAGACAAACATACAATACATCTTTTCGGAACAGAGCATTGATCCGATCATAAATTTGTTCAACTTTTTGTTCCATTTTTAACACAATTTTATATATTCTATTTTTGCCATAACATTTATTTCTTAATCTTGGCTCACATATCTCAACTATTACCATCTTATAGTAAGCTATAACTCATATTAACTTAATTAAAACCCTTACCCTTCTATTAATCCACTTTAAATCTTAATTCAAATAGTACCTCATACATTTCACAATTCTTACCCTAAATCCACACTTTTAATAATACAGTTCAAAGATGTTTATATTTCTAATCTTATTTCAATTTCTAAAACTGCCCTACATTTTGTTATTATTTCAAATAATATTCATTAAGTCTTTATTTAATTATTACTTCATCAAATTTAAATCTTATCTCTAATCTTAAAAATATATTAATTTAACAATTAAACAAAGTTCTTAATTCAAATAATGCAACATAATACAATTCCCAGTTATTTCCCTAAATTCTGTCTATTTAACAATACCATTTATATAAAAGCCAATTAAATAAGTCTTATTTAATTAAATCATAATCCTATACCGTTTCAATTTTCTTTTCTTTTTTGCTTAGATAAATGTATTGTTGAGAATACTCAAATTATTACAATTGTTATAGATATTTAAATGATATCCCAATTAATATACCCATCAATTTTTTCAAATAATACCATCCAACATCTTAATAAAAATTAATTCATTATGTCCATTAATATCTTTTCTTTTTACATAATCTGATTTTCAAATATTTTAGCTTCAATCCATATTTCAATTCTAAGTATCTGTAACATTCTTATCTCATTTCTATCTTCCTTTCTCTCTTCCTTTTTTTTATTTTTACCCTTTTCTTTCCCTATTTTTTCTTTTGTATCCTAACTTCTTGAGTTTCCTATTTTGCCCTATCTGTCCCATTGTTTCCTCTCTCTTTTCTCTTTCTTTTGTTTTACAGGTTAACCTCAATGTAATCGTTTTGTGAATCAAAGTCCTGGACTCTTCTATTTTGCCCTATATTTCCCAACCTTTTTCTCTCTTTTTTATCATTCCACTGTTAATCCCTGTAATCATCTAAGCTTTTTTTGCTTTTTCTATTCCATCTCTCTATCCAGCTTTGTCTCTTCCCATCCTCTTTATTTTTCCCATTGTTAATTTCAATATAATCTCCAAAACTATTTTTATTGTTACTGTTCTCATATTCAGTTAATTTTACAAAATTAATCTCATTGTCTTTATCTTCTTTGTTTTCAATCTCTGCATTTTGTATCTCTGTTTTTAAATCCTTGTCAAATTGATTGTGTTCTATCTCAGTTATTAAGTCCTCAGATTTTGATTTTCCATGCAACATTGTCTTCATTTCCCTTATTTCCATTTTCAAAGTCGAATACATCATTATAATCATCTTTGATTTCTTGATCCATTTTACTTGTTCCAAATTAGTCTTATTCCAATTTTAAAAGTCTTGTTAAAGATCTCTTTTTCTTTTCTTTCTTCCCTCCAAAGTCAAGCTGTTTGCAAACAGAAAAATCCTCCCCCAAAGTTCTCACCACTATTATCTTAGAGTTCAAAATTTTCCAAAACAAAAGTTACAAGTTGCACCGTTCTTTTCCTCCTGAAGATGTCTCTCTACAATCCACAATTCTTATATGTAATTTAACATAGTATCCATTTTGTTTCAGTTAACAATTTTACTAGTTTCTTTTCTTCTCTTTCACTTTAAAAATATCCACTCAATCTAGCCCAGTCCCAATTAAGCAATACTTTCTTCTCTCTCTTTTTTTTTGATATATTTTTTTCAATTTATAAAAACACTTCTGTTACAAGGGCTTATTTCAATTCTCTTTTGTTTGTCTTAACCTTCAAAAAAGAGGAAAAAAGGGTCTGCTTATGTTTTCCAATCCTTTTTCCATATTTAGGGTTATTTCTTCTGATCTTTGATGTTCTCCAAAAGTCAATTTTCTTTTCAGGTTTTTATCCCTTTAAATTCTGCTTCTGACCTCCTCTTTTTTTCCCCCTGTGCCCTTTAGCTGCCAATTTCTCGCTGGGGTTTTTCCAAATTTTAAAGCTTTTTAGTGCTGTCATTCACCCAGCTTCAAAACTCCGTTCCTTGCACCACTCCTGCTTGTTGCTTGGCCCGATTGCCCCAGCTTCATTACAGCTGCAATGGCTGCCACCCCCGCTGCCGATTTAGAGAGAAATTCCTCTGACCTTCAAGGAACTTGCCTGTTTCTCTCAGTCTTCCGAAGTGCCTCTCCTTCTTCCCCATCCCTACAGGACAGTTCTGGTCCAAAGACCACTCGACAGCGGTTCGTCAGTCCAGGTTTTTGTGGAATTAATTGGAGCCCGTTAATTCCCCAACTGTCTCGCCACAACACTTCCGATGATCTATACAGTGTTCTATTGTGAATAAATTAGTATATGACTTTCAATTTTATTTTCCCTATACTTGCTCTATTTAATCAGGAGGGGTTAGCCATTTCCATTAATATAGAATAATTAAAACTCTAAGAGTTAAAATCTATCTGAAGGTATATAAGTGGCAAATGTAAAACATAAAACATTTGTTAGACACATTTCCAGCTTCTTTGAAAAAAACATCTGCAATCTCAGAAAGCATGAAGGATCCCAAACTTCAATGCAGAGCTACAAATATTGTCTTCTTTCAAAACCTTTAATGAATATTTTTAAAGTGAGAAAATAATCAACCACATATCATAACATGAGGGGTCCTTGGTGTTCTCTGAGCTTCCTCATTTCATTACCCAAACTAGCTAACATCATCAGTGCTAGTAAGGTGTGCAGTTTGCTGTCAGTTTATATTCTAGTGATGGTGGGGGTGGTCTTAGAGATTCCTTTGTTGGGCTGCTTGCTGTTGGCTTCTTTGACAGTTTCTTGATTGGGGAATTGTCTACTTGATTGTTGGTCTGATGTTAACCTTTGAGTTAATCTATCTTGATCTGGGTGCTGATTGTTGGTGGAAAGGTGCTTGGGTCTTTTTGTTCCTTTTTGGGTTGGGTGACAGTTTGCATAGTCTATAGATGTTGTTAATGTCTATGCATTTATTAATGGCTAATTTGAGTGTCAGGCTCCCTAGTATTTTTGGACTTGGCTTGGTCTAAGGTGGTCACATTTTCCCAGTTGAAACTATGGTTAAATCTGTCTATAAATTGTGAAATTAAAGAAGTTTCATCATGATTCATCTTTAATTTCACAACATATAGGCAGATATACTTTCAATTGAGAAAATGTGACCAGACAAGTCCAAATACACCAGGGAATGCTAGCATTGATGATGTTACCTAGTTTGGATAATGAAATGTCTACAAGAAAGCAACCAAGCTCAGAGAGCACCAAAGACCCCTCATGTCAACCCAGAGCTACAAATATTCTCCTTTATTGGTATATATCATAACAGTCTGTAATTTCTGCAGACTGCTAATGATAACATTAGCAACTTCTTTATTTTATCATGCATCAAAGTCTATTCCACAAACTACATTTAGAACACAATTTATAATTGTTTCCTTAATTGGATTCTGACCACACCAGTTAAGAATAACAATCCTAGTATAATTTAACAATGAAATAAAATACCAAAAATGCAATGTGAAGCTTTAAAAACTAACAGGATTTTGGATGTATTATGCATAAAAAGCTTTTACGCTTTGTATAACTTGAACCTTGATTGAATAAAATTCTAAAACTTCAGCTTTTGTCCAATAAAATTTCTGCATAGAAGTAAGATCCTGATGCAGACACCTTGGTAAAGTCAGTTGTCTCTCTGCCATTAACATAATGCCATGAATTGGTGAAAGATTCACTGGGAAGAAGAAAATCAGATTAAATAATTAGTATCAATTAACTCTGGCAAAATAATTCCATAAACAATTGGTCTCCAGTGTCTTGCTTAATTATGTGAGACTTTCATCGCTTCTTATCAAGTCTGCTTTGATTCATCTTAGATACTTGAGCTTCCCCAAAGGTATAATTAATTATTGTCTTGTAAATAAACCCTTGATAATTAATGGAAGTAGAACACAATACAGATTTTTTTAGAAGAAGGAAAGAAAGAAAAAATGTATTAAAGAATATAACGGTTTATATGGGAATGACCTCTTTTTCATTTTAAGGTAAAGAAAATTCATACCATCATAATGAATGAAGGCTAATTTAAAGAATATGCCAATTTAATTAAAAACACCTCATTCCATAGCTAGTTCTTCAACCACTATTAAAGTTAAACAATCATGTTGTATACTTTAACATTTATACTCACTTATGCCATTATTATTTTTCCCTGGAGTAAATTAAAAACATTTCTAAACCCCCAAATTAAAATAAAAATAGCTTTTTCAGACATTATCGGTAAAATTCACTGTTCAGAGGAATATTCATAATATTCATAGTGCATATATTCACAATGAAACGTAAGTATTTTAAACAGTTTGTTGAAAACCTAAAAATGAAATATTTATTCTCAAGATACCTGTGCATGTGACAAACTACAGTGACAGGTAGAATTCAGTGGGAAGGAAAAATGATGGGAATGTTAATGGACAGCCATTTACATCTGAATCATCATATTTTGACAGGAATCAAAGTGCATATTACAGGTGGTAAGTTCCTTTTGCAAATGGGGAAAAAAATAAACCAGTGTGTTCTGTATTGCCAGAATTGTCTTTTGTATTCTGCTGCACTTGGTATGTCATCTCTGGAATTAACAAGACCATATAAAAGGCCCTTTAACTAATCATTTTATTTCCATCCTAGTTAGTACAAAATCTATTGGATGCTCCAAAGGAGGTCATGAGTGCTTTTATATACTCTTATTCACATTCCCCAGAAGTAGACCTTAAAAATAGAATCATAGGACTGGGAAGGACCTCGGAGATCTTAGTCCAGTGATGGCTAACCTTTTTGCCATCACGTGCCAGGAAGGGGGGCAGGGGGGGTCGCGTGCATGCATGCCCATACCCATAATTCTATGCGCCCCACCCCTGTGAATGCACGTGCGACCCCCCTCCCCCCCGTGATGGCTCGGTAGACCACTTTTTCTTTCTCATCTGGCTCCTCTAGGAGTCTGGTGAGGGAGAAAATGGCCTTCCCCACCACCCAGAGGTCCTTTGGAGGCCAAAAACGGTCCATTTAACAACTTCTGGTGAGATTGGAAGTTTTCAAATGGGGCATTTTTGAGGACCTCCAGGGGGTGGGGAAGGCCATTTTCTCCCTCACCAGACTCCTAGAGAGGCTCTGGAGCCAGTGAGAAAGAAAAACAGGCCTTCCCCACTCCCCCAGGCCCTCTGGAGGCAGAAAACAGCCTGTTTCCCTACTTCTGGTGGGCCCAGAAGACCCAAAAATCAGCTGGCCAGTGTGCGTATGCGCGCCAGAGCTGACCTCGCGTGCCCACTGATATGGCTACACATGCCACCTGTGACAAGCGTGCCATAGGTTTGCCATCACAGTCCTAGTCCAACACGTTGCTCAAAGCAGAACTCCTGATTCTATCACAGACAAATGGTTGTTCAGCCTTTTCTTAAAAACCTCCAGCAATGGAGCACCCACAACTCTGGGAGGCAAACTACTCCATTTATTAATTTTTCTCATTCTCAAGAAATTTTTCCTTAGTTCCATGTTGGATCTCTCTTTGATGAGCTTCCACCCATTGCTTTTTGTCCTGTCCCCAGATTCTTTGGAGAATAAGTCAACCTCCTCTATTGGAAGATGTCACTATCATGTCACTTCAATGCTTTCTCTTCATTATGCTAAATATATCCAGTATAGTTTTTTGTATAGTTTAGCCTCCAGACCCCTTATCACATTTTTGTTGCTCTTCTCTGCACTTTTTCTAGGGCCTTTTTGTATCATGGTGTCTAGAATTGGGCAGAGAATTCCAGGTGTTGTCTTACAGTACAGTATAGAGTTGTACTATCACTCCTTGCAGTGGTGGGTTATCCCCAATTCGCACCAGTTCTATAGAACCGGTAGTAAAACCGGTGGGAGGCTCCGCCCACCAACCCTGACATCATCAAAACACTTCTGCATATACATAGAAGCTTCTGCACATGCATAGAAGCTTCTGCGCATGCGCAGAAGAGCGCATGCATGCACAGGCGAAGCAAGCACGTGTGCATGGCCCTGTTGCGAACCGGTAGCAAAGGTAAGCAGAACCACCCCTGACTCCCTGTAATCATTATATTATCCCTCTACTCAGTAGTGGGATTCAAATAATTTAACAACTGGTTCACCCAGGATCAGATTGGTCATCATAGGAGGTATGGCCCATCCCTGTCCTCCAACTCATTGCACATGCGGGATGAGCCTCCTGCAATGGCCAACCTTCTCCGGGGCAAACCAGAGCAGGTTGTTAAACTACCACCACCACCCCACTATCACTGCACTGCAATGAAGAAATGGGAAATGAAGTGGCCAGCACAAGGGAAGGAGGAGGAGCAGGGAGAAGAAAGAGGGAAAGCGGCTTCCACCTTCCCTTGCAGCAGTCACTCTGTTGCCCATTTCTCCATTGCAGCACCATGCTGTGGAGTTTGCCCACCCACCACTGCCCAGATGCCTTCGCTCCTCCCAAGCATTTCTTTGCCTACCTGATTTCCAGATCCGTCACATTTCTCTGTTGCATTTCTCGCCATATTCTGCCTGCAGTACCCATCCTGACTGCCCCTTTCCAGGCAAAGCTGGAATGCCACTGCATTTAAGTGCCAGCCTTCCCTCCAGCAGGCCTGCTGGAGAGAGACGGGCCCATTTCAGCACCTGGCACCCAGATTCCCTCACTTCCTCCAAGCATTTCTTTGCATACCTGATTTCCAGGTCTGTCACATTTCTCCATCACATTTCTCAAGAAAAATTTTTAGGACTAAAAAAATATTCAATCAATAAATCCCAACTGCTTGAGAGCACTTCCGGTTCTGGATGGCGACGGACGCTGCCTGGGTGAGTTCTTGCCCCAGCGTCTGAAACACCCCCCTGCCTGGAGGCCCCTCGAGGCCGGGTGCCCTGGCTTTGGGGTATCCGCCATTAAGGGCGGCTCGCCAGGGGTCCCCTGCCTCAATTCCAGGGGCTGGGCGGCCAATGCTGGCACGCCCAAGGCTCCGGCGAGCGGGGGCGGCGCGCGACGGCCATCTCAAGGCCGCTAACCGCGCCATTGCGCCTGTAGGACCCGGACTATATTGAAATTAAGGCAGCAGGTAAAGAGGCGGTCGGAAGAGGAAGGGATGCAGGCCAGAGAATAAGCAGAAAAGGAGAGACCTTGATTGGTGAAGCAACAAGGCGTCCTGTGAGTGAGGGGGGGTGAAGTTTTCCCCCCCTTGTAGCTGGGAAGGGTGCTGTGGCTGAGAGGAAAGAGGAGGAAAAAAGAAGGAGACCTCTTACCTCACTGATTTTTTGTGGAGAATGGTGGAGGCGGAATTTGAGAAGGGAGGCTGGAGGCCTCTCTCTTTGCTGGAGTGTTATGGCTGGGGCCTGATTTCCTGCTTCTTTGTATACAATTGATGACATCACCCACCTCTGGTTTCCTGTTTGACCTACTCTATGAGCCGGATTCGTTGCTTCTGTGAGCGCCCACTGGTGGATTGTGAGGAAACAGTGCTGATTTTTAAGAGAATCTTTCCCTCTCTGGATGCTTGTGCCTACCTGAGGACCTCTCATTCTTTATCACTGCAAGATGGCAAAAGGACAAAGACCAGCTGCAGGTGACATGGAAAAAATTCTGGAGAAATTGGCAAAATTGGATGAGAAACTTGTGAAACTTGATAAACTTGATGACCTGCAAAAAGGGCAACTGGAAATAAAATCTGAAATTGTAGTTATGAAAAAAGATTTAATTGCTGTTCAACAGGTGGCAGAGGAGAATAAGAAAAAGGTGGGAGGTTTGGAGGGGGAGGTGCGGGCAATCCAGAAGAGAGAAGAAATGGGAGGAAATGTAATCTTAACTTCACAGCTGGATAGAATGTCTTATTTTCTCAGGTTTCAAAATGTGGAAGAGGTGGACCAGGAAGATCTGCGAGAAGTGATGGTTAAATTGTTGGGCGAATTTACTGAAAGAGGTTTGGACTTTATGAGATGGGATATGGATCTAGTTTATAGAGTAAACTCACAATATGCAATTTTACACAGTGTCCCAAGAGAGGTCCACATTAAATTCGTGAGAAGGGAAACGAGAGATGAAATACTGAGAAATCAAAGATCAGGGGCGCTGATATACAGGGGCAAGGAGGTCACCATTCTGAAGCAGATCCCTAGACAGGTACGAGAATTAAGAATAAATTATTATTTTTTATCAAATAAACTGTACCTTAAGGGAATTGGCTTCAGGTGGTTGATGCCAGAAGGTTTGATGATTTTCTGGGAGGGCAGTAGGAAGAAAATTAATAGTGTGGCAGAGGCTAAGGCCTACTTGGAGCAACATAAGACCCTCCTAGAGGGGAAGATACAGGAACCGAGGAAGGGTAGGTACCAGATGATCAAGGAACGGGGGCGGGCGAGGCCGTGGCGGTCCGGGAGGAGGGGAGTGCTAAGGCCAGAACCTTGAGACCTAGAATTAAGAAATGATGAAGTGGGAGGAATCTATTATCTTGTGCCTTTTATGACATCTCTTATTTTTGTAAATTTTAATATTACTCTGGATACCGAACTGATATTTTTGTATAAATCCAGTTGTTAAATTTGAAATTTTAACAAGGGAAGATCTGCTGTATGTGAAAAAAAAGAAAATATATATTATCTTTGTAAAAGGATAATGAAAATTCCACATATTGTAAGCGATAATATGTAAGCGTTTATTTTTAACCAATAAAAACTTTTATAATAAAAAAAAAATCCCAACTACTTGAGGGAAAAAAGGATCTTGCAAAGTTGGAATTGGTTGATTGAACTTTTTTTTTTTAGTCCCACAAACTTGTTTCTGTGCACATGATGGCGAGAAACACGACAGATCTGGAAATCAGGTAGGCAAAGAAATGCTTGGGGGAAGCAAGGGCATCTGGGTGCCAGACAATGAAACCAGCCTATCCTTCTCAAGACAGAACCTTGAGGTACCCCCCATTGCATAATTCCCTCCATATAAATGTAGTTCCATTAGTACATCGTGCGTTCAGTTGGTCAGCCAACTGCATAATCATCTGATTATGTACTATCTATTCTTCATTATTCTATTTTACCAATAAGTAGGCTGTGGTTTTTATCTAATGCCTTATTGAAGTCTAAGTATACTATATCCACAGCATTTCCTTAATCCACTAATTTAGCCAGTTTATAAAAGACAACAAGGTTTGTTTATCATAATCTTTATTAAATAAACTTTAATTATTTAATCTTTATTAAATACTGGCTTCTAGAATAGGTAGCCCTTGTCTTGCAACATTTAGTGATCAGTAAAAAGTTACAACAGCACTGAAAAAAAGTGACTTATGACTGTTTTTGATGTTTACTTTCCATTGCAGCATTTCCATGATCACATGATCAAAATTCAAAATTCAGACACTTGGCAACTGGTTCATATTTATGATGGATGCTGTTTCCTGGTTTCTGGAGTCTCTTAGTTTTCTCTCACTGTGATATTATTCATGTTTAGGCCTTTATTATCTCATTTTTCAAAATTTGCCAAGCATCCTTAACTGTTTTTCCCCTCTAGGATTTCCATCCATGGAATCTTTCCTATTCTTTTCCTTAGTTTATTGAAGTCAGCTATCTTAAAGTCTAAAACACTAATTTGAGTTTGCTCTTACCTGTGCCTGCTTTATGGTGAATGACATGGTCATTATCTCCAATGTTTCTATTTCTTCCACTTTCTCAACCATTTCATCCTCATTAGTAAGAATTAAGTCTAGTATGGCTCATCTTCTAATTCCCTCTCCACCTTTTGAATGATAAACTTGTCAGCTAGGCATACCAGGATACTGTTCAATCTCCCACTCACTGCAGAATTTGCTTCCCAATTGATGTCAGGGTAATTCAAATCCCCTGTTACTTCAGGGGGTGTTTCCTGCATATCTCAGCTAACTGGGTAGCAAAAATCCATCTATTTCCTTCACTAAATTGGGGGCCACTACCATAGTGATGCCATTTCTTTCCCCCCTAATATTGACCCAAATACTTGCAAGAAGACTTTCATCTTTTGTATTTTTGTAGAGGTGTAATAATTCTTTACATATAATGCAACTCTTTTGTTGGATCCATTTCTTTTGAACAATTTATATCCTTCCAGTAGAATGTGGTAGTATGGGTTCCATGCCACCAAGTTTCAGTAATGGCAACAATATTGTATCTGCCCTCATGTACTAGGACTTTAGGTACTCTCTGTTTGTTTCCCAAACTCTGAGCCTGAGTGTACAGGCATCTGAACTCTTTTTGGCTGCATTTGCTTCCTGCATGTTTTATACCTGAGTGTCCCTTCATTCTAACCACTCCATTTTTCATTGTCTGATATGTTGTGTTAGGGTTAATGCTTTGGTTTTGGTCCTATAAATTGGTCTCCTCCTCACTCCTGTTTTAGTTTAAAGCCCTTTTGATGAGGTGAGCCAGTTGTTTTCCAAACATATTCTTCCTGATCTTTGTGAGCCCATTTCTTGCCATAAGCCCTTCCTGTAGGTAATTAAACTATATGATATACTTTATACTTTTTAGTTATGCTTTTTAATATAATTAGCTGTTTTTAAATTTGTTGCATACTTCCCAGAGTCACTTGTATGTGAAATGGGTAGTCATATAATATGAATGAATTTAATAACAATTTAATCAGATTCATAGACCTCGAAAGTATTAATTAGGCCAATGAAATTTGGTCTCTGTTCTATTCTATGTACGGTCTTGTACTCTCAGATGCAAAAATAGCTATTGGATTTTTCAGTATGACAGTTTTTCGGTATTTGTATCATGATATCCCTACACAGAAATCTTTTTTCAAAGCTAAAAGTGGTCAATTCCCAGATTTTCTCCTTGAAGAATGCTGTCACGAGTCTTCTTTTCATCTCTTCTGCACTTAATTGTTGATCTAAATTCCTTCCGAAGCCATCCAAGTTGGCAGCCACCATTACAAAAGTTGCACTAAAAAGATTTGTTCTATCACTTAGCCTATGAATCCATGCTCTAAGGTAGAGGGGTAGAGAGGTAGAAAACCTTTGTTGTGTGATTTTAATTTTTTCTGACTCATCTGTCTGATTCATTTTCTATATACTCCAAAAAATAACAATAATCTATGCATCATAATTTTTCCT
This sequence comes from Ptyas mucosa, assembly GCA_012654045.1. Taxonomy (NCBI): domain Eukaryota; kingdom Metazoa; phylum Chordata; class Lepidosauria; order Squamata; family Colubridae; genus Ptyas; species Ptyas mucosa. The sequence continues at coordinate 8,947,521 of WNWU01013639.1, forward strand.
TGTAGAAGAATTGTTTTAACTCCTCAATAAATTTTGTTGCTCTTTTCTTTATCCTCTGGCAATTATTTTCTTTTCTTAGAAGATATATAATATAATATATTATATCCAACTGCTGTACAAGACTATGCCAATATCTCATTACTTTGACGAAAATAAGTAATGATATTCTACAGGCAGCAATGTTATTTCTGCTGAATCTCAGACAGATATATAGATTGCTTCAACCACTTCTCTGGAAAAGGTTTGCAACCAATGAAGAAATAATTTGATTTTTTTAACCATTAGTAGTTTTAAATAATCATTCCTTTGGACATACAAATATTATATTGCAGCAATTATTACTTATTTATTCACTGATGATTTGAAAAAAATGTAACATCTACAATTGTCCATGCCTTTTCCCATTGTAGTGTAGTGGTTAAAGTGCTCACCTAACACCAAAGAAATTCAAATTTAGCGCCCATAATTGCTTTGAGATAGTCATTCTCTGTGCTCAACTTACCTCCCAGAACTGTTACTATAAGAATAAATTGTATGGGAAGTTCTCTATATAGACTACTTAAATTATCTGAAGGAAAGCAACAAATAAATATAGATCCAAACTTCATATTACAATGCTGTTTACAGAGCAGGGTTAGAACATCATAACACTTTTATGTTATAGCCCAAATCTCAATGTTTATCAGTTGTGTATACTTACACCTATGCTTTCAATATGAATAACACTGACTGTTACATACCAAATGACTGGGTTCGCATATGCTGTAAGCCATATGTGTTAAGGATTTGAGCTTTGCAACTACCAGAATTCTCCAGCCAGCTATGCTCCCACATGCTGTGGTAGACCAGGTGTCTCGATGGAAAAACACTTAATCTCTCCCCTGGCTCAAGCTGATGAAGGGAGGAGAACTTGTGGCTCAGAGGTTAATACAACTGCCTAACATGCAGGCAGCCCAAGTTCAAATCCAAGTAAGGGTATGGCTAGTATGAAACCATGGCTCACTGCATTCCATAAACACAGCCAATATAAGCTCTAATAACTGTAATGGTGCTCTACATTAAAGATCTATGGAAGCGTTAACTGGTATTAAAAACACTGACCCACTATTTTTTTTTCTAAATCAAGGATTGATTGTTATAACTTTGACTGCAGAAAGCCTTAATGGGCTTCATTTCAACAATCCCCAGTTCCACAAAGTGGCAATACATATTACCTTCAGCTTCCTCCTCAAAATGGTATATCAATGTAAGCTAGAAAATAACCCTTTGGTTAGGTGAATTTCAATCTGTTTTAGCTAAACAGAGTTGCACTCTCTCCAAAATGCAAGGTTGATGAATGAATAAGTGGATGAATGAGCCTGTAGATTGAAGAGTATATCCTTGGCAGCAGCCTCTGAAATCTTAATATGCTGCTTATGTATACTGCACATGATGAATCAAGATTGCAAAGTTATGAACTTTAAAAAAAAGAGGAAAAAGAAAGATACTTGAAAAACTGAACTGATGAATAAAAATTAAGCTGGCAAGTCACGGTAAGTGTGATTAAACTCTGTGATGCAGAAGTTCTACATCTGTAGCTGATGCAACTTTGGAGCATTGTCTTGTGCAGAGAGTTAAGGCAGACAGCAGGCACAATGACATGTTAAATTACCCACATGATGTATAGCTTAATGAACCCCCTTGTGTTGATCACGCTTGGCATTAATCAAGAGCCATGAACAGATTCCCTTATTTTCTCAATGCTGCCCTGATAAACTGCAATTTCATTTAACCTTGGACAGGCGCTTTAATAGCATCTATGGGACAACTGTCAATACTTTCCTGGGGATACAGTGATTAAAGTGCAACACAAGATGCACGCCATGAATTTTCTTCATTTGGCATTAGAATTTTCATTTTTAAGCAACTATTTGCATAAAATATGCTGGGAATATGAAGATGACAAGATTTACATGAAGCTAGAGAAAAATCCTTTAAAATGAGATAAAATGCCCCATCATATTAATTAATACCTGGAAACTTTAAGTAAAAGTAACTATGAAAATGTAATACCCAAAGACAAAATACAAAGTAAAAATGACAGTATTTTTACATTTTTTCATTATAAGATATTGACATTCCTTTTTTGAGAAGGCAAGAATAAGTAATAGGATATTACAACTAAAATTGTTAAGATTCTGTATCTTTTTGCCTGGAAGCAATCCATAAAATTCAGTTAAACTTACTTCTGAGAAAACATAAGTGCCATAAAATAACAGGCTTCTGTAGAGGAATACCTGCATGTTTTAGCTAAGTAGGCATTGCATATATCTTTGTATGCATATCTACTCATTTTTTAAAAAGAGTAGAATAAGTTAAGATACCATAAGAAGCTCAGCAGAGAAGCTGCTGATCCATCACCATCTTAGCTCATCCCCAAATATCTTTATATACAAACACCTCTTCTAATCCAGCTCTCACTGATTTTAAATCAGGGTGATTTTTCTCATTTTTTAAAATGGTCACTGTATCAAGCTAGATGGAACAATTGTATTAAGAACAAGGAAGCATTTACAGCAGGGTTCTCCAAAGTGGCAATATTAACCTCCAATGGGACTATCCATTATGGTGCTGGTTGTTGTTGTTATTTGTAATACTGTTAATTGAAGTAGTATTTATTAACTATTTTCATATAATAAATGATTGGAGGGTGTCAATGTGCAGTCTGAAAATTCATGACGGGGTTGATGAGCTGAAGTGTTTGGGGACTCTTATTGTAGAGGAAGCAACAATTCTCCAAAGAGCCAACAAAAATGAAAATGAAAATTAAATTGCTTTATATAGTGAAAAATCTTTATTTGTGCCATCCAATATATTTTGAATTTCATTTTTCATCTAACGTATTATGTCTCTGAAAGTTGAGCTCTTAATTGTGATGCACTGAAAATGAATAGCATAGTCCTAAATGTGCTGGGCATACAGACTGATCATGACTCTTTAAACAGTTTAGAGGGGGCTCTAAAGCACTATGAAGTGATATATAAGTCTGACTCTAAGTGCTATTGTTACTGTTATAAGTGCAAGGACTGGTCCTAAGTCACTTTTTTCAGTAAGTTTGGAGGTTCAGTACATGAATAATTGTAAAAGTATAGGACTGTGTACCGGAATTACAGTTCAATATTATATCTTTAGCCTAGCAGTTGTTGTACTCTGCCCTCAAATTTCTTAACCCAGCTCTGTTTCTTCTTTCTAGCAATTGTTTTCTGTTGATAAAATCTAGGCATTCCTGAAAATATATAAGGGATGTTTCAGTTTAAAAATAAATTTTATACTGAAATTTTATCAACTATTGTCCTAATTCTTTCGGAGAACTTCAGGTTGAGAATGAATGGTTCTAACAGAAGTTATTTCTGAGTTACAGTCCAGGTCTCTCTGCAACTAATCTTCTTTCTGACCTTCTCTTAATTGTGAAAAGAGGAGATGAAATGTCCTAGCAACAGAATGCTACAGTGAGGAACTTTGAGCTAAAGGGATAAAACACTGAAGTCAAAGAAATAGTAAGTGCTACAATGACCATTGGCTAAAAGGTTGTCTATAGAAGAAGTGTAGCCTTGTGTATATGGGCATTCTGTCTGAAAGACTTTGCAAAGAGGAGCCAGAAACAATTAATATGATTAATCTTTATATAATCACATCAGAATTTCCAGGAAAAAAATAATTTGAGTTATGTTTAAACTTTTGTGGGGTCTATATGCAAATGTTGTGCTATAGATTAGCATGCTTTCCATAAGTACCTGTGGAGAACCTTCCTTGTGTTTATATACAATTCATGTACAAAATTTGATACTATTGATTGTAGTACACAAATGAAACATACATATTATGGAAGAATCTAAGTATAAACCATTTCCTTTTTTCCTCTAAAATACATTGCTAGCATAGCATAACAATTTAATACATTGCTGGCATAGCATAACAATTTAGAAATGTTACATCATTTTACCAGAAGTAAAAAAGTAAAGTCTCATGTTTTATTCCTGGTGACTTCATGGGCATGTCCATATTGTTTTCTTAGTAAAAAATATGGAGGGGTTTGCCATAATCCTTTTCAAAGTTTTTGTTGTATAGTAGTTCCTTGCTTGGCTACATCTGTGGGATTCACTAAAAGTTTTCAGTACAATTTTTTATCAGTATTTATCAGGATGAACCTGCTTAGTTTTCAGTCAAGATATAGTCAACGAACTGCTACCGACTACTGGAACTACCTCTATTAGAGGATGTCAAATTCAGCTCCAGGACAAACTGGCTTCTCTTACTTAGTATCATCAAATTATCCTTTTTCTTACAGTAAGGCAGTTAAAAACATAATGTTAATATTAACAATTGAAATTCAGTCTCTTACTCTCTTTTTAATGTTGGTACCCAAATATAAAGAGCACCAGTTTTATTGCTAGATGTTTAAAACAACCTGATTTAATACCATCAGAGTTTACATTTTTGTCTTTCTTTTCTTTTCTCCATTAGAAGATCAAATATTAAACAAATGGTTATCTGCAGCTCTAATTCAAAAGAGAAGCAATAGAAAAGCTAGTTTGAAAAGGGGGGAAATGGAATAGATATATTTAGCTGACCCAAAAATGACACGTTTCCTAATCAAATATCAGAAATGCTAAAGGAAATGGTTTTGGATATTTAACTAAAATAAGCAATTCACACAAAAGATTCAAATTGCCAAAGCATTTATGCAAACAGATATATGGAATAGCTTTTTACAGGATACAATTATGCGATAATATGTCAAACTCATGTTATTAGTGTCAGTCTGCTTCCCATACAACCTGAAGATTAGGAATGTTAGTGAAGCATATTAATAATTTTCCAAATTCAGGACAGGAACTAGAATTTAATATGATACAAAGGGCAGTAAAATCATGCTTTAGATTGCTATAATCCACTGACAACATCAATGTTGGGTAGCTGTAACAAATGTAAATAAATAAATAAATACTATAAAGATATAGTAATTTGATTTCGGCAAGTAAATGCCCTGCAGATTTCTTAGGACTGCAGTGCAGTATGACATTTAGTTATACATGGGACTGGAACTCCCAGAATTATTTATTTAATAATCAAATTTGTATTGCTCTCTATCTCACCACAAGCATCTTCAAGTGATTATAAAAATTATTAGACAGCACAATCTGAGGTGTTGTAATCTATAATTACAATATATCTGAAGAACATCTGAACAACAATATTCTTGAGGAAGAATCACCTAGGCCTGCCATGTTTAGCTGGAGAAGAGTCTAATTCTACTCGGGATACCAGATCTGGGTTGCAAAAATTCAAATAATCACAAGAAGTAGCAAGGATCTGGGAAACTCGCAAGCATTCAGTGACTGCCCATGTTTGATCTAGTAGCCCTAAATTCAGTGGTGGGATTAAAATAAGTTAAAAATCGGTTCTCTGCCCTAATGACTGGCTGGATAGATGTGGCTGGGTGGGAATGTGACTGGGTGGGCATGGCCAACTCGATGGCACTCTTGTGGAAGGGTGCTTCACCTTGCCCAGCCTCTCACAACCGTGGGGATGCTGCAACGGTCATAAGTGTGAAAAACGGTCATAAGTCACTTTTTTCAGTGCCATTGTAACTTTGGTCACTAAATGAACTGCTGTAAAACAAGGATTATCTGTACAAAAATACAAAAAGCTTCTTTGCTTGCAAAAAGATGCCCTAAGTACCAATCATTAGATTAGAAATGGGTGAATATACACTGAAGATCAATGAGTCACAACCATCATGGAAAACTTGGCCACTCCAAAGCAATGTGATGCCAAAGGTGTTTTTTTAAGAGGCAACTGGACTTTCTGGAAACCAAGAAAGTCCAGTTGCCTATTGAAAAAAGCATTTTTGGAACAACCATGACCTGGATGACTGAAGAATCCCCATAGGCAAGAGACTCCTGTGCTCAGTGAACTGACAAAGCATCCTTTCCCACCCAGGAGAAGCAATCCTTAGATCCATTTGCACCACTTAAAGATACCAGCTGGTCTCATTCACCTCACAAGATATCTTCAGGAAATCATCCAGAATTAAGGAAAGATCACATGCCCCCAGAAAGGCAATAAAAAAATCAGACAGAGTGCCAAACTTGCATCCTGCATCCTTTTCTTCTATGGCTATGCCAGCCCTTATGTAAATAGCTCTTAATCCAACCAGTCCTTCCTCCAAGCCAGAATAAAAGTACCAGCGAAGGAAAAAAAATCCAGAGAAGCTGCTCAGGCTATAGAAAGTCTGGGCGTACTGCCAAGAACTATTAAAGGCTGTTGCAATGTAACAAGGCTTAACCCAGAGAAAACACTTAAGCACAGGAGTAAAATGCTCCCAGTTCAGACTGGATCAGGTGATCTGGTAGCGATTGTGGCAGGTGGTTCGGAGAACAGGTAGTGATGACGGCGTGAGGCTCCACCCACCCGCCTGGGTGTTGGATTTTTTACCCTCTGTGCATGCACAGAAGCAGGGGTGGGTTCTACTTACCTTTACTACCGATTCACAATGTGATTGCATGCGCGCCTTGCTTCTGTGCATGCGCAGATCACCAATGATGACATCCAGGGCAGTAGGCGGGGCCTCCCACTGGTTTTACTACTGGTTCTTGTGAACCGGTCCAAACTGGGGGCAACCCACCACTGCACAGAAGGCTTTGTGCATGCACAGAGGATCTGCGCACGCATGTGATGCTCACTTCTGAACCGGTAAGGAAGGTAAGTAAATTTCACCCCTGCTTAAGCAGTCTAGCAATAACACACACAGATACACCACTTTCCTGACAGGATTAATCCCGTAAAGTGGGAAAAACAAAAGGCTGTTGGAAAGAGATTTCTTCCAAGAAGTGGTTTGCCGAGAGTTAATTAGAGGTGGCATGTCACAAAAAGGGGATTGAAGGGTTTTTTGATGACATTTTTAAATAGACTTTTTAGGGGTTCTGGGAGTTAGGAAGGTTATGTGGGTTTGGGGGAAAACACACGGGGGAAGGGGACTGGCCCGGCAGTTAATGGTGCCACGGGGGTGATGGACTCTGGGGGTAAGAGGGCTATTAGAATGCTCTCTACAGAGGGCTTTTTTATTAATATGCTGAGTGGGAGGGGCAGGTATGGTGAGAGCAGTGGGCCGCATCGTGTGGTGGGGGCACGCACTCGCTATTTTTGAGTGATTGCATGCTCCGGTCCCCTTAACTCTTCCTGTTCCCCAGGTTGTTCAGAATCTCAGGGCCAGAGTCTCTGGCTGCTGTTATGTAACGCCAGGTCCATAGTAAATAAGGCCCCCCTCATTTGTGATCTTATTCAGGAGTGGGGACCGGACCTGGCAGATATTACGGAGACCTGGTTGGGCCATGAGGGGGGTGTTCCCCTCATGGATATGTGCCCACCAGGTTTCCGTGCATTTCACCAGCCGAGAGCTCAGGGCAGGGGCAGGGGAGTAGCAGTCATCTTAAAGGAAGATCTCGATCCAAGGAAGGCCACTGTACCTCAGATAGCTGGATATGAGTCCATTTTTGTGAAGTGGGGTCGTGGGGTGCAGATGGGTTTGTTGATCACATACCTGGCTCCCTCCCATGTGGCAACGACCCTGCCCGAACTCCTCAACGTCATAGCCGAGGTGGCGGTTGATACCCTCAGGCTTTTGGTTATGGGGGATTTTAACCTGCCATTCATCTGTGAAACGACTGAGGTAGCTCAGGAGTTCATGGCTTCCATGATGGCCATGGACTTGATTCAAGTAATTCATGGCCCTACTCACATAGGTGGACACACTCTGGACTTAGTTTTTATCTCTAGTCAGTGGTCACGTGGCCTTGATACAGGGGATATAGGCATTGAACTCTTGTCATGGTCTGACCACTCGCTCCTTTGATTTGACTTTCTGACCGCTGCACCCCGTCACAGGATCAGGTTCCTGATAGGTTTCAGATGGAGCTTGGGCCATTTCCTGAGACTCTGGCTCACGGCTTGGCTAAAGACCTGGTGGCTGCCTGGGATAGCGCGGCCGCCGGGGCTTTGGACCATGTCGTGCCTTTGCGGCCTCTGACCCAGCACCGAACTCACGTAGCTCCTTGGTTCTCTGAGGAGCTGAGAGAGATGAAGCGCCGGAAAAGATGCCTAGAGAGTGGTTGGAGGGCCAGCTGGTCCGAATCTGACCTGATACTGGTAAGATCTCATATTAAGACCTACCTAGTGGTGATAAAAGCGGTGAAATCTAGTTACTTTGCCGCTCTTATTGCATCATCAGATAATCACCCAGCTGTCCTGTTTAGAGTGACCCGCTCCCTCCTCCATCTGGAAGCGCAGGATGACCCCTTGCAGGGTCAAGCTGAGGACTTTGTACAGTATCTGCATGATAAAATAACTCAGATTCGGGAAGACTTGGCCACTGACTGGGTTAGTTCAGACGAGATGACTGAGGCAGGCCTTGAGACTGTTATCTGGGAGGAGTTCAATCCTGTGGCTCCTGAGGACATGGACAGGATCCTGGGATGGCTGAACGCGACCACAAGTTTATTGGACCTGTGTCCCTCCTGGTTGGTATTGGCTTCCCGGGAGGTTACACGAGGCTGGCTCCAGGGGATTACTAACGCTTCTTTGAGTGAGGGTGTCCTGCCGATCGCCTTGAAAGAGGCGGTTGTGAGGCCCCTCCTCAAGAAGCCCTCCCTGGATCCAGCTATTCTGGTTAACTATAGTCTAGTCCCCAACCTTCGTTTTATTACGAAGGTTGTTGGGAGTGTGGTAGCACAACAGCTTCCTCAGAACCTGGATGAAGCTGTCTATTTAGATCCGCTCCAGTCCGGCTTTAGGCCTGGGTACAGCATGGAAACAGCATTGGTCGCATTGGTGGATGATCTCTGGAGGGCTCGGGGTAGGGGTTATTCCTCTATCCTGGTCCTGTTAGATCTCTCAACGGCTTTTGATACCATCAACCATGGTATCATGTTGCGCCGGCTGGAGGGACTGGGGGTGGGGGGGCACCATTTTATGGTGGTTCTCCTCCTACCTCTCCTACCGGTCGCAATCGGTGTTGACAGGGGGGCAGCGGTCGACCCCGAGGTGCCTTGTTTGTGGGGTGCCACAATGGTCGGTCCTCTCGCCCCTCCTGTTCAACATTTATGTGAAGCTGCTGGGTGAGATCATCTGTGGTTTTGGGGTGGAGTTCCATTAGTATGCTGATGATACTCAGCTGTACATCTCCACCCCAGACCATCCCAATGATGCCTTGGAAGTGATGTCCCAGTGCCTGGAAGCCGTGCGGGTCTGGATGGGGAGAAACAGGCTTCAACTCAACCCTTCCAAGACTGAGTGGCTGTGGCTGCCAGCATCCCGGTATAGCCAGCTGGCGCCATCGCTGGTTATTGGGGGCGAATCACTGGCCCCCATGGAAAGGGCCCGCAACTTAGGCATCCTCCTGGATGCACGGCTGTCTTTAGAAGAGCATATAATGGCTGTGGCCGGGGGGGCCTTCTATCAGGTTCGCCTGATATGCCAGTTGCACCCCTTTCTAGATCGGGACTCCTTACGCACGGTCACTCAAGCACTCATCACTTCTTGTCTGGACTATTGTAACGCTCTCTACATGGGGCTCCCCTTGGATTGCACCCGGAGGCTCCAACTGGTGCAGAATGCGGCTGCGCGGGGGATTATGGGGGCGACGGGGCGCTCCCATGTGACTCCTCTCCTACGTGAGCTGCATTGGCTTCCAGTGGACTTCCGGGTGCGCTTCAAGGTGTTGGTGATCACCTTTAAAGCGCTCCATGGCTTAGGGCCGGGGTACTTACAGGACCGCCTTCTGCCACCAATTGCCTCCCACTGGCCAGTTTGCTCCCACAGAGGGGGCCTCCTCACGGTGCCGTCAGCCAGACAATGTTGGCTGGCGACCCCCAGGGGGAGAGCCTTCTCTGTGGTGGCACCCACCCAGCTGGAACGATCTACCCCCAGAGATACGAATGATTCCAGACCTCCGGACTTTTCATCGGACCCTAAAAACCTATTTCTTTCAATTAGCCGGGCTGGCCTGATTTTACGTTTTACGTTGGTTTTAAAACTGATACTGATTTTAATTGAATGTTTTAAAATTATGGGCCAAACTTTATTTAATTATCTTAAAATTATTTTAACTTTTGTACACAAATGTTTTATTCTGGCTGTTCACCGCCCTGAGTCCGAAAGGAGAAGGGCGGTATAAAAATTGAATAAATATTATTATTAATAATAATAATAATAATAATAATAATAATGACAACAACAACAACTACCAATTTGTGTGAACTGATGCAAACCAGATGAATCCCACCAGTGCCTAAATTCCACCACATTTGGAAAATGAAGCATTAATTTAAACAAAACCTTACTTCAACAAATTTAGATATATGACTATTAACAATGCTATATTTATTTGTAGTATCTATCAATATAGTTATATTTCACAATCAACTTAAAAAGTGTAATTGTAATCATAATTTAAATAAAAGACAACATATGCATATTAATAATTCATATATATTACATATCAAAAATAAAATGTATCAGGATTAAGCATATCCCAGATATGCAAATATGAGTGCTAAGCCTGTATTTTTGCACCCAATATTTAGATATCAGGGTTGACTGAATTCCTTTGGTTGTTGTGTCATGCCCTATAATGATTAACCTTTCCATTTCAGTCAATTTAGATGGTTCAGCTATTTATCAAGACTTGTGTATTTGCTCCTTGAATGCACCACTTTATCACATCTCACTTCTTACCATTTTACACTAAGCAATAAATCTGGAATCAGAAGATAATATACATTTGAGACAAACCCATTTCAATACCTATGTTGTCTAAGTAACAAGAAATATCAAGATATGGGCCATCAAAAAGAAGTTTGAGTCTTATGATAGCTTCAAACTGATAATACTTCTCTAAAGATGATTCTTTACAGATCTTACATTTGATGATAGAACATAAAAGACTCTTTGGGGTTAGGGCAAAGACTTATTCCAGTACTCCAGAATGATCAGCCAAATGCTTCCAAGTCTCTCAAGTGAGACATGAAATTTAATGACTACAATTGAGCCCTAAATTTCTTGTTACTAAACAAGTAAGTTCTTAAGTGAATTTTGCCCTATTTTACAACCTTTTTTGTCAAAGTTGTTAAGTGAATCACTGTATTTGTTAATAGCATGGTTGTTAAGTGAATCTGGCTTCCGTTGACTGTGCTTGTCAAAGGGTCACAAAAAGTGGTCATATAACCCAGGCTATAATTTATATAATTTATAATTTATAGCCATCATAAATTCATGTCAGTTGCTGAGACTTCCGGTTGACATCACAGTGGGAACAGCTGGAAAATGGTGGAGCTCTGCTGAGCTCCATGAAATGCAGCCACCAATTGCATGCCAGGAGACCCTACAAGATCAAGCTGCCCTGGAGGGGTGGTGAAGAAAGGAGAGGCACTTTGCAATTTCCTCATTGATTCAAAGAAAGCTCTCCTGAACAGTAGCAGGGACGATGGCCATCTTGATCTGTCACAAGCTGGGACAACCGGGACACTAAGATTTTGTGCTGGAGCAGTACGTGGACAGAGCAATGAAACTGGGTGAGATAACTTCCAACTTTTACCCCAAAGATTTAAACCAAGTTAAAAATTTTAAAAACAATCTCCAAATAGTAAGAAAGCAGCGGTTGGATTTATGGAGAAGGATTAAAGACTAAAAATTAAAGAGAAAGACTAAAGATTAAAGACTCAGATGCAAAAGAAATATTTAAAGATATTTTAAAATACAGAAAGCCTGAGAAAAATGGAACAACATTGTGAAAACTGATTATTGGGAGAAATTGCTTTTCTAAACTCTATTTTCAACCCCCTGAATGGCTGACAATAAGCTGTTTTGACTTTTACACTCTGTTGAAAGCTGGAATTGGGAGCAGGGGAGCGATCTACTGGAAGAAGAAGATTACTATAACGTGGGAAATTTGACTGAAAATGATGAAAGGAAAGAAGGCAAACAACACCTGGACCTTGACTTTATCTTAGTAGGTGATTTGGAGGTTTGGAAATATCTACTGAGCTGTTTGAAGATTTTTAAAGCAACTAAACTATAAATACCAAAACTTTATTGAACCCATTCATTGAAAGATGGATTTGAAAGATTTGAGGAAACCTGGTGGGCCAAGCTGGATTTGATTCACTAACATCATTTGATAGATCATCCTACGACGTAAAAGAAGAAAAGTGATAGAAAGGAGGGGGGAAAGAAAGGGGGGGAAGAAAAGAAGAAGAAAAGACAAATAAGACTCTAAAATTTGGACAATTGGGAAGGTGTAAGTTGGAAACTCTAAAGACTGTTAAGTATAGTATTATAGCTTTTAAGGACTAGAAAGCTAGGGGATCTGGAGGAATAATTCTGGGATTGATAAATTTTATTAATAATTGACTTTTTTTGAATTTTTTAGATATTGGGACACTGGAATATTAGAGATAAATTGAGTAATTTTTAATATAGTAATTTGGTACAAAATGATTCAGCAGTAGACAATAAAGTTCTATGAAGAAATGTTAATAATGGCTAAAAGTTTTTATGAAAGTGTGACAAAAAATCATAAGGAGGTGGTGGGTTTGTCAAAAGATAAAGAAGTGAATGTAGAAGATCCTCAACAAATGGTGGGAAAAAATGAACAAAATATTCAGAAGATAGATGAGAAATCAGAAGGAGTGGTGGAGGAGATAAATCAAAATAAGCTACAAGGAAACAAAAACAATGAAAAGACAATAATTAATAAATACTAATCGAATAGATAATTCCTTATGACCTTAGAAGAGCACAGAGAAAAAAGAAGAAGACTTTCCAAAAATAATGAAAGGTTATGGATGGGCATCCAAATGATGCAGCAGAAGGAGATAAGGGGTAATGCAGAGGGAACATTAGGGTATATAAAAATATTAGAAAGAAATATAGAATCCCAAGAAATATAAAAGAATCATCAAAAAGTCAATAAATGATGAAATTCTGAAAGGCTGAGAGATGATGGATAAAGACATAATATCTTGTGATACTGTGATTGTATTAAAAACTAATAGAAACAAATAGAAAGTATAAATTGGGGAAATAGTAACATATGTATAGATATATAATAGAATTTATTATAACCATAAATATAATAAGGTTAGGAGGTGGAAGAATGTGATTAGGCGTATTTAAATGTATTATTATGATTAACAGTGTGCAAAAAATATATTGGAATTTTAAAGACTACAAATTAAGGGGACTCAGAGATAAAATTCTGGGACCAATTAAATTTTATTAATAAATGGTTTTATTGGAGTTTATAGAAAACTGAAATATTGGAAATTAAAATATTGGTGACTTAACAGGGATCAACAAACACATTGTATGAAGAAATGTAATGGATGTTGAAATATGTTTTTGGAGAAAGTAATAAAGAATTATAAAGAGACAATAGTATTGTTTAAAGATAAAAAGATGAATATGGAAGTACCCCAACAAGTGGGGGGGAAAATAAATACAAATTGGGGAAAAAGTATTATACATATTGATACACTGTTTCCCCAAAAAGAAGACCTCCCCAGATAATAAGCCCAATTGGGTTTTTGAGCACATGAGCTAAAATAAGACCTCCCTGAAAATAAGCCCTCCCCAAAAATATTTAAACGCATGCGCAGCCGGTCCCTGCCATTTCCTCTGGTTAGTGTTAGAGAGACAGAGCTGGAAATCAGGTAAGACTGCAAGAGAAGCCCCGTCTTGTTCCACATGCCTCAAAATAATAAGACCTCCCCGAAAATAAGGTCAAGTGCTTATTTCGGGGTTCAAAAAAATATAAGACATGATCTTATTTTCAGGAAAACATGGTTCATAAAATAATATATTATACTTATAATGAGCATAGGTTAGAAGTTGGAAAATAAAAACTATGTATATGTAATTGTATTACTATTGTGTATAAAAAATTGATTGACCCAGTCATTACACTGTTCACAAAATATGTTGGTTGTTAAAGGAAAACTGTAAATAAAACATATACAAAAATAAATACATGCCAGTTGCCAAGCATCCAAATTCTGATCATGTGACTATGGGGATGCTGCAATGGCTGTAAAAAACAGTCATGTCATTTTTTTCAGTGCCATTGTAACTTTGAACAATCATTAAACAAATGGTCATAAGTTGAGGACTACCTGTAACACCTTTCCTCATAGTTCTACTGCATTGTGAGATATATAATGATTGAATGCCTTGGGGGGGGGGGGCGTGGAACTGTCTTAAAACTGCAGGTAATAACAAGTATTTTGCCCCTAGTATGCAATGTTTGTTCTGGGTCACCACGCAATAACATTACAGATATTCCAGACAAAGAGTGACCAATCAAAAGACTTTGTACAGCTGCTGTTTTACCCTCTTTAACTCATATTTTGTGAAAGCAAAGAAGCAGATGCAACATTTCAGAGGCATGTGAAATAAAATATTATCAAACTTCTATAAAATTATACAAAATGGGAATGACCTTTGTAAAGATAGCAGATATTAGGAAGAGTATGATAGTTAATAATTTTCAGTTTCATATATTACTAGTGCTAGGAAAGAAGATAATTGCTGGTGGGACTTCTATCTTAGATGTTGAATAATTTGTCTGACTTTAGGTACTAAGTTCCTTGATATGTCACAGGTAGTAATGATGGTGGTGCAACACATTTGATTCTGTGTCATAGAAGGCCTCTTTCAGAAACTGCAGTAGTAATCTATTGGCAGTGACCCTGCCAAATGTATTAATGGCAAGAATCCTGGAAAATTATGTATGTATGTATGTATGTATGTATGTATGTAAGTATGTATGTATGTATGTTAAGGAAGCAATACGCTCTTTTCATATTTAATTAGACCAGGTTGCTTTGATAGAAAACACACACACACACACACACACACACACACACACACACACGGAGGGTTGGAAAAAAGAAAAACAAAAAATAATCACTTTAATTATACCCTTTGGATAAAAAGTTTAGAAGTTGTCAGCTTGTAGAAGTTTAGAAGCCGACAGTTAATTGACTGACTGACTGACTATCTGTGGGCCCATCTTTCCTTAAGGACATCTACTCATTCTACCAGGTCAGATAAGGTGGAAATGCTCCTAGTCCTTCCCTTAAATATTGCCATCTTACATGAACAAGGAAGCGTGCTTTTTCTGTGGCAGCTCTTGACCTATAGAACACCCTTGCCCTTAAACTTCAATAGGATCTCATAATCATAAAGCTCTAAAAACCTGGCTTTTCCCTCCAAGACTGGGATAAGATGAAATAAATGCATATGGAACCTCATATGCATTTTTATTTTTAGCGTGTTTTTACGGTTTTTATATTGCTTTAATTTTTAATTGGGAACCACCCAGAGTTTGTTATAAAATGGATGGCTGTATAAATATTTTAAATAAATAAAAAAATAATCTTCCATTAAGTCATTTGGACTCCTAACAGTCACAGATAATACTTTCTTTAGATAATACTTCTGTAGATAAGAGATTACCAGATTTTCTTTGCTCCTTTCACTTGAGGAGCCGTTAGATGGAATACTGAAGAAAGTCTTCTGTGTGGCCATTCTAAGATCACAATCCTTCTTTAAGGAGATGTCACTCTCTTGCCTTTTTCTCTTTGTTTTCTAACTACAATTAAGTCTTTTTCAACCAATAGCTGAAATTATCCATTTGGAGGGTGTCCAGTTTGAAGAAGTACAGTTAAGACATTTTGGCAGGCATTGACTGAGTGGAAAGCTTCCAGTGGATACTTGATTTTCCATGTTGAACTCATATATATGGATTTTGTCTTTTGTTCATGAAAATTATCAATCATCGTATGTGATTTTTTTTTAAATAGAATGTTTAATAAAAGTATTTATTTTAAAATAAAAGCAAATTCACTTAAACAAATCTACACATTAAAAAAACTTGATGTATTAAGAGCAAGAAAGAGGGCATCCCATACAAGTTGTTCACCAGAAATTATGACAGTATCTAGAAACTTGCTATGGAAATGCAATCAAACTTTTAGCTCTGAAATTAATTGGAAAGACCACACTATGGTGAAATAATCACTGATAATGACTGATTTAGTAAATGCTGACATACATTTTTGTACATCTCTGGACACAATATTTTACTACTTGTCCCAGCTTCTGCCAACCTAGCAGTTCGAAAGCACATAAAAAATGCAAGTAGAAAAATAGGGACCACCTTTGGTGGGAAGGTAACAGCATGACTAAACATCATGCCGGTCACATGACCATGGAGACATCTTCGGACAGCGCTAGCTCTTCAGCTTTGAAATGGAGATATGCACTGCCCCTTAGAGTCAGGAACGACTAGCACATATGTACAAGTGGAACTTTCACCTTTACCTTTTAGGTTCTCATGCAGTTATATGGAATACCATTATCACTTAGTAAAAATCATTCATTTACCCTGTTAGAATATCTAAATTCTCTAAATATATAAATTTTGAATCCTGCCACCTAGTTCTGCAGCCTTAGTGAGATAATTCAGTAAACCTTAAATGATTTCCACAAGAGATAAGCAGAAATAACAGGGTGAAAATATTGTTTCATTTGGTTTTAAAGCTGAATAAACTACTCACTTAAACAATTTATTTTTTAAAAAATCTTAAATATTTTATAATGACTCCAAAATATTCTGATTCTAATCAAGCTTACAGTATATTACTTATTCTACTGTGAAAGTAATCAAACACAGTAGGGAAAGATTTAAGATTTATTGCATCTCTTTAAGAAATACTTTAAATAATTCAATGAATACATTATACAGAATATTGTAGACCTTGCAAAAACCAACTCTATAGCTGTTTCATCCAGATCGTATGCTCTGTAATGGTTTTAATCTTGGAATGGAAAAATAATAAGTTATGTCCCTGGAAAAATCAATCTAAAACCTTATGATAAGCTCACTAACAATGCAATCTTATACATATCTACTCAGAACTCCCATTAAATTCATCAAGAGTTAAATATGAATTGGTACATAGGATTATAGCTAACAAGTTTACTATTCAATTCTTAAAATGCAGTACTTTGAGAATAAGAATTAATGACTTATCTTAATCTGTAATTACTAACAATTGAGATAGGGAAATCTCAGGAATTCTGTGATAAAGTAAAATTTACTCAGGTTTGCTCCATAACAAAACATTAAAGCAAGTTTAAAAATAAAAAAAATTAACCAGTTTGTCTTTAAAAAGCCATTCATTCTATTCCTTTTCTCACCTCATCAAGGTCCTTCCTCTGATAATCATAGTTAAAGCAGAATTACTGTATATTTCAATCATCACTGATCTAATTAGCTGTTTTCTGGCTTCCCTATAAATATGGCTGATGATGCTATGGATAAATTGTGAATTGAATTAACAATTAATATATAGGTTTATAAAATATTTAAGACCTTGAAATAAAGTGAAGAATTAAGAATAAATTTAAGTATCAAAGTCAGCAAAAAGTTCCTGTGGGTCCCAAATATACTAAGAAGAAAAAATGGCTAAGTACATTGTTCAGACATTAATTTTCTCCAGAAAAAGAACTCTGAATTTCCAATTCATAAAGTGTTGAATTCTAGAGTTGTTTCTCTGAAATACTTTTCAGACAATAGATGAGTTATGAGTTAACCTTTTTAACACATTTAGATTTTTCTAGAAATAAAAAAAAAAGAAAGGTCGGTTTTAAATTCTTATATTTTCTACCAAAATGACAGAATTTGTAGTTAGAATCACATAATTTATTGATTCCTATAAGTCACAATAAAAAAATGCAAGTTACTACCACTTACTTTGGACTATTAACATTCTATAAAAAGGTCTTTATTGAAGCAAAGCGATGCTTGTTTTCTTATTATTTGGTATATTTTATTATATAAAATTTTAGAGGCCACCCAGCTCCAATTTACATTTTAAAGGCAGGAAGTAATAAAAATTAATCATGTACATCCCAAAGAGAAAACATACAATATCCCCAATTATTTAATGCACTTTATTTTCATTGGCATCAGATGAGTTGACTGGCAATAAAAATAAGTTCTCTATCTGATCACAAAACTTGAAAACAATTGAGAAACCAATTATTTATTCTAAAATAATTTAAAAGGGCTTTACACCAAGGTAAGTTGCATAAGACTGCTTTAACAACATATTCAACCAAAATAAATGTTAATTTTACTTACCTAGTTTTATTGTATTAAACCTGAAATAGAAATACAGCATGCTTTAGGTTGTAATGGCATAGGTTAACACAGAGAATACATTGCTAATTAATTGTGTAACACCTTAGGAATGGTTTTTCATCTCAGGAAAGAGACAAAATGCCTACATATTTATTAACAATGACAAAGAATTACAATTTTCTGTAATGCTTCCGGTCAGAGAAAAAAGTTCATGCTCTTTAACATTTGGCAAGCAATGGACCATATCCAGGATGAAACCTAGCCTATTGCGTGTTCCTGAATATTGGAGGTTAATGGGATATCAGTTTTTAGAAGATGTCTGAAAACATCTTGCTTGCTAAAAATAACTAAAATATAAAATATGTTTATAAAATTAAAAAATGAATGAAATTAGCTCCTTTGTTACATTCATTTTGGTAATATATAAAGTGACTAAAGTACCAGAATCAATGCAGTTACCAAAGTTTAAAAGAAATCTTATACATTTCCAATTTAAAAGAAAAACACACATTTTGGGGGGATGGAAATGCCACTTTTTTTTTTAAATGTCCCATGGACTGATATGGACAAAACCTGGATTCCACCTAGGATTTTTGGGTGGAGCTTCAGATAACTTTACTTTTTAAAATATGTTAAGCTCATTTTAAGGTGCATTGCTGCTTTTGTGTATTTCCTGTCTCAAAATGCGAGGAAATTGTTTCTTTTTAATTATGTTTAGTGTGTAGTTCCATAGAGCCACTAAAGGGAAGGCTTTGGGCTACATGAAATCCTGGAAATATGGGTTGCCTGCCACATCATATTTTACGCATAATGAAAAAAGAGTGAAGATTTATAAGGAAAGTCAATCCATTTCTCTGGATGAGCAATAGAATCATACATTTCTCCTTAACTTTAACATTCTTCAAAGACCAATAAATTCTGCAACTCCATTGGCCTGGCAATTGGAACAGATTATTCTTTCTGACAGGAAAGAAGGAAATTAAATAGTTGCAGCTAAGAGGTGGCCACTAAAAGGAGCCATGTTTCTCTTGCCATGAGAATCTTCCAAGGAGGCAAAAAACACAATGCATTTAAACCCGTAGTTCCAGATTTGCATATCTAGTTTTATATGGGTGAGAAAGTTACTTGTGTGAGATGGGCACCTGTATATATCATAGATAAATAAATAATTATAGTAAGTAGGTATAAGAAAATAGCAAGTACTTAGTGTTGGGAAAAACAATTCATGTGGTCCTGACAGTAGACAATTATGTCTGTAGATTCAGACTAGAGTCAAGATTATACAGACTGGTATAGATCCAAGCCTCATTTCTTACAAACCTATTACTACACTCAATATACCGTATTTTTCGGAGTATAAGACATACTGGAGTATAAGACGCACCTTATGTGAGGTGAAGTAGTGAGAGTGACTTGGAAGATGGCCAATGAGACGCTGAGAGTTGAGGGACGGAAAGGGAAGGGTTTGGGGGTTAGCAGGTCAGTACTGGCACCGATGGAGTCGGAACCAGACATGTTTGCTCTAATAAATGAAAGATTTCATCAAAGACTATTTGTTTGGAAAATGTGATTTATTTAAGACAACATTGGAACCTGACAGAGTGCCAGTACTCTTCTCCAAGCCAAGCTGGCTGACTTCCAAACCTCCAGCTGGAGGTAAATGAAAACGCAGTCCGGTAATTATGGCAGAGAGCAAACTTTCCTGAGGTAACTTAATTCAAGCAACTGGACAAGAGCCGGCCCTGATTCTAGCCAGCTTGGATGCAACAAAGCCACCACTCCTCCCTCCCCCAGCGAAGCTGCAAGCCAAGAAAAAAAAAAGATAAGTATTCAGGGTTTTTGCCAAAATTCCCAGAGGTTGACATTCCCTTCCCGAACATTCAAGACAAGGGGAAGCCCCTAAGTGAGCTGGGGAGGGCAGACTGGCTATGGCACTGGCAGCAGGCCAGGCACCAAAAATCTTCGGAGAGGCCACTCGAGAGCCCACAAGATGAATTGGAAGAGAAATTTGACCGTGCCATCCTTCTGGAGGAGAGACCATCAGGCAGGCCTGAGGAGAGGGGGAGCCCACTCGAGCTTTCCAAACTGAGACGTCATAGACGAAAGCACAGCCTTCCCCCCCCCACAGAGCAGAAGGAGAAGAAGCCCAGAAGTGCATCCATGGGTCCCCCCCTGCAAAGCAAGAAGGGCAGCCTAGACAGGACATCCCCACCCTATCCCAAAATGAGTGGAGAGGAAGAGGACAGCGACCCCCAGAGCAGGCTTACAGAGCCCCGCACTGGGAGGATAGGGCACCGAGAGAGGACCCACCCCGTTTCAGAGGGAAGTTCGATGGCGACCCCGACCAGCTAGCGCAATTCCTCGATACAGCTGACATTTACATCGAATGCTATGGACACCTCTATCCATTTCCCAGAGACCTAGTCAGTTCCATCTCAGAGGGATTTGAAGGAGACGCAAGAAGGTGGTCAGAAGACCTCTACAAGAGCAGGGGCCCCCAATTGTGAAATGCAGATAAGTTCTTATAACTACTACGAACCCAATTCGAGGAGGCAGAAGAGGACCCCTATGTGGAGGACGAGCTCAGAAACCTAATGCAGAAGGGGAAGCCTATCAGAGAGTATATCCGTGAATTCAGGAGGGTCATTGGGACTCTACCTCCCCTACCAGAGCGACTGCTGGTGTATTTCTTTAGAACAAATCTAGATAAGCATATTGCCCAAGTGACCGCTTATCGAGACATCCCGAACCCACTCTCCGAATGGTTCTGGATAGCAATAAAAGTCAACAGAGGGCTGCGGGCCAACGACATGTTGAAGCAACCAAATAGTGAGGAGAGAGACCACCCGGACCAGGGGCCACCTGGCAGATGAGGAACCGCAGCACCACAGCCCACCCAGAGGCCAGTCGCCCCACGGAGCCCGCTGAGGTGCTACAGGTGCGAGGGGATTGGTCACCCGGCAGCAGCTTGTGGAACCCCCAGACCGAGGCCAGACCCACAGCCCAGGGCGCAACCGGAACGAGGGCCCAAATGCACCACCAACACACCACGGAGAGTCCCCCCGAGACCAGAGGTTTTCTCCCACCTGACCAAAACAAAAGGGATCCCCTTTTTGTTTTGAGGGAAATCAATCCCCCGAGTCGTATGACAGCGAGGACGAGGGTGAAGACAACCCGATGGTGAGTGGACCCGTCCACCCCTTTCTTTTCCCAATACACCTAACAGCCCAGAAAACAGGGACCCAAGGGACCTTCCAAGTCCTAATAGATTCAGGCTGCACGAGGTGCCTGATCAACCTGCCCACAGTCCTAAAATTGGGGATCCGTGCTAAAAAACTCAACCACCCAATCCGATTTGAACAACTTGATGGATCCCTAGTGGGGGGGACGTACGCCACACACTTGACTGAGTCAGTGAGGCTGGAGCTAGCAGATCACTGGGAAATGATTCGGTTCATAATAGCCCCCAAAATGACAGATCCAGTCATACTGGGACTCTCGTGGCTAGACAAGTGGGGCCCAATCATTTACTGGCAAGAGGGAACCCGCAGGCTGAGGATTGCAAAGGGCCCCCAACCCCTACCACTTCAACCAGGGGAGATGCCCTGTAGAAGCCCCAATCTTTCCCACCACAGCAAAGGAAGAAACTGCCAATACAAGGGCCCCTCCCTGAGGGTATAACAGAGCAACTGGCAGCCGCATCCGACAGCTCCCACGACACAGAACAGATCCCAGAGGAGTACGAAGACCTTGCAGAGGTGTTTAGCGAGGCCGAGTGTGACGTTCTACCCCCCCACCACCACGAGGCCAATTGCGCCACTGAGATCATCCCTAGAGCAAAACTACCTAAGCCTAAACTATATGCCTTGACACCCGGCGAAATGCAAGAAATGCGGAACTACAAAGACAAGAACCTACAAAAGGGTTTCATTGAGCCAGCTAAACCACGGGTCGCGGCACCGGTCCTTTTTAAAGAGAAGAAAGATGGCTCTATGCGTCTAATGGCCAATTTTAGAGGTATCAACGCCCTCTGTGTACACAACCTATATCCCCTTCCCCTCATGAAAGACATGCTAGCCCACCTGGCCAAAGGAAAAGTTTTCACCAAACTAGACTCCGAGAATACACATCAGGGAAGGAGATGAGTGGAAAACAACATTCAATTGCCCCCTAGGAATTTTCCAATTTAAGGTGATGCCTTTTGGACTGCAGGGAGCCCCAGCAGTGTTCATGCAACTGATAAATGAAATCCTACATGAGCACCTCTACAAAGGGATTCTCGTCTACCTGAACAATATTCTCATTTACACAGAAACCTTAGATGAACACTTACCCCCTCATCCGCCAAGTATTGGAGAAATTGATGAGGGCGAACATGTATGCCAAACTGTCAAAATGCGAGTTCCACCAATCACGCCTAGACTACTTAGGTTACCGAATATCAAATGAGGGGGTAGAGATGGACCCAGCCAAAGTACAATCAGTTCTACAATGGCAACCCCCTCGCACCCACAGACAACTGCAAAGCTTCTTAGGGTTCACAAACTTCTACAGACAATTCATCCCCTCATTTGCAAGAATTGCCAAACCCCTGATGGACCTCCTAAAGACAGGGAGTCCGGCAACAAAGCCCCGCCTGGGACAACCCCTACAGTGGGACCTGACCTGCCAACGGGCGTTCGAAGCACTGAAAGAGATGTTTGCAAAAGAACCTGTCTTAAAGCATCCTGACCCCGAACAGCCCTTCATCATCCAAGCAGATGCCAGTGATGTGGCAGTAGGGGCCGTGCTGCCCCAAAAGAACGGCCAAGGGAGCCTACAACCTTGTGCCTACACCTCCCGAAAGCTCACCGACACAGAGAGGCGATGGGCGGCATGGGAGAAGGAAGTGTTCATGGTGAGATGGGTGCTGCTGACCTGGCAACACCTACTAGAGGGAGGCCAGAGACCGTTCGAAGTTTGGACTGATCACAAGAATCTGGAGGCCCTTAAAACCCCACAGAAGTTGTCGCCCAGGCATGTCCACTGGGCACAATACTTCAATCATTTCAACTTCGAGCTTAAGCACATCCCAGAGGGGAAGAACTTCCCGGCCGATACACTCTCCCGGATGACCCAATATAACAGTGAGCAGGAGCAGGTAGTGAACACCATCATCCCCTCTACCCAGGTTGTGGGTCAGGTGGTCACCAGATGGCAACGGCGCGACCAGCAGGACCAACTTGCAAGCGACATAATGACAAGGCTGAAAACTGAAACAGTGGCGGACCCCTGGTTCCAAGACAATCAATATCTCTTGACAAAAAGGGATGATCTAGCATGGAAGGGGACAAAGCTCTATGTCCCACAGACCCTATGCACCCTGATCCTCAAGAGGAGCCACGACGTTAAACCAGCGGGACATTTCGGTTTCCTAAAGACTTTGCACTTAGTATGAAGACAGTTCTGGTGGCCCCACATGAGAAACGATGTAGACAGTTATGTAAAGAGTTGTACCATTTGTGCCACGATGAAGAGACGACCAGGATGCCCTCCTGGACTATTGCAACTGGTAGCTGAACCGACAAGACCATGGGAGGAAATTGCAATGGACTTCATAGTAGAACTACCGAGGAGTGGTGGAAATACAGTGATCTGGACTGTAATAGACTTATTCTCCAAACAGGCACACTTCATTCCTTGCAGCAGGCTGCCCTCAGCCTGCCAATTATCCAAACTGTTCCTGAAACACATCTACCGCCTGCATGGAGTCCCCAGAAGAATCATCTCCGACCGAGGGGTCCACTTCACCGCAAAATTCTGGAGGGAGTTCCTACAATTCATAGGTTCATCCCAAGGCCTCAGCTCAGCGTTTCACCCGAGCACCAATGGGGGGGGGGGCGGAGAGACTGAATGCCATGATAGAGCAATACTTAAAATGCTATGTCGATTACCAACAGTCCAGTTGGGCAGACCTCCTATCTTTTGTGGAGGTCGCGTATAATAATGCTGTCCACAGTAGCATGGGATTAACCCCCTTTAAAATAGTGAGTGGTATGGACTTCGTCCCCATGCCAGAGTACCTGAGGGAGCCCCCTTCCTCAGTCAGTTTGAACGACTGGATGGCAATGTTGAGAGAAACCTGGGAGAACATTAAGAGGGCGTTGGCCAAGGTGGCACAATCCTATAAGAAACAAGCAGACAAGCACCAAACTCCCCAAAGACCATTTCAAGTGGGAGAGAAGGTCTATCTCGCCACCAAGTATTTGAGACTTAGACTCCCGAGCAGAAAATTGGGCCTGAAATTTATAGGACTGTTCCCTATAGTAAAAATAATCAACCCAGTCACAGTACAACTGCAGTTGTACTGCAGCTACTAGGGAAGATACACCCCGTTTTCCACAGCAGCCTCCTGAAGCATGTAGTGGGGTCAACTTTAAGGCTGACACCACGTGACCCCCTGGGCCCCTGGTCGTTGGGGGCCAAACTCACTATGAGGTACAGCAAATTCTCGATTCAAGATGGCACAGGGGCGCCTCCAATACTTAATTAAATGGAAGGGTTACCCGTTATCAGAGGCCTTCTGGGTGAAGAGCACAAACAGCCAAGCTGACCGCCTTATAGCCAAATTCCATACAGATCACCTGGGCAAGCCAGGAGGGGGAGGGGCTGGATTTCAGCACCCCAAGTTTCATTTGTCCCAGTGCAGTGCTGACATGAAGGAAAAAGAAGAAGAAAAAAAGGAGAGAGAAGAAGCAATTTGACCTTTCACACAGTTACCACCCGGCAGATAATATCACCTAGGAGATGAGATGGGAGGGGGACATTCCTGTGAGGTGAAGTAGTGAGAGTGACTTGGAAGATGGCCAATGAGACGCTGAGAGTTGAGGGACAGAAAGGGAAGGGTTTGGGTTAGCAGGTCAGTACTGGCACCGATGGAGTCGGGACCAGACATGTTTGTTCTAATAAATGAAAGATTTCATCAAAGACTATTTGTTTGGAAAATGTGATTTATTTAAGACAACGTTGGAACCTGACACCTTAATTTTGGGGGAGGACAACAAGAAAACAAGAATTCTATCTCTGTCTACCAGCATTTAAGGTGGTGCCGCCCTCCTCCTCCTCCTGCAAGCGAGAGGTGCCTTGGAGACTCAGCTGGGAAAGGGGGTGTCGATTACTGATAAGTTCTTTTCCAGAAAATCAGGGTGCTCCTGCAATCTGGAGGGACTACTCGCTTTCCCCCAAAGAGACCCCTTGCATGCTCTGGGGGGAGGGACAGAGCAGAGCCTGAGGAACAAACCTCTTTGAAATGGTCTGGGGGAGAATCTGCCCGGCAGCTTCTGGGGGAACAAGCCATGATTTGCAGCTGGTCACCCCTCTGGCCGCCCAGCAGGCAGCTTAGGGCAGGCAATGGTCGCAATGACTTCACTCCCCAGCAATGTGAGGAGCCACCGCCTAAGCCCTCTCCACGTGCAGGAGCCAAGCCGAGCTGAACGAGAGCTCCTAAAGTAAAACGTCCCTCCTTTCCAGCCACCACTGCCCGGTGCATTCCCCAATGCAATTTTCAGAGCCGCGTTTCAGGTGGTGGGTGGCCAGTTCCCCTGCAATGTGCAGCGGGGAACTGAGAACCATTTTGGATTTGGGGAGGGGATTGCAGCGCTGCCGGCTGAAAGTGCTTTTCTTCCCATTGCACATTCCCATTGCACATTCCCATTGCCACGCGGCTCTGCAATTATCTTTGGGTTCCCCTGCCCCTTCTTTCCCACAAAGGTTGAACTGCTATTGTAGTTGTAATTATGGACAACGTATTTATTTCCCCTGAAAATCTCCAGGTAGCAAGTCTGGGGTGGGGAGAGGAGGAAAAGGTGGAAATGACAATTTATTAAATTTATATACTACCAGATACCCAAGAATTCAGGGCAGCATTTAAATGAATAAATAATGTCCTCTTTTGCTTGTTCTATGCCAGTGATGGCTAACCTTTTCAGGACCGAATGCCCAAAGCATGCATGCAAATTCATGTGCGGCTCACACATGAGCCCCAACACATGTGCGTGTGCCCCTCCACACGAGCCCTGCACATGTATGCATGTCCCCGCCCCTGTGCTCTGCCCCCCTGCATGTGTGGCAATGACCTGATGCCAGCTGGCTGGCAGGAGGTGCACACACATGCGCAGCAGAGCTGAATTGGGGCAATGGCACGCGTGCCCACAGAGAGGGCACTGAATGGCACCTGTGGCACACATGCCATAGGTTCGCCATCACGGTTCTATGCTATACAAGTTTCTTCTCTGAAATTTTTCTCTAGCCAAAAGCATGCAAGACACTATAGTGTAGTGCACTCAAACATGCAACACATTAAACTAAATAAAAGACCGGGTATTTCTCTGGATTGTTTTTGAACAACAGATTCAATGAAATCTTAATGTAACTAAATATTTATTTGCATGCAATAGTTATATATTGAATATATTCCAGAGTTGCAGGTTCACCTATCAGTGTGAACAGTTATAGATGCTAAACAAGTTATAGGAAATTCACAAGGGAGTAGACAGGAATATAAAGAATCTACTTTTCTGCCCACCAACATGAATTCATTTGTTTCACTCTGACAAACTTCACAGTAAGTTGGAGAAAGTTGGTCTAAATGGTATCCAATCAGTATGATGCTTGCCAATTAAAAGCAGAATCTGATATGGTATGAGAAAGCAAAACCTAGTAGGGAACGGGACAGAAATACTGCTGTTTGTTTGTATTTATATGGCTGCCTAATTCACAAATGCAACTCTTTGTTCATTGCAGTTAACAAATATGGAGAATATAAATAAAATATATATATATTAAATCCAACAAAGTATATACGTACTACTCTTCCTCACATTTTTGCATTTTCTCCCTTATTCCATCCTTTCTTTTCACCTTGTTGCTGTTCTTAGGATTTTGGCTTGTTTTGTATAACAAAAGGAATAATAAAGGAAAAGTGTTATTTTGTAAAGCTGGTACTGAATTTTTGTTTTGTAAAATACTAATTTATCTTTTTTTTAAAATACTTTAGTTCCTTTTGGACTCAGGCAGTTGATTAAAAAAAAACCCATGTAGATCAAAGGACAAAATTTCTTACATATTGAAATGTTGTGTGGCTGCCTTGCTGCGTTCTTTGTATATGCAGGAAAGTTATTGGTGTATATTATTATTATAGTTGGTTGCATAGTTAACCAGTTCTTTAGAATGAATTTGTCATTTTTATTTGCCTATTGATCTCTTCTCAAGGATCTGGGATAGACAGATGTTGTTTGATAGTATGAAAAGTATCAATGGCAGAATGAAAACTCCTCCAAGTAAAACTGCCTTTTGCAATTGACTAATAATGATTTTTGTCAATGCCAGTTGTGTTGAAGGGTACTCTTTGGGATTGCACCCACAGGGCCTATTAATATTGGTATAATCTTTGCTTTCTTTTCCCACAGTCATTCTACTTCTATTTGTAGATCTCTGTATTTTGTGATTTTTTACAATTCTCTTTTTTTCTGCTGTCTCTAGATACTGCCACATCCACTACCCAGACTTATTATTATTCCATTTTTATCCCACATTTATTTTTATTCAGAGCGTCAACTCAAGGTGGCAATAATACCACCTATGTTTTATTGTCTCCACAATAACCTTGTGAGGTGACTGACCCAAAGTCACCCTGCTAGCTTTCTTATCTAAAAGAAGTCCAGAACTCACAGATGGTAGAGACTTTAAATCTAAGCCCAAAATATTTTCATAAATGGTTGTGGTCATAAGTACTGACTTAGACAATTTGACTATGATAGGCTAAATATGGATTCTGGAGTAAAACACACTGATTTCAATACACATGACTTCAAGTATGTATGCAGACATTTGTGACATTACATATAATATATATTCTATCTCATACTGCTATCTTCCAAGTATGCTTCCAAACAAGTATTAACTTATTAACTATAATTATGAAATTTCATCTTTTTGAAAATAAGTATAGAACACTTTACTGTTCTTGATATAAATGTGTAATTTATTTAGAGTGTAAGTGCTAAATTTTAATAATTTATAAAATTAAGTATATATAATACACCATGAAAATATAAACAAAATTATTTAGGTCATGAAAAATATAAAACAAAAAATCCATTCCAGAGATCTTTGAAACTGCAAGTATTACTATTGCTATTCAGGCAAAGAAGCAACAATACAGTTTACATGCAAAGGCTTGTAACAGTTTGTCTAATGAAGGGTGAACAAGCTCCCTGACAAAAAAAAAATGAGGGTAGGGATGGGGGAGACTCCCAGATATTTTACTGTCCCAGAAGCCACAGAAAGAGAACAGACAGCTGTAGCCGTCCTGATATTGGGCCACATTACTGAAAGAAATGACAGATGTAGAGCCATCCTTTCAAAGCAAGCAAAAAGTCCTCTCTGTCACACAAAGAAGATTGACAGCTTCAGAGCCCAATTTCTTTGTGTAGAAAGCCAGCTGCTTCTTTAGCCGTTGCAAAGCACTAAGCAGTATTAGCAAATAGGCAAAGCTACCCATCCCTAGGAAAATGCTTACTCACAAGAAACCTTAAAGAAATCAGTATTTCTGCTTCTGAGTAGCACTGAAAGCAAACTTAATGCTGGTACTTTTTCAGTGACATGTCATCTGGCAAATGAGAAAAAAGGCACAGACTTGCTTCATCAACACTTTGAAAACTATTTTTTAGATATGCTTTTGTACAAATGAGAGTCCTAACCATGGGTGTCAAGCTGCTTTATAGATATGCAAACGAGCTAATTAACTATCAGGACCAGTTTCCATAATATACTGGAATCTCTCCCAGAAATCTCTAGAAAGTGGCTTAAGGATACAAAATTATATTTCTTTGTTAAATAGGGACCATTTATAAAATTGTGCATTCAGTGCAGGGGTAGCTTCTACTTACCTTTACTACCTGTTTGCATTGAATCAGCATCCACGCGCTCTTCTGCGCATATGCAGAAGCTTTTACACATGTGCAGATCACCTATTGATGATGTCCGGGTCAGTGGGTAGAGCCTTCCATCAGTTTTACTACCGGTTCTTGTGAACCTGTCCGAACTGGGGGCAACCCACCACTGGTTCAGTGTAATACATTGTGTACAGGTAAGGGATGACACTTCAGTAAGGTAGTTACTTAATTTTTTTAAGACAAAATATTTTACAAGTAAAAATCCTTGTAGGATGGTAGGATACCAGTACTACAGAAAGTCATAGCAGCATAATAGTGACTTTTGGTCAGCACTAAAGTTCAGAATAAGAAATACTATATGATATATAAAATCATAAGGAAGGATACCTATTTAAGGAAGGATACCTATTATTCCACCAAAGCATGCTTATATATTACATATCAGCACTTTAAGACTATACACAAATTTGATTTTGATCATCTTATATTCCATTTCAAAAATTCAGCAAAGAATACCTAAACCTAAAGGAAGTTTGAAATTTGGAGAGACAGAGACAGACAGAGAGAGGGAGGGAGGGAGGGAGGGAGGGAGAGGGGGGGAGAAAGAAAGAAAGAAAGAAAGAAAGAAAGAAAGAAAGAAAGAAAGAAAGAAAGA
>WNWU01013639.1:8977363-9047866 GCA_012654045.1 Ptyas mucosa
AGAAAGAAAGAAAGAAAGAAAGAAAGAAAGAAAGAAAGAAAGAAAGATAGATAGATTGCCTTAATGGGGGGAAAGGGAGGAAGAGAGAAAAAAAGAAACACTCAAACCTGCCCATAAGGAGTCACATAATGCTGAGAACCTGAGAGATTGATAGATAAAACTGACAGCCATTTGTGAGAGGGAATGAAAGTAGTGGCTGGAAAGGGAGGGGAAGATGAAATACACAGAGATAAAAGGCTCAAAGGGAATCATCTCATTACCTTGATAGGCTATTTCTTAAAATACCACATTTTAAAACATTTACAATGAGAAGGAAACAATTGCACAAATAAAAAATCCA
Source organism: Ptyas mucosa (assembly GCA_012654045.1). NCBI lineage: Eukaryota > Metazoa > Chordata > Lepidosauria > Squamata > Colubridae > Ptyas > Ptyas mucosa. The sequence continues at coordinate 8,977,704 of WNWU01013639.1, forward strand.
CTATTGGCTTGCACAGTACTGTACACCATCTACCTCATGTCTTAATCCATGAAAAAATTTTAAAGGTTAGCAATAAAAAAATCCTGCTTTATGCATGCAATGGAAAATGAGGACACAGATCATTCTTTGGAAATGAATGGAGAAGATTTCACAAGCGCAAACAGCCCATATGGCCCTGTTCATCCAACACACTTAGCTGATGGGGACTCATCATCATTCATCATTAATGGTGGGGGTACTATTGTGCCATGCAGATTCCAAAATGGAATTAATTGAACCAGCCAATTAATCATGAGGTTAGTTCTAGCTCCAACCAGATTTATGTTTCTTTGGGACTAAAATCAGGTGTATAAGTACCATTGTCCTCAAAGCAATGGGGCTTCCCAATGCGGAAAGAGCTCAGGCACCAAGATTCCCCAGGTTACAACAATTGAGTGTGGTCAAGTCTTCCCTATCGCTGCCAATGCAGCAGATCTATGTCTCATAAGGGTTTGGGAAGAGAAGAAGGCAGCAGCCAATTATGAGGTCTGGGAAAGTACTCTAGCTTCCTCTACCGGTATGTCCCACTTACGGGCAATCTGTTGCAGCAGCACAATGGTGACAGTGCTTTACTCATCAGTAATGTACTCAGGGGTCTGGGAGGAAGAAACGAAAGGAATTCATAGCAAAAAAGGTAGTTGGGTCCACCTGCTGTGGACTACACAAGGTACATTTTCATTTTCTTATTTGTCCCTTATATGGAATACTTATCTATGGGTAACTGTTCCTTCCAACAACCACAACTAAAACCAACCCTAAGCATACCCTAACCGTACATGAAGCTATAGACTGAGATCATCATGATGAGAATTGAGCTGGGCATCAACTCTGTGTGAAGTTTTATCCTTTGATTTGGAAAATACTGCCTTACCCAAGATGAATAAAACTAGAGTATTTTTTCTTTAAACTAGAGTATGATTTTTCCAATTTCTCAACATAATTTTTTTACTACACATATGCATGTACATACAGTAGTGGCCAAAATTGTGGAAACCTTTTGGGAAAAGTGTATTTTCTAAAACTAGCTAATAACACCAATTTTGTTGGGTGAGTGGTACCATAAGATTATATATCAATGGAAAGATAATTTAATCAAGAATGTAATGCAATAATTTTTATAAAGGATCTGCTATTAGAATAGCAATTAAAGTATAAAGGAGAAAAGTGAAAAAATGAGATATATAAAAATTATCCCCACAGAAAAAACAAGCTATACAAAAATTATCACATCAGTTAATACTTAGTTGGGTAACCTTTAGCATGAATTATGGCCTTACAATGTCTTCCCATGGAGTGAGCCAAGTCTTTTAGTTCTGCAGCTGTTACAATGTGAAACCAAGATTGAATGATTACTTCTATTAACTGAGTTTTATTGCTGGGTCACTTCTGACTAACAAGTTTCTTTAGTCGGCTCCATAGATTTTCAATTGGGTTAAGGTCTGGGCTATTCCCAGGCCATTCCAGCAGTGGAATATGATTATCTTGAAACTTGAAAAAAAAAGTGGTATTATAGCCATCAAACCTCAAAAATATTTTTCCCAAAAGGTTTCTACAATTTTGGCCACTACTGTACATGCACATGCACATTACAACTTTCAATACAACTGTAATTCCTAATAAACAGTCAGGTCCCAAAACTTTGGTATATAATTCAACAACACATTAATATATTCAATAAAGATTTCCCCATAAAGATACCAAATTATCACATGGCCATATCACTTGGATCAATGAATCTTTAAAAACTTTATACCTCTAATGAAGATAATCTGATGTGAGTTCTTTCCTCTCCTTTGGGGAGGTTAATATATTCAATATTTAAAAATATGCAATTTTTGATGAAAAACTTTAATCCCAAACCTGTTGATACAGTATTGTTTTAATATTTTTAAGAATATGATTAATAGAGCATTAACAGACATTTCAGTTCTTTAATGCACATGTGGAATATCCCAAAAATGTCCACATTAAAAATGTTTTGTTAGAGATTTGCAATAGATTTGATTCAGTCATGGATTCCATCAAATAAGAGAGCATCTCAGGTGTCTTTGAAGCAACCAATGCCCCTGTTGAGCCTATCTTCCATGACTGCAATTTATTGATTTTCTCATGCTAAACATATTGGCTTGTGAATAACCATAATCAGGAAGAAGCATCATTTGGTTAATAATTAGGATATTCTAAAGGAAAAAATAATAATGAAATGTGATGAAAAACACTGTACCTGCCAGGTCAGTTATCTGCCCCTATATAATAATAAAAATAAAGTTTCAAAAGGATGCTGAAGTATATAACATCACAGTCCTCAAAAAGAAATTAGAAACATTTCCAGCTACAGTAAGTGGGTACACTTAGTAGTCTTTGGATGGCATTTCCTATTTTGCAAAGGACATAAAACGTAATTTAAGAATCCTTGCAGACATATCTTTGCAAGCCATTGTAGGGACTGAAGATGCTGATGCCTCTGACAATGTGTTTTCTCGGGAGAATAACAGTGTTTCATTCTTTGGTTAATAGGAATTGGAATGAAAAAATGTTGATATCTTAGAGAAGTCTGTCTGATGGATGCTAACAAAGGTATATAACTGATGTTACTTTTGTTGTTGCTTTCTTTGAGATCTTCTGAGCTGAGTAAAATAGGGATGACTTGCCTGAAGCTGTTTTCTTCTAAGACTCACTATTTCTGTTGAGCTAGTTTGCAGAGTGTTTCCAAATTGCTTCTTTGGTGAGGGGAACTGGAAAGATTAACAAAGTGCCCTTTGAAGTCAAAAGATGCCTTTTCTTTGGCTGCCCTGGACCTTGAGTGAGCAGCCCATAAAGCCAAAGCAATTTCACACCTAAAAGGCTGCCAATAGTCTCCCATCTTTAAGAATTTGTTTCACTCTAGGCATTTCCTGGAGTCAGAAGGAGTTGCTTGGAGCTGCAAAGTTTGTTAATAAATAAATAAAGTCATGATAATAGTGTGGAGGCTTCTTAAAACACCAAAGTGCACTTAATGTCAAGATCTAAACATTACGCTTAAGTATGGTATGTTGTAAAAAGAAAAGTAATAATGCTTTATAAACCCTAAGTCGGCACATGGTACTAAGCACAACCAATTCATTATGGCTTAGTACATTGTCTGAACCAGACCCTACGAGGCCACCCTTCTGAGAATACATTATCCTGTAGGGCAGCAAGTTAAATTTATCTGTGTGTGCAGACTTCTCTCTGTCTCCTGCTCTGGAGAAATCCCTGCTACTGCCTACTAATTCAAAGCAAGTCTCTGCAGGATGACTGGGCATCAGTCAAATTCAATCACATCCCACTTCTCTATAAATGCTTAAAAAAGAGTAATGCTGGTAGAAAATTCTGGGACTTGTTATCATAGCACATACCAAGAATATTAGACTATGGGGGGGGAAATCTAGTCTACAATCCTGCACATATTTACTGAGAAGAAAATCCCACTATGATCTATGGGGTTGTGTGCATAGGATTGCAGCCCAGAAAATAAAAAGATAGAATGACTAGCATGCTGGTTTAGTCAAGCTTTAATTGGCAACTAGATGTGAATAAAAAACATGTAGGTTCTAAAAGCTCCTGTTGAATTCTAGATCCAATAATATTGTAACATAGCATCCTCCTGAAAATAAAGGAATCAGATCAACTGAGAAGCAGAGATAGGAGGGAATATCGAGAGATTTGCATCACAATAAAAGGTTGTCTTTGTTACACTTGCATTGCTGTTAATCCTATTTCTGAATCAAGGCTGGGAATTTAAAGAATTAAAACAAGAATAGTTTCACCATACTGGAGCAGTTTGCAATGTAATTTTATTTTTGAAAGATGGAAAAGATCAGGACCTTTCTCAGTCAATGGAAACTGTAGCAAACCCCTTAAAGTCCTTGAATTATGTGAATTTAGAGTGTTTGGAAACCACTTTCAAACAAATGTGCTAACTTCAGTGGAGCTCATTTCCATATGAATAGTTTGGATTGGAACTCCAGGAAACTTGGTTATCTTTTTTTAGAGTTTAAAAGTTCAACAGCTAACCTGAAAATTACATCCACTTGCTTAGAAAAACTTCAGTACAATAACTGATTTATGAAATCCTTCCTTTCTGTCTAAACAGCATTGGTAAAGGCTCACAATAAAATAGGGAACATACACTTAAAATTTCAAAGTTATAAATTTCTTATAAGAACAACATATACTTTTTACACACACACACACATATCAGCACCCAGTGTTTTATATGTATAAATTAAACTGAAGCCCGCCTATTAATGAAGAAGATTGTAATATCTATCTCTCCATATATATCTTTACCTGGGCCGTTAGTAAATCCCTCTCAGAATCGATATTGCTGGGTTAAGTAATTCCAATATTTGGAATCATTCCTGCATCATTTCGATTGTGTTAAACATTATTACTGCATCTTTCTTCCTCTCGAGGCACATTATAAAAGCACCTTTCGTTATTTAAAAGTATCTCTCATTACAGTAGCAGGACTCTCCATTGGGAAAACCGTGATCGAGGCAGGGGTCAAGATTTCCGTCTTAAGAAGCAAAGTTTGGTCAGGCAGAATACGCTCCAGGGCTGCACCCGCCTATAGAGGGACTTGGTGTTTTTTGCCCAGGGCGGTAGAATGGGTGGGATGGGGTTGGCCGAAGTGGGCCCCCAAAGCGGGATGCGAACGCGTAGCAGGCAACCTCGGCGGAGGCCCATCGAAGCGACCGCAAGAGATGCAGTTTAGGAATGATGGCCGTCCCGATTTAGGAAGCCGGGTGGTGACGGCAACACCCTCACAGAACGCCCCTGCGGCGGCAGCGGCGCTGTTCTCGGGGAACGGCTTGCGCGGACAAGCCCAGGACACAAGCGCAGCTATATATTTTTACAAGCTCAGCTCTGCTTCCTCAAATATAGCCAGAAGCCGTTTAACCGTTGGAGGGGAAGGAGGGCGGGGAGCATCAAAGAGGTTGGCGCGGCCCCAGAAATAACTCTATTTATATCCCGGGTCCGCTACTGTGCATGTAAACTGAGCGCGGTCACAAGAAGGTGAATAATCACAAAATAACGAAAAGGCCAACAGCAACGAACAGCTCTCAGCAGGCCGCAAAGGGCGTTCTGAGGACGCCCCTGCCACGCGGGCGGGAGGAGCCGGGCCGCACCCGATTGTTCTGAGGCGAGAAGAGTTTCGAGGCGCCCTCCGCTCCGAACTGATCGGGCCCGCCAGGCACCGGCAAACAAAGGGTGCTGCGAGCGGCATTATTGCGAAGGCGGGCTCATCCCCTCCCCTCGGCCAATTTGCTCCGAAGGGGGCGGAAGTCTTCGCCAGCCTCTGCGTGGGGTGACGGCCGGTCCTGGGAGTTGCGCTCTTGTTGAACTTGGTTGGGTAGCTACGAGCAGCGTTTTAAGAGGGCTACGAAAGGAAGGGAGCAGTTAGCCTTCTCTTTCTTAACGTCTCCCTTCGATTTCGACAAGCCTTCCCCCTCCCCCAGCGAGACTCCGCAAACGTCTGGCGAAGCAGAGCCACCGGGCTTCGCGGCTTCGTGCAGGGAAGGCAGAAGCCGGAATGCGCACCTGCCTCCCACCTTGCGCGAGCTTTCCTTTGCCAGAGAGCCAGACGCTCTTTGCGCCGAGAGGGCGGAGCGGGGCGTTGAAGGAGGAGGAGAAGGAGCACCCAGGAGGCGGACCAGGGCAGGCCGTGCTGGGATGCGGTGGGCGGAGCTCGCGTCTGCCTCCTCTTCCCCCTCCCCTTAACGATGTTTGTAGGGCGCGTCCTCTGAGCCCGGCGCTTTTAGAAACGCGACCTGACGGAGAAACCGCCTACAGGAAACGAGGCTGACAAAGGCGGGAGGGGGCGTTTGGGGGAGGACAGGCGTGTCTGTTTGGGTCTGCGGGAGCGCGAGCGAGGTCAGGCCGTCGTGGGCGAAGAAAGCTTGCGGCGAGGCAAGGCGGAGCTGGATGGAAGAGAAGAAGAAAACGTCGCGTGTTACCGCTAGAACAACGGAGTTAAGGGCGCGAAGGATGAGATGGAGCGGTACTGGTCTTTGGTTTCGGTTTTGACAAATGTTCTGAGTGGAATTCCTGGCTCCATGTCCACTAGGCGCAATAAGTGAATTAAATTGCAACAACGGTCATGTTTAACTGACTTGGTCAAAATAGAGTGTGCCCCCCACCCCAGCTCATTTAGTTTGAACTGTCTGTAACATTTTTTTTTATAAGAGCAAGGCTGCTTTCGTCCATTAACAAAAGTTCAATGGGCAGATCATAGCAAAAGTACAAACGACAAAACCAATGGATCTGGTGGAATTGCTGTGCATTTTTTCCCTGGGAGTGGTCTTTCATGAGGATGAGAGGAGGAGGAGGGAGATATCCACAATAAACTTGATTTCTTATCTGCATCAACCTGCCCAGTATTGGAGAAAATACTCTTAAAAGAATTTACTCTTAGGTAAAAATATCTGCTGACACCCTCTAAAACTGCAAGTGCTACATTCTGGCCTCCGAGTCAGGCTTTGCACTCAAATTAACTTTTAGGTGGACCTGTAGATAATTTATTTGAAAGGTCCAATTTGGTACCGGAATAAGAACCGCTGTAAATCTACATACTTCCTAATTGGGTTACTACAGTAAAACATACTGGTACCTATCTATTTTGAGTTAGAATTTTTAATTAGTGTTCTGGAATTCTGTAGTATGAAACCCAGAATTTCTAAATACTACTATAGTCCTTGATTAATGACAACAACTAAGATCAGAATTTCCTAAATTGCTAAACAAAATGATTCCATTGCTAAGTGAGTTGCACCTAATTTTATGACCTTTTTAGCCATGGTTGTTAAGTGAATTACTGAAGTAAAATGAATCATGTAATCATTAAGTGAATCCAGCTGCTCCCATGATTGCTTGTTAAAAGTCATCTCGGAAGATTGCAAATGATGATCACATGGACTTCAGGACACTGCAACTGTTGTGAATACATGCTGGTTGCCAAGCACCTGATTTTTGATTACTTGACCATAGGGATGCTGCACTGGTTGTAAGCAGTGGTGGGTTGTCCCCGGTTTGTACCGGTTCTATAGATCCGGTAGTAAAACCGGCGGTAGGCTCTGCCCACCGACCCCGATGTCATCAAAACGCTTCTGCGCATGTGCAGAAGAGTGCGCTGCGAACCGGTAATAAAGGTAAGTAGAACCCATCCCTGGTTGTAAATCACTCCCCTTCCCCTAACTTTGAACAGTTTCTAAAGGAATGGTGGTAAGTTGAGGACTACTGATACACCTGTTAAAGAGAAATGTAAATAACCTGAAGAACAACTACAGCTGTATAATATTACTGAAACAGTAATGAGATCAAGTTTTATATGGATTCCTTTTTTGATAACCAACTTTGTGCCCTGTAACTCTGTTCTTTGCAGTAAACAGATACCATATTTTTACTGTTCTATCAGCCATTATCCTGGAGGGAGTTCAACTGATCTCTTATGGAGATGATCAATTCCAGGATTTTATTTGGGGAAGAAAGCAGGTATTTCTACTCTAGTCTACTTTAATAAACTCATGTGTGTATTGAGGCATCAATGTAGCCTGGCCTGCTTTGCTTCATTTATATTATCCAGAAAATAATGAGGAATCTTGAATTGGTTTTAGGTCACTTATTTACCAGTTTCCCTGTATTTATCTGTTTCAGGCACTTTTTTCCTGTCAGCCTTTTCTCTCCACCCTGCTTCAATTCCCTTATAGATGATTGTCTCCCTGACTGCTTATGTATTGTGGGACAAAGCCTTTAATATAAACGAGGAAAAAAATGGTCACCTTGCCTATAACAAGTAGCATACTACAAAATCACTGCATTTGCTTAGTGGCAGAGTGTGGGCTTATGCAATTGTGGCTAATTTAGCCAATTATGGTTTATGTGTTATGTGAGCACTGCCTAAGCTCCCATAAAATTACACTTTAAAACTGATTCTTTATAAGTATTGTCTTACTACACGCAAACATGTAAAATGTAATTCAGGACCTGGTCTATTGCCTGCTGTAAAATACCAGTCCAGGAATATGTAATATTGTAATAAAGAGATTTGAAGCACATTTCAGAGTATATTTCAGCAGGCAATAGGTAGTTGGAAAGATTAAGGCTGATTCTCAGTATATTTAATATGACTATGAAACCTTCAGATTCATTTAAGACATTGACTAACTCCAGCTTTTCTCAGACTCTATAAATATGCCTCCACATTTTTCCTGCAGCTTACTCCATTGAAGGTTCCTGCAAGGATCTGCCAAAGAGGAATTGATCACAAGCCCACAATTCAAATCCCTTTGCAGCTCCATTGGGATGTTTAGGCTGATTATGTGGCATTGTATGAAGACAGAAATGCCCCTATCCCAAAATGCAAATAATGAGTAATGACAAAAGATGCTACTCTGAAATACTGGGAGGGTACCAATTTGCATGCTCTTGTTTTAAAACAGCAGGGCACACAAGTATGCACTACTTAATTTAATCCAACCAAAGTCTTGCCTCTCTAACTATTCACAAGCTCTAGTTGAGTTGATTACTGATGGACACATTCTGCTTGTATACATGGGGCTGAGTGATTTGCAGCATGAAGCCATGTGTGGATTAGGGGGTGGGAATAGAGAAACAAAGTCTTTAATTAAATCTTCAGGGCTGGGCCTTGTTTCTCTTGACTCTTTCTTTAGCTTAAGCCAAATCATGTAGCCTTCAGGGGAAAAGGAAACAGCTAATTGGAGGATTGGCAGAAAAAATATTTTCAGAAAAGGAATTTTTGAGATCTTTATTCATTAGAAGAAACATTTACTAATTGTCTCCATAGCTTAACTATGGTTTGTTGACATATCTGAGTTTATGCAAGTGTCAAAGCACTGTATGGTGAAGACATGAGATACTTTATTGTCAGTAACTGATTGTGTCAATATAATTTGCTTATTAGCTTATCTACATGGACTAATTATCTGGAGATAAACAATTACTGGGATTTATACTTTTATACATTTCATGGAAAATGGAAGAATAGAGAGGTAAGTTGACAGCAATCCCTCTATTACTGTTACAGTAGCTTGGCAGGTTTGGTCTGAATGAATGTTTGTATGAACATTCCTCGGGCCCATTTTTGAATGAGATCCTACAGATATCACTCTTGTTATTTTCATGCAATCAGCTTAATAGTAAAGAAGCCATGTTAAATGAGGAGGGGGATTGGCAAGGTGGGACTTTAAAAAAAAAATAAAAGGGTGACTGCTACCTTGAAATTGAAGTTGTTTCCTTATTTGTTTTTTATTTGTCCTACTTTTATTATTTTTACAAGTAACTCAATGTGGCTAATATATCCAACTTACCTTTCTGTTCTGATTTTTTCCCACAACAACCTCCCTGTGGGGTAAGTTGGGCTAAGAGAGAATGAATGGTCTGAAGTCACCCAGTGGGATTAGAACTCACTAGCTCCCAGATTCTAGCCTGGTGCCTTAATAACTAGACCAAACTGGTTCCCAGCAAGGCAAGACTTCACAAGGGGTGAAAGACTCTCATTTGGAATAAGGTCCTCCAAGCAGGGCCTTATGTAGAGCTTCCTGCAACTCAAATAGATGAATTATCAAAAAGCTCAAGGCAGAACTCTCAGCCAAGAGAGGGCAGAAGAAAAGGAAAAGGGAAATCTTTGGGTTGCAGCTTCCCCATAGCAACGCTACTTGTTCCCCTTACTCAAGACATGCATGTAACCATTTAAAAGTTACTGTTTTTGTCATGACATTGCTAGACTGTATGACCATGGGAGGGCAACAAAAGGGTAGGTTTTGTGTTACTTTTTGCTGCTGTCATCTAGTGATTGTCCAGAATTTCACAGCCCATATATTACTCCAACTGATCAGGTTGGTTGAAAGGCTAGGGCGATGTTTCTCAACTTTTCCAACTTTAAGATGGATGGACTTCAACTCCCAGAATTCCCTAGCCAGCATTTGAAATAGACAAAGTTGAGAAACACTGGCATTTGATGATATAAAATATTAAAAATAAAACTGGAATCTCAGATGCAAAGCCTTCTCAAATCACTGTGTATTGGATCCAACAGCTCTCCCTCCTCACTCAGCAGGATTTAAGCTAGCTTGTTATTTCTATGGGCTTACTGGATGTATAAAAAGCTTTAATCCTATTCCTGATAACCATGTCAGTACCAGAATCTAAGTACAAGTCCTGCTGAACTGTGTGCTCTTTGCAGGTCACTTGGCAGAAATACACCAATCCTAATATAGGGCTATTTTAACTTGACAGAAGACAAAGACTTCTTTGTTAGTTTTTGTTTCTAGTTTAAACCAAGATAGAAATTGAATATGACATGTACTGTCTCGAGTAAGATGGAAGGATTTAAAAGATTTAAAAGCTCTGGAAGAATAGGAATTCTTAAGACGTTTTAGTAAATGGAGATCTACAGTGAGAAATACAGTACTCAAGGGCTGAAGGGTCAAGATGCACTTGGGATTTCCTTTCCTTCTTTTCTGCTCTAATATGACTCATCACATACCTTCATTAACTTCAGAAAAGAGCAAGCAGTCCAGGCATGAGTGGGTCTGAATGTAGAGTGCCAATAGGTTAAGAATAAGGATGGGCTGGGATCCTACAACATACAATCCCCTTGTTTAGTTTGATTAGGTAGATGGCACAAAGCTATAATGCTTTGAAAATCATTTTCCATGGCCCTGTAAATTCTGCCAACTGTAGTTTGTTCCATAAAGCATGGTCAAACAAAAACTGGAGTTTAGCAGGATGTGTGGATTCAATCAGAGAATCATGTCTTACTTCTGTGCCTTTCATTCCCTAGTACTGTATGCAATATGTCTTTAGAACATGCAGCCTGTTTTGAATGATTGTTGGGAAGTGATTGGAGTGAGCTGAGACTTAGTCCAGTTTTTCATAGCTTTCAGTGCATGTGGTAAGACTGGAAGCAAGTTGAGCCCAAGACATTGATAAGCTAAGAAATAGTGAGGCAAATTCTATCTTTTGACAGTGGATGAATCAGATTTCCAGTTCAGGATACTTCTGTATACATTCAGGGCCAGCCCATGACATTTTACTGGCCAGGCAAAAAAGCATATGATGACTCTTCTCCAGACAAGATGCTTTGCACTCAAGGCCACTGGAACTATTTGAACACCCATAGAAAAAAGCTCATAATGTGATTCCATCTGTTCTCCACTCCTTACAAGTAATGATTATTCTGTGACTTCTATTTTGTGAAACTTAATACCAGCTGCCCTAAGGCCACTGCCCATCACTACCTCTTAACCTAATGTTAGGTCTGGCCCTGCCTGACTCACACTGGAGTGACTTTACAGCAATTCCAGTACTGTCACCAGAGCGGCTATGAATTACCCAGCCAGCTGAGAAGTTCAGTTCTGATTTCTTTCTAATCTCATTGGTATATGGTTGTTTAATCCCCACATCTCTGGGATTTTTCATGCAGTCTTTAGCTGAGAAAAGCACTCCTTGTGCTTCAAACCCATTTAGTGCCAGTTCTGCTCCATTACGAATCTGCAGAACTTGGCCTGGAATGACTGCAGATGTTTTATTTCCTGGATCTACACAGTTGTTTCTAATGAATTGATAAGTCAGAATCATTAAGCATTTGCTCCTTTGGAGAGAGCCATGCCAGCATGGAAGAGCTGGATGAGGGCTGCTGTATTACAAAAACCATAGAACAGCAGTAGGGAGGTGCACAGTTGAGCAATTTGTAGTTATGTTAAGCTCTCACTCAACCTCTCCCTTTTGGGGCTCCCACCCTTCCCTTTTTTGGACCAGTTTCTGTTGGCATAGCAATAAGGAAACTTTGTAGTTACATGGAATGTTTTTTGCCAGATCAATGTAACTGGAAAGTCTGCAGGGTTCTATTTAAACCTACATAAGTGGGCAATATAAAAACATTCCTTCCTTCTTTCCACACCCTGCCAAGTTTCCGAACGCACAGGATCTCTTGCAACCAGATCTTATTTATCATCAAGTCCTCAGTCGTAGTTCCTGCAGGACTTCATTGGTGAGAAAGTTCACCTACTTCTTTATTTCAGAATTGCAAAGTCTAGGGGACAGGTGATTTTATCACAGACAGAATAATGTCAGGAATAATGTCACTGCAGAATTGAGGTTGAACCTGAGCTGTAGCTTGATGACCTTTTAGAAAAGAAAGCTAATAAATTATTTGCTTGCCCTGCTCAGTGAGTAAATGTTATCTTTGTCAAACCACTTCAAAAAAAGCACCTCTAGTAGGATATTGTATCTTTCATTCCAACTGGCTCTAAAAAGCTATTTGTCAGTTACATCTTTACAAAGAAATCATCAAAGGCTTTTATTGTTCTCCCTTTTTTCTTACAGTGATTTGGAGGTGGCTGATTATGTCCAAAAATCATGATATTTGATCATAATTTGGTTTTACTGTTTGTGAGTCCAGCTCTGGGGGAACTGGAGCAGATCCCTCAGCTACTTCAGGGACCTTTGATTTTGCATCTTCATCCCAACTACAGATTAGCAGCTTGTAACACGCAACTTTTTAGGGTGAAAAATTGCCAAGTGCTAAATCTGGGAAATCAAAATTGCAAAAGCAACATGGCTCTTTTAAAATGAAGTGTGTTTATTTCTTACAACTCACGTTAAATTTATACTTTTCAATAGAACGCCTTGCTATTGGGAGGGAGGGATTGGGGTGTGTGTGTGTGTGTTTGTGCCTGCATGTGTATGAGACTCTAGTTGCCATGGCTGTAGTCGATCCAGTTTTTTTTTTTTTTATTGCTCAAAATGACTAGGAGGAGGAAAAGAATCCATCTTGCCCACCTCCGTCCTCGAATAAAAATAGTTGACTCTTAAGTTGATACTCACGAGTAGAGGTGGTTGGAGAGCAACCAAAAGCTCCGGTTCATCGGAGCTTCCAGAGTCCATGTTGCTCAGTCAGTCCCCGGGTCAGCGAAGAAATGCTTTGCCACATAAGCTTGGCTAGCACACGCCGCGTTGAAATCTGGGTTTGGGCAAATATGTGCTCAACAGATGAGAGGCAAGTAAAGCGGCCAGGAACCGACTCCAGCTCTCGAAAACTGCCAAGCGAGACATAAAGCCGCATTGTCAAAATCATCTGGAAAACAGGTTTCCCTATTGAAGTCGCTCAGTGTTAATTACAGCGATCTGGAAGCCTCTGAATTTAAGCGCCTGGAAGCGGCTTTCCCTGCGTTCGCCTGCCCACCCGCCCCCTATTTTCCCGGGGTAAATGGACAGGGCGCGCTGTGCCCCGGCTGGCGACAGGGTGGGGGGCTAGTTGGTTAGTTGACGTCCGGCTTCTTTGCCCTACATGCCTAGACATCCGTAATTCGTGCCCACGGAAGGCTCGCCCAGGATGGCGGCTTATTTTCTTGTAAAGAAAAGGCAGGTCTCCCTTCCTTTTTGCCTTACAAAATGATTCGCATTATGTATGCTACATTGAGCGATCTAATTTCTTCGTGATAGTCAGCTAATTGCTCTGGCAGGTAATTAGGAGAGGTTTTACAACGCGAAAAGGGGCTTCCTCTTTTTTCTGGTTTCCCCTCCCCCTGCTTTCCCTTTATTTTTTCCTATTTTACAATGCCCCTTTGGATTATTAGATGGCCTGTAAATTATAATATATCTGTAAAGGGGCGGTAGGATGGGGATGATGGTTATAGCAGAGGGGAGATCTTTTCAATAAGTTTTTCTGGTGCCATCCAGCTTGCTCTTGCTCTCCCTCTCTTTTAATGGACTTTTTTTTTCTTGGTTTAGCTTTTTCCTGGCCTCGAATTATTCTAAAGCACGCGATCTGAAGCCCATTTTGTTCGTGCTCAGTGGTCCAGAATAACTTGCCCATAATGGGCCAGGTTTGAAGCGAGCTTCCTAAGCGATGGCAATCTCTACGGAGCATGTGGGAAAAGAATGGCTTAAACGAGGACATCTGTTCGGCGCTGCTCACCCCCACCTCCGCTCCTTAGCAGGCCGGGCTAGGGGAATAACCGACTGCCACTTCCCCCACTCAAGTGCACATGCAGAGTCACGATTCACACGTTGCTTCAGGTGGGCGAAAGGGAAAAAGTGAGTTCCAATGCAAGTGGGGGTAGGTGGGTAGTGTATTAGGGCAAGGGGTCAGTCGTACAACTTTTGGAAAGCGAAGAACTGTGGCAACCTGGTTGGATATGTATGTATTTTATACAGTCGCCCATCCATGTGTAGTGAATGTATTCAAAACAGCACCTCTGTTTGAGCTTCCTAGCACACTGGGAAAAAAATATGAGTATGGAGCCCACCACTTCTGAGCCCTGTAAGATGGTCGTCCCTTTTCCAGGCCTCGGGTAATATTTTATTTGCCCCAGGTCATAGTTCAGAGCTGTTTGACAGCCTCCGAGTGCCACGATCTGGATGGAGACCTGTGCCGTCTGAGGTTAGAGAAACTGAGTTGCACGCCGCAGGCCAGATCCGGAGCAAAAGCTCAGCTGCTACAAGAAGAGCCGTGCCCTCGGGCCAACTGCCGATGTTGCAAGAAGGCTGTGAACTTGGGGTTATTTAGGTGGGAGAGCGTCTCATTGCTCTCTATAGGACTCCAGTAGAGTGCGCGGCGCCGAGTGACTAATATTGTATTTGCTGCGCATCCTTAGGCGCCAGCTGGTGGGAGAATGTTTGCACTTCCTCCCCCTATTTTGTTATATATTTTAGTCCCCCTCTGCCCGGTCTTTCGATGCTTGTGAAAGTATTCTCCAATACACGGCCGTTTAAACAACCCCAGCAACAGCTCCAGCGCGCCACCGTTCAACTCCGAGACCCTTTTAAATTATTGGTAATTAAACGCTATTCCCAAAGTAACATTCATCTTCAAGTAAGCACGATTGCAACTGTCAACCGTCTGGAGGAGATGTGCGATAATCTGGGAGCCTGACCTCCAGGAAGAGAGGGGGCGAGGTGCGACAGGGGAAAACAAAATCAATATTGCTGAGGAGACGGATTTTGTAGCTTTTAAACTCTCTGGCGAGAAACGGAAGTATAAAAGAAACGGGGGTGGGGAGGCGAAACCGGACTTTTCATCGGGGGTGGGGCGTAAGGAACGCTTGTGATTTTCTGAGATAGCCCTTTCTCCCCGTCTTTCTCCGCCCTGAGGGCCTAAGCGAAGTGATAGGCGACGGCGAAAGTGGGTCAGGACAGCGATGCCAAACTTGTTTCTCTCACTTGTTGCTACTTGAGGCCCCCAGATGTGTGGCTGGTTTCACCTCTTCTTCCCTCTCCCCGCCATCGCCGCCGCCGCCGAAGGGGGATCCTGTTCCAATCCCTTTTGCGTATGAAAAGGTTTTCTGGGATGGAGGAGGTAACAGCATCTCTTCCCACGTTCCCCCTGACCGGCTCCTCAGCGGCATCTGGGAGTCATGGGTCTGAAAACAAGCGAGGGAAACCGGTTTGGGACAGCCACGGCCGACACGTTTTCCCCAGATAAGGGAAACCAACCCAGGCTGTGGCTGCTGCTCTGTCATGCCCCAAAGCGACATCTGGGGAAAGCCATTTCAGCGGGAAAAGAAAGAAAAAAGGATGATGAGATATTCCGAGGTCGTCGGCTCCTCCTCGAATGACCCTCTGGTCTCAGCCACGCCCCTCCGGCGAAATATGCGCAGGACTGTGGGGGGAAAGAGACCCTCTGGGAAAAGGTTCAAGATTGTAACAAAAAGGTCCCATCCAAGGCAGTTGAGGGTAGTGGAAGAAAGGACTGCGATTCACCTGCAGGAAAGAAACGCATTCGTTTTTCACTCCCACGGCAATATAGGTGCGCGTTTCGACGCGTATGCCTGAATACCCGCACTTTCATTTTTTTCCTAAGAAAGTCTTGTTTAAAGCACCGTAGCCGTTTAACCAAGGTAGCTAGTTGAATACTGAAAGACCAGCCAAGGGAACAATGAAAATGGGCAGCAGAGATGATAATGTAGCAAAAGGCTTTTCGATTCCCGAAACGTTAAGCACTTTTCTTCCGGCAGGCTACCTCAGACTCCCATTGATTCTGTGGGAGAGAGTTTAAGCAAGAGCTTCACGTGCCCTAGTTGAAATCAAGGGGCTTAAAATTATTTGGATACTGGCATATTTTTATTTAGCAATGACAAGGAAAAAATAATACTGAGAAAAATTGTCTTTACTTATACAGTTCTAAGTTATTATTCAGCCTTCCTGTCGACTTCTTTGGCATTTTTTCTTAGACAATTCTAAAGTGAAATGGGGGAAATGGGGGAGGGGGGAGAGGGGAAACTTAGGCAGAAGCAAAAGGTTAATGCGAGTGGGAGTGAAAAGAAGATAGTGTTCTTTCTTTTTAAAAAGTTCTGAGTCTTCAGATGCAACTTTGGCTAGAGATTCAGTTATCTTCCCACACTTTCATGATTTGAATACCCTATGCCACTCCCTTCGGACGGGGTCGTATCTTTATTTCTTGAGGTGGAATGTTGATCATACTATCAATAAAACTTTTTCTAAGGCCTGGTTTAGTACTGGGGCAGAAGATCCAGAGCCCTGGTGAGTTGAAAGACACCCCAGAAGGCAACTGCAGACCTTTCCCATAGCTTTGACCTGCTCCTGAGATTCAACTCGACTGTATTCCCCTTCTCCAGGAATCCCAGACAGAAGAACTGGAATTTTCTCACTTCGGACTTCGCCCGTGCAACATTTAAACGCCTCTGTCTATATCAGATCCAGCTGTCTGGGCCTGGTTATCTGAGGTACCGCCTATCTACAATAGTTTCTGCCCGCTCAGTAAGATGGGCAGAGTGAGTGTGTCCCAGGTCACCTCAATCAAACAATGTCGCCTAGGAAGTGCACCTTCTCTGCGCTGTCCTGGAAAGCACCTCCCGAAGATCTGTAAGGCTCCGGTACTTCGGTTGCTCCAAAAACTTTGCTTCTAGGCCTGAAGTTAGGATGGCCGTCGAGTCTCTGAGGTCTTTTTTTTCTGGTGGGCGATGAGTTTTTCCTACTTTATTTTTTAGTTTTTTTAATGTCAAACTGGGAATTGGGCAGTCTCTAAATCCAATAAAAGGCATACGTACAAGTTCCAACAAATAAAAACCACGTTTGGTTTGCTCCGCAAACTAATCAATAGCCGGAGGGATGGTTGGTTGTTGGGTATATTGACAAATTATGCACATGGGAGACCCGTGCACGCAAGTCTTCCTGAATGAAGTATCGCTTGTTCCCAGGGGGAGCGCCTTGGAATAGGACCAATTCTTCCCCTTCCTCCAAGTTTCAGAAGAGATGCTGTTCCTCTAGTATCGGGATTCGGCTCCTGAGAATCGGCCAATAAGAGCCGCTTCGTCTCGCTTGGACAAATCGAAAGGTCGGCAAAGCTACCGCGTCCTTCCTTCAGGCCTTGCGCGAAGAGCTAGTTTGTTTCCTGGCACCCCCGGGACCGGGTGTGTGTGTGTGCGGGAGGGGGGGGGAGTGTGCGCTCAGCTGGGACTCCCGTTTCCTCCCAATCCCCCCCCCCCCCCCGCACAGACAGAGAGACACGTTCATCTCATCGGGCGGATGAGATTCCTAATGGCTCCCCGAGCCACTAGGGTCTTCGCTGGGCAGACTTGTGCAAGTTGTTCCCGGTATGTAAATTAGGTCCCCAAAGCTGTTGTCCAAATCGAAGAAACAGAGAAATTAATCTGGGAGACTATCCATCATAGACTGTAATAAAGGGAGCGACATGGATGAGACAGATGATATGATTAAGGAGCTGTGGTCGTTTTAATTAACTTTTCGCTGTCCTGTAATGATCAAACTGGTCAACAGACCCGGTCAATAAGCATGTTAATATCAAACAAATAAAACCAGGGATGATTAAAAACCTCCCGGTTTATTAAATTTGAAATTCAAATGAAATTTATGTGCAGATGCGGGCGGAATGCTAATGGGTCGCCACTTTCGCCAAAGCCGCGGATGCTACAGGTTTACAAGAAAATGTGCGGACTTCTCTCTGCCAAGCGGCGAAGGGAATTGGTGCGCGCTTATTACCTCCATGAATTGGGAGAAGAAAGCTTTTTCTCGCCCTTGAAGTCCCAGTCCTCAGAAATTCCTATCTCCCCCTCTCCCCAACCTCCACCCGCCCCCCACAAGATCTGGGGCTGCCTGCGGACTGTGCCCAACCGGGATAACCCCAGGCTTTAGATTTATCTGGTATTTTCAGCCCAGAGGATAGGAGGCATAGGAGGCGAAGGCCGCTAGTGGATGCGTATCCTACGCGCATACACACACACTCCGCACACCAAGTTGCATTCTTCCCCTCTCTGTCTGTTCGGAGACACACAAGGAACGCAGCTACACCGAGGCTCTTTGTTTCTCTTTCTTTCCCTTGTTTACTCTCTGGCTGGGCGCAGAGGGTGCAATTCTTCCGCGGAGATATTTTCTAAGTTGTGATCATTGCTAATTTGGGCAGATGCTGCTTTTGAGGAGTGAGACTGAAAGAAAAGAAAATAGAAGTGATCTACGGAAATAAGCATTTTTGAAGTCCTCTCAAACCGTATAATAACTGGTGAGATTTAGAAATGCATAATTGAGAAGAAAAGGAAGAAAGCGTTTTCTTTCCCCCCCCCCTCCTAACGAATTTGATCTAATTAATGATCTCTGTTTGCAGGGATCTCTTTAGAACAGGCAGCACCAAGCTGTCTTTCCCCTGCTTGGAGAGAGGCACTGACTCCATTGATTCTCGACCCCCTCCCAAATCTGCAGGTCTTCTTCTTCAGTGCCCTTCTGGTGCAGCGGACAAAATCAACATATCCCGAGCCTCAATAGTTACTCCTCCATCCGGACTCTCCCATAAAGCACTCTCTCGCTCTTTTTTTACCCACGTTCCCACCCCCACCCCCTTTCTGTGGGTGTTTGGTGGGGGGAGGGTCAAGGGGTAGTATTGATTCAATTTAAATCCTAAATTTAAACAAGTGTGCATTAGGTCTTTAAAATGAATATCATTATAGAAGGAGACCAAAGGCACGAAGTTAATTCTTTTTATTTGTTAAACGCCGCTCCCTCCCTCCCTCCACCCGTTCCTCCTCCTGGGCTGGCCTGTCCCGCCTTCTCAACAGGCTCAAGTCACTCAGAGCAGCTCAGCGAGAGAAGCGCCGCATTCATGGTTAACCGTCAGCCTTCAGAGAAAGACAGCAGTTCATTAATTTACTTCGCTCCTTACTTCCAAGTATGATCATGCCTCTTACCCCGTAATCAATAGCTATGATGTGCACTCAATAGCCACAAAGCATTAAAAGCCACCCCCACCTCCGTAAAAAAAAAGTGTGGGGGGGGGGGGCGGAAGAAACCCAGAATTGGCTATAGAGGTGAGATATCCCAGCCCCGGGATTTATATCTGATTTCTTCTAAAAGTTTGGAGTAGAGGAAAAACTCCAGCTACAAATATATTGCAAGCAAGGGACTGGAGCGCTCTCTACATTAAATGGTAATCATAATAACACTGAGCCCTTCTCATCTGAAAATAATGCGGGGAACAAAATGTCCAGGTAAATTCTCCTAACGAAAGGCTCTCTTCTGCTTAAATTAAAAAGTTTGCACTTTAATGGTGATGGTTGTGTTGATGAACATGATAATAAATAATGACGCTTTGGTGTAAGTCTAAAATCCTTCCATTTAACACCTGGGTCGAGATTTCACTCCACTGAAAACGGAGCTATTCCGGTTTGACGAAAAAAGAGAAAGAGGAAAAAAATTGCAGTACATGGTACGGAATCCCAATTCCAAACTTTTTATTGTCCAAAACATAACAGTGATGCCTCTCCGAGTGTTTACAATCCGGTTGAAATAATCAGGAATGCACCAGGAAATTGAGGTCTAAAATATCTATGTGTAATCCATATACACAGCTTCATCTTTTTCAGGAAAGGAAAAAAAAGGGAAGGAAGGAGGGAAGGGAGGGAGGGAGACCCACTGACAGTGGCCTGATCCGGGATAATTCTTTCCGCCGTTTCACACGACTAGACTCCTTGGCGTTACAAAAAGGCTGGGTGAGTGGGTGGTCGGGTAGGGGAAGGGCAGGTTCCCCTTGTCAGGAAAGCTGGGTTTTCCCAATCATCCAAACGATTGCTGCGGGGAATTGGGATGTGGGGGAAGGCGGGAGAGACCGCAGACTAAAAGAGACAGGCGTTGACACTACAGTCGGCAGCTCGCAGAGCTGTCACATGTACGCGTAGTCTCGTGCAGAGGGAATAAAACGGCGTTTTTCCTTTCCGTCTCCGCGGGGCTGAATATCTGAGCAACCTTCCGGGAAACGGGAGATTGTAAAAAACGGAGGGAACAAACGGGCAGGCGAAGCGCGCTGCGAGGAACGCCGTAGCTCCCTTGCGCTTGCCCCGCATGCCTGCTTTTCGCCAGCCCGCTCCCAGTCAGCGTTGTGCAGCGGCCCTGGAAGGAGCGGGCGGCGGCGGCGGCGGCGGCGCTGATGACCTCACGCGGCAACGCAGTGGAGCGGCCGACGGCGCCGCAGATTGGCTGGCGCGGGCTCAGCGGCACTTCAAAGCGAGAGAGGGAGCTACAATTGTGGTGGAATGGGCGGAACTGATCATTGTATTGCACACCTCTAAAAAAAACACTGCCTCTGATTTATCAATATAAAAAAGATCCTCTGAGAGGAGGGCACTTTGTGGGATGGCAACTTCACTTCTAGGGGTGAGTCCGAGGGTGTGTGTTTTTTTCCTCTACTGACCCCCCTCCCCGCTTTGCTGTTTTAATTGGGTCCTTTTTATTGGCGATCGCGGAGCAGGGTTAAAGCAGCCCCTCTTGACCGGGGACTATTGAAGGTTTCATTTTTGCTTTTTTTTCTCTTGACTCCATGCGAGTTTAGGAGAAAAGAAAGAGGAGAGAGGGAAGGGGAGGGGGAAGAGGGCAGCCACTTTTTTTTCAACTCCCTTGACAGCGTGCAGGAAAAGGTTTTAAGGGCATTAGCCCTTAACAACCTCCAGAGCTTGGGCTGAGTATTCCTGTATCCCCGGAGAACTGGCCTCTCTGTTGTCGACGCGGACGGGGAAAAACAGCTGCCTCGCTTGATCTTTTTCTCTCCCTGTGAGATCTTTAAAAAAAAAAATTGCAGCAGCTTGTTGCTGTTGTTGATCCCCCCTCCTTTTTAACATTTCTTTGAGCCCGACATTTCCTGCAGGTATGTTGATTGTCTCTGTTTCCTTGAGGTGTGAATATAAAAGTTTTGGGGGAGGGGGGGGAAAGAATGCTATGAGTGAACTCTGAGACTAAAGAAACGTTTTAAAAAAACAACTTTAATCTGCGGCTACAGCCAGTTTTAATTGCTAGATAAGAATGGCTGCGGATTAAATGCACCAATACTCTTGGTAGTTTCGCGAAGAGAAAGAATGCTGTGGAAACCCAGCATATGAATTGGGGCTTAGTCGGTACAGAAGCTTTCCAGTTTTCAGATTTTCCTTCCGAGTCTGGGTTTCTGGATGGGACTGAGATTGTTCTCGAGCTTTTTGGCCGGACTCCGGGCTGCGAGCCAATCTCAACCAAAGAAACCAGTGGGCTTTCCTAAAGGACGCTTTTCCGGGGTTTATGAGCAGAGATCGGGGGAGGGGGTGTCATTTCTTCTCACGGAATCAAGAGGAGGGGTAAAGGACCGCAAAGGTTCCTCGCCTTAGCCCCATTTCCCCGTCCGCAAGCGAGGCTACCGGGCGTGGATCCTGCTGTGGGGCGGGCTGCCGCGGGCATCTTTGCCGGCGGAAGATGACGGGCGCTGTCCCGGACTTCTCTCCCCGTTTTCTGCAGGAAGAACCGCGTCTCGGCTCCACTCCACTGGCCATGCTCGCCGCTACCTGCAACAAGATCGGCAGCCCCAGCCCCTCGCCGTCGGTCCTGTCCGACAGTACCTCATCCTTCGGCAAAGGCTTCCATCCGTGGAAACGTTCTTCATCTTCGGGAAGCTGCAACGTGGTGGGCTCCACTCTGAGTGGCGTCGGAGTCTCGGCCTCAACCCGTAACGGTTCTTCAGCTCACGCCGCGGCTGCGGCTGCGGCAGCGGCTGCGGCGGCCGCCCTGGTCTCGGACTCCTTCAGCTGCGCCGGCTCGCCTGGATCCAGCGCCTTCTCACTCACGTCGAGCGGCGCGGCGGCCGGCTCGCCCTTCGCCAACGACTACTCGGTGTTCCAGGCGCCCGGGCCGTCGGGAGGTGGCGGCGGAGGCGGCGGCGGCGGGGCAGCTCCAGACACAGCCGCCGCTCATCAGCCGGTCTTCATCTCCAAGGTGCACACCTCGGTGGAAGGCCTGCAGGGCATCTACCCGCGCGTGGGCATGGCGCACCCCTACGAATCCTGGTTCAAGCCCTCGCACCCGAGCGACGCGGGCGCCTCCAGCTGGTGGGACGTGGGCGCCGGCTGGCTGGACGTGCAGAACCCCAACGGCGTCCACCCGGCCGCTGCCGCGGCCAGCGGGCTCCAGGCGGGCTCCCTGCACTCGCCACTGGGCGCCTACAACTCGGATTACTCTGGCCTGGCGGGCCACTCGGCCTTCAGCAGCAGCGCCGCCTCCTCGCACCTCCTCAGTCCCGCCGGGCAGCATCTCATGGACGGATTTAAGCCGGTTCTGCCGGGCTCCTACCCGGACGCGGCCCCCTCACCACTGACATCCGGAGCCGGGGCCTCCATGCTGGGCGCCGGACCCTCCGCGCCACTAGGCGGCTCCCCGCGGTCGTCGGCCCGGCGTTACTCGGGCCGCGCCACTTGTGACTGCCCCAACTGCCAGGAGGCGGAGCGGTTGGGCCCGGCGGGTGCCAGCCTGAGGCGCAAAGGCTTGCACAGCTGCCACATCCCCGGCTGCGGCAAGGTCTACGGCAAGACGTCCCACCTCAAGGCGCACCTGCGTTGGCACACGGGCGAGCGGCCCTTCGTCTGCAACTGGCTCTTCTGCGGCAAGCGCTTCACGCGCTCGGACGAGCTGCAGCGCCACCTGCGCACGCACACGGGCGAGAAGCGCTTCGCCTGCCCGGTGTGCAACAAGCGCTTCATGCGCAGCGACCACCTCAGCAAGCACGTCAAGACTCACAGCGGCGGCGGCGGCGGCGGCGGCGGGAGCGGTAGTGGTGGCGGCTCGGGGGGAGGCAAGAAGGGCAGCGACACCGACAGCGAGCACAGCGCCCCCGGCAGCCCGCCCTGCCATTCGCCGGAGCTGCTCCAGACCCCCGAGCCGGGGCACCGGAACGGCCTGGAGTGAAATCCGTCTTGAGCGCGCCGGCGGAGGCCGGGCGGGAGGAGGACCAGGCTTTGCTCTTCCCGGCTCTCGCCTCTCTCCTCCCCCTCTTCGTCCTCTGTCTCTCCTTCTCCCCTTCTTGTTCGGATCCACCACGCTTTCAATCCTCCCATTTCGTAGCCTCCCGCCCGCTGGGCCAAAGGGGATCTGGACGTCGAAGTAACGCATCCAGCCAAGGCGGACTCGCAGCCAGATCCCTGCCCAGAAAAGGGACTTCGGTTGCCGAGCAGCTGCTCCAGAGACACCCGCGCCGGAGGGGAAGAGGTTTGGGGCGCTCCAAACAGTGGGAGGGCGGGGATCGAGCTCTCAGCAAGGACCAGAGCCTCTCTGAGAAGGAGAGGCGGCTGTCCGGGGGAGTAGGGAATGGGAGAGGGGGAAAAGCCCAAGACCTCCCGCTGAAAGCACTTTGAATATTGTGAGATGCTTTTTATTAATATTATTATTATTTCAAAGAATTGCTCCAAAAGTTAAATTTCTATTCAGTTTTGCTCCGAAACTGCAGCGCTCACTCGCTTTCTCTGGAATATTGCAAGTAATAGGATTACTCTGGAGGATGTGGGTGAAACCTAAAAAGTGTGCGTGTGTGGAAGTGAAAGTGTGAATGTAGGCGTGATCGCCTAGCGCCCTATTTGCAATTCAGTTCTGTCAAAGAGGATCCCGCCTTGGTAGATATTACAAAATAAGCTGGGCTAGGCTTTTCTTTCGGATGTCTTTTCTGTCTAGCACTTCCAAGTATTCTGTGCTTCAGCGAGTGGCTCAAAATAACTGAGATTCTGGTCTTAGTTGGAGGTTATCTTTTATTTCGGCTTCTAAAAAAAAGTTCTAACAAGAACAGATCAGGAACTTTCAAGTAAATGGATGCTTAGGATACCATTGACTGGGGGCGGGGGGGGGGAATCAGATTTAGCAACCATTAAAGAAAAATCCCCTTGTTTAACCAACTCGGCATACAGCCATTGAGCCTTCACAGAAATTAGTGAGGCTGGGTTTCATAGACTTAAGTCCAAAATTGTTTTCATAGACAATTATATAAAAAAAATTACCCTTCAATCTCATTTACTCAGAATTAAGGCAAACTGAATTAAAGTCCCAAAGTTAAACAGTGAGGACCCTTTCTGGGTATCTCTAGGATTGCATAGTAAATTGCCTTAAAATACTATCTTTTGCATGCTTTCCTAGGGATAAATTCCATTCAGCATAGATATTTATTTTTGGCTAATATTCATAAAGCTGGGTTGCACCAATTCTGGTCAGTTACTAGTCCAACTAGTTTTAAAAGTTTTTAATGGGGCTATTAATTCGAGTTTTCTGCTGTAATCAAGCATGGCTTAAATCATTGTAAAAATTGACTGCAAAATGCTTCCTGGAAAAAGTGTAATCAATTG
This sequence comes from Ptyas mucosa, assembly GCA_012654045.1. Classification (NCBI taxonomy): domain Eukaryota; kingdom Metazoa; phylum Chordata; class Lepidosauria; order Squamata; family Colubridae; genus Ptyas; species Ptyas mucosa. The sequence continues at coordinate 9,002,372 of WNWU01013639.1, forward strand.
GTGCAGTTCAACCACTTTAATTATATAAATTTTATAATTGTTGTTGAAAGTTATGACCCATCTAAAGTCAGTCTCATTGATTTCAATGAGATACTAAAAACCATTTCTAATATTTTCTTTCTCAGTGAAATCAGTACAACTCAAAGTAGTTGGCTAATATGCATTAGTTAAATATAAGGGATTTCTAGTCTCCCCTATTATTCTTTTAGAAGTTAGAGGAAAATAATGTAATTAAATTACTTCAGTCTAGATAAGTTTCTTCCCCATTCTTAAAAGAAAGTACCAACACCTCTACTTAATTTCCAAAGCCCAGCATCTCATGTGATGCTCTGAAAACACCAAGGATATAATTTATTCTAATTCATAGCATAATTTTTCTGAGAGTAAGAAATATGAAACCAACCTGACTTTTCTGCAAGTCTATAGTTTGCTAAAAAAAAACAAAAAAAACCCTAGCCAACCAAACAAAAACACAAGGGGATAAAAACAAATATTAGTAAAATAGTTCTAAACCTAATGACTTGTACAACAGAAATCGTTGTAAAATAGTTAACAATTTAATATAATTCCACCACTGTATTGGTGTGAGGCGCAGTTGTCCAGGGGACGATTTTGTATAGTATTTTTCTTGTATATTACTTCCGGTAAATATTTGAAAATATATCAAAGTACACTTGAGCTTTCTTTAAAAAAATTTTTTCCTTTTTTGTCACAAAATATTAAATCATTATTGTTGCAGTCTTAATAAACTGCATTTTTTTTTAAAAAAGTCCTTTGAAGTGTACAGCAAATTGCACTTCAGAATATAGTTTTGCTTGAATATTAATTTAGTTAGGCATAAGACTGTAATTAAACAAAAAAGATTGGATAAATGTTGAATGCCATTTCATTTAATGGAGCATGTACTTTTTTGCATTTTCTGACAGTTCAGGTATAGTTTAAGTGAGAATTCTCTTATATTTCACACAGTGGGCTCATCTAGACCCATTTATTAAATAAACTGTCCAAATGATGCAGACAAATAATGGCCTGTGCTTTTCCTGAAAATAAATATGGTGAATGTTAATAACACACTCCTGATGTTACCTAAACAACACAATCCTATGCATGTTTTCTTAGGAATCCTACTGTCTTCAGTAGGTCTTATTCCTAAATATGGATAAGATTGTTGTCTGCAAGTTTGCAAACTCTGCAAACAAATTGTCTCATTGTAATGTTGAAATAAGTTTGGATATTTCACATTGAAATGAAAAGAATGAAAGAAACAAAGGAAGAAAGAAAAAGCCTTTCGCTGGAATACTTTAAAAATTGCATTTTAAATGCATGAAATGTAATTGACTTTTATCTGTAAGATTTTAAATGGAATTAATAAACAGCACATAAAATATTTGTTGTTAGGGTTAGTTAATTTCTTTCTCAGGATAATAATGGGCTATCTTCAAGACATTGCAATTTGTTTTTCCGGGACTGGGATCCCTTTTGAAAATAACGTATTAGACGCTGCACCTTCACGCAGTCTTCCTGGGCAAGTCTCTCTAAAAGTAATAGGTAAATGTCTGCTCAGGAAAGAACCTCTATTAAACACAGCTGGATTTGGTTTGAGGTAAGAAGCTTTAGCAACTAATGTAACACACATAGCTCCCACCCCCATTTCTGTTGCTTGTAACAACAAACACTTTCACATTCAGATATTAGTTTGTTAATGATTCTCAGGAGATCAACCGGAACAGTTAAATTTTGGGAATATTATTCAGTGATTGGCTCGCTGTGTGCATGGAGTGCTCGTTTTTATTATTTTACAGGTAGCCTGACTTACAACGCATTTCTTCTTACAGACAATGAGTGAATGAGATACAAAACTGGTATTATCCTATGACGATTGAACAACTATTAAGTACGTTGACCCCTGTTATTGATCCTTAATGCCAGCAGGATAAGAACAAACACATTCCTTGAAGCTACTTTTCGGGTCAAGCCGTTTAGGAGCAGAGATTGGGGGGTAGGGGGGAGTACTTTAAGGTTGAAAAGAACCAAGCTAACGATTGAGCAGGAATAGATCCAAGCCTGAAGTTTGAAAGTTGTTGATTATTCTGATCCCTGGCTCTTCGTCACCCTAAAAAGAGAAATCCTGTTTGGTTTTAATGTAAAGAAAAGATCACGGAATTGGCAGTCGGTGGATTTTTTTAAGAAAGTGCAGCCCGAATCCCGTCGCCACTTCCTCCAGGAGAGAACAGATACCTGGGGGGAAAATGCAAACTTGAGTTTGGGGGAATTCTGGCGCCAGATTGTTCCCTTTGATTTCGTTCATCTCCGGGTTGCAATCCGGAGAGCTGGCACTTTGCGCTTTGGCCAGTGATTTCGCGTGGCACCTCCCTTTCCAACCGAGAGACAAAAGTGAAAGTTAGGCTAGGCTGTATATAATAATGGGAAAAGTAATCAGCAAAGTGAGAGCCCTAGTCTTGTCGGAGAATTGAGAGTTGCGAAATAACCACAACTGTAAAAATATATCTGCTGTATAGCTGCCGTTGTTTTTATCTCCCGGATTTTGAGGTCTTTGCAAGGCATGCTTTGCAGTTCTTCCCCAGCCTTCATCTCCTCCAAGCAAAGAAAAAGGCCGCCGGTATCACGGGTGCACCGGTGCTCCCCCCTCCCCCATCTTTTCCTTTTGGCAAAGACCGGAGCGCAAAGAGTGGAAAGGGGAGAGTTGAAGTTGGAGGTCCGGCAGGCGAGACAGCGCCGATCTCTCCTTTTCACCACCACCACCCTGCCTGGCAAGGTGGGCTTCGAGGATGAGGGCGGGGAAGGGTTTGGCTGCCCCACAGGAAGGCCCCGAGGTAATTCCAGGCTCCCGCTGGAAAAAGCTGAAGCTGCTTTTGGCTTGATGCCCTGAGTGTGCGTGGCCTATTCTGCACTACTGAGTGGGAACTGCGGAGGTGAGGGAGATCTCGACCTTAGTGCAAAAAGGGAAGGAGAAAAAAAGAAGAAGAAGGACGCTTTCTGCAGGCTCATGGATGTTTTCAGCCGAAATCTCTCAGCCGGGTTGTGGGAGGGAGGCAGCGGGCGGGCGGGGAGGCGGAGGCAGTCCGCCTTAGCTATTTGCTCTTTGACTTTGTAAATAGATCTTCTACAAAGCTGCCTTGGGTGTCCTGCCCCAAGTTTAAGTCAATGAGGAAGTGGGGCGGGGGCAGAACCAATACTTGGAATTAATATCTTAGGATCGCGCCAGCTCTCTCTCCACTTAGGTGTTTCCAGTTGGAGCAGGACTAGCCAAACTGGATTTATTTGGATCCAATGGGGCGGGGGGGGGGAGGAGAGAGAAGAGACTCGCACCCAGTATTCTCTGATCCTTTGCTCAGTTATATAACCGTTGGAGAACGTGCGTTTCACACCTTCGACTACAGACCATGTTTAATCCCCTCGCTTGAAGTGGTAGGATGTGATCTCACTGACTATGATGGAGCTAAGCATTGCTGCAGTCCTAATATGCAGTCTTACGTGGCCAAATTTTAAAAGAAGGATCCCAAATCCTTCTTTTAAAAGTGAGCTCCGTTGAATCCTGTCCAAAGAAGACTGTATTAGGATCGCAGCCTTGTAAGTATGTGTAGTTACATTCAATTCGAAGTAAATGCATTTAGGATCGGGGTCTAACTCAACTGGCATCTAATTCGGAGCTTTGGAAGGGATAATAAATAATATACTGTATGCGAAGGTGCCTCTCTGAAAGAAAAGATAAGGCTTAAATTAAGGCATGGAATCATTAACCAGAAGTGCCTTTCTGCCACGATTCGGGAATACGTGCACGGACGTGTGATAGTAAGAAGATTCTTCTTACTCTTGATTGGGGGCAATCTCATTTCTGAGTCTCCGAGGTTCAAAGGCAAACTTTAGTACTAGCCACATTTCCTTGCTCCGTGCATCTCCTTTGGAAAGGTGTCTTGTTCGCCTTGTGAACTGAGAACTTCCGACGAAATGCTTTACTTGCTTCCTTTTTAGACCTTAGACGCGATAGGTGCTGAAGTCACACAGTACGCCGGGCCAGACTAGAAGGCTAAGATAAAACAAGACTGGGCCGTTTGTGTTGTGGGAACCCAGTCAGCCACTATCGAGGTCTATATATAAGAAGCCAACCCGTGAAAGTATAAAACGACTCCTTGGGCTAGAGCATATTTCTGCAGACACAGCGTTATGTTTTGTTAATCCTAGTTTAAGGTTGAATGGGCTTTGTAACCTCAGCTGCAGGATCGACTACGGACAGAGTTGAAATCCCTGCTCAGTTTGGAAAGGCAGGCGGAGATTTGGGTCAATCACTATTCCGCTGTCGAACCAACTTCAAAGGCTTTTCGAAAGATAAAGGGGGAGGAAAAGGGAGAGGGCGTTGCTGTTTGGAGAGATGATGGTTTAAATTTACACAGAGTTAAAATAAAGACTTGATGCTGGACAGAAAGTTCCTTCCATAGGTGTCAGGAGAAACAAGAATTTGAGGCTAATTTATTGTGTATTAATATGCATTCTAAATTCGGCGCTGGCACTTATTATCTATCTAAAAGAATGATGCCTTCCAGAGCCACTGAACGAAATCTTAAAATAGTTTATCTCTCCCTTGGTTGTGTCACGATCCTAACTATTCTGGGGTTTTGTTTTCGAAGAATTGCTCTTTTCCTTGAAGGAGCTTCTTCAGAGCACCAGGAATTCAATGGCATGTCCAGACTGGGTCGCTGGGCTGCCGTCCCAAAATACCCTTGCAGCGATTCTCTTGAGGAAAACGCCAGACTGACTTCCGGGCACTATTATCTCTATTAAGGTCTTTAAAGATTGCAACTGCCCGAGGGAAGGAGGTAGAAATCTCCCCACTCACAAGATTTACTGTGACTGACTGGTTAGAAAATTCAATTAGCACTCTGTAGGACATTTATACTCGCAAAATTTCAATCCTGAGATTACACAGGAATTCCTACCGGAATCTGCGAAGGTAAAATGGCTTAGTTTCAGTTAAATGCAGGGAACAACATAAATTTGCGGGACTCGGGTCAGTCGTGCAGTCCCCAAAACACGCGGGGATCTGGATCCTCGTGTCGCTTTACTCCTTCCTGCAACAAAGCCTGAGGCGGTGCTTTGAGTCCCTTGCGAAGCAATTGCAGGACACTTGTTCCTGGGGCTGGGATAGAAGTGTCGTTTCCTGGAAAATACCCCCCCCCCCCATTTTACTTCTGCCCAGTCTACAGCAATTACACATCCCGGGTTAAGAGGCCATTCTAATTCTTCATCGCCTGAGGGAATGAGAAGACCTCCTGTCCAGGTGACTATTCCTTCCTTTGCTATGAGCCTCAATGGGGAATAGTGTCTTGAAAGAACCAAGAGGAGGTTGCTTGAGCTCCGGCCGGGAAAGCCCATGTCCGGAGGCAGGTTTACGCGAAAAATACGGAAGCAGTTTTGGGTGAAAGTATCCGAAGGCGACCTCCATTTGACAGGGCATTCGATACTAGCATCCCCGCCGGCGTTTTCTACTGTTTCGTGTGGCCACCGGTCTTAAAATTATTATCTCTCCACTCGGCTTCCCTTTTGGCCCTCTGTCCTCTGTCCGTAAGTGTCTTAGACACTTTGGTACGCGTGGGTGCGAAGGAGCCTTTAGGAATCAAGAAGGCACCTTTACGCCTTACAATCGGGTGGACGAAAGGGGGTGACTGCGCGCTGGTTTCCAAAGCCGACTTCGGTGCTCGCGCGGAGGTGCTGAAGCGTCTGACAGCACAGCCGAGCGCGCCGACTTCGGGAGTGGAGAAACAGCGCCGCCTGCCGACTGAATCGAAGTTGCTACGGGCGCTGGCCTAAAGACTGAAGCGCCGCGAGGCCCGCAACCGAGAGCTTTTTTAAGTTGGCCAAAACTTTCTTCCAGTTTTGTTAGACGCAGGGTCGATGCAGAAAATGTTGTTTTTGTTGTTGTTTTATTTAAAAAAATACAATTAAGGAAATTAAAGATGAAAAGATTGAGGCAGAGGGATTAAAATGTAAACGTATGTATATAGCACTGTGTTTTTCTTGCCCATTTTTCTTGCCCTCCCTTCCTCGCTGATCTCACGGTTGGCGCTTTATTTTTCTCTCGTTGCGCCCACCTCGGCTTCTGCCAGCCCAAGTGCTACTCAGCGGATATGAGGAAGCTGGCTAAGTTTCCTCAGATCTGTTTCGCTCCTCCTTGGCTCCAACCTGCTTAGCTGCGGACTTTTAGTGGGACCCAGCCTTTCTTCCAGCTACATCAGATCTCACCGGAACAGAGTGAAGAAGAAATATTTTTCAGAATCGGTGGTTAAAGCAAAGGAACCAACAGAACTAAAGGAAACCCCGGGAGGAATGAAATCTCCTTCCGTGTTTTAAAAGATCTCCTTCCGTGTTTTAAAACCCCAGAATTAAAGCAACTGAAATGGAGAGATTTAGTCTCCTCCGTGCCGAGGCACCTGCTTTAATTTCTTTACAAAGGAAATCTAATATAAACAAGCAAATATTTCTGTAGCATGTACAAGGACTTAAAGCGCTTAGGTGCAACAAAAAATCATGGCTTGATAGATGTTCGGACAGGGAGTTTCATGATATATATTAGAAATTATGCTAAACTTTGAGGATGATGATGATAATAGAAATAACCCTTCCTGGTGATAGTAGAAAAACCAGGTCTAGCTAGAATTGCTAAAGTTGGTGTAGAGACGAATCTAACCTGTATAACAGATACAACTTTGCCATTTTCAAGAGATGCATGCTGTTCCAATCTGACTCAAACCTCAGTAACAAAGGTTCCAAAAAACAATTCTGGCTATGTATTTCTGTGACATGGAACATTATCTACAGAAGTGAAATTAATTTGTTTTGGTTCAATTTTTGTTGGTCCTTTTTCCCATACGTTCACATACTGTCTACTCTTCTCAACAGCAGTATTGGACAAGATGATCAACTGGATCTCTGGAAACCTGCTTCAAGTTCAACTTTAGCTCTGGAAGTTCACTGGCTGACTCTGGGCCTGCCATTAAATTTCTTGTCATAGCCAGGATTGGCATTGAATCAGTGCCAGAATAAAAACAAGTAGAAAAAGATGATCTCTGCTGTCTCCAGCACACCAGCTGTGCTTTCCAAGAAGACCCCTACCAACAACCAGTTAGCAATACCCTCCCTGAAATAATATTACTTTTATTTCTAGCGAGGTAAAGACACATATTTTAGTGCAACTCTCAAGCTAGAGCCACTCCAATGGATTACAACTCCCTTTATTCACAACCAGCAATCTCAGTAAATGTCCTATTCCCTCACTCCTCTGAGAGAAGAGTAATTTGACCCTGGCACAGTGGATCAAATATATAGGAATATATAAAGTGTCCTTGAACATTTATGTACAAAACACATTGCAGAATACACTGGGCCAAACAAAAATTGAACCAAAACAAATTAATTTCACTTGTGTATATGATGTGCCATGTAACAGAATACATAGCTAGAATTGTTTTTTGGAACCTCTGTTACTGAGGTTTGAGTCAGGTTGGATCAGCATACATCTCTTGAAAATGGCAAAGGTATGATTATCTTGCGTCTGCTCTACAGGTTAGATTCATCTCTATACCAACTCTTTCTCACCCGAGACTTACCATTCAATCGCATCAGAAATCTTGGCCTCAAAACAGTGCAGATTAATGTCAGCAACCTGTCTGATTTAATTTCCATCCGTAACATGAGAAGAAAGCCTAGATATCGGATTCACTTGAACTGATTGTCTGGTGTTTCAATGGCACTAAGAAAATATGCTTAAACCTGCCAGGATGCAAAGTAGATTTCTGCCAAATGAAAGTTTGGCTGCTTTTTAAGTGCATGCCTAAAGTTTTGTGGATAGCCATTTCTGCAAATTATATGTTACAGTACAGCCAGCAAGTTTCCTGATTCCTTCAGTACTTTTTGAAACTTTAAATATAAATGCCTACACAGAAATGAAAGTTTTGGTATTTCAATGATTTTAGAAAGAAAAATTAGAAATCTAATGATCTAGAAATGTTATCCACAGTATCAGTTCAGTATGGGCAGAAAGGGGAGATACTCCTGTTTGTAATGTTTTCTTGGAGATTTTTTTTAATTATCCTTTTTTTTACAGGTGTCATATTACACAATATTGCTTTAAAATAAAGTTGTGTACTTCCAATTGCCCCTTTAATAAACATCTGGCAGAAATGTCTGTATCAATCTTCAAAAATATTGTTCAAACCTCCAATTTTTTGAAAAATGCCAGGGCATTCTGAATACTGAGGAACCCATTTACTCGACTATTAAAATCTATCTGTATTTCTAACAGCATTGCAGACTTTTTTTTTTTTACTAAACTTCCTTTGAACTGTCAATGTTCACAAGTGAGGTTTTCGATATTGAATATTATAATGTAAAAAAATCTGGTAATGAATACTTAAGTACAAAATCTCAGAGGTATTTTTGTGATTAAGGTGACACAATTTTTGTACAAAACAAGTTTGATCTAAAAATGCCCAGACTATTGGATTAATATGGGCAGTATCATGTTGTACACAAAAATTCTAGTGTGTGAATAGATATTGGCACATCTGCTTTTGTGATTAGACAATACCCTGCTTGTATAATGAAAATCACTAATATGATCCTTAAGGACTTCTGTTGCTATGTAGGTTTCTTTTATAGTACTTGCCAGACTCTCTGGTCCCTTAATTTTCTTTGAAATATTTTTGATGAAAAACTTTTAAAAAAGAAACAGGGGAGTCTGGGATGCTGCACAGAGAGGCATGAAACTGCAATACCATTGTTTCCAAGAATTTTTGAGCAGAAAAATGCTAAGTGTCTGCAGTTCAATGTTTGGTTCTAAAACATGCCCAGATGTCTAGAAAGTGAAAAGAAATTGGAATTGTGCAGAGAAATCTGATAGACTTAAAGAGACATTCTTGGCAAAAAAAAAAAAAAAGGATGGTGGAAGATGAAGCAGGCATTTTGAATATTGTAAAAATGTAATGTGATTGCTCTTCACTTGTGTAATTTCACTTGCATCTTTTGATGTGCATGGGGGAACTTTGAATAAATAGATTTCTGACCACCAACCTTGCATTCTGCAAAATGGGTTTTTTGTTCTCCCTGGGAGAGAATATATCATTCAGCATCTCTTACATGACTTACAAGCAGCTTCTTAACCAACCACTTTATCGTCTGTTTTGTTAGATTTCTGCCCGGAATGTTTGGTGACTGGCTATGCTACTGTGACTCTCATTTTATAAGAGTGGCAATGACACACTCTTAACATTCAAAATATACCCAAGAGTTCAGAAGGATACAGCAGAATCCTTACATTGCTATATGAGCACAACACTTCCTGGTCTGAATGGGCAGTCAGCAAGAATGCATAGATCTGAAGCTGCTCTTGCAACAGTGTTTTTTAAACATGCACTTGGTTTTCTAGGACTTTCAGAAAATCTCACCTGCTAAAATTTGGATGCCCATTAGGTGACAGGCAAGAAAAATATAAACATAAATGTTGCTGTATTCTGATGGCCATCTAGATTTTTTGCAACACAGGTTCTGGTAGCTATATGTTTGGGGCATTAATTGAAACTTCAGAAATAAGCAAATGGGTTGCCTTTGTTTCGGAAGCAAGGCTCATTTAATCAAATTTGCTCCAATGTTTTATCGTAGGGGTTTTGGGGTTTTTTTTTTTGGTGGGGTGGGGTAGATTGCCAAAAATTTTCTAGTCAGATCTAGATAGTCAGTTATCATGTAAAATACACAGGGATGTTTTAGCTAAAATCTTTTTATTTCAATGTGTGAGTGGATGGAGGGGGAAGGAGAAGTTGCCAATCTTGGCTCTACTGTAAAACAGATCAGTCTGAAACTAAGGTTGTCTCTGGACTACTTTTGGTACTCCTCCTACATCTCATTCAGTTGTAACATGTTTAATAAAGTTATTTTTTTAAAAATGAATGACCAAAGGGAGTCAGTGAAGAAAGTCAATCACTTGTAACATAGATAGATGTATGATCCTGTTGTTTTCTTTAGACTGCTGCAACCTGGCAGAAAACTGGCATAGGTAAAGAGACGGTATTCTCAACAATACCAGTTGGGTGACCTTGCATTATAGTGCAAATCCAGCAATACAGTGACAGCCTCTGCATCTGCCCCAAGCATATGTTCAAAAATTACCCAAAGCCTCCTTTAAAATGAGCTTAGCTACTGATGATCTCAAACACACATCCCTGGGTGCTTTGCAAAAGCATGAAAATGTGCAGTGGTGAAAACAGTCCTATTCAACTCTTTAGGGAGCAAAATGCAGATTGATGTTCTCTGATCACAGCCACTGCTGTCATCTGACTTCATTTCCAATGTTAAGGGTGGCAAAGTGTAACAGATTTTACATACTTCGAGACTACTACTTGATGGTTTCCAAATAAGGGGAAACATTATTCTGACATGTGGTATTACCACAATGGTAAACTATGGGTGACTTGCAGCTGTCATCCATAGTGTACTGATCACTAAGACTAGTGATGGGAGGGCTGGAATTGCTGTTATCCAGATTAATTTAACTGCTGCTGACATTGTCAATGGAGTCCTAGAATAAAGGAGAGTTTGAAATGCTAGAATTACAATTTGGGGCTGAAGCTTTTTGAATGTCCTGATTTAAACCAAAACCAAAGTGGACTGCTCCTGCTTTGCTCCCATCTTCTAAAAGATCTATTGAAATTACTATTGCTTTTTCTAGATTTAGGCTTAATCCGAATCTGATGCATACCCCATTCTTTAATTAGCCATATATTTTTCTTCTTCTTTTCTTTAGGCTTTTCACAAGTGTTGCCTACATTATTTCTTAGAATATACCTCTGAATATATCCCAGTTCTTGCCTTCTGATAATACATTTAAATTTTTTGCATACACAAGGTTTCAGCAACACTTGAGAAGGCTACCATGTATGGCTATTTTTTCTTCTTTCTTTGTCTTTCTTTTAAAAGTAATCAACTTGCCAGCATGGCTATGTCCCAAATATTTTGTGAATATATCAAGAGGAGGATGTTTTAATGTTTTAACATTTCTTCCCAATTCCTTTTTAAAGTGAGACAGAATAATAAATTTATTTAACAGTACAAAGCCAGTACACTTTATTACATCGCAGCTATGCATTCAAGTCATATGTGCCATCACTAACTCTAAAAGTTGATCAGAAGATTTAAGTTGATGAGGAAAGCTGGTATACTCCTACAACCTATACATTTATTTTTATCTGTTTTATTTGTTTAAGAAAATAGATATGTGCACCAAACTCACTGTCAATGATTCAGGTTGGCTTAGAAAGATAAAAGGCCAATATAAAAACAATAAAAGCCAATACCCCCCCCCATCCCATCCTCCTGCTGATAATCTATGGGTTCCATCCCACTCTAGAATCCCTAGGTCCAGGGATGCTATTCAGCAGGTTCTGATAGGTTCTGGAGAACCGATAGTGGAAATTTTCAGTAGTTCGAAGAACTGGCAAATACCACCTTTGACTGGCCCCAGAGTGGGTTGTGAATGGAGATTTTGCAATATCCTTCCTCCAGGAGTGGGGAGGGAATGGGGATTTTGCATTATCCTTCCCCTGCCACGCCCACCAAGCCACACCCACCATGCCCACCAAGCCACGCTCACAGAACCGGTAGTAAGAACATTTGAATTCCACCATTGCCTTGGCCTGTTGGCAGAACCAGGTCTTAAGCATCTTGCAAAAGAGTGTCAAAATGGGGGCTAAGATGATATTCCACAGGAAGGGAATCACCACACAGAAGGCCCTTCTTTGTCATCCTTCTGGACCTTCTCAGAAGAGGGTACCTGTAGCACTCCCTGCCTCCCTGCTTTGGTGAATTCAGCAGCTGTGACCAGAAAAAGACAGTCCTTCAAATAACCCGGTCCCAAGCCATGTAGTGTTTTGAAGGTGACAACCAGCACTTTGAATTGTACCCAGAAGCAAATCAGCAGTCAATGTAGCTCCTACAGGAGAGACGATAAATGTCACAACCATGCAAGCCACATTTTGAACCAATTGAAGCTTCTGGATACTTTTCAACAGCAGCCCCAGATAGAATGTGTTGAAGTAATCAAGATGTTAAGTAATTAGGATGTGAGTAACTGTGAGCAGGGATTGTTGGTCCAGGAAAGGGCATAACTGGTGCACAACCTGCAGCTGTGGAAAGGCACATCTGGCCACAATGCCACTTTCTCCTTCAGCAGGAGGTGTAAATCCAGAGAACCCCCATATTATATACTAGGGCTGTTTGGGGTAGTGCCATCCCATCCAAGACCAGAGATGGCAATTCTCTCTGGACCAAGAATCCCCAACTCAGAGCTATTCTGTTTTGCCAGGATTTAAGTTTCAGCCTGTTGCTCCCCATCCAGCCCTTAGCAGCTTCCAAACATTGTGAGAGGGAGGTCATGGCATCAGCAACTTGCCATGCACCAAGAGATATAGCTGTGTGACATCAGCCAATTGAGGTTATCACAACCCATGGTGGCAAATGATGTAGATGTTAAACAAAAGCACCAAGGCCTGTGGGACCCTGCAAAGCAGGGGTGAGGGCTGGACCGCTAGGTGTCAACATTAACTGAGTGTGACCACAGAGGAAGGAAGTTAACAAGAACAATACAGAGCCCCCCAATCCAACCTCTGAAGCCATCCATGATCAATTATATTGAAGGCTTCTGAGAGGGGAAATCGAGCAAGGATGGATGTAGAAACCTCATCCTGCTCCTGCTAGATAAAATTTTTAAAAATGCAACCAAGACCATTTCCATCCCATACACCAGTGGTTCTCAACCTTCCTAATGCTGCGACCCTTTAATTCAGTTCCTCATGTTGTGGTGACCCCCAACCAGGGGTGGGTTCTAAAATTTTTTACTACCGGTTCTGTAGGCATGGCTTATTTTGTGGGCGTGGCTTGGAGGTCATGTGACTGGGTGGGCGTGGCTAGCTGGTCATGTGACTGGGTGGCCATGGCTATGTGTATAGGGACTACTCAGAGGGCTGAAAAAAGTCATTTCTGACAGGTCCTCACACTTTTGACTGGTCCTCACACTTATGACCATCCTCACATTTATGCCCGTGCAGCATTCTTAACAACCATGTCACTCATTTCACAACTGCTTCTCTTCACCATGGTGATAAGGTAGGGCAAAAAACGTAAAATGTGAGGACAGTCGTAAATTCGAGGACTGGTCAAAAGTGCGACGACCAGTCAAAAATAACTTTTTCAGCCCTCTGAGTAGTCCATGTGTACAAAAGGACTACCCAGAGGGCTGAAAAAAGTGATTTTTGACAGGTCCTCACACTTTTGACCGGTCTTTGCACTTATGACTGGTCACAACCATGTCACTCATTTCACAACCGCTTCTCTTCACCATGGTGACAAGATAGGGCAAAAACGTAAAATGTGAGGACAGTCGTAAGTTGGAGGACTGGTCAAAAGTGCGACGACCAGTCAAAAATAACTTTTTCAGCCCTCTGAGTAGTTCATATGCATAAAAGGATACAGCAATAGAGAGGGATGAAGGAAGGGAAGGGAAATTAGAGTAGGAGTGAGGGTAAGAGAGGGAGGAAGAGGAGAGGAGAAGGAGAAAGGAAGAGGAAGTAGGGAGGAGAAGAGGGGGGGCGGAAAGAGAAAGTAAGAAGGAAAGAAAAGAGAGAGGTGGTAGGTTTGAGGAGAAAGATTGCTGTACAATAAAAAAGATGAAAGGGAAGAAAACCAACCCCAAACAAATATAAAGATATTAAGATAAAGAATGAATTGTTGAACTTTAAAGAATAAAAGAGAACAAATATGAATAAATAGCAAGAATTAGAAACACACATACAAACATACAATGTATTTTCTTTGAACAGAGTATTTGGCCAGTTCACAAATTTAAACAGTGTTTAGTCATTTCAATTAAATTTACAATTTCTATATTTCCTTTTTGCCATATTTATTCCTCATCTATTTTTTTAAAAAAACAACAATATTACCCTTCATTCTCATCTCTAATCTTAATCAAATTCAATTTTTCCCTTCTATTCTATATTATACCCCTTCGCATTGTCATCTATTTTTATATCTATCCTCATATTGGTTAATTATGTAATTATATAATACAGTTGTTTAATACAAATTCAACATTTTAATATAAACCAATTAGTTATATAACTATCTTTTTTGTATATTAATCAATATGAACATGAATATTCCAATTATTTCCATGCAATCCAATTTCTTACAAATCAATTAATTATATTTACCAATAATAATAAACCGAATAATTTCCCCCATAAATCCCTGCAAACCACATTTTTGCTTTCAACACAATATAAAATTAATAGTATCTCAATTATTGCAATTCCCTAGTTAAATAGAGCTTTTTTTCTTTTGTGTTTTAAAATGTTGAACCTCCTCTTTTGCCCTAAATCTCCCATTGTTTGCAGTTTTTCACCTATCTTTTTTGATGAGGAAAAAGAAAAAGAAATCTCTCTCTGCCTCATTTTGTCATGTTGCAGCAAAGACCCTGCTTTACTTTCAGTTTCGCTTTTTCAGCATAGCTAGGGGGAAAAAAAATCTGCTCCCGCAATTTACCTCTTTGCAGCTAGCTAGCAACAGAACCCTGCGCAACACAGCTGAGAGCAAATCAGCTGAGAGTCGGGAGGCTGATCAAATCAATTTATGGTAATTAACATATGTTGAAGCTGAAAGGGGCTGTTTTTTCTATTTTTGCAGGCACCGGTCTAGTCATTTGTTTTCTTTTAACACTGATCAGCTGTAGGGTGGCCCTTTGAAGCCCCACGGCAAGAATTTAAACAGTTTTTTTCTTCCTAGCCATCAGCTGGGACTCAGGAGGCAGCAATAGATTGGGAGTGTGCGGGGTAAGCGACCAGTGACTGGCGATCCAACAGAGGCAGGGGGTGAAAGTGAGTGGGTGGGAGAGGGCTTTGGCGACCCCTGTGAAATGGCCATTTGACCCCCAAAGGGGTTGCAACCCCCAGGTTAAGAACCGCTGCCATACACTGACTGAAAAGGGTCTGGATAAGCTAGTTTATACAGGAATCTATGGAGCTGCCATGCAACCACCTTCTCAACAACCTACCCCTGAAAGGGAAGAATAAAATTATCCAAAAATCTAGTGAATCTTCTTAAGAAGAGGGCAGACAGTAGCCTCCTTGAAATTTTGGGTATGTGATCACTATTCCTAATTGGACCCTGGATGACCTGGGATATGATTTTCATGAAATCCCAAGCTAACTCCAACTCCATCCTCAGTGATGATACATTGAAGTCCCCAGAACTACAAGTCTAGGGAACTCTATTGCCAGCTTTGTGATGAGGTCCAGGAACCTGCCACACAGCGGGGAGGCTGGTACAGTAGCCACAATCTCACCTGATCCCTTGAGTCCAACCTAAGAAAAAGAGTCTTATAATTGGGCACTTGTGGAGCCATGTCCCTGGAGACTGCCAGAGATTAAATGATAACTTTAAGTTTCTAAACAGTGAACCGTAGGCCCTACACTAAACACATTTGTGTTTTAAGAAAAAGATGTGGCAAAGTGATTAATGCTACTTTTTCTGTGCCAGCCTGGTTCTTTGTGGCCTGCTTATTTCTGGGATGTTGTATCTCTGATGCCAGCAGAGTCTGTTCCCTCTGATAACTAGCTATCACAAAATATTGCTCGCAAGCTACCACTCTGACATAACTGAGTCCTGTCAGTGATGGTGGGGATATTTCAAGGAATGGACAAGCTTGCTAACCAACGATGATAACCTTTCTGACATTCCAGATGCTCATCATAACAAAGACAAATCAGTGGGCATTCTTTAGTGTTAAGCCAAGTCTGCCATCCCTGGAAAATAAATAGAAGAATTAGTTTAAATGGTTTTAAAATTATTTTTATATTATAGTAGAACACAATTAGACTCCTGTTTGGAAGCCATGGTGTTGATTTTTCATTCATCGTTTCTATGTCTGCCTTAAAGGATTTGTAGGGTCACTTGAATTGTCAACTATTCCATTGGTATTTGCAGAAAAAATATATATCCTGGGACATTATTTTACCAAGAGTATAACTTTACTGATAGATCCATATAGGCACAGTAGAAAGCAAAGCCACCTCTGATTTTTGTGTAGAAAAACTGCATAGTTAAATTCCCACCCCCTTTTTTCCCCTGGACCACCCACCAATCCAGTGCAATCTCTTTGTTTTGGGACACAGCTCGGTTGAGAAGGTTCTCATTGCTCGACCTTGAGGTATAGAGCTTTTCCCAGGCCACAGATGATGCACATGAATTCTTCAGTTCCCTCCCAGCCACCCATACATTCCAATCATTCCTCCTTCTTTGGACCATGTAGACTCCCTTGGGATCCAGAGAGTCCTGGGCTTCCCCCGCCTTACCCACATTGGTCAACTAACAGGGTTTTGGGTCCTGGTACAGAGCGTCCTTCTCCCTCTCTGCTCTCAGACTGTTGCTCAGATCTCTTGGCCTTCTATTTGGAATGCGTGCTTACCAGCAGTGTTCCTGCTCAGGACTGAAGCATCGCCAGAACCTCCCAGGCCAGGGTTTCTCCTGGCTTCTTCCTCTCTTTTGAATCTTTGTCTGCCACCAACTTCTCAGGGTTGTTAGCCTCCTGGTGGGATCCAGGTAGGCTACTTCTATGACAACTGGCTTAATATCAACTGTCCCATTGGCATTTGCAGCAAAAGAAACTCCTGGGACATTATTTTAGGGATAGATCCATATAGGCATAGTAGAAAGCAAAACCAGTTCTGACTTTTCCTATAAAAATTGCATAGGTAAAACCCCACTTCCCCCACCTGGGCCACTCACTGTGCAGTGTCCACCATTCCCATGCAATCTATTTTTTGGGAAAGAGTCTCCTCAGCTCAGAAGGCTGTCATTGCTCAACCTTGAAGTGTAGAGATTCTCCTAGGTCACAGACGGTGCACATGAATTCCTCAATTCCCTCCTAGCCACCCATGTATTCCAATTATTCCTCATCCCCTCCTTGGTTTCTGTTGTCTGGCTGTGAGCAAAAGTGCAGAGCAATTCTGCCTTGACATAAATATTAAGATGAAATTCTGCTAAATATCCAGCTTGAACTTGAGAGAGAAAGTATCCTCTAAAAGCTAACTAATCCCTGTTGTTGTTTTTTTTACCTCTATGTTTTAAATTATGGAATAATTACAAGTGTTATACTCTATGGATGGACATTGTTGAAGATTCTCAGTCATCTGTCTGGAGGTTGAATTCGTTGATTCCTCTATGGGTGGATTTTTTTTCAAAATAATGCTCAAAGCTGAAAACATTTTCAAGTCAACTTAGCTACCCATAAAATCTCAAGTATCAAAGTAGCATTCTTCACATATTGAATTCAAATTGAATCAATGCTGATTCACACAGGTTCACTATTCCCAGGACATGGGAGTACCATTGAGCATTATGGAACAATATTATTGCAGAGATCTCCATCAGAGTGATTTTTTTCTTGTTGGCCTCTTGCTCTTCCTTGCTATAAACAGCTTGAGACAAGAGAGCTTGTCTTCTTACTTATCTAAAAGAATAACAGATTTGGAAGGGACTTTAGAGGTATTCTAGTCCAACCACCTGTTCAAAAAGGAGAATCTATACCATTCCAGACAGTGGCTGACCTGTCTTTTCTTAAAAACCCTCAGTGATGGAGCACTCACAACTTCTGGAGACAAGCTGTTCCACTGATTAATTGTTCTCACTCTGAGCCATGTGGAGACTCCTGGGAGGAGAGGCATGGGCAGAGCCAGTCGAAAGTTGGCCGGTGTGCGCATGCATGCTGGAGCTGAGCTAAGGCAACGGCTTGTGTACCCAAAGATATGGCTCTGTGTGCCACAGGTGGCACGCGTGCTATAGGTTCACCACCACAGGTCTAGGATTTCATTGGCTTTTTTTTTGTGCTGTTGCACACTGCTGTCTCATATTTAAGTAATCATCAACTAGTAATCCAAAATCTCTCTCACAGTTACTGCTGGTGAAACAGATTTCACCTAATATCTACCTATAGTTTTGGTTTTTCTTGCCTAAGTGTAAAACCTTATTTTTCTCTACACTGAATTTCATTTTGTTAGATAGATCTACTTATTCTCCATCCATCCATCCATCCATCCATCCATCCATCCATCCATCCAAACACACAAATTTATTTATTAATACCGGTAGATTTATTTGCTACCCATCTCATTTTGAAGTGACAAATAAAACTATTGAAATAGGAAAATAATGTTATTATTGAGTTATTATTGAGATGATAAAATTTGTGTATGAGTTTTTCAATGAAGTCAATTCCTTCCCCTCATATACATTGCTGTGAGTTTCTAGATAAAATATAAAAACAATGCATAATTAAAAAGTAAATAATAGGCCATAAAGAAAATTTGGATTAAGATATGTTTAAATACTATTGACAGGTGAGTGAAAGACATATTTTGATTAATCATGTGTCAGTAAATTGGTGTTAATCCTTAGCAAATGCAGAACATGTTTGCTAAATTTATATAAATATTTAAAATCATAATGAAAATTTTCTTATTTTCAAGGAGGTATCTAATCAGAAAACTACTGATTGAACGGAGAACAGTGATCTCCGAGGCATTTGCCAGTCAATGAATTGGACAGCTGGGGAAACTTATAAATGCCTGTTACCTATAATTTTCTTGTATTTTCTTGTATTCTTGTCCTGTTCCCAAGCAAAGCTTTTATTATGCAAACCCTGCCATAGCCACCTTGTTTTACAACTCTTTTCATTTCTAACTGACCCATTTTTGCATCAAATATCAAAGTGAACTAGACAATTCTCATTTTTAGCCAGTTGGTGCCTGTTTAGAAAAGAACAATATTTCTTGTATATTTTAATTATTTAATCTCCAACGGTTGATAACAGATTTTATTTAATTAAAAAGATACGTTTGGTGATGGGAAATCATATGCTGGGACATTATTTCCCCACAAAATTCATATATTAATCATAAGCAAGGTAATTGTTAAAATCTGTGTTATTGCTATTGTTGAAGTAAGGACTTAAGGCCAGATGTCCAAGTGTACTTACATATTCTTCCTATAACAGACAAATTCTAAAACATCGTGCATCCTTAGGATTTTTACTGGTTTTACGTTTGCAAGCTACACATATGTACTCATTTCTAAATATATATTTTGTTTTTCATGACAGTAAATTTACTATCTGAGTAGTAAATAGCAAAAATACGAACTTAAAATGCTTTTTAAAAATATTAAAGCATTGCCCTGTGTATTCCTCAACAGCTTTAGTATATGTAATTTATGTATTTATATTTAGCAAATAACATGTGTTTGAAAAAGCATCTTTTATTGACACATTTGTACAGTATTTTCCTGACAAATTCTTCTCTCTCTCTCCCTCCCTCCCTCCCTCTCTCTCTCACTGAAAATGATTTTAGATACTTTCATAACAGTGTGTAAATTTTCCTTTCTGCTATATAGTCAGTTTTCATGTTTTGATTCCACTGCAAAAATAATACTACCAGTGAGTATAAAGGATGATATGCTGTAATTTTGGGCCCAAAAATTATTTCTGGTTTTCTGTGTTATAACAAAACAATATCATATTCCAGCTACAATATTCCAGCTACAATATGACAGGAAGTCCTTAATCTAGGACCATTTGTTTAATAATGGCCCTAGAAAAAGTGATTTACAGTATGACCTGCACTTGTACTTAAGATACAACCTCCCACCTCTCATGATCACATGGTTGCAATTTAGGCACTTGACAATTGGTTTGTAACATCCTGTTGTCACATGACCCTGATTTATGACTCTTTTTTTGGCCAATTTTCAGCAACATTCCTAGTTCCCATTGGGGAAGCTGGTTTATTTAATGCCTGTGTGACTCACTTAACAATCACTGTAAAAATTGTCATAACATTGAGTCCAACTTGACTTACCTCCTTAATGACTTATGATGGAAATTCTGGTTCCAACTGTGGTCCTAATTCCAGGATCATCTGAATTCCTACTTACAATACAGCACATGCACACACTCACACAAGTTCAAGTGGATTGGGCGTTACACCCTTCCATTACAAGGTCTCTAGCCTCTGGATCTTTTCCTAAACTCTTGGAAAGGGGCACCTTGGTAATGTTGCCATTTTTTCATACGGAAATCTGCCTTTGTCTTGATTTACTCAGAAGAAAGCAAGGGACTATTTTTCTCCTTTCAGTAGCTCAATTGAACAGCAAAGATGCATTCTAAAGTCTGGCACACACACCCCCGCCCCGCATGAGTACCATATACACTTGTGAATATGTATACTTGTGAATAAGCTGGGAATTTTAGATGCAATCCAAATATTGGGTTGGGTTTATCTGCATATGAGTTTATCTAACAAGTATTTACTGAATCACTTTTGGGAAGGGCTTCATGATCTACAGCAGGCCACAGAGTTAACCTTGGAGAACTAGATGTATTTAATGGCCCTTCATGGTATACTTTTATATCACTGTCTTGCTTTTTATCCTTCTACTTATCCTGCATAAGGGAACATGGGGCTGGGATTAAGAAATTGCTGCAGTAAAGAAATCCACCAACATGCATTTGCAAATGTACAATAATCTTATGGTTATACATTTACATATTATATTTCTATCATGCTGCTCTTGTCATTTAGGGTTCCCAAGGTCCCTTTCAAAAGGTCCCTGAAGTCATATAAATAAATACTTTAACAATTCACAGTTTTAACTTTGAATATAATGCATATTGATAAACATAAACCACATATATCAAAGATCTTTTGAGTTGTCAATCATTTTTAAGAATGTAAAAGGGTCCCAAGACCAAAATAATTGAAAACTGTTACACTGACAGTAATATCACATTGATTCTAATTTTAAGGCTGCTATATGGAAACGTTATGACTTTGATCAGTAGATGGCACTAGAGTCAGAGTTTAACAAGGCTAGAAGCAATAAAGATGAAATACTCAGTGGCTGCTGTTCTTTGCACATGTGGCAACTGCAATCCTAGAAAACATCTGGGTAAAAATATGTAGTTCTGCAGGTGTAGCCATCCACTTACCCAGCATGACCATTGGGATCTGTAGTTCAAAACCTAGAAAACCATCTCTGCAGTGTAGTTGTATGTGTGGGCCTTAATGTCAGTCTTGACTCCAAGCAACTGTCTGGACAAGTCCTTGCAATTTTCTTGGCCTGATTTCAGAAGTGGGTTGCCATTACCTGCTTCCTAGGGCTTCCTAAGGCTGAGAGAGATTAATGGCTGCATTTGTTTCCAGTCTGGTACTGAACTACTGCACCACCCTGGCTCTCTGCACATTTACTTGAAAGTATGTATCAGCTACTTCTGTATTTATAGGGTGTGTCGAATTTTTCAACTTTCAATTTCCAAACATTAGAAATGCTCAAAAGTTGTCACATACCTTGGGGATTGTAAATATATTTTGGTTACTTTAATATAATTTAGATGTGCTTGGTAGGTAACTACTTAAATATCATAACTTTTTAACATTTTGTTTGTTTCATGTACTATAGTATACTTCCCATGGCAAATATCCAGGACTGCTCTACTGACCAATTATGCTGGCAATAATGTGCCAAATCATTCTACTATCAAGCTTTACTCGCCCACTAAGGAGCTCTTAAGCAGATATAAACTGCACTTCATTGTGACCGTCCAATATTCAAGTGTGCCTCTTAGGACTTATTAAAAGGCCTGCAGCAGCTGGAGGGTTGTATTCTAACCACATTCAGTGATGCATGATTTGCAAACAATTAACCCAACCAGAAGCTTTCGAAAACAGAGTAGTTATTTCCAAAAAGATCATGTCAAAGGAACATCACACAGATCGTTCACTAGAGGAATTGCTTGACAATATACTGGTTTTGCTGCTGCTTCATATGAGCTTAAAGGAAATTTTTGTTAGATTTTCCACCTGAAAATTCTGTTTTGGGGTTTTCCCATTTGATTTTGAGTTAAGTTTGGCCATGCTTTATTAAATTTAACTTGGGGGAACATATTTTTTCTTACCTGCTTAAACTCCCAACCCTATATAAGCTTTAAAATCTTAATTTGCATAAATGCTTATTTTGAAAAGTAATTGAAATCAATTTTAATTTAATTTTTAATTTTAATATAAAAAACAAGGGAAAATGGCTTATGAGAGAATTTTACTGTAACTGATATTTGTGTGCTCCAGCTCATCTCGACCCAGACCTTGAACCAGATTGGGATATTCAACTGCAGAGAAGATGAATAAGCAGCTTGAATTCAGATAGACTTGTCTCAAAGACTTAAAACAGAAATTACTGCCTGCCCCTCAAATAATGCTAACATTGGTGGAAACTGAATTAACTGAGCTACCAATCAATGCTCCCTTCCTCCAGAAAGAGAGGGAGGGGGAGGGAGGAGGGAGGGAGGGAGAGAGAGAGAGAGAGAGAGAGAGAGATTTGAATGCATAACACCATCACCTAGAAAACAAACTCAAAAGGAAGAAATGTAAGGCAGATTTTTTTGAGGGGGGGGCATATGCATATTTTTTAGTAGTTTGGAGAACTGGTAGTAAAAATTCTGACTAGCCTGGCCGCCATCTATTCTCTGCCTCCCAAGTCCCAGATGATCAGGAGGAAATGGGGATTTTGCAGTAACCTTCCCTGGATTGGGGACGGAATGGAGATTTTACAATATCCTTTCCCTGCCACGCCCACCAAGCCATGCCACGCCCACCAAGCCACACCCAAAGAACTGGTAGTAAAAATATTTGAGACCCACCATTGGTACAAGTACAGATTAGGTGAAACTTGACTCCAAAACAGTAACTGTGAAAAGGACCTTGGAGTCTTAGTGTACGATCACTTAAACATGAGTCGGCAGTGTGCAGCAGCAGCTAAAAAGGCTAATACAATCCTTGGTTGTATAAACAGAAGCATAGAATCAAAATCACATTAAGTATTAGTACCACTTTATAAAACCTTGGTAAGACCACGTCTGGAATACGCCATCCAGTTTTGGTCACCACATTGCAAAAAGATGTTGAGACTTTGGAAAAAGTGCAAAGAAGAGCAGCTAAGATGATTAAAATCCTGGGGGCTAAAACATATGAAGAACAGTTGCAGGATTTGGGTTTGGCTAATCTAGAGAAAATAAAGACTAGGGCAGGGGTCTGTAACCTTAAACACTCAAATAATCATTTGGACCTGTTTTACACAGAAGAAAAGGGAGCCTCAAACCTGGGTGGGCATGGCCAACTCCATGTCATTTACTCCCACCCAGTCACATGACCTCCTAGTCATGCCTACCCAGCAGGTCATTAGGGCAGAAAACCGGTTGTTAAAAAACACCACACCAGGAACCACAAAACCCTTCTCTCTTTCTCTCTCTCTCTCTCTCTCTCCCCCTCCCTCCCCCTTCTCTCTCCCCTCTCTCTGTATCTTCCTCTCTCTCCTCTCCTTCTCTGTATCTCTCTATGTCTCTCTCTCCCCACTCTCTTCCCCTCTGTGTATCTCTATCCCCCTCTCCTCCTCTTCCTCCCTCTCTCCCCCTCTCTGTATCTCTCTCATTCCTCCTCTCCCTATCTTCCCCCTTTCTTTCCCCCCCTCTCTCTGTGCCTAAGACTCTCTTCCCCCTCTCCCCTCTCTCTTTATCTCTCTCTCTCTCCATCTCTCTATGTCTCTATCCCCTCTCCCCTTCTCTAGCTTCCCCTCTCTCTGTGTATCTCTCTCTCCCCCCCTTTTTGTCCCACCCTCTCTCTGTGTGTCTCTCTCTATGTCTCTCTCCCCCTCTTTCCTCTCTCCTCTCTCCCTCTCTCTGTATCTCTCTCCCCCTCTCCCTATCTCCCTCTCTCTCTGTATTTCTCTGTGTGTCTCTATGTCTCTCTCCCCCTCCCTCCCCCCTCTCTCTGTGTATATCTGTATCTCTCTCTCTCTAAGTGCGTGTGAGAGAAAGAAAAGAAATAGTGAAGAGCCCCAAGGAGAGCTCACTGGGCTTTCCGAGAGAGTGAGAAGAGACAGAGAGAAAGAGAGAGGGAGGAGAGAGGGAGTGAGAAGAAGAGAGATACACAGAGAGCAGGAGACCGGCTGATAGATGAGCATCGTTGGTGAGGGCCCTCCAGTTTTTTCCGAAGCTGACCTCCGGGATGGGCATGTGAGGTTCGGCAGGTCCATCCCCATTTCCATCATCTGATCCTCCCAGATTCCATTCCCACCCCACCAGCCCTCGTGTTAGTGAGGCAGGTGTCAGTCATGGCCAAGTCAGGCCAGTTTCTTGGGATGGAGAGCAGGTTGCACATCTCCCCAAGTAAGTGAGGCATGCCCAGCGCCAACTAGGGCCGGAAGAAGCTCCAGCAAGGGTGAGGCACTGGAGAATCGGCCCTGGGCGCTTTTCCATTCTCTGCCATCATCTTTACCTTCTCAGGCCAGGTGGGGAGTGACTGGGAGGGAAGAGCAAGGGTGGGGCCAGATGGGACAGGGAGCTGCAGCAGAGGGCCCAAAGAGCTGTATGAGACTCCGGAGCTGTGGGTTTCCGACACCCAGACTAGGGGGATCATGATAGCAGTATTCCAGTATTTGGGAGGTGGCCACAAAGAGGAGGGGTTCAATTTATTTTCCAAAACATCAGAGGGCAGGACAAGAAACAATGGATGGAAACTAATCAAGGAGAGAAGCAACCTGGAATTGAGGAGAAACTTCCTAACAGTGAGGTCAATTAACCAATGGAACAGCTTGCTGTCAGACTTGGGTGCTTCATCACTGCAGGTTTTTAAGAAAAGACTGAACAGCCACTTGTCTGAAATGGTATAGGATCTCCTGCTTGAGCAGGGAGTTGGATTAGAAAACTTCCAAGGTCCCTTCTAACTCTATTCTGATTCTGACCTTCACTTTACAACTGTGTTACTAACTTGACAACTGTAGTTATGAAAGTTCACAGAGCAAAATGGGACAAAAGTCACTTAACAGATGTCTTACTTAGAAACATACATTTTGAGCTCAATTGTGGTTGTAAGTCGAGGATTACCTGTATTTAGAAGACACTATGCTTTTAATGAATTCTGTGCAAGGCTGATGAATTTTCTTTGTACTAAATTTGGCAATATGGTGAACTTTAATGAAATAGTCCAGAGCCTATTTTCAATAAGTAGTTCATGGGACCATTGTGATAATCATATTAAAGCCAGTTTACGGCTTTTGTTCTAATATATCACAATGTACTTACTATTATCATAAAAAAGAAAGCTTCATGGGATGAATGTCATAGGACTATTAGCATGTGAATGGGTGATTAGCAAGGCATCAACAAGGGTGCCCAGACTACAAAAATTAGCATTTATATTATATTAGGAAGGACACGAGAGTCCTGTTTTTCCCGCCCCACTTAGCAACATCATAAGCTAATAACTTCATTTCAATTACTTTCAAGTCACTGAGTTACTTAAAAGAATGGACATGATCATACAAACTTGCCTCCCAAGGGGGTCTTTGAGAATCATACCCTGGATCATGAACTTATTAGGCAATGCAATTTATGCTTATAAGAATCTCTGCATTCTCACCGTGAACTCTGCCATGGCAGTTTACCAATCCCATTAGAACCAGGAGGACTAAGAAAAATGGGCTGTCAGAGACTGACAGAATTCAGGTTTATAAAATGCTTTTCCAAAGGAAGAACAGATTAGGAATGTTAGAAGGTCACTATTTTCAGGGGTTGCAAAATGGTATTTTTATGATTTCTACCATTCCAATTGTAGGACAATATATAACAAGTGAAGAGCCAGTTTTGTCTACTGGTTAAGGCACCACGCTAGAAACCAATAGATTTAGTTCTAGTCCCACTTTAGGCATGAAAACTGACTGGGTGACTTTCTCAGTCCAATTCACCTCACAGAATTGCTGTTGTGAAGAAATTCAGAGGAGGAAGAAGTATTATTAGATATGTTCCTGCCTTGACTTTTTTTAAATAAAAATAATAAAGGTGAGGTATAAATAAAACAATAAAACGAATATGAAAAAGTGCTTGAAAAGAGCTGTTTTACTTCTTGAAAACACTAGCTAATTTTCTGTGCCTTTATGCAAATATAGTCAATGGAAAGAGGACTTCAACATCATATTCTTAGTGTGAAGAACAATGTAGGCAGAGAATAACTATGACCTGGAGCAGATCTGCACAATATATGGTCCATGAGCGGTATGCAGCTGCCAACCTTTTTCTGAAAAAATAATTAATTGCCACTGCTAAGAAAGATCTGTTGCCACTTTCCCAAAATACAGTCAAGGGCTTCCAAAATCTCCCTGACTCTATCAGCTACATCTGCCTCTGCTATTAGATCACTAGCTACCAAACAACTGATCTGGTGCTTCAACTATTCTTTTGTGGTCTGCAATGATTTATCTTGTGTCTCTTTCCCCTGTACCAGTTGTACAGGCCCAGTCTTGATCCATGGAATTGGAAGAGTAGAGATCACTGCTATTTGTGGAAGGCTAAATGAGAATTTTCCCTGATCTACCCTTGAGCCACAATTCCCCGTGCTGTATTCTGGGTCATTTGCAAGGGGATTATGATCATTGTAAACACTTTTGTTATGATATAAATTGGGATAAGAAGGAAGACCTTACAGTAAAATCTGCATCATTTACAATTGTGTAGCAAACTGACCTCTTTTTCACACTGTGGTTGATGTTAAACATCATGCAATGCTAGTACAATGAGGCACTGAGGCAGTTTTCAAAGCACAGTTATAGGTCTCTAAGCTACTTCTTAAGAGGAGGAAGGAGAACTGCCTTTTATGGCTTTATATTCTGTTTTTATGGAAAGATCAGGATAGATACTATATTCAAGAGTGATTTTAACAGGATCCCCAATAAAGGCTCAGTTACTAAAAAAATCTTGCTTTTCTTTTAGGCTAGTCTTAAGATGTCATTTTAAAAATAACATTTATGTGTGTCCAAAATATATGGGTGAGAGTTTAGAATGATGTTTAAGACACCGTGCTAGAAACTGGGAGACCACAAGTTACTGTCCTACCTTAGGCGCGAAGCCTGCTAGGTTACCTTGGGCCAGCAACTCCCTCTCAGCCCGAGGAAAGAGTAAACTATGTCTGATAACTTTTTAAAATCCCCCTTCAGTTTTTCTATACAGCAAAATATTCCGCCCTTCTCCAGGATACAGGTATAATAAAGTTTCAGCACCCACACTTTCTCTATCCTCAAAACTTGCATACAGTGTTATGATTTTTTAAATTCTTTATGCGTTTTTCCTAGCTATTATTTCTTGGTAGTGTTGTAAAACTTCAGGATTATTAAGAATAGTTATAAAGTCCCTCTCTGCAACCCATGTTCTTCAGTGTACTCATCACAATTGTCTCTGAGCTGGGGAATCTATTTAAAAGGCGGGATAAAACACTTTTGATTTACTACATTTAAAAATATGCTTTTCCATAGTACAAAATAAATATCTACATGAATCAAAAGGGTGCTAAAAGAAATAAAAAACTGATAGATAAGAATCCCTAATATCAAACTCACAGTCCATCAGTAACCTAAACCAGAAGCAAAATCATTGGAAAAAAGTCCAAACAGACAAAAACAAGCTATAAACCTAAAAAACACACAGCTTTATAAGTCCTGCCACATATCTTATCATCCAGGAATTGTTTATATTGATGGCAGTTCCTGGAACAAGGGGGAAAACAAGGTTCAGATTAAATATGATGCCTTTCAAGAATTTCCTTGTAAAGTAAAATTGCAATCTGAATTCAGAACTTGTAAGAAGAAAGCAAATTTTAATTTCCCTGCTTCATTCCTGTCCTATAACCATCATATTTTTATATGCCAAATACATTCATTCATTCTCCAGTGCAGATGCAAGAAAGGCAAAAAAGTTTATAGCTTCTCTGCTTCCATGGATCATGTTCAGGATTGGATCCCTCATGCTGGCAGTGTAAGTGCCATTCAGAGATTATTACCATTTATTTATTCATGTATTTATTTGCAAAATATCTATCCTGGCAAAAATAGAAAATCTTTGGTTAGGAACAATGACAGCAGTTATCATCATCATTAAAACACAGCCACTGCAAACATTCAGCAAAGGATAACATCAATATTTTAATTTGAAGAAAAATTAAAAATCTCCTAGTATCCAAGGACCTTTTCTTATTAACGTTTTTTTATTAATAATTCAAATTTTAAAAACAATGGACATAGTTTGACATCTCTGGTTGCTAACATTTCCATCTATTCAAGATGCTTTAATGGATTTAAAAACACAGGTTTTGCAGTATTAAAAGGCTTCTGGGGGGAAAAGCATTCATTTCATGCTCACAGCTTGGTTATTTGTAATCTTTTATGCAATGCTCCTGTGGGTATTTGTCTTATAGTCACCCATGGGGTAGAGCTACCTAGAAAAGGAGTTTTAAAGATGGTCTTCGAGGATTTTTAAAGCTTAAAAACCACAGCTACTAGAATTTTCTTTTCCTAAAAATGAAAGACTTCCTCAAAAGTTGATCACACGAGGCTTTTACTCTGCACTAGATAAAAACATAGATTAAGTTTATTCAGTTTAATTTAAATCTATACAATGGTGGGATTAAAATAATTTAACAACCGGTTCTTTGCTCTAATGACCGGCTGGCTGGGAATGGCTGGGTGGTCATGTGACTGGATGGGTGTGGCCAGGTGGGCGGGACACGGGACTCATGTGGTGCTAAGGTAGGATTTCCTTTTTTTTTTATAAAAGTTTTTTTTAATTTTTTTAGACAAACACACATACAAACATACAATGTATTTTCTTTAAATAGAGTATTTGGCCAGTTCACAAATTTAAACAATATTTAGTCATTTCAATTAAGTTTACAATTTCTATATTTCCTTTTTGCCATAGGTATTCCTTGTCTATTTTTTTTAAACAAACCAATATTACCCTTCATTCTCA
Organism: Ptyas mucosa; assembly: GCA_012654045.1. Taxonomy (NCBI): domain Eukaryota; kingdom Metazoa; phylum Chordata; class Lepidosauria; order Squamata; family Colubridae; genus Ptyas; species Ptyas mucosa. The sequence goes on from WNWU01013639.1 coordinate 9,031,332, forward strand.
TCTCTAATCTTAATCCTAATCAAATTCAATTTTCACTTCTATCTATATTATACCCCTTCCCATTGTCATCTATTTTTATATCTATCCTCACATTGGTTGGTTATGTAACATTACAATTGTTTAATATAAATCCAACATTTTAGTATAAATCAGTTAATTATATAACTATCTTTTTTTTATATATTAATCAGTATGAACATAAATCTTCCAATTATTTCCATGGAATCCAAATTCTTACAAGTCAATTACTTATATTTACCAATATAATAAACCACATAGTTCCCCCCCTTATGTTACTCATAATGTTACTCAACTCTCCCAATAAACCAAGTAGTTTTATTATTTATTTATTTATTATATTTTTATACCGCCTTTCTCCCATAGGACTCAAGGCGGTGTACATTTTAAAAGATCATTCACATGTTCATATGTTTAGCCCCACCTGTTGGAACATCAGGGTCTTGAGAGCACGGCGGAAAGCACGGAGATCAGGGATATTCCGTATCTCCGGGGGCAGTTCATTCCAAAGTGTTGGAGCCCTCACAGAGAAGGCCCTCCCCCTGGGAGTCGCCAGTCAGCATGATTTGACTGATGGTACCCTGAGTAGTCCCTCCCTGTGAGAACGAACTGGTCGGTGGGAGGCTATTGGTGGCAAAAGACGGTCTTGTAGGTACCCAGGTCCTAAGCCATGGAGCGCTTTAAAGGTGATGACTAACACCTTGAATTGAGCCTGGAAGACCACCAGGAGCCAGTGCAGCTCACGCAGGAGAGGTGTTATATGGGTGTAACGAGTTGCACCCATAATCACCCACGCGGCTACATTCTGGACCAGCTGGAGCCTGCGGTTGCTCTTCAAGGGGAGCCCCATGTAGAGACCATTACAGTAGTCCATATGGGAGGTGACTAGGGCATGAGTGACTGTGCGCAAGGCATCCCGATCCAGAAAGGGACGCAACTGGCAGATCAGGCGAACCTGATAAAAGGCCCCCCTGGCCACGGCCGTCATGTGCTCTTCTAAAGATAGCCGTGAATCCAGGAGGACACCTAAGTTGCGAGCCCTCTCTGTGGGAAGTAAGGTCTCATCCCCAATTGTCAGTGATGGTACCAGCTGACTATACCGGGACGCCGGAAGCCACAGCCACTCGGTCTTGGAGGGGTTGAGTCTGAGTTTGTTTCTCCCCATCCAGATCCGCACGGCCTCCAGGCAACGAGACATCACAGTAAGGGCATCATTGGGGTGGTCTGGGGTGGAGATGTATAGCTGTGTGTCATCAGCATACTGATGAACACTCACCCCGAAACCATGGATGATCTCGCCTAGCGGTTTTACATAAATGTTGAACAAAAGGGGTGAGAGGACTGACCCTTGCGGCACCCCACAAATAAGGTGCCTTGAGGTCGACCTCTGCCCCCCAGCCAACACAAACTGCGAATGGTCAGAGAGGAAGGAGGAGAACCACCGAAGTACGGTGCCCCCTATTCCTAACCTCTCCAGCCGGTGCAGTAAGATACCATGGTCGATGGTATCAAAAGCTGCTGAGAGATCTAATAGGACCAGGACAAAGGAACAACCTCTGTCCCGAGCCCTCCAGAGATCATCAACCAATGTGACCAATGCCATTTCTGTGCTGTATCGTGGCCTGAAGCCCGCCCGACTGGTACAGATCCAGATAGACAGCTTCATCCAGGTATCGGGGTAGTTGTTGTGCCACCACACTCTCAACAACCTTCACAACGAAGTGAAGATTGGAGACTGGACGATAATTTGATAATATAGCTGGGTCCAGGGAAGGCTTCTTGAGGAGAGGCTTCACAACCGCCTCTTTCAAGGTGGTGGGAAAGACACCCTCACTCAGAGAAGCATTTATAATCCCCTGGAGCCAGCCTCGTGTAACCTCCCGGGTGGCCAGTACCAACCAGGAGGGACACGGGTCCAATAAACATGTGGCAGCATTAAGCTTGCCCAGAATCCTGTCCACATCCTCAGGAGCCACAGAGTCAAACTCTTCCCAGATAACACTCTCAGGACCTACCCCCATCTCCTCCCCTGGATCTACCCAATCGGAGTCCAGGCCTTCCCGAATCTGAGCGACTTTATCATGCAGGAATTGCACAAAATCCTCAGCTCGACCCTGTAAAGGGTCTTCACGCACCCCCACCTGAAGTAGTGAGCGAGTCACCCTAAACAGCGCAGCTGGGCAGTTCTCTGCAGATGCAATAAGAGCGGAGAAGTAGCTAGACTTTGCCACTTTTATCGCCACTAGGTAGGTCTTAATATAAGATCTCACCTGTGTTCGGTCAGATTCAGATCGGCTTGTCCTCCAATCACTCTCCAGGCATCTTTTCCGATGCTTCATCTCTCTTAGCTCCTCAGAAAACCAAGGAGCTAGTCGAGATTGGCATCGGGTCAGAGGCTGCAAAGGCACAACGCGGTCCAAGGTCCTAGTAGCTGCCCTGTCCCAGGCCACCACCAGGTCCTCAGTCGAGTCGTGAGCCAGAGTCTCAGGAAATGGCCCAAGCTCCGTCAGGAACCTCTCGGGGTCCATCAGGCGCCTGGGATGGAACCACTTGGTTGGTTCTGTCTCCCTGCGGTTGGTGACCTGAAAGTCCATGTGAAGGAGAGAATGATCAGATCATGACAAGGGCTTGATGTCTAAATCCCCTATTCTTAGATCATTCAGCCACTGATCCGAGACAAAAATCAAGTCCAGAGTGTGATTCCCCAAGTGGGTGGGGCCTTGAACTACCTGGGTCAGGTCCATGGCCATCATGGAAGCCATGAACTCCCGAGCCACCTCCGACATCTCACCAGCAGATGGCAGGTTAAAATCCCCCATAACAATAAATCTGGGGGTTTCCACCACCACCCCGGCTATAATGTCGAGCAGCTCAGGCAGGACCGCCGTCACATGGCAGGGAGCCAGGTACGTGATCAGTAGGCCCATCTGTATCCCCTGACCCCACTTCACAAGGAGGGACTCACACCTGGCTATCTGAGGAACAGTGGCTTCCCTCGGGCAAAGACTTTCTCTAATAATTGCTGCCACTCCCCCACCCCTTCCCTGAGTCCTTGGCTGATGGAATGCACGGAAACCTGGTGGGCACATTTCCACAAGGGGAACTCCTCCCTCCTGGCCTAATCAGGTCTCCGTAATCCCTGCCAGGTCAGCACCCCCCTCTGAAATAAGATCGTGAATGAGAGGGGCTTTATTTACCACTGACCTGGCATTACACAACATCAGCCATAGACTCAAGGCCTGAGACTCTGAACAACCTGGGGAATGAGGAATGCTTTGGGGGTCGGAGTGCAATCACTCGCAAACAGTGAGTGCGCACTCCCGAAACATAATATGGCCACCATCATATCTGCCCCTCCCACTTATTATACTAATGCCCATCATTTCGTCCCCTTGTATCCTTGTCAAATTTCTGTCCCCGTCCTCCCCGCCATGATTATCAGACCCATTACCCCATTCAGTGGATTTATGGATACCCCCAGATCAATTCCCACAATCCCTCCCAGAACCCCTTGAAATAGAAGTTAAAAATTTATCTAAAAAACCCCAAAGCCGTCGTTTTTTTGCAAAAAAGTTTTGCCCATATAATCCTTCAATTTATTCATTTCTACAGAAATTTAAAAAAGAGAGAAAAACTTGACACTATCTGGATTTCAAAGATAGAAAAACAAATATTCCAATTATTAATCATTTCATTTTTACATTCATATGGTTTCTGATTAGTTTCTTACTACTATTCATATTTCAATTCTAAATATATATAACATCTTTTTCTTTCATTTCTTTTTCTTCCTTCCCATTTTTATTTTTGCCTTTTTCTTTCTCCTTTTTTTTGTGTGTATTTTAAAATCTTGAACTGTCCTCTTTTGCCCTAAATTTCCCCTTGTTTTCTATCTGTTTTCTCCTTTTCTTATCTCCCCACTATTTATCACTGTTTATTCCAGTGTAATCATTCTGTATTTCACAAATCTGGACTTCTATTTTGCCCTGCATTTCCTGTTGTTTTCCATCCTTTTCCTCTCTTTTTTCTTTTCATTGTTACTCCAAGTGTAATCATTTAAGTTTTTTATATTCTTTCTATGCCACCCTTCATTCCTTCTTTGTCTCTTTCTGTCCTTTCTGTTTTTCCTATTGTTAATCCCAATGTAATCTCTAAAAACCTCCTTTTTATTATTACTATTTACATATTCAATTATTTTTCCCAAATTAATCTCATTGTTTTTATCTTCTTCTTTATATTCAGTCTCTGTGTCTTGCTTCTCTATCTTTGTTTCCTTGTTAGCTTGAGTGTGCTCTATCTCAATTTTTGGGTCCTCAAGTTTTGATTCTCCATGTAACATTGTAATTATTCCTCTTATTTCTGCTTTCCAAGATGAGTACATCATTTCCATCATTTCTCTAATTTCCTGCGCCATATTGTTCTTTCTGTGTTAATATTGTTCCAGTCTTAAAAGTTCCATTGTTTACTTTTTTTTCTAAAGTCAAGCTGCTTGCAGACAAAGAAATCCTTCCCAAAAGTTCTCACGACTCTTATCACTGATGCAGTTCAAAATTTTCCAAAACAAAGATTCCAAATTGCAATGCTCTTTTTATTCTTGAAGATGTCTCTCTACAATCCACAATTCTCTTAATTGTTTAACAAAGTGTCCATTTTGTATCAGTCCTCATTCGCAATCTAGTTTCTTTTTTCTTCTTTTTAACTTTGAAAATACCAAATCAATTTTATAGTCCAATCCAAATTAAACAAATACTTTTTGCTTTCTCTTTTCCTCCCCTCCTTTATTTTATCTTTAGATATACAACACTTCTGCTGTAGGGCTTAATATCCAATTATCTTTTATTTTTCTTAGCCTTCAAAAAGAAAGGATCTATTTATTTTCTTTCCAATCCTTTAATCAAAATTGGGGATACTTCTTCTAATTCTTAAAATTTTCCAGATAATTTTATCCAAAAGTCAAATTTCTTTTTGGGTTTTTGTCCCTTTAAATTCTGCTTCCCATGCCCGTTAGCCACTGTTCTTACGCTGGGGGTTTCAGATTTAAAAATAATTTTTTTGGTTGTTACTTCACCCGTGGGTTGGCTGTTGACAGCCACAATGGCTGCCGCCCCTGCCGCCGAATCGGAGAGAGATTCCTCTGACCTTCAAGGAACTTGCCTGTTCCTCTTAGTCTTCCAAGGTGCCTCTCCTTCTTCCCTGTCCCTACAGAATGGTTCTGGTCTGAAGACTCCTCAGCAGTGGTTTGTCAGTCTGGGTTTTTGCGGGGCTCATCAGAGACCGCTAATTCCCTGTCTCGCCGCAATGCTTCCAGTCGAATCCTCTAAGGCAGGACTTCCTTGAGACCCTCCCTCACTCTCATTATAAAGACAATCCTCCAGTTACAAATGTAATAGAGCCTGCCAATTACATTTGTAACCTGGGGATTGATTTGATTGAATCATATTAAATGAACATGATCACTCCCTGCTTTCCTCTCTCTCTTGTGTGTGTGTGTGTGTGTGTGTGTGTGTGTGTGTGTGTGTGTGTGTTCCCTCTTGAACCATTTTCAAAAAACAGGTGAGGGTTGGGTTTTTTTTGTTTTGCTGATGTTGTTCTTTCTTTTTTGGGTACTTTTTACCATATGATTTATATCAAGAGTCATTTCAGGTTCCCAGATAAATGAAGCTCTTTCATCCCCCTGCTGTGGCTTCCTGCTGGCTGAACCCACCACTGGCTGGGCCCTCCCGTTGTCTTTCCCTCCTATCACCCCTTGCCTGAGAAGATAAGTGCAACAGTGGTGGATGGAGACTTGCTCCATATTCCAGAGCGGGAGCAAACCAGCCCTTTAGCTGCCTCTTCTTCTGGCCCTTGTTGGTGTTGAGTGCATCTCAGTCACTCAGGGAGACATGTGACTTTCTCTCTGCCCTGAGACACTGGCTGAGCCTGGCTGTGGATGATGCCAGTGCTCTTGCCGCCTCCATGGCCTGCTCTCTGCTCTTGCAGCACTTTGCACAGTACACTTAAATTTAGCGTGGTTTACAATGGGGGAGACGGCATCCCCTGCTCCTCCTGGAGCCCATTATGACATGGACCATTGGTTTTTCAGGGAGATGCACAATTTTCTCTCTGCCATGAGACACTGGCCTGGCCCGGCTTCAGCCGATGTGCCACCTTGTTGTAATTTCCTGAATTCATTGAATTAACTCTGACAATTAAGTGAATGTGATACTTAACAATTATGCCTGTTGTTCTGAGGAGGCAGTGACTACAAGAAGTTGTGCAAAAATATGAGTTCCAAAGATGAGTTTAAATATATATTATATGAATCAATCAATCAATTAATAAATGAAATATGCATTTCAGAAATAAGATATAGATCCACTGTTACCCACCCATGTTTCTACATGAAAAAGACATAATCTCTAATTTAGCCACTATAAAATTTATAGTGAGACTTCTATAAAAATTCTACTGGCATAGACTACAGGTAGGCCTTGACTGTCAAAACCTGATTATTAGCTAGCTGATTCCCCAGGCATTGTAGTACCTGTTCTATTGTACTGAAGCTCAGATAAAGATAAAACATACTTTCCCATAGATCAAGTATTGAAAGATCCCCAAATCCTGATTTTAAAATAGATCTCTTTTCAACCCAAAAATGAAGTGATTAGTGAGGGAAAAGTCATGCTTCCTAGATCCCACAAGAGGGCAGTGTTTAATGGAGATGACTTGACTTTGCTGAATGTATTGGACAGACAAAAACAATTAGTCTTCAGCTATCCAGCTATCTATATGTCATAGAGTTCCTCTATAGAAGATCCAGTTTGCTAAAGTTTCTATTTCTTAGTTCTAATTTTAAGTGTCCAATGCAACTGAGAAATCTATCAAATGTCTGTTTGATGCAGGCACTTCGATACTTGAAGACAATTTTCAAGACTTACTGAACCCTTAATCAGTGATTCCCCCCTAAACTCACAGTAGCATTATTCACCCAAAACAGCATTATTCACCCAAAACAAAGCAAATGGGATTTCATTAGGAGAGCTGAAATTACTGGCTTAATTTTGTAGGCATTTTACCAATTTTGTTTTTGTTTCTTTCTTTTTTTATCCAATTTTATTTCAGACTTTCAAAATTTCTTTTCTCAGATGTGATGCCTTGGATCTGCTTTGCTGAGATAAAAGGTTTTTAGTCCCTTTGAGCCATAAGAGGTCAGTGTTGTGTGAGAAAAGCTTCAGATCTAGAAAACTGTCTTTGAGGCTGTGCTGCTCTGTCAAAGATCAAAAGCTCTAATTTTCTGGGGCTATTAAGACCCCAGACATCTATATAGCTTGAGGCTTTTAATCAAACAAAACTATTTTAGTCAGACAATTTTAAGTAACTCTAGACAATGTATAAAGATAATGGTCAACATTATCATTGGACAAAATTATTGCCAGCAGCACAGATAAGGTATTTCTTTCAAAGACTCAGTTTTATTTCTTCCAGTTTATACACACTTTATAGTAGGGATTTTATTGATGTATTATATCTGGAAAGTTTTGCATTCTTATATGTATTACACTCCACTACAGATAATTTCTGTACCTGAAAAATAGAGAGCATACTTATTAATGTTTATACAATATTGGCTTTTAAAGATGTTACCTCTGTTCATTGTCTTCTTTTCAGTCTACCCAACAACGAATGTATAGCAGACCATATGAAGCATGAAAGACTTAGGGATAACTCCATGTGATTCTTCTTCTTCATTGCAATCCCATTTCCCCATTATTGCTTTGAACAATTGAAATAGCACAAGAAAAGATGAAATAACATCCTTTGTGGGGTGGGGTCAAAGGGTGAAAAATGCAAAAAGAAGCCCCTTATGTACTGTACATGTGTCATGATGTTGCATAAAAGCACAAACAGGGTAGACAGCTGCAGGTCAGGAAAATAATTGTTGCCTTCAGAGAAAGTTTAGGATCTAAAACTTATTAAAAGCTTGCATGCCAAACCGTTATGGCCAAAAGCACATTGTTACATAATATTGGTTTTAATCTATAATTACTTCTCCTCTGATCTTCTTAATTTTGCAAATGAGGGTTAGGGTTAGAGCAAATAAAGAAGAAGCAACAAACAGGCTAAGGACTTTTTTTTCTTCACTATATTGAAATGATCATACTTTTATTTAGGGTATTTTCTCCACATGAAATTTTTACAATTGGAAAGATTTCTTTTATTACTCTTAGTTTAAAATCTACATTATTCTTTTTTCAGACTGGATATCTCAAAATGGGGTGGTTGTGGTATTAAAATAAGTCAAGATGGCAATTGCAATCTTTGTGGCTTTGGCTGCAACAGCCTGCAGGATCATCTTTATTTCCCCTTTATTTATTGTTGAATTCCACCTACCTCCCATAGCCATTTTTAGGAAAGAAAGATCATCAGTGGCTACTATACTGTGATTTTGTAAATATATCCAGATTAAAAAAGAATAATTTGATATTGATAATGAGCATTATGGAAATCTAAAGATGGGTGGCAAAGCACAATTTCATAACTTTTTAAAATTAGTTTACAATATAAAATACAAAAATACAAAAGAAAGTATTGGAAAACAAGGGAGGGAGAAGGGAAGGGAAAAATGTAGGGAAAAGGGAAAAAAGAAAAAAAAGGTGTTGACTTCCAACTCCCTTTGATACAGTAAAATAGGATAATAGCATCAACATAAACTTTTAATTTTTACATAGTAGTATAAACTAGCCATTTCTATAACAACAAGCCTATCTAATAAGTGAAACCCACGATCAAAAGTTTCATTCCCCTCCCCCCATCTCAAGCATAAAGGCCAGAAGTGGTTTCCAATTAAAAACAAAAGCAATTGTGTCTTTTTCTTTAATCAAAGCACTCAATTTAGCAATCTATGGTAACACCATCAACATTTGCAGCCATTCATCCATTGTGGGAATCAAAATGTCCTTCTATTCTATATATATATCATCAAAATCCCCCCCCCCCCAAGTCTTTTTCCATTAAACCCAAAAGAAGGTTTCATTCGGATGTCTTCTGGCAGTGAGTCTACAACAACTTGGCATAGCCTGTTTGGTGTGGCCAGTTTACCACTGCCAGCTCACCATCCTAAAGTCATCTATACCAACTCACCACCAAGTCACTACAAGATAACTCCACAGGGCCAACTCACTGTGGAGACAACTTGCTGTGGGCATCCAGAGGGAGTCCCAGCCAGGTGCATGAGTGAATGGGCAAAGTGCAGAGTGGTGGTGGCAACTGAGTGGGCTTCCCATTTTCATACCCCCTGCCACTGGCATCGAGTTCTGAGATGAAGAGGCTGGGGACATTGGCTGTAATGGTGGGCAGGGTGGGTGCAGCAGTGGCGGCCAGGTGGTGTCTTATTTTCAAACTCCCTGCCACTACCCACTCACCACCCACCCACTCACCCTGCCCAGTACCACTGCTTTTTGGCCTTGATCTTGGCAGTGATGGTACCAAGGGGTGTGAAAATGGGAAGCTCCTGACCACTGATACCACTCTGGGCTCTGCCCACCAGTTCACTCACCTGTCCACCCAGCTCTTCTTTTGACTCCCCGCAGCGAGTTGTCCCTGAGATGAGTTAGTCCTGTGGAATTGTCCTATGGCAACTTGGCGGCAGTAAATTGGCAGACGTGAATTGGCAGTGGCGAGCTGGTGGTGGTGAGCTGGCTGTGCCACACTAGCCAGGTCAGATTGCCCCATTCCATCTGACTGCCACATGGTTTCAAAATGTTCATTGTGCCCGTAGATGCAGAGAAGATGCAGAGAAGTTTGGGATTCCTGATTCCTTAAATCATACTTATTTTAGTAATACCTATGGCATTTAAAAGCTTTAGGTTAATGAAATCACCTAGTAAACCACTAGGCTTTAAGTAATAATTTTCATTCTTGAATTCTTTTTTCACATACAAGAATCTGCAAGTGACAAAACACACATTCCAATGTTATGATGGAAACTCTGTCCCTTACATATATTTATATGACACTGTCATGCAAGTGTGAAAGAATAGAGCTCATATTATGACATCACAATTTGCATTTTGTCTTCTGTCATTCATTTTCATGATTGGGAATGGACACTTGTCTCTTCCTCTTCCTCCCATTATTTATTTATTTATTTATTTATTTTCCAATTTCTATACCACCCTTCTCCCTGAGGACTCAGGGCGGTGTACAGCCAGAAATAAAAACATGAAATATAAATATTAAGACAATTAAAATATATATAAATTTGGCTACAAAATTTAAAACTCACAAACCAATTAAAATATTTAAAATATTTAAAATTTCTTCTTAAGCCAGCCCGGCTTGTTGGAAAAAATGTGTTTTTAGGGCACGGCAGAAGGCACTGAGGTCATGAATTCTCCTAATCTCCGGGGGCAACTGGTTCCAGAGGGTGGGTGCCCCCACAGAGAAGGCTCTCCCCCTGGGGGTCACCAGCCTACATTGTTTGGCTGATGGCACCCTGAGGAGGCCCTCTCTGTGGGAGCGCACGGGTTGATGGGAGGTCATCGGTGACAGCAGGCAGTCTCGGAGATAACTAGGCCCTATGCCATGGAGCGCTTTAAAGGTGATCGCCAACACCTTGAAGCGCACCGGAAGACCACTGGAAGCCAGTGCAGCTCGCGCGGGAGCGGTGTTATGTGGGAGCGCCATGCTGCTCCCGTCACTACCCGCGCGGCCGCATTCTGGACCAGTTGGAGCCTCCGGGTGCTCTTCAAGGAGAGCCCCATGTAGAGAGCGTTACAGTAGTCTAGGCGAGAGGTGACAAGGGCGTGAGTGACTGTGCACAGGGAATCCCGATCAAGAAAGGGCCGTAACTGGCGAATCAGGCGAACCTGACAAAAGGTCCCCCTGGCTACAGCCGTCAGATGTTCCTCCAAAGACAGCTGCCTATCCAGGAGGACTCCCAGATTGCGAGCCCTTTCCGCGGGGGCCAAAGACTCGCCCCCGATAGTCAGTGATGGAGTCAACTGACTATATCGGGATGCCGGGAACCACAGCCACTCCGTCTTGGACGGGTTGAGCTTGAGTTTTATTATACCATTCTATATATTTCTGTTTAAGCTATTTTGCTATTTTCAGTACTCACATTGGAGTTATACTATACTAATCTTTCACAAACATCTAAAGCTCATGAATGTCAATCTATATCATGAACAAAACATTTTTGTATGTTTGATTAACAGCTGTTACATATACTCAATTCAATAATTAATTTCCTGTGTTGAAGCATCTTTGCAAACATAGTAATTATCAAGCCCCACAAAGATTCCCACAAGATCAAGAAACAAGAATTACAGAGACTTAACTAAGGTATATTTAATGCTAGTCTTGGGGGAAGATGCAGAGTACTGGAAAGTACAACAGGAATTTCCAATTCTCATTTATACTGAGTTTGTCAAGTCAGACCTTTCTGAATGATTTGAAATGCTTCTTCCTCAGTTTCACTTGGCTAATAGATTTTTATAAGATGAACTACCACCTTCTATCGCTTGATCATCTTGCCCATTTACTTTCCAGCCTCCGTCTCAGTCAGCATTGCATCATTTTTCTAAATGGGGAGATTTCTTTGTGGGAGAGTGAAAAGGCTGGTGGCAATGGAGAAAACCTGTGCTTCAGCTGCAGTAGTTGTGATGGGTATTGCATGAAGAAGACAAAATTCACAATGGATAGATTGAGATGGGATGAAATGCAGATACACAAAGTAGTAAGTTAATTTGCATGTCAGTTGAAAGATGAACTCTTTTTTATTGTTATGTCCCTTTAAAATTAGGAGATCTTTTGAATCTTCAAGTGTCTTCCAATTTCGTATGTAGGTTGGTTAACTATGATTAAGTCTGTTCATGTGAAATTAAGGAGTTTTCATCATTTCTTCTGCTTGCTTGTTGGTGTTCATGGATGCCCTTTGTTAGTCTTCTGCCTGTTTGACTGTTGTAGCCCTTAAATGGTATGTTGTATACGGCTCCTATTTTTTCTTCTGGGATTGCTTTTGCTTTTGTTTTACTTAGGATGTTTTGGAGAACTTAGTTGATTTGTGTGCTATAGTGATGCCACATAGTTGTAATAGTCTGTTGGTGGTTTCTGAGATGTTTCAATTTATGGCAGTGTTATCCTTTCAACTGCTTGTTTTGGTCGTGCTATATTGGGTTGAGCGCTCATCAAATATCCAGTTTGATGAAGCTGCCTGGATACTGTGGGTGAAATTGTGCAGAAACCACCAATAGTCTACAGGTAGTCCTCAACCTAAGACCTCAATTGAGCCCAAAGTTTCTGTTGCTAAGTGAGACATACGTTAAGTGAATGTTGCTCCATTTTACAATCTTTTTGCCACAGTTGTTAAGTGAATCACTACAGTTGTTAAATTAGTAACATGTTTGTTAAGTGAATCTCGCTTTCCCATTGACTTTGCTTGACAGAAAGACACAAAAGGTGATCACGTGACCTTAGGACATTGCAACCATCATAAGTATAAGTCAGTTGTCAAGCATCTGAATTTTGATCACATTACCATGGGAATGCTGCAACGATTGTAAATGTGAAAAATGGTCATAAGTCACTTTTTTCAATCATGTAATTTTGGACTGTCTTTAAATGAACTGTTGTAGGTTGAGGACTACCCAAATTGCAAGTAAATGACATCAATTCTGACAGACAGTATTCAATAGCTCAATCAAGGAGCCACCAAGACCATTCACACCAACATTGACAGGACAACTCATAGTATATTAGAGCCCTGGCGATGCAGTGGTTAGGATGCAGTATTGCAGACTAATTCGCTGTTTGCTGCCAGGAATTCGATTCTCACAGGCCCAAGGTTGACTTAGCCTTCCATTCTTCCGAGGTGGTAAAATGAGGACCCAGATTGTTGGAGACAATATGCTGACTCTGTAAACCACTTAGAGAGGGCTGTAAAGCACTATGTAAAGGGCTGTAAAGCACTATGAAGCAGTATATAAGTCTAAGTGCTATTGTATTTCTATATAAAATGAGAGCAAATCCAACTTCCCATTAGCACTGATGATGTTACGTAGTTTGGTAATAAAATATTTGCAAGAAAACAACCAAGCTCAAAGAGCATCAAGGGCCCCACAGTTCAACCCTGAGCTACAAATGTTCTTTTCTATCTATTTCTTTGTGATACTACAAACCTACAATGTGTATTATTTAATAGAATACTAATTTGCAAAATGTTTGTGGAATGCCCTAATTAGTCAAATTATTAATAGGAGGTGCTGTGGCTCAAAGATAGTTTCTGCTCTGAGGGTTCGAGTCCCAGCACTGCATGGTGACGTGAGCTCCTGACACACTTCTCAGCTTTGTCCAACCTAGAAGTTTGAAAGCATGTTACTTACAAGTAGATAAATAGGTACCACTTTGCTGGGAAAACAACCCGGTGCTTTGTGTGGATGGTTAGAACCCTGCTGGTGATGGACCTTCCTGGATGCAATGCCTGTTTGTGAGGTGACTTCGATGGAGGACGAAGGGCCTGATGCTGCTATCGGATGCTGAGCATCTTTCTTTCTGGTGTGAATCTAGCTCGCCCTCTGTAATGCACTATGGATAGTGTGCAAGCATGAACAAAATGGGTTAGCAGTCTCAGGCAGCCAAAACCTACTGTTCTGTATTAGCATTGTAGTCTACAAGCTATTGTTACATTGCCAATTGCTAAATAAAATAAATAAAATAAAACAATCAGAAATTGTAATTTAACGAAACTGCAGTGGATATTCTCCTGACTTCTAATAGCAGCTGAAAAGTTAATACAGAAGAAAAGCCATACTTAGTTCTATACAAAACAAATACATAAAGCTACTATACTAGTGAGATTCTGAAGGAACTATAAATGGAAAAAAAAATATATTAGCAGATATATCATTCTGATACTAATTTGTGTGTCTATTGCGTAGCAATTACAAATAAAATTATAACAATTTGTTTTTCGTAAAGCCAGTAGAAAATGGTTTTTTATTTCCTGGTTTATTCCTTTTGAATAAAGAGGAAAAAGAGATTATACACTTCTTAGATCTTTTAAGGATTTTTTTCTGTATATTATTTCTTGAAGTTTAAAGCTTAATACACGTTCCATTGGAACATCTGCTAGAGTCAATCAGTTATTTTCTGCTTCCAGGACTTTTGGAATTTGATTTTCTAAATTTAATTGTTTTTGGAAATTTATATTAACTTATATCTTATTGAAGATATTTTCAGTCAGACTGGAGTGATTACTTTTAGATAAGCTTTATCACTTCATTGAATTGCATTATGCAGTTGAAAATTATGGAACTTTGTAACATTTTTATTACTCTTACATAAATTATCATTAGCATCATAATAAAAAACAAATTGTAATGCAGCAATATATAAATAAGTATCTTTTTTCTTCACATAAGAAGCCCAACTATCTGAACTTTGCATTCTCAGCACCTGAGAATTCCTTAATAATGGAACATGCAATGGAACATGCAACAGTCATTCTTCATGTTGACTTGGATTCAATGAATAATTTTTGGTGTGCTAAAGGGGTTGTGCAAAAAAATTGAAGTAAGAATGGAAAGTGTAAATTTTGGACAAGAGATCCACTTCCACCGTATTATTAGTACTTATGTTTCAATGTAGCAAAATGGATTGCTGTTTGACAAACCAAACCCAAACCTGCTTTGGACTTGGTGAATAGTGGTTTTTCTTAGTCTAACTTCTCCAAACTTCTGTTTCTGGTTTAATAAATACAACTAATGGGATACTTGGGCATTGACAAGTGCATAATAAAATCCCTCCAGTGCTAGCAGCTGGCTGTGAGTTCCTTGTTCTACTACTTTGCCATTTTGGATGACTGCTATGATATCAGAATTCTGGATTGTTGACAATCGATGGGCAATAACAATGCAGGTTCGGCCTTTTCGAGCTTCATCTAATGCTTTCTGGACAATCTGTACTCAAAGACAAAAGAGAAATATCCTTATAAAAGCACTAGCACTTTTTTTCCAGTTTAGATCATTTCTCAAACAATGGCGAATTGCTTAACCATGAAGTAGGAAGTCAGCTATGGCTTCACTCACCTTTTCGCTCTCTGTATCCAGAGCTGATGTGGCCTCATCTAGAAGTAGAACTGCAGGTTTTCGGACAAGGGCACGAGCAATAGCTATTCTTTGCTTCTGCCCTCCTGAAAGCTGTGCTCCTTTATCACCCACTCGAGTATTGTATTTCTGGTTTTTAAAAATAGAACAATGTCGGTATTGTAAGAGACTCAACTCAGAGTCCAAAGATAGTTTTCATAACTCTAATATCAAGTAAGTTTGTAAATTAGGAAGAAAGAAAAATGAATGTAAATATCATTAATAAGATGCATGATAACAAATCAGTTTCTTAATCTTTAAAATACAACTTTGCCATTTTTCACAGGAATAGAAACTTCTTAAATTTGGTGCCATGCTATTTGTGTAGCAAGTTCCTGATTGATATTTTTAAAAAATGCCTACATGTATATAAAATGACTTTTTTCAGCATCAGAAAGATTGTTTTTTCAGTCACAATATTTTTTCATCGAATCTTTATATATGCTAATGATAATATAGAATCAGTGATGACAATTTTCAAATTTCAGCCTATGAGAATATGATATGATCCTCAAACTACAATGATAACAGAGTTGAAGGGGCTGGACTGAAGCTGACTGCTGGCATCACGAAATAAATAATGAAAATCTAGACTCTTTAAATCACTCAACAAACTAGGGTAAAAATGAAGTAGATCATTTACGTGGTTATGATACACACAAATGTCAATGACTATTGTTGTGAACACAGTCAAAAAATCCCAGACACTCAAAAACCCAGCTAACATTGATTTTAAGGTGATGCCTGCCAAAGAGAGAACAAAAGGACACAAAGGAGGATATGTCCTCCTCTTGATGGTTGTTTGGTTACCCTACTTTTGGGATAAATTTCCTCACCTTTTCTAAGCTCCAGATTTCAAATGAGATTATGGTACCTGCATTACCAGTTGAATTTCAAAATACAGTCTTGTTTTTTATGTATTTGTTGTTGTTTTTTTTTGTTTGCTGCTCATTACATTAATTTTACTCCACAACAGATATCTGTACCAGCTGCAATAATTAATTTCATGCAGAAAAAAGATGCAAGATACCTCTGGAAGATTTTCTATAAAATTGTGAATATTAGCTGCTTTGGCTGCTTCTTCAACTTCTTCCTGGCTAACAACTCTGCTGTTATCTCCATACTGGATATTCTCTGCAATACTGCAGTCAAACAGAATAGGTTCTTGTTGTACAAGGCCCAGTCTGGATCTTAGCCACTGTATATGTAGAGATTTGGTATCTACACCATCTGCAATCTAGAAATAGAAATGAAAACATGACACTTTTCATTGCAAAGTTAAAAATATACTCCTTACAAGTAGATATAACTGTGCACTGGTCTCTTCTGGAATAAGCAAGACGATGCAAAGCAAATGAAAAAAGGTAATAGTAAGCAAAATAAAGTGTTGTT
>WNWU01013639.1:9047966-9099610 GCA_012654045.1 Ptyas mucosa
GTTGTTAAGAAAAAATATATAACTAAATTTAGTTTTCACCTAGACTACTCCCTGCAGTCTTCTTGCAAGATTTTAGAAATTGGTAGCCATTGCCTTCTTCCAAGGGTGATTTGAGAATGATTTGCCTAAGGTCACCCAGCTGACTTTGTATCTAAGGCAGGACCAAAACTCTTGGTTTCCCTGTTTCTAGCCCAGGTCTTTAACTACTATATTAAACTGACTTACTTGCTTACACACTCTCCCTAATATATTACTTTTTGTTCTGTACATTTCAGTTCATTTTTGAGATTCCATCCAGTCTGTCCAGCCATAACTTACTTATTTTCTCTTTCTTCTCTACCCATTCATGCTTTCTTTCATATAGGTTTGGGGATTCTATTCTCTTTCATTCTCTCTCTATAACGAAATATTTGCAGTATACTTCTTTTGTGATGCTTTTGTATTTTATCCACCTTAATTCAGAACTCATAGTTTCTTAAATCATTTATTTTTATTTAACCATTCATTTTCTTAAATATCATATTGCCAGCGCATTCAAATCTCTTGTCTCTTCTCAATTACCCGATTTTCACTTTCATGATAACAATGTTGGCAAAGCATGCTCTTTCCCACAGTCATTTCACTTATTTCAATGAACATTTATTCACATCCCTTTCTACCAGTATTTGCACAATTTTAAAATTTGTCCAGAAAAATATGTTTTTAGTAAACATTATACAAATTCATTTAATTGTTATAGTTTTTCATCATTCATGTATAATTTGCAGCCATTTATTCCATATCAAATACTATTATCTTAGCTTTCAATATACCGTATATACTCGAGTATAAGCCGACCCGAATATAAGCCGAGGCCGCCAATTTTACCACAAAAAACTGGGAAAACTTATTGACTCGAGTATAAGCCGAGGGTGGGAAATGCAGAGGCTACTGGTAAATTTCAAAATAAAAAAAACACTGGTCAAAAGTGTGAGGACCTGTCAGAAATCACTTTTTTCAGCCCTCTGGGTAGTCCTTTTGTGCATATAGACTACTCAGGGGGCTGAAAAAGTAGTTTTTGACTGGTCCTCGCACTTGTGACCAGTCCTCGAACTTACGACTGTCCTCACATTTTACGTTTTTGCCCTATCTTGTCACTCCCACTCTTTCTCATTCTCTCTTTCTCTCTCCCCCTTTCTCATTCTTTCTCTCTCCCCTCTTTCTCTCTCATTCTTTCTCTCTCTCTTATTTTCTTTCTCTCTCCCCCCTCTCTTTCTCTCTCCCACTCTTTCTCATTCTTTCTCTCTCCCCCTCTTTCTCTCTCTCTCCACTCTTTCTCTCTCATTCTGATTCTCTGTCTCTTTCTCTCATTCTCTCTTTCATTCTGTCTCTCTCTTACTCTCTCTCCGATTCTCTCTTTTACTTGCTGTCTCTTTCTCTGTCTTTCATTCTCTCTCTCTCACTCTCTCTCTGATTCTCTCTGTCTCTTTCTCCCATTCTCTCTTTCATTCTGTCTTTCTCTCCTTTTCATTCTTTGTCTCTTTCTCTCTCTGTCTCATTCTGATTCTCTCTCTTTCTCTCTCTCTCATTCTCTCTTTCTTTTTCTTTCCTTTTTTAATTTAAGTTTTATTAATTAGGCAGTACAGTGATAAATTACAAATATACCTTAGCATTACAAACATCTTTAGTCCATTATCCATTGCCAGGTCAGAATCCTAAAGTCAAATCCATATTATGAAACAAAGTGCATAGCTAAATGCAACCTCAGCACACAAACTGCACAGATCAAACAATGTATTTGAAGCTGTAGGTGTTGTCGCAAAATAATCTTTTGCCTTTACAGCGGCCACATAGCTGTTGTCGGTGGGGTCTCTTGAGGTCAATGTGCCTTTTTTTCTGGGACAGGAGCAATGAGTCTTGGCATTGCTGCTGCTCTGGGCAGAGTATCGGACGGCGTGCCCCAGCAGCTCGTCCTCAGCTCCCGTCTTCTCATTGGCACCCTTTCCGTCCCCTTTCTCTACAGACGTTCCCTTTTCCTCGGACTCTTGGTTGAACTGATACGAAGCCGGCCCTTCAGGGTGCGCCTTTGGTTTCTCCACCACTTCGGGCAAAGTGAAGAGGCGGCGACTGAGCACGGGTGAGTAGAAGCCTGGGTGTGGTGGCTCCCAGTTGATCTGGCCTGAGGGGCTTTGAGGTCGGACGGCCTGGGGCGGCCGGAATCCGAGCGAGCATTGCATCGCGACATCTGCCTGCGGGTTCACCTGGATGCCCACTTCTTTGGTGTTGGCTTTATGGAGCCGCGGGGTGAGGCCTGGGTTGACGTGCGACAGCAGCGCCTTTAGCTGCGCTCGCTTGTAAGTGTCTAAATAATCTGGCGAAGTCACCGGAGGAATCGCAGAAGGGGCCATAAGCACCCCTCGATAGAGATTGGAGATGCCGCTGCATTTGCTTTGCTTCCAGCTTAGCTGCTTCTGCTTGGGTGGTAGCCTCGAGGCCACGTTGTGGCCCCTTCCACGACTCCTCCGGTGACTCACCCCGGGGCTCCGTAAAGCCAACACCAAAGAATTGGGCATCCAGGTGAACTCACGGGCGGATGCCGCAATGCAATGCTCGCTCGGATTCCGGCCGCCTCAGGCCGTCCTTTTTTGCTTCCGCAAAGCAAAATCCAGCTTCTTCTCTTTGCTGTAAGTGCGGCATCAGGATTCCGCCTTTGTATATTTGCGGCGCAAGGCAGCCCTCCTCTCCTGCCACTTGAGACTCAGAGTGGTAAACGGGGACTGGTCAGGGGAGCAGTGCTGATGCCGCACTTACAGCAGAGAGAAAAAGCTGGATTTTGCTTTGCAGAAGCTGGCGTCCGCAATGGAGAGCAAAATCCAGCTGCTCCCCGGACCAGTCACCATTTACCACTCCGAGTCGCAAGCAGCAGGAGAGGAGGGCTGCCTTGCGCCACTGGCAGCTTCCAGCCATCGCAAACGCTGCTTCTTCCCACTTCTGCCACCCCCTTCCCTCCACCACAACAGCACCATTCATTCTGGATGGCGAGGGCTGCGCTCTGTTTGCACCACCTGGGAGCCAAAAAGGGGCACGAGGGAGGGACACCGCACCCCCCCCCCACACACACACACCCCATTTTGGCTTTAGCAAGACTCCCTGCAACCCCGGGAGCCAAAACGGTTGCAGGGAAAAAGGCATTTTTTCTTGACTCGAATATAAGCCGAGGGGGGCTTTTTCAGCCTAAAAATCATGCTGAAAAACTCGGCTTATATTCGAGTATATACGGTATTACTTTTCAGATCTATATTCCTTGGTGTATGATATAATCTTAAAACAGAAAGATCTGCACATGGATTAGAGAACAAACTAATGTATACAGTGTCATCAAGAGAGTAAAAGAATTGAAATGGAAATGGGCTGATCACATAGCAAAAGGAACTGATGGCAAGTGGACCAAGGCAGTCATAGAATGGATCCCACTTAATTAAAAAGCGTTCACAAAAGACACCTAAAACAAGATGGATCAACAAGATGGTGATGATGATGATGCAATCTATGTAAATCTGCTTCACATTATTTAGATTCTCAGGCAAATGGTTACTAATGACCAGCTGAATAGTGAAATCCCAGTGTATGGACATCATCTACTTGCAGTAAACTGGACCTGTACTCCCCAAATTTTGCTCATCGTTATCTCTTGTACTTGTCAAACATTTTCCCAGCCACATTCAACAAATTAATCCTCCTATAGTTTTTAAATTCACCATTGTTTTATTTTGCCATTTTATAAAGACACAATAACCATATCATTCAGTTGTTAGGCACAGAAAGAGCTAAGAAAGCCACAGTTCCACTCTGTAGGCAAACCTCACATTTTAGTATTTTTCTAGTTACACTGTCTACACTTCCATCTGGTCTGCTTTTGTACATTCTTATAGGGTTTACTGTATGAGTTCCTGCCCT
Organism: Ptyas mucosa; assembly: GCA_012654045.1. NCBI lineage: Eukaryota > Metazoa > Chordata > Lepidosauria > Squamata > Colubridae > Ptyas > Ptyas mucosa. Next base: position 9,051,903 of record WNWU01013639.1, read on the forward strand.
TGGTTTTCTCTGGAATACTAATCTTTGTAATACTTTTTCCAATTCCATTATTTCAGATATTACTGTTACTCCTATATAGATCTCTGATACACTTTCCCCCACACTTCAGCTTCATCACAAATCACATTAAAATAGTAGTCAAGATGTTCAAAATCTTCACATTCTTTTATCAAACTATCTGTGACCTGGATTATTATAAAGGTTCATAATTAATGATTCTGACAGAGAAGAACTAGTATACCCCTTCATGTGCCACATAAATGGAGTGGATGACCTTGTTGAGAAAGTGTTGGGACACTACAAAAAAAGCTTTAGCGGAGTCAGCAGAACAATATAAGGTTCAGGCCGACAAACGCTGGTCCCTTCAACCAACGTTCCCAATAGGCGAGAAGCGGTATTTGTCAACCAAGTACCTAAGATTGAGGGTACCCAACAAAAAGTTTGGACCCAAATTCATAGGTCCCTTCCCTATAGTGAAAGTTATTAACCCAGTGACTGTGCAACTTAGACTCCCTTGCATCTTAGGAAAAATACACCCCGTTTTCCACAGTAGCTTATTGAAGCCAGTCAGAGAATCTACCCTAAGATCCTTGGCAGCTGCTCCACCCCCTCCTTTGCTGGTGCAAGAGGAGACTCATTATAAGGTGAAGAAAATCCTGGACTCTAGACTTTACAGAGGTCGTTTACAATATTTGGTGCATTGGAAAGCTACCCTTTGGCTGAAGCTACTTGGGTTAAGAGTTGGGATGTAAATGCTGATGCGCTCGTGAAACAGTTTCACAACAAATTTCCTGACAAATCGAAAGGTTCTTCTGGGGGGGGGGGGAAGATGGGGTTAAAGGGATTAGTGCTAGGCATTAACCCCTTCTTTTGTGTTTTGTCTGGAGGAGGTGGTTCTTTTTCAGGGGGGGACGCCTGTCAGCTTTGGAAGCCATATTAGGCCGGAAGCTCCAATGCTGCCACCTTCTCATGTGTGGGAAAGTAGGACAGGGGGTTAGTAGACATAATAGCATTCTTCTGTCGATCAAGGTCAGGGCGATCCCGCATCTGGAGAAGGAGGGGTCAGGGGGCTGGATCGGGATGGAACGGACGTTGATTGGAGCATGTGACCGACTGGGTGGAAAAGGGGATGGTTTTGGGCGCTTTGACTTACTGAAGAAAAACCCAGGCTTTTCAGATTCAAGTTTTCCCAGATGTGCCAGTTTGCCTATTTTAGTAAAGAGGACTTTGGAAAATGCTTGCTTCCGCATCTTTACTTGGAATGGGGTTTTTTCTGGAACGCTGACATGTTTTCAGTAGAACCAAGGTCCACTTACCACTTGTCCTGAAATTGGGTCATAGAATCGCTCTAGAAGTTGAATAGAAGTGCTTTTGCCACAGCCACTGCTACCCACGAGAGCCAGGGTCTGGCCCTTGTTAATCTTTACATTGAGCCCTTGCAAAACCTGAACTTCTGGTCTGGTTGGATATGCAAAATGGATATCTTTAAATTCAATGTTGCCTTCAAATTTCTCCTATAGCAGGGAGAGATGAAGAAATGATGAGAACAAATACAACAATGCTATGATTTTGCACAATGTTCTATGTTTTTCTCCTGTACTCGTCCTGTGGTACTAATCATAGTAATAGAATTAGTAATGGAATGGCTGCAACAACAATAATATTGTACTTCCCTCCTGTACATATTTATAGAAATAAAATTTTGATATGGATTAGAATAGTTTTTCAAAGTTTTACTCTCTAGATCTTATGAACTAAAATAGTATATCAAAATAATTTCTGTTACTTGACTTTTTTCATAAGCAGACTAACGTTATTTTAAATTAGCTGAAATAAAGAAAAAAGTGAAATATAGGATTTCCCCCATTTTTTAAATGGCTATTTTACTTAAGGGAATATATATTTTCTTAGTCATTTCCATACATGATGAATGGCTCTCTCCTCTGTTACTCCTTTTATTGTTTACAATATACATTGCAGTAAATATTTTAAATGCATTAAAATATAAGGGTTAATTATATTCAGTGAAAGTGAACTTTAATTTAAGAATGACTTTAAATTTCCCATTGAAACAAAGAGACTGGAGGAAAACTCTTATAGAAGTAGCTTTTCTCAGAAATAAGTCTCAGGATTTTAAAACATTTATTGCGTCGTATTGAATGTAACATTGGTTTATTCATTTACTAGATAATTATACACATGCCTAATAAATTTTTAAATCAAATTTGCAGAAACCAAAGTTTCTAAATTACTATTGCTAATTGTCATTGTACTATGAAAATGTCAACTCAATATATTAAAGACAGCATAAGCTATAAGATCTTACTAATTTATCTCCTTCTTCACTATAGCTGTCAATTACAGGCTTTCGATCCAAAAGGTGAAATATTCTTTGGGCAGAAACTTTTGACTTGCTAAAATCAGGTGCAAGAGAATTAGCTTGGCCAGCATTCATTGCAGCAAAAATCACTGATGAGAAGACTCTGGAAATATAAAACAAAAATACAAAACGTATTAGAAAAGAATATAAAGGTAAACTTTTCAGTAACAAACTTTGCTGAAGCCAGCTGTAAATGGCACTGATTTTGCAACTTGGATTTTATAATGTCAGCCTCTTTAAATAGAACAATTTACTAAGTTTTATATCTTGGAAATGGAGCATACTATGTATTAAGTATTAAATAAGATCAAGTAAAACATTTTGCCAAATCTTTATGTGGCTATAATATGCATTGAAATTTTGGATAAAAACTAGAGCCTGCTGTGCAATCTAATTTGAAAAATTGAAGAAAAAGGGTTTCATATTATTAAAGATTATTTAAGTCAAGAGCTTGTATTTGTGGCAGTAATTCTCTATATATTTTGTTGGGAAAATCCCAGGGAATTTAGTATGTCTTAAACCTTAGATATGTATAAATCAGTGGTAGGTTTCAAAATTTTTTGCTACCGGTTCGGTGGGCATGGTTAGGTGGGGGGGCATGTGACTGAGTGGGCATGACCAACTTGACGTCATTCATGCCCATGCCCATGCTCACTCAGTCACATGACCACCCACCTAGCCTCACCCACAGGAAAAGGTAAGAAATTTTTTGGAATTTCCATCTATCTACCCCTGCCCTCCCTTCGCCAGTCGCCCCCATTTCCCCTCCTTTAGTGGCCCCAGCCCTAGCCCTGCTTCCTCCCCCACCACCAGCTCTTTGTTCAGGTTGCTTACATTCCATGGCGGTTGGTCCAGAGTCCGGAAGGCAAGCTGACTGGAGTTTTTGGCAGCTCCCAGCTGGAAAGCACTGGCAAAGAAGCCTCCCAGCTGCCACCCCTTTGAGAGCTACTTTGCAGCTGCAGCAGTGCCCAGCCAGTCGCTGCCAAAGCAGCTCTCAAAGAGGTGGTGGTTGGCCACAGACCATCAAAAAGTACCAGAGATTGCAGAAAAACCTGCTGCTGTCGCCACCATGTTCTTCATGCATGTGTATCCCATTGGACTTACAAGGCAATGGGATGTACGTGCGTGAAGAACATGGTGGCAACGAACATGGTGGGCAAGGTAAGCAAGCGGCGACCGGGGGATCGGTTCAGGGTTGTGGCCAGCTGGCCATTGCTACCAGTTTGGTGAACTTGGCCAAATTTCTGCCAACGGTTCACACAAACCAGTGCGAACCGGCTGAATACCACCTCTCATATAAATGTGCCTTATGACAATGTTCTTCAGTAACTCAAAAATTATCCCATCAGTCAAACTAACTATCATCAATCAAAACAAGAACATACAAAAACTAAGATTTTATGTTGCAAAGGAGATAGTTTGGAATTCAAAATGATCTCTTGTCAAGATCAAAGTTTATAATGGGCAACTTAAGAAAAAGTGTCTATTTTTCCCTTCTCAGTGATAGTTGACCTCACACTTAAATACTGTATCTTAAAAATTTAGGTTTTCACAAGTCTTGATAGATATGAGTAAAAGCTATTGAGTTAATGGCAGATACTGAAATTATGTCCCAATTCTTACTATAACTTAAACAGAAAATGAAAAGAACAATCCTTTCCCATTGTTGCTCTTCAGCAAAAGATTTTTAGAATCTAGAGTTTCCCGCTATCAGAAGCTGTCATTTTTATGTTATATGTGGCTGGCAGGGTTGTTGAGGGACTGCATCTCCTAAGTGACATCAACCCATCCCATCAGATCTGACAGAAATGGTTTGTTGTAGATTCTGTCCACTAGATAGTGTCATCTGACACGACCCAGGAGAAGAACATTTTCTGTTTCTCCCTGGGCCATATAAAGCATTATTCCCCAAAAAGTTAAGTTCACCCTAACCTTGATTGCCTTTTAGAAGGGCATGAAGACTGGCATTGCTATCTGACCTGGGAACTAGAGAGTGGTGAGGAGCCCATAAAGTGGCATGTGCTCTCCCAGTGACTACATTGCATGTTTTTAATTGTTTTTAATTGTTTTAACATTTCTTATTGCTTGTATAGCTATTTTATTCTGTGTTTTTTTGTTTTTTTGTTTATGTTTTAATTGTAAACTGCCCAAGCCATGTAAGAATTATATAGAAGTATATATTCTTAATTCCTTGTGTATGACAACAATACCTTTTCAGCTGGTGCCGTCATTCCGTGATCTCACATAATGACACAAATGTCAATAAACTAATAAACAAATAACACAACCACAGAAATAGAAATCCTCCAATTTTGGGGGGAGGGGGGAATCGCATGAGATTTATCCCAAAGGTGCTTTTTCAAGAGGCAACTGGAATTTCTGATCTTTTTTGGTGAAGATGTTTAATTTCTCATTCAAGAAGCTTCTTCAGTTCTAACTGGATGGTGAGGAATGGAAGGATTTATACATCCTTCCATTCCCCACCATCCAATCAGAGCTGAAAAAGCTTCTTGGATGAGAAGCAAAACAACTTCAAAGAAAAATCAGAAAATCCAACTGTCTCTTGAAAAAGCACCTTTGGTACAACCATGACCTGAAAGACAGAAGCTCCATAGACATTCATGAGATTTAGCAATCTCATCTCAGAGATCTTGATGTCTCTTATTTTGAATTTCCAGGTTTTTGTACAAAATATTGAAAAATTATCTGAAAGAATACCAAAAACTATTGATATTTCAAATTCTTCAAATACAAATTTTACATTTTAAAATTATGTGTTAATTATTTTTAGGTTGTGAGGAAAACATCATAAGGCAGCCTAGATAATGGCATATTTATGTGCTCACTCTGTAAGCCTTTCCTTAAACAGTTTATTGACATGGCTAAGACATTCATAACATGAACTTTTCCTTTACTTCAGCAATTGTTTTTGCTTTAAAAGTACACGTATATCCACATAGCCACATATGAAAATCAGTAACCTTAGTTCATATTTTCATTACCCTGCATAAAAGCGAATATACTCACATAAACAGTTGTTCAAAGTTCATAAAACAATGGGCAATAAGCCATGCTCCAAACCTGAAGACAGCAGCATTTATAAAAAAGTTGAAACTCTGCCCTAAGGCATAGGATAATCCATTAATAGGAGCTTTCTTTAGTGTGTCCCTAATAAAAGAAAATAAATGATATAATTCACAATCAATCATAATATTCAAAACTGACCAACATTTATTAACTATATCAATGTTGATTAACCTTATCAAGAGCTGTGGACTTCAACTCCCAAATTTTGGGAGGTTGAAATACAATCTCTTAAAGTTGCTAAGGTTGAGAAACACTGAGCTATGTTAATAATACTTTCCCCAGCAGATCATCACATTTGTCCAAATATTCTGAATAGAAACATTAAATGCGGACGTTAAAAATGTTTGCATTACAATTTCATTTGTGTCTTTGTGTGAGAGAGATTACTGGTATGTATGCATGTGTATGTATAAGTGTATTTATATGCATATGTGTGTATGTGTATGTTTAGGTGCCTTCATTTTTATTGATGCTTTTTAAAAAAAACTTTATTTAAAAAAAAGCAATTTAAAGTAGTGACTACAATGAAGAATATGCATACAAAATATACATATGCACACAAACTCACATACAAAAAGTATTACAAAATAAAATTCTTACTTGTGTGGTTTATATAAGCTTGCTTTGTAATTCTCAAAAAATCTGTCTTCTCTCGTTAATGACACAACCGTTCTTATATTTTCTACAACTTCTGTTGAAATCTAGATTGGGGGGAAAACGAAAATATAAGGTATTTGTTCATCTATAAAAGGATTTTGTGATGTATAGTATTATCTACCTAAAGTACAAAACCCGTGGGATTGCATCCTATAAAACATGTGTTTATAACAATGGCTCATAATTTATCATGTGTAAATCCAGACTATTATTATTATTATTATTATTATTATTATTATTATTATTAAAATTTATATACCGCCCTACTCCCGAGCGACTCAGGGCGGTGAACAGCCAAAATAAAATACATGTAATACAAATATTAAAAACATTTAAAATATATTAAATATTATGGCCCCAAAAAACAAATTAAAACCAATTTTAAAACCTAATTTAAAATTTAAAACAATTTAAAAGAGGTTAGGCTAGGCCAGCCTGCTGGAAAAAGAACGTTTTAAGGGCACGGTGGAACACGCGCAGATCTGGGATGTTCCGTAACTCCGGGGGGAGCTCGTTCCAAATGGTAGGTGCCCCACAGAGAAGGCTCTCCCCCTGGAGGCTGCCAGCCGACATTGTTTGGCCGACAGCACCCTGAGAAGTCCCTCTCTATGGGAGCGTACTGGTCCGTGAGAGGCTACTGGTGGCAGAAGGCAGTCTCGTAGGTACCCTGGCCCTAAGCCATGGAGCGCTATAAAGGTGGTAACCAAGACCTTGAAGTGCACCTGGAAGACCACTGGGAGCCAGTGCAGCTTGCGCAGGAGGGGTGTCACATGGGAGCTCCACGTTGCTCCCATAACCACCCGCGCGGCTGTATTCTGGACCAGCTGGAGCCTCCGGATGCTCCTCAAGGGGAGCCCCATATAGAGAGCATTGCAGTAGTCTAGGCAGGAAGTGACGAGGGCATGAGTGACTGTGTTTAACGATTCCCAATCCAGAAAGGGACATAACTGGTGAATCAGGCGGACCTGATAAAAGGCCCTCCCAGCCACAGCCATCATGTGCTCTTCTAAAGACAGCTGTGAATCCAGGAGGACACCCAAGTTGCCAGCCCTCCCTGTGGGGGCCAATGACTCACCCCCAATAGTCAGTGATGGCACCAACTGACTATACCGGGATGTCGGAAACCACAGCCACTCGGTCTTGAATGGGTTGAGCCTGAGGCTGTTCCTCCCCATCCAGATCTGCACAGCCTCCAGGCACCGGGACATCACTTCAAGGGCATCATTGGGGTGATCCGGGGTGGAGATGTACAGCTGAATGTCATCAGTGTACAGATGGTACTTCACCCTGAAACCACGGATGATCTCGCCCAGCGGCTTCACATAAATGTTGAACAAAAGGGGCGAGAGGATTGACCCTTGTGGCACCCCACATACAAGGGGCCTTGGGATCGACCTCAGCCCCCCTGTCAACATAGACTGCGACTGGTCGGAGAGAAAGGAGGAGAACCACCATAACACGGTGCCTCCCACTCCTATCTCTTCCAACTGGTGCAGCATGATACCATGGTTGATGGTATCAAAAGCCGCTGAGAGATCTAATAGGACCAGGACAGAGGAACAGCCCTGTCCCGAGCCCTCCAGAGATCATCAACCAATGCAACCAATGCCATTTCCGTGCTGTACCAGGCCTGAAGCCAGACTGGAATGGATCTATTAAACTATTGTTAAATAAACTAGAGTTTAGACAATTGTATTTATTATTTGACTTATCTCCAAAGGCAATGCAGACCAGCAAGTTAAATCTCTGCCATTCCTTTTTGAAGTAATCCTCTACTAACTAGTTAACTTTCTGAAATCCGTTCACTCTTGTCCTATGTTCTTCATGGAGGGGAGATTAGAAATCAGGATGTTTTTCTTCCTCTCCAGAAAGCAAAATGGAAAATATGAGATAAAGTGTTTCTTTGTTTTCTTATTCTGCTAAGCAAAGAATTCTAAGCATTGGTGAATTGGTGACTCCCTCTGTGGGGAAGCATTTTTCAGTTTTGTGCAATGAATCTTGCAATGGAGAACAAGGGAATCTTGCAATAGAGGTCAAGGGAACCCGTGCTTGTCAAATCATTTTAAAGAACAACTCTCAGTAGCTCTAGTCAGCATACAAAAAAGGATGATAGGAATTTCAAGTCAGCAACATCCAGAGAGCCAGGTTCCTGCAGGCTTGTTTAATTTGAGTTTTCAAATTGTGCTTCTCCCCAGATTATTTGTTTTAGTATAGAGAAGTTTTTGAGTTTGAGTTAAGTGATTTCACATCACTGCCTTAAGTACATTATGCGAAAGTGGCATGTCAATAAATAGACCATGTTTTCCTGGAGAAGCACTACTGAGAAAAATGAAGACTAAGGAATAGTGGTAGGATTCAGCCGGTTCGCATTGGTTCGGGCAAACCGGTTATTAAATTACCTACCCCCCCCCCCCGCTATTAAAGTGGATCCTACGTGCTGTGCTGCAATGGAGAAATGGGCAACGGAGCGGCCAGTGCAAGGGAAGGAGAAGGCCACTTTCCCTCCTCCTTCCCTCATGCCGGCCACTTTGTTGCCCATTTCTCCATTGCAGCGCAGCACTCAGGATCCACTTTGATGTGGGGGGGGGGGTAATTTAACAACTGATTCACCCAGGGTCAGGTTGGCTGTCACAAGAGGCTTGTCCCGCATGTGCAGCAGAGCTGGAGGACAAGGATGGACCACACCTCCCATGATAGCCAACCTGAGCCTGGGTGAACCGGTGGTTAAATTATTTGAATCCTACCATTGCTGAGGACCATACCAAAGTAGACTCAGATATTGCTGAAATAGTGAATGGATGTAAATCTATTGAAAGTTCAAATCATAAGACATTTCCTGCCTACTTGTCACCACTATAGCCTTAATCTTATCCATGGATTTATATATGTAGAAGATACCCTTCCAGCTTCTTCAAGGGCTTTTTGATCGTTAGCTGCATGACCTTCCATCGATCTCGCTTGAATAGCCTTTGCAACAATGATGAAGGGAATACAAGCTAGGATGAGCAGTGTTAAATGCCAACCATGTGCAAAAGCAATGATAAGAGCTGTCACGAGTGTGAAGAAAGTCATGGTCATTAAGGCCAATCGACTTCCAGTAGCCTTGAAAATAAACAAGAAAAACAAATTATACCTTTTCCACAATAAAGCATTCTTTTTATAACATTCACAATAAGGTTGTCTTCTGGGAGAAGGCTTTGTGGTATCTCAACCAGAACTATTAGATTCTGTAATAGCTTTGTAGCATATAGATTCAATCTGATTTTATATGTGTGTATGTAAATATTCAGATGGTTTAGTACATCTGAAGGCTCACAGGCTCTCTTTCTCAACACAACATATCTATGTCTTGCTAAGGTATAAAACTATATGCATGGAAAGTTCACATCAGGTGGCATGATTAATATTTATTCCCTGCTTTTCCAAGTCATGTTGCTAACATTCTTGAAAACACTTTTTACATAATTTCTCTTTATTAGTTGAAACTACCCATTGGGATTTTTATAAATGTACCATGGAATTGATGCAGAATCATTTCTTTATGCATATATGATATCATCTGGCAATACTGCAAAGCCAGTAAATTAACTGGCAAAGTTATACCTTCAATGACAAACTGATTCATAGGATCTTGGAGTCTTGTAGAATGTATTATTCCCAAACAGACTATTTTAGAAAGTGCAAGTAGAATACTTGTCTGAAGATACAAAACAAACATAAACCCTAATGTATTCAGAATGTGAAAATGATTCAAATAATGGATTTATGCAGGATTTATTCCTGCAGCAGTCTCTTATTGATACCAAGTTAATTATAATTCCAATAAAATATATAAAACTAATAAGCAAAAAACATACTCCTTTAACTTGGGAAGCATCTGTTGAAAGTCTGGTTAATAGAACTCCAATACCATTATTGTGATCATCAAACCATCCAATTTCCTAAAATCAAAATGAACAAATTAAAATAATAATTGAAATTAACAATTACTCTTGTTAGAACTCGGAACCTTTCCTTTTGTATCGAATTATGATATAAGCATGTCTTGGCAACATAACTTTTTTTTTCTGCATGGACTCCCTGAAATTGTCTTCATTTCATCCCCAGTTCATTAATTAATTACATATAAGTCACTCTTAGTTGAGTCCTTTTCTACTGTAGTCCCAAATAGTGTAGTCACAAGCATGTAAAGTCTGTTACATTTGGTCATCCACTACAGTGGTATCCAGGGGTGAAATGCTCCCGGTTCGGACCGGTTTGGGCGAGTAGGTAGCGATGGCGGCCGGCAGTTCGGAGAACTGGTAGCAAAAATCCCTGCCCCCGCCCCCTGTGCCCAGCTGAGCCGCCTGACTGAGCCAAGCACAAAAAACTTTTTTCCTTTTAAATGGCTCTTCCTGTTAATCGGTAGCAAAAATCCCTCCCCTTCCTCCCCTCAGCTTGCTTGCTTACTTTAGCTGCTAGTTGCAACGCCTTGCTGTAATCCCTGCAATCGATTGCCTCAGCAAGCAACTGGATCTCTCTGCCTGCAATCAAACAGGCAGGGAGTTGTGGACTTCAACTCCCAGAATTCCTCAGCCAGCAAAGTAAAGTGGGCTGAGGAATTCTGGGAGTTGAAGTCTACAAGTCTTAAAGTTGCCAAAGTTGGAGACCCCTGTTCTTTTTTTCTTTCTTTTACTTTTAAAAATTCTTTTTTAATGAAGAAATAATTCCATTCCAAAATATAGACACACAATTAAATAGTTTAATCACTTCAAAATATGTCCCCAATAGGCTTAACACGCACACACACATACACAAAACAACACTTAACAGCAATACAAAAAAACCCCATACAATAATAGTTCTGTTTACAATACCAATGGATAATGTAAAATTTGCAGTGTGTCCATTCAGACTGGTGTGAAATAACAGTAGTTAAAAACATTAGACAGTTAGTAGCTTCAAGGTGTAATTCTTCATACTTTTTGGTTCACAAATAAATTCCTGTCCTGTCATTCAAGGCTCCGACACTGAATTGAACCAACCTAACTGCTGCAACCCGCAGTTGTGGTATTTACAAGATATATCTACAGCAATTCCAAGGAACTCATAAGAATGGAGGAAAGTGGCTAAGGCACACATCTATGCTAAATAATGATGCAACATTTTGTCTCATGCATATAAGAAAATACATATTATCACAACAAAGGCCACACACCTTTTAATGCAGTTTTAAAGTTAACATTACTACTTACATAGATTCTATCCTCTCTTTTCTTTCAACATTCAAGAATCTGCTATCTTCACATTCTAATTCCTGCCTCTTAATGATCTTTTCATTAATAATCCACAAAGAGTTTTGGGCTATAGTAAACAGCCATGAAAAATGATAAATGGCTATTTCAACCTTTCCAGCAACTTTGAAGTTCGCCATCCAAACATGTTTAGCAAACAAAGACTGTATGGGCTAAAACATTGGCACATTTGGGACAAAACTCTCACTCAACTTCCTCTACATGCTTGTTTCATTGTGCATGGAAAAGTATGTTTCTAACACTAGCTTTGGGCCTGGATTCCTTGGGCATGCAAGTTGATGTACATCTGAATAAGGACATCCACATACTATCCTATTCCATTAGGTCTTATGACATCCCAGATAAAATACAGAAACAGGTAATCTGATTTAAGGCCTTTGCTAGTGGAGTTTTATGCAAGCATATCTTTATTCAAATGTTATACTCACACATTGGCTAATGGCCCAGGAGGTTGAGTTGCTGTGTTAGATGACAACACTTTTGCTTCCCAGATTCTAGATAGAAATCAGGGGAAAGTATTGTCCATACTGAGCCACTGTCAGCTTATTGGTTGATGTAGCAAATTTAGGTTTTGGAGGCAAATGAATATGTGCTTTAACTTGGACTTCCAGAGTATAAGAGGTCACCTAGAGCTCTGCTTTGGGGAATCTGTGCTGAAACCAGACTGAAAAAATGGTGCATATGTTGTGATGACAAAAAGTGTTGCACAGATTTTCCAAAGTTTAGACTCATGCATGAGCTTTACATGCAATATGGGTGTGTAAATTAGGGACTATATCAGAGAAACACAATCACTATTCTAACTGTAGGTATCTAGCTGGATTTAGATCTTTTCAATAACATTTTGCTTCTCTTTAGGAAATACTTGGCTGGAGTCCTGAGCTGTCAGCAAGAATTGCCAATATACTGTCTAGTACTAACTGATGTGTGCTAGGCCCTAGTAACCAGTTCCTGAGAGAAGGGCATAGGAGAGGTAAGTTGTCAAAAGTTATGTATCCACCATGTGAAGATGGTAGACACTACAGGAGTAAAGAGTAATTATTGCAAAGGTGGGGTTTCTGGGGTGTCTCTATGTAAACATTTTTAAAAATTATTTTCTGCAGTTCTCTAAATTCTGTGATTTGACTACATAGAGACAATGTTGAGAAAGACACAAGAAGGAAGATGTCAGGAATTATTTTGTGTATGAGTGAGAAAGTACCTAGAGTTATTTAATTCATACATCTTTGATCTGAAGCATGTCCCTTGTAGAATCAACAGAAAGATTCAGCTTTTAATTTGGACAATACAATATATAAGCACGTTTAAGGAGTTATTATTCTTTTAACAATAACTCTAGATTTACATATTTGAGCTTTTCTAAATTCATGCTTACTGTTAGAGTTGTTGCATCATTAATAAAATATTCCCCTTACACTTAACAATTTCTAAATAATTTGCTGTTTTCCTTGGGGCTAAAATTTGCTTGTAACTAATTTACTATATATAGGGAAAATAAGATTACAAAGTATCTTTTCCAAATATAATCCTCAGGGGAGCAGCCTCCTCTTTTATTATTTTTTAAATAGCATATTAGGATTTATTCAAAAGAGATACTGCTGTAATTACATAACATTCTTTTTTTCTTTTTAGAAAGGACACATCTCCCCTCCCTGTGCTTTTCATATTTAGCAGATTACCCCATTCAGCCCCTGAAGAAAATCTCTCTACTCATTGCAGGAGTGTCCAGAGGGTAAGATCAAAAAAAGGCAAGATGGCAGCCATGATAATGTGATAAAAGCTCTGCCTAGTTATGTACATTGCAAGATGTACATGGCAGCCATCTTGATTCTTCGACAATACACTGCAGATACCCCTGGCCCATTTCCAAGAATGCGCACAAAACAACTGGTGGTTGACTAAGGCAATGCACACTCAAAAATAAGAAAAGAAAGTAATTGCAAGCAATCTTTTAAAGCCTGTACATTTAAAGCTGAAGGCCTCAACCAACAAAATATGAAAGATGGAGATAATTGAAAGAAAGTTCTAAAACTGCAACAAAATAATACAATGAAGATTATACAATTAGTTTAGGGATTTTATGGCACCTGTGGCCTATAAACAGCTTTAGTAACGAGTATTTCAAAACATAGTTCACAGTTTTAAAAAGATCTGTACTGATTTTAAAAACTAGATTCTATATAATTTGAATGTTGTCTTTTGTATATGATTTCTATTTGGAAAGAAAATATTTACACTAACTTCTATGGCTGATTTGTTAGATTATAGTTTGAAAGAAAACATTCGTTAAGTTATGTAGTAGCCCTAAGTCATAGAGATACTTCTTAGTGCATTTTGTACAAGTTTGTTTTTAAATTTTCATTTATTTATTTTGCAGGAGACCCCTGTTCAATTGGGTAAGTTTTTTTCCCCTTTGGGAGCTTTAAAAAAATAGTTAATTGGGGATTTTTTTAGTTGTTCTTTTTTTAGACCTAGCCATTTAAAGTTTAGGAAGTTTTAAATTTAGCTGCTTTTTTATAAAAATAAAAATAAAATAAAATAAAATAATATTTGTGCAGCTTTCTGAGATTTAGTGTGTTTCTGTAGTGTTTCACTCTAACTACACAATCACACAAAATCTCACAAAGCTGTATGTGGAATTTTGTGTGCATAAAGTGTGAAAGTTGGTTTTTTGGTTTTTTTGTGGCTGTGTGAGGTTCCTGATTGTTGCAGGGGCCATTTTGGGTCTAGCACTGCTGCTTTTACATTGTGGGTGAGCCAGTTGTGTTGTGTTGTGTTTTGTAGGTTAAAAAAGGGCAAAGAAGTGACATTGACTTGGCCACGCCCACCTGACCAACAAGCCATGCCCTCCCAGTCACCAAGCCATGCCCATTAATTAAGCCACGCCCACAGAACCGGTAGCAAAAAAAATTAGATTTCACCCCTGTTGGTATCAAAATCAGGTGATCATTCCACACAGAGGATCAAAAATGATGGCTGCAATGGCATAATTGACACCTACCCTATTTTTACTTAAAAAGAGGCAGGGCTTCAATCCAGTGGTGGGATTCAGCCAGTTTTCACTGGTTTTCTAGAACCAGTTGTTAACCATTTGTTCAGTTTGCTGAACCAGCTGAAGTCTTATCCCTCCCTCCCAGTCTCTCCTCACCAGGAGGCGAGACGAGTCTCCTGGCTGCTTGCCCAAGCTTGCTAGGGCTTCGTTCAGGCCTGCGTAGGCCTTCCTTGGCCTATTACAGGGAAAAATGGAGCCTCTGTGGGCCTCATCCGGCCCTCCCAGGTCCCGTTTGGGCCTCCCTAGGACTCCCCTGGCCTGTTACAAACCAAAATGGAGGCTCCGTGGGCCCAATCCAGCCCTCCCAGGCCCCGTTCAGGCCTCCCTAGGGCTTCCTTGGCCTGTTACAGGCCGAAATAGAGCCTCCCTGGGCCCGATCCATCCCACCCAGGTCCCATTCTGGCCTCCATAGGCTTCCCCCAGCCTGTTACAGACTGAAATGGAGGCTCCATGGGTCCAATCCAGCCCTCCCCACCCCATTTCCCACGGCTTTACTATACTTACTTTTTGAAGAGCTACAGAAGAGGCTGACCCATGTGGCAGAGAAGCCAAAGTGTTTTATTCAGAAGCCGGTGAAGCTGTAAGAATGTGAGATAAAAGGAAAATAGCTTCCCCATCTGAATAAAAGACTTCAGTTTCTCTGCCATAAGGGCCTGCAGGTTTAGTTTGAACCCAGTGTGGTCAGGCTTAGTTTGAACCCAGTTTGTTTGCTGCTGACTGGCTAGTTCAAATGAACAGCTTCAGGAATTGGGATGAGGCAGCCAATTAACAAGGGGCTTGCAGCCCAATGAGACAAAAGGAAGCAAGCTCCTTGCTGATTGGCTGCTCCTTGCTGATTGAGGCTTTACCTCAATCCCTGAAGCTGGCCCCAAGTGAAAGTCTTTTATTCAGAAGCTGGTGAAAATGTTTTCCTTAGATTTCACATTCTTACAGCTTTGCCATCATCTGAATAAAACAGTTGGCTTCTCTGCCAGTGGGTCAGCCTCTTCTGGACCTCTGGAGATCTTCAAAAGGTAAGTAATCCATGGAAAATGGTATGAGGAGAAGTAATTGAAATCTGAGATGCTAGCAAAGCAGGCCCAGCCTATGGAGACCCAGTGGGGCAGGATGGGGGGGGGGAAGCAATTGTGGGGACCCCAGGGGAGCATGAGGTATCTCAGTGGATTGGGAAGGCCTTGGATGGTCTGCTCCAGCACTAACCCCCGCATGCTCTTTCCCAGCCTGAGAAACCTCGTGTGCATTTAAAGACCAGTGCATTTGCTTAACAAATGCATTGGGGAAAGCAGGGAGTGATAACGTTCATTTAACATGATTCAATCAAACAAATCCTCAGGTTACAAATATAATTGGCAGGCTCTATTACATTTGTAACTGGAGGATTGTCTTTATAATGAGAGTGTGGGAGGGTCTCAGGGAAGTCCTGCCTTAGCATCACATGAGTCCTGTGTCCCGCCCACCCTGGTCACACCCACCCAGTCACATTATTACCCAGCCAGGCCTACCCAGCCGGTCATTAGGGCAGAAAACCGGTTAAATTATTTGAATCCCACCACTGCTTCGTAAGTGGTCACAGCTACCAACTTGATATTTTATCCATTACTACCTGTTCCTATGGTGCAAATAAAACAATAGAGTGGTGGAACAGTGAAAAAGTGTAATGGGTTGAAATAGTTTAATACTGAAATGATAGGTCCAGCTGTTCATTCAACATTATTTCCCAAATAAAATATAATGATCCCTGGAAGTCAGTATGTGTTGTGTCTACTTAAAAAAAATAGGAAAGGTGTACAGATAGAGGCATCTGAATTAAGTGCTTCTTTCCTCCTACTAGCTATTCATAGAGATGAAATTAATTCTTGGGCCTTAAAATGTTATTTTCCACTATTAAAAGATGTTAGATTTAGTGCTTCCAGGGATATGCAAATGTTCTGTGGGTTAATTAATTAATCTTTTTGGCAACATAACTCCATTGGAATGGAGGATGCAGTAGTGCATTATGTTCCTATGTCTTTAGAGACAATTCTAGGCTATATGGAGGTCTGGTGGCTTCTTAAGCTTTAGCTTTTTATTCAACAAGCCATTATTTTGGACTGGCAGTGCCTAACCAACCTTGGCTGAATTGGAAAATCAAAGAACAGTTGGACTAGTTTAGTACTGTTCTTAGATGAGAAAGCATCAGACAATCTTAAGGCTTAGGTCAGCTAGGAATTCTTAAAAACATCCCTTAAATAGGCTTCATTCTTGTTAAGATAAGAAAAAAACATTCTTATGTCACCTAAATTCAGCAGCTTGACTTGACCCTTTTATTTTTATAATATTTACTGTTTTCATTTGATAGTAGTCTTTTGCTAATGTAAATGGGTCCTAACACTGCAGTAATGGATTCCACTTACCTTCGCTACCGGTTCGGAATCGGGATTGCGTGCATGTGTGTGCTCGCTTCGCTCGCGTGCAGCACTTCTGTGCATGCGCAGAACCTTCTGCGTGTGCGCAGAGCGTCCATGATGACGTCTGGGCGGGTGGGCAGAGCCTCCACCACCGCCACTACCAGTTTGCCTAAACCGGGGAGAACTGGTAGAAACCCACCACTGTAGCACTGCTGATGTTATCTAGTTTGAGACATCTGCAAGAAATCAGTCAAGCTCAGAGAGCACCAAGGACTCCTCATTTCAACCCTGAGTGACAAATATTCTCCTTTATTGGTAATCCAAACTTGTCCCCAAAGTGCTCTTTCTTTCCCTTTCCTGCTCTGTTTTGTTACCTGCTGCAGCAAGGCTTTGAAAGAAAGAGAACGCAACCGCATCGTGAGAGCTTCTCCAGACTTCCCAAAGGTGAATCCCTGTAAAAGATAAAGGCAAAACTTTTAGCTTTTTATGTTTTAGAAAAAGGCCATTATGATCTGAAGGGGGAATATCCATTAAATGAGGGGGTGGCAGTTTCAGGCATTTATTAATGCAGAACTTAACTACAAATTCAAGAAATAAAGACAGAACCATATCAAAGATTAAGGGTGTGGGGAATCACTAATTATAGTAATGATTACGTGTAATGGCTACAGTGGTTAAAATGAAGTATAGCAGGCTAACTTTGCCCACTGCCAGGAGTTCGATCCTGACTGGCTCAAGGTTGACTCAGCCTTCCATCCTTCTGAGGTTGGTAAAATAAGGACATAGATTGTTGGGGGCAATATCCTGACTCGGTAAACTGCTTAGAAAAGGCTGTAAAGCACTGTGAAGCAGTATATAAGCCTAACTGCTATTGCTATCCTGAGGAACCGTCTAATGAAATTTGAATAAAAAGATAAAAGAAGTAGATTGAATGTTGAGAAGACCTGGATTTATATAGCCAAAGATAGCCAAAGCAGCAAGAATGATATACATGTGGTTTATGGGATTGCAATGATTTATGGGATTCCATCTAATAAACAAAGTATAGTGTCAAAAGTCCATCTTTTTAAAATTGAAAGCATTTTCATATTGCACTGGTTGAGTAACTTTGTACTGTATACAATCCTCTCTTTCTTATAGGATTCTCTTTTGTGAGAATTTCTTATTAAGTAGGTCTTATACTAGAACTTACCTGGATTGTATGAGTTACTAAGCTGATCACTCCCAACACCAGAAACATGAGAGAATACAGCACTGTATTCTGGCTTTTCTTTACATCATCTTGTTCTTGGAAAGCCTGAGTGGCAAAGCATAGATTTAATCACCAGCACAAGAAGCCATTGCAGTTAAACTTTCTATTTAGTTCAATTAGGACTATTTCCTGCAAGTCAATTTCCCTGATTTCCCTGTATGTTACCATCAGCTATTCTGAACAGCAGACAATATTTTACATGAAGAATTTGAAATTAATTCTAATTAGTGACCACTAAACTCTAATTCAGATTATTAGAAATAACCATTAGATGGCAGCAGTATGACCTCTTTACCACTGTCTAGTGATTGCATGGAGTTTTGCAGGTCATATTTGATGGCTCCCCATCAGAACAGAATTTGTCGCTGAATCTCATGACTTTCTAAAAATAGAAGTCTGGATCATGTTCATTTCCTTGAGGCTATGTTCAAAAATCATTAAATTCAAAGGTGGAAATTAATCAGGGCCAAGTAGAAGCTTGGAAAAGATTATTAAAGAATAAAAAGTTAAAAATAATTTTATTTGAAATATCTGTAGGTGACAGTTTCCTTGCAGGTGGTTGTAATATGGATAGAACCAACATATCAAATAACTGTAGGAGAAGAACCGTGTTAATCTGGCAGGCAAAATTCAGGAGTATGGTAAGCACCTTTTCTAGGTAACAATATTTACTTAAAAGCATAAGCTTTGTAAGCTGCAGCCCACTGCATCCATTGATGAATAAAATAGTTCAATGAATTTTATTTTTAATTTATATCTCCTTTCCCATGGGATAGTATAAATATAGGCAGTGGTGGGATTCAGCCAGTTTGCACCACTTCGGGAGAACCGGTTATTAAATTTCTGAGCAGTTAGGCAAACTGGTTGTTGAAAGAAATCATTAGGGCAGAGAACTGGTTGTTAAATTACTTGAATCCCACCACTGTATATAGGCCAAATGCCTGTATCCCAGTGCCTGAATCACATTCACATGATGTGTGAGGAATGATTGTAAGTCACTTTTTTCAGCACTATCATAACTTTGAATGGTTGCTAAACAAATAAGGACTACCTGGCCAGATTAAAAGGAAGTGGGGATTCCATTCTTCCTCTCTCTTTCTGTATATTCCCCTTTCTTCTCTGTCTTTTTCTTCCCCCAACTTCCTTGCCAGTGGCTTTTGAAATGAGTTATGTAAGGCATTTTATTGTTCTATTAACATTCAATTTATACATCTGTTCGTATGATGACCATATCAGAACAAAATTGAAAATGCACACCAGAAAAACAGTACAATAATAGTATGTTTCCCCCCAAAATACCCCCAAAATAAGCCCTAGTGAAAGGGGTGGGAATGGCCAGCACAGGAGGCAGCCTTCCCTTTCCCAGTCACCTCATGGTGGCTCGGCTCCTTAATTGAGGCCCGTGGATCAGCTGAGCCAGAGAGGGCTGAGAGTTGCCCCCTGTTCTATCTCTCTGGGCACCTGGAGGTGTTTCCGATGCACTCTTGCCAGCCCCAGCCCTGCCCGCGGCACCAGATAACCTTGCAACCGAGGGCCCCTCTTTTCTGCAGCTCACCTTGTAGCTCTAGAGCAGGTGGTGACCACACTTTGGGCTCCACCAGGCCTGGAGCTTGGATCTTGCTCAGGCTGCTGCTATGATGAGGCAGAAGGCCACGCAGCACATTGGAATCAGCTCCTACCCCACCTCTGGCTGCTGGGCCTGCTGCACCTTCTGCTGCTGCCCTCCCACTGCAACACTGCTCAGCTTCGGAGCAAACCTCTGCCTTCCCTGAGCAGTATTTCAACCCTGAGGAAAATTCCCAATTTCCTACCAACCATTCTTTCCTTTATCCCAGCACAGATGCACATCCAAAGCCCCCATCCTTGCAATCCTGGGATGTGCACCTGTGTAGGGTTCGAGAAAAGTACAATTGAAAGGAAAATCTCCCCCCCCCATTTTTCCTACTGTTTGTCCTTTCCTTGATCCCAGCACAGATGCACATTCCAAAAATGCTCTATCCAAAGGCTTCAGCTTGTTCTTGAAGGGGTCATGAGGTGCGTAGGGCTTCCTGCTGCTTTTGCAGCCTCAATCAGTTGCAAAAGTGCCCATACTTCTTGGAGGCAGCAACAGGAGCACATCCGCTGATCAGCTGTTCCATAAACCAAGCCCCTGCACCCCCATCTCCCATCTCCCAGTACATGGGGGGGGGGAATAAGACCTCCCTAAAAATAATACCTGCTGCCTTTTTGGGTGGCCTAAAAAATATAAGACCAGGTCTTATTTTGGGGAAAACATGGGTATATCTGTTCTGGACTAGTCTCTCCTGTTTTATACCATCTTGGAGGATACTTCAATCACGTGGACTAAGATTATTCATTTCATTTGGGATAAATTATTTAGAATATATTTTTGGAAAGCTAGAGGTAGATGATGACAAAAAATTGAAATGCCATTGGTAAATAACCTCAGCCTTCAATAAAGTAAGATCATAATAAGAAATCAGTACATCTGCTGGGTTTGATAGATTCTGCAAAAAAAGGATATAGAAACATTGAGTGGTTCTAAACATACCCCGATGATTTTACCAAACAGAACTGCAAAGGCAGGAGTAACACCTCCAGCAATGGCAGCAGCAACAATCCCAACTGCTATATAGCAGAATTCAGGCTTATTCAGAGCCAGGATCCTGGTATAAGGAACATCTGGGAGGGTGTCTTTCTGTAAAGAGAAAATTCCCCTTATCACCAACAAGATTACCAGCAGCAATGCAATTGATGGGTAAAATGTCACTGAGAATTACTCAAACTGTACAGCTCTGAAAGGAAACTGACTTCTGTGTTCAAGCCCAGTCATTTCTATGATCTCAGACAATGAATACAAGTGTTGAAACAAAAGAAAAGGAACAAAAACCCAATTTATCTCAAAATCTGTCCACAAAGGTCACTAAAAAGTAAGAGAAAGCCCTCATGAATGGTGACATTTATGCATAAATCATTCTTTTACATTACTAAACTGTAGGCCTTAGGATCTTGTTATCTGTACATTAACTTTCGGTTCTTATTATTTTACTGCCATGTGTTTCAGATGAATTTTTTTTTATTGAAAAAGTTTTACAAGTACAAATTTTCCCCCTTCCCCCCCCACCCTTACCCAACATTATAAAATACATATAGAGAAAATATATAATTCGCTCCCAATCCCACCCTAACCCTCCCCCTCCACCCTTTTCCCTCCCCCCCTTGACTTCCATTATATGCAATACTAGTATTCCCAAACAATATATATGTTATTCATCCTTCCATATCTTTTTTCTATATTTACTAGCATAATCATCAATCCCTCTCAGCTGAAAGCGACATAATATTTTCTAGTCTGATACTTATTCTGTACATACTCAATCCATTTCTTCCATTCCTGTATATATTTCTCATGCGTCTGATCTTTTAAAAAAGCTGAGATCTTTGCCATTTCTGCAAATCCAGCCATCTTCTGAATCCATTGGTCCACAGTCGGTAAGATATCACTCTTCCAATATTGGGCAATCAACAACCTAGCTGCTGTCACCATATACAAAATCAGTTTTGTTTCACCCAATGTAAAGTCTTTAACTATACCCAATAAGAAAAATTGTGGAGAAAATTGTATTTTTTTTTTAAACATTTTGCATAACCCACCAAATTTTTATCCAAAAAGCCCTCACCTTTTTGCAAGTCCACCATATATGATAATATGTAGCATCTAAACAATCACATCTCCAACATTTTGGCTGCACATTAGGGTACATACAAGACAATTTCTTGGGGTCTAAATGCCATCTATAAAACATTTTATAAAAATTTTCTCGTAAATTTTGTGACTGTGTGAACTTAACGTTCTGAACCCATATTTTTTCCCATGTTTCCATCATAACTGGTTGAGAGAAATTCTGTGCCCATTTAATCATACAATCTTTAACTAACTCATTTTCTGAATCCCTTTCTAACAAAACATTATAAACTCTCTTAATATGCATTGGACCTGTCTGCTTTATCTATCCAACCAATTCTACTTCATATTCCATTAAACCAGTTTGTTGATCTTCTTTCCATCTCATCTGTAATTGATTGTACTGCAACCAAGTAAAGATTTCCCTTCTTCCAACAGCATATCCAAAGTCTTCAGTCGCCACCTGCCCTCTTCAAAATAAAGTAACTCTTTATATAAGAAACCCCCGAGTGACTTAATATTTGTATTCCACATGGTATCAGCAAGATCCAGCCAAAATGGAATCTTGTAATCCCAATTAGTTCGGTGCTTCCTCCAGACTCTCATCAAGGCATTTCTAAGTAGATGACTATTAAACACTTTATCCACTTTATTGTCATAAAATAGATATGCATGCCATCCCCAAACAAGGTCATGACTTTCTATATTCAACAGTTCAGTCTTAGTTTTCCCAAACCAATCACTTATTTGTATCAATGCAGCTGCATCATAGTATAATCGAAGGTTTGGAAGTTTAAGACCACCTCTCTCATGAGTATCTTGCATTATTTTCAGTTTAACTCTCGTTTTTTTTTCATTCCAAATAAATTTATTCAGTCCTTTTTGCCATTCTAGCAGTGGTTTATCTGATTTGAGCACCGGTATCATTTGGAATAGAAAAATAAATCTAGGTAAAACATTCATCTTGACTGCTGATATTCTTCCAAGCAATGATAACTGTAGTTTCTTCCAATTTTGCATGTCTTTTTGTATTTTTTGCCACAGAACCTCATAATTATTTTGAAACAGTTTAACATTTGAATCTGCGATTTGTACTCCTAAATATTTGACCTTTGAAACAATTTCGAAACCTGCCATTCTTTCCAGTTCCTTTTTTTTGCTCTCTGTCAAATTTTTAACAATCATTTTAGTTTTTTTCTGGTTCAGCCTAAAACCAGATACCATGCCATAATCTTCTATAATATCTTTCATCTGGATTATTGAATTCATAGGTTGTGATAGGGTAACAACCAGATCATCTGCAAATGCCTTAGTTCTATAGTCCTCTTGCCTTATAGCTATTCCAGTCAAGGAGTTCGAGTCCCGTATTGCATTAAGTAAGACTTCTAAAGTTAGGATAAATAATAGTGGGGATAATGGACAACCTTGTCTGGTGCCTTTTTGTATGTTGAAATTCGATGTTAAACATCCATTAATAATAAGTTGTGCATATTGCTCTTGATAAATTGCACCAATCGCTTGCATAAACCGCTCCCCCAAATCCATTTTTTCCAAAGTCTTAATTATAAAGTTCCAATTCACTCGATCGAAGGCTTTTTCCGCATCCAAAAAAACCAGCACTGCAGAGATCTGTTTATTCTTATCTAGATAGTCCATTAAGTCTATAACTTGCCTGACATTCTCCTTCATATATCTGCCTTCAATAAATCCTGCTTGATCATGATGAATTACCTTTTGAATAACTGGCATCAATCTGTTGGCTAATACTTTTGCAAAGATTTTATAATCTGTATTTAATAGAGATATTGGTCTGTAATTTTCTGGTTTCTTGAGACCTGATTCTTCTTTCGGAATCAATGAGACAAAAGCTGTTTTCCATGAGGAAGGTATCTTACCTCCTAATTGTATATTACAAAATAAGCCTTTGAGATGCTCAATCATTTCCTCTTGTAAAGTTTTATAATAAACTGCCGTTAGGCCATCCGTCCCTGGAGCTTTAGCTGTTTTTAATTGTTTTATAGCAAAACTGATCTCCTCAACTGTTATCAGTTGTTCCAAACTTTTCTTTTGAGTTGTTGAAATTTTTGAAACTCTTTTGTTTTGTAAATATTCATCTATAGAAATATTCTGTATATTATCTTTAGCATATAACTTAGTATAATATTCCAAAAAGGCTTTTTTAATTAATTCTTGTTGATAAACTTCTTTGCCAGCATATTCAGTACTATCAATAATTCGTGTAGATGCTTGTTTCCTCAAAGTGTACGCCAACCACCTGCCCGGTTTGTTAGCATTAGTAAAAGTATTATGCTTTGCAAATTGTAAATTAGTTGCTGTTTGGTCTGCTATAAGCATTTGAAATTGATCCTTCAAAAGTTTTATGGCCATTTGCAATTTTCCATCTGTTGGTTTTTGTATCAGTTGTTGTTCTTTCTTTTTTATCTCACATTCCAATCGTAGTCTCTTCTTCTGCTGATTCTGTCTATGTTTAGAGTTCATTTGAATTAGTACTCCCCGCATATATGCTTTGCTTGTATCCCAAACTATTTCAATAGGGGTACCTTTATTCAAATTCAGTTTAAAAAACTCCTTTAAATGCTTTTTAAGTTCAATTATATTTTTTTCATATCTAAATAAATTCTCATTTAATCTCCAGGATCTTCTTTCTCTTTTGCTCATCTCGATTTCCATCCAGACCGGACTGTGGTCAGTCAAAGTCCTAGGAAATATCTTTATTTTCTTTACTTTAGAAAGTAAGTTAGTAGTTAAGAGGAAAAAGTCTATCCTGGAAAAGGATTTGTGCCTGTCTGAGTAAAAAGTAAAATCCAATTCATTTGGGTTTCGAACTCTCCAAATATCTTTCAATTCCAAATCCTCTTTCAGTTCAAAAAAAGCTTGTGGTAATTTAATCCCTAATTTGGCCGAAGTTTTTTTATCGATTTTAGGTTGGATTACTCCATTCCAGTCACCCATTATAATAGTTGAATAGTTCCAATCCAAAATTTTTAAATGAAGCAACTTATAAAAATTTTCCTGCTGCTGATTTGGAGCATATATTCCGACCAACAAGATTGGTCCATTATCTGTAATAATTTCAATTGCAATATATCTTCCATCTTTGTCTATTTCTATAGTTTTAGCTACAAGTCTTTTATTTATATATATCACCACTCCATTCTTCTTTTCCAAATTTGAAGCAACAAATTGCGTTCCTAATCTTGAATTTATCAAATATTTCTGATCTTGCAATTTTATATGAGTCTCCTGTAAGCAAATAACATCATTGTGAAATTGTTTCAAATAATGAAATATCTTCCTTCTTTTTTGTGGACAGTTCAGTCCATTAACATTCCAAGACAAAAATTTAAGTGCCATTTGATCCTGTCTGAAGTTTTGAGAGCAATTGTTGAAGATTCTTTTCTACAGTAGTAATCTTCGGTTTAGCTCCTCCCATGACTTCAGCTTGCTGCTTCTCTTTGACTCTCTTTTCACATTGTGGCTTATAATATTCTTGCTGCTGTTCCTTCATTTGTTTAGACATTGCTCTAGTTATACGTTGCTCTTCCATTTTGGATGTTGTCAATTCAAGAGCCAATGCCTCCTCTGTAATAGTTTTAGACATTTCTTCCAAAGGAGAAGCTTCAAATGGTGCAAAAGGATCAACCACAACACCACCTACAGCTCCCATTGTCTCTCTTGCCTCCTTTTGCGACTGTCTTAGTTTTGCTTCTGTTTCTTGATCAAACTCAGCTTGTAATTGAGCCTCCTTATCTATTGGTGAAGATGTGCGTGGAGGAGGAGAGCCCGCTTTCAAAACATTATAATAGAATTCTTCTGCTTTTGCAATAGTATTAAGGCGGTATCTCACTCCTTGCAGCCTCAATATTACACCTATTGGGGCATCCCACCTGAATTGTATATTCTGTTTTTTCAGTTCTGCCACCAAAAATCCAAAATCCTTTCTATCTCTTAACATTTTGGGTGGTAGTTCTTTAAAGACTCCAATCTCACTTCCAACAACTTGAAGAGTTGTAACAAAGGAATTTTGCAAAATTTCATTTCTCATTCTTCTGTCTGTGAAGTATATCACCACATCTCTAGGCAGTTGCCTTTGTACCGCCACACGAGAATTAACTCTGTACGCCTTGTCAATCTTACACAGAACCACACCTGGTTCTACTTTCAACATAACTGCTAAAGCCTCTGCACAAATTTTCCTAAGATCTTCCCTGGTGTTCTCTTTTACACCTCTCAGTCTGATAGCATATTCCATTGATCGAAATTGCATCACAGTAATCTCATTTTGCATTTTTTGTGTAATTTCTTCAATTTCAACCATTCTTGAATCAGAGGCTCTAAATTTAGTCTCCATCTCTGAGGCAAGATTATCCACTTTTTTATCAATCTGCAACACTACCTCAGACAGGCCTTTAGCCACTGTTTGAATATCTTGTTTAACTGCTTCATATTTCTCTTGAACAATTCCTTTGACCTCCTGCTCTGATCTTTGAATTTCTTTAATAATACGGTCATAATAGCTTTCTTCCTTTGTCTGAGTTTGCAGCTGCGCTGTTTGAGGCTGCTTCTGCTTATGAGTGGGGGAATCCCCCCTGCTTGCTTTGTTGCCATTTTGCCTCTAGCAGATCTTCCTTTTCCACAAATTCTAACAACTTTTCCCAAAAGGTTCTCCAGATTCAATCAGGTCTAAAACAATCAATTGCTGCTTTTTTTTTCTATTTTATTTTATTTTTTGCTACTTTTCTTTTTCTTCCAGCCGGATTTGTTACTGTTAGAATGTAACCAGATACACAGTTCAGATTACTTTCGCTTTCAGCTGCTCTTCGCTAGAAGCAAGCGCCATTTTTCCCCCCACTTTCCTTTTCAGTTCCAAGTTGCTTTAATCCTCCAAATATTTCAGAAAAAAAAAACTTTAAATACTTGCAATTTGATAGGAAGTCCAAAACTTTCTCTTTTATTGTTTGGTGGTGAAAAAGCTGCCGCGCTATCTTGCTCTGCGGTTTGCAGAGTTTCCCAGCTGTCCGGAGCTTCAGCGGCTTGAATAGGGAGTCCCACCCTGTTAACACCTCAGAAACGCAAAAAACCGCTCTGGGGGTCTCACAGGGGACTCTACCTTATGCCACCGGCTCTCCTCACGACGTCCTCTTGGGTCGGAGTTTTTCGAGCCGTTTCTAGTCCCTGAAACGGCTCTTTTACAGGCAACTGGGCTGGCAGTCTTCAAAGGACCGTCAGCGATGGTCCGCGGCAACACCGGAAGTCTTTCAGATGAAATTTTGATGTGGCATGTTTAAAATATAATATAATTCCAAAGTCTAGAAGTGAAACACATTTCCTAACTGGTTTTCTCAAGTTGTTCATATTGTTTGATATATACATTATCTTAATTACCAAACACAGGGCAGGGATGAGTGAAATTGAATAATTTTTCCTAACAATTGGGGTTTCTTTACTCATTAATTTATCTAAAAATAAAATAAAATGCATTGATAAATACAAGGCATTTATAGAAAGAACAAAACATAACTCTGGTTTGTTACTAGAACCACAAGGCAGAGATACCAATTTCCACCAAACACTTACAGAGGAGTCATGTTTTTAACAAAGAAGTTACTTTAGAAATAATTTTAATACTAACCACTCTGACTTTCTTTGCTTTCTTCTTCTGTTTTTTTCTCCTTTTTCTTTCAGAAAATCTTTTAGTAGAAGCCCTACTGAGGGAAGGTCTGTTGGATATTCTTCGTACACTTCCATACTTAGCTACTTCTGTGCCACCATTAGAATTCCCCAAATCATTTAGATCTGCTGTTTCATATGAATCTTCTTTCTCTGAAATTTCACTATTTTCATCCTCAGTCTCAAATTCTGTTCCTTCATTTGATGTTTCACTCTCTGGTTCTTCTTCCTGGTAATTCTAAACATTTTATAAAAAGAAAACAACTTAGAAAAAAATAAATTATCAATTTTTCTAATTACAATTTATGAGAATTAAATCTACAGGTAGTCCTTGATTTACAACCATTCCTTTAGTGACTGTTTGAAATTCAATGGCAATGAAAAAGTGACTTATGATCGATCATCACACTTACAACTATTGCAGCATTTCCACGGTCATGAGATTGTAATTTGGGCACTTGGCAACCAGCATGGATTTACAATAGTTGCAGAATCCCAAGGTTACATGTTTGCCAGTTGGCTTCCAACTGAGTTCCAAGTCAATGGAAGAACTTGGATTCACTTAACAGTTTTGTGATTTGCCTAATGACTATAGCAAAAAAAAAAAAAAGTCACGGTTGGCTGAGAATTTCTGGGAGTTAAATCCATCTACCTTAAAGCTGTTAATGTTGAGAAATACTGGGCTATAGTAACAGAATCTTGACTGCATTTACCTATGTCTGAAGCATTACTTTGTTCATTTTCTAACATATCTAGATCCATACAGAATCCAGTGGCATTCTTGGGAATAAGAGATTACTCTGTAGGTGAATATTAATACTCTGTAATGTGCCAGGTCCAAGTAAGCTGGTAAACATTTAGATTTTAAATTAAAAAAAAAACATAAACAAAAATTCTTCAAGGTGCACATATAGCTTAAGGGTAATATTTTTTTGAGCTG
This sequence comes from Ptyas mucosa, assembly GCA_012654045.1. Lineage (NCBI taxonomy): Eukaryota > Metazoa > Chordata > Lepidosauria > Squamata > Colubridae > Ptyas > Ptyas mucosa. The sequence goes on from WNWU01013639.1 coordinate 9,080,328, forward strand.
TGGAGACAGCCAATAACATTTCATTAGACTAAAGTGTTGTTAACTAGCACCAGCTGCCTGCATTACTGCAAGTTCGAATCTCACCAGGCTCAAGGTTGACTCAGCCTTCCATCCTTTTGAGGTAGGTAAAATGAGGACCCAGATTGTGGGGGCAATAAGCTGACTTTGTATTAAAAAAAAGAACACCGTTTGGGGGGGGGGGCTGAAAGCCCTACTAAGCAGGTATATACAAAAGTATGAAAGCTATTGCTTTACGCATTGTAAGCTGCCCTGAGTCTCCAGAGAAGGGCAGCATATAAATTGAACCAATAAATAAATAAATAAATAAACTTCGCTTGACTATTATTCAGTATTATGGAAAAGCCGACTTATATGGTCCTGTACCCTATTTTGAATAGCTTCTACATTTGTGTCCATGTTTAGCCAAAGCACAGTTATCAACATGTAAACCTAGACAAATAGTAGCTTCTCTTGAAACAAGATAGTTTCAAAACATCATTTATAAAGGTGGAATGTTTTCCCTACTTTGTAGTTAATGCTACATTGCAATTTACCCAAAATGGAAAATTCCAAATCTCTCATAGTTAGGATGTGGGAAAGAGCAGAAAGTGCACACCTGGGAATTATCCTCATAAAGCACATAATGTCACATTTGAACCAAGCTACTGAATCTCATTACCTGCTGCATTACAAGGGCATAGTAAACTCCTTTATGTGCCATGAGTTCACTATGTGTCCCCTGTTCGATGAGAACACCCTTCTCAAAGCCAGCAATAACATCAGCTGTCCTGATTGTAGAGAGTCTGTGAGCAATTACAATGGTGGTGCGCCCAGCCCTGGCCTTCAAAGAAGGATAAAAGAAAAAGAAATGAAAAAAAAAAAAGAGCAAGGGCTTTATCTAAAACATGAATTTCTTCACAATACCATCCTATATTTCTTCATGTATAAAGATCAGATCTATTAAAATTTTAACTCATGACATAAATGATGTCTATTTCTCAAATATGTTACTGTTAACCCACTTATTGTTAACCAGACAGTCAAGTGTTTTTTTATATCTCATAGTTTCTGTCAATATCATATATTTGCAATCCAGTTATCTAGATATGGTTGAGCACATCATGCAGATTTAAAATTCACTTATAGCTAAATTAATCTGCTACAAGTTAACATCATGCTACAAGTTTCATTACTGATAGAGTGCTTCAGTGGTGAAATCTAAAATTTGTTACTACCAGTTCTGTGGGTGTGGCTTGGTGGTGGTGGTGGTGATGGTGTAATGTGACTGGGTGGGTGTGGCCAATTTTAAAAAACTTTTAGCCATTTTTTTTTAAACTTATAAAACCATTTTTTCTACAACTTCTTCAGTGAAGAGGTTATTTAAAAAATGCTTTCAAAAGGCTCTAACGATCCCAGCTGAGTTGCCTGATCGGCAGAGGCTTTTTTAAAAAAGCCTCTGCCGATCAGGCAACTCAGCTGGGATCATCAGAGGCTTTTAAAGCATTTTTTTCCTACAACTTCTGAAGAGGTTGTAAAAAAAATGTTTTTAAAAGCCTTTGAGGATCCCACCTGAGCCACGCGATCATCAGAGGCTTATTTTTTTTACTTTTAAAAACATTTTTTGGCCAAAGAGGTTGTAGAAAAAATGCTTTTAAAAGTAAAAAAAAGCTTCTGATGATTGTGCGGCTCAGCTGGGTATGGAAGGGAGGGGGGGCAGGGATTTTTGCTACCGGTTCTCCAAACGACCCGCCTCCATCGCTACCGGATCAGGCGATCTGGTCTGAACCGGGAGCATTTCACCCCTGGAGTGCTTTAAATCATGGCTATTGCTTCACACCAATTTAAGTATAATGTGAGACAACTGTAAAAGACCCATACAGTTTTCTGGTTTGGCATTTGGTAACTGAAGAAAACTGCTTTCAAGATCTCTAGTTTACAATTCCAAAGATGCTTTTTTTCAAAAGGCAACTGGACTTCTTTTGTTTTTCCTTGAAAATGTTTTGCTTCTACCCAAGAACTGAAGAAGTTTCTTGGAAGTTTCTTGGATGAGAAGTGAAACATCTTTAAGGTAAAACCAAAAAAGTCCAGTTGCCTTTAGAAAAAAGCACCTTTGGGACAACCATGATTTGGATGACTGAAAATCTCCATAAACATTTAGCTATGCACTCTAGCTTACAGTGTTTTAAAAAAAAGAAATCTCTTGTCTCTGCAGGACCTCTTTCTAGTGTATATCATATTGTTCTTGATCCCAGCACTGGGACAAGAAAAATACAACAGACATACACTTTCTGTTTTGTGGAAATGATAGCAACTTTTTGTTGGGGAGAGTATTATGGTTTTATTGTAATCTCATAATAAGTATTTATTGTATTTATTAGAATTTAGAATAACAGAGTTGGAAGGGATCTTGGAGGTCTTCTAGTCCAACCCCCTCCTTAGGCAGGAAGCCCTACACCACTTCAGACAAATGGTTATCCAACATCTTCTTAAAAACTTCCAGTGTTGGACTATTTACAACTTCTGGAGGCAAATTGTTCACTGATTAATTGTTCTAACTTATTAATATTAAGTAATTATTAATTTATTAATAATTATATTATTTAATAATTTACTAATATTAATTATTAATATAAATTATATATATAAATCACTATTTCTTTATTGAAAACTACTTAGGAACATTCAAAATGTCTAACTAGCTATCAATTAAATAAAGGCGCTACTTTCCCAATTTTCAGGCTTCCCTGAATTTATCATCTTGGATTTTTGGTCTTATGTCTAGATTGGATTTTGATCTGTTCACATTCTAGGAATGATTAAAATACGCATTATCATTTGTTTTTATATTTTGTATCATTCTATAGTTTGGTTTGATTATAATAATGAAATATTGTCTACATCATGCAGATTTCACTTTCTTTTGGTTGATTGGAAATAATGGGAGACATCATCATCATCATCTGGAGCTGATTAAACAAAGGTCCTGGTTTGGTAGATTTGGTAGATTAATCATGGGACAATTTTGGGTAGTGTAGCTTCAGTTAAGCATGCTAACTTTCTCTTTGCAATGAGTCCTTTTATAAATGGAAACAATAACCTGATTCATAAAAGAAAGCAAGAACTGGAATGATAAAGGGAAATTACTGACTCTTTTCTCTGGAAAGTTCATTGGTATTAATAGAATACCACAAGATTAACGAATCACCTTCTCAAAAATGACTAATACTGAAACTTATGTTACAGGAAAACACAGACACACACATGCAAGCACTAATAAAAGCATACCTATCTGTGCATTATCCATTAATGATACTTTTAGACCTTCAGTTTTGAGCCTTGTAAAATGGTTGGAAGCTCTTAAATGAAATGATAAGCTTTAGGTAAATGTTATTGCTTTTGATTTTATGAAATTAAAAATTTCATTAGTAGCTTGAAAGTATTAGTGTAAGATGACCTTTTTAAAAATACAATATAGGCAAAATATAGATTTTATTTGTACATAATCTTTAAACCCATGATCTTTAAATTCAAACAATGCTGAGTCTGGTAAAAAGTTGTAATAAGTGCTGTGCCTATCTTTCTCCATTCTGAAACACTGAAAGATTGATATCTTCTTGCATTTTTACTGTTAGGTGATTTTTATTTTATTGTTGCAATAGCCATAGCATTTCAGACTTGCTTTATCATATAAGCAAACTGGCAAAACAGTTTGTTTAAAAAATACTAACCATTTCCCACTTTGGACTTCTGTTAAACAAATTCTCTTCAATTTTTTCCCATCCTGCAAACTTTGCTAGTCCCTCATGCTAGACTTTCTCTTAGAATGCAGAAGATCTTCATACTATTGAAGATAACCCTATATTGCCATTACGTATGCTCTTTAACATACTTTTGCCTTTAATTGATTGCCTGTAGTGTACACCAACACAATTGATTATATATTTATCTGTGTCCTGGAGAGAATAATGTGTCTCGGTTTTGTTTTCCTTGTTTTCTTTGTACTTCACTGCTTCATTTCATTTATTGTTTCAATTCAATTATTACACAGTCTCATCATGAAATACATATTTTACTAAATAATAAATATTTGGGTAAAATTTTCTTTTTTTAAAATAATTTGATCACCTGTGGATGCATTTATTCACCAACAGGCTTTAATTCCTTAAAGTCATTTTTATGTATAGCTGAAGCGCTACACAATCATATTTAACTAGGCTTGTTTACCTTATCAAGTGCTGCTTGGACTATGGATTCACTCTGATTATCTAAAGCAGAGGTGGCCTCATCCAGCAGCAAGATCTTGGGGTTTCTGGCCAGGGCACGAGCAATAGCAATACGCTGTTTCTGACCCCCACTGAGCTGGGCTCCTCTTTCTCCAACCATGGTATTAAATTTCTGGGATATTCAAAATATAGAAATGAACATTGTGTTCATATGTTTTCTAAGTGAGAAAAGATTATTAGTATTCAAGCAAGCATATTGAATATATTATCCAAACACACATTAGTGTCTGCAGGGGCACATGGACACATACACAGTTTTAAAGCAAACAGAGCACTTTCTATCTGCAGACACTTTCTCATTGAATATAGGGATGGCTTTGTTGCTCTCTTGACATTTTGATCAGATGAACTGTGCCAATAGTTTCTCTCTCAAAATTTTAATTAGCATAATTAAACAATGACATGAAAGATTCTTAAAGAAAAAAAAGGAAGTCCCATGTTGGCATGCTCTGAGTAACAGTCATTCATTTGTATGAATGTGGTATAAATACAACACTTCCTTACTCTACTTCTGAGCTACTGCATTGATTCTTAATGTTTCTAGTGTGATTAAAAATTGCCATTTCTCAAAAGAGAGTGTGTCTACTCAAAGTAAGTAAATGAGCATACACGGATGCACAAACCCACCTTATAATTAACCATAATTAAACAAAGCCAGTCATTAAATATAATTACCTCTTGACTATATGAGCTGCACAATTGAGACAGCTAGTTCAATCCCCATTACAACAACAACATATCATACTATGATGATTGAATATTCAGAAGACATGGCAGCTAATAATCTCATTCAAGAAAAGTTTTGGAAACACCCATGTAACTTGAATGAGCATGCCTTGGACTTCCTATTAATTTAAGAGTTTACCAGTGAAAGGTATATGATCCAAGGGTTATTTTAGAAAGAAAAACAAAGAAAATTATATAATAACCCTTAAAAAATGACCTAATTCCAAAATATCAAGGCTTAGAAGAGAAGGTGATCTTGAGGAAAAAAGAAGATGGGCTGAGATTCCTGTTTCTGGGACCTCTGTATATTTACTAATCTGACTACTATTACAAAGACCTTTTGCATTTCTTCATGTGTCTTAAAATTAAACTTCTGAGGTTTCCATATTATTTTCAAAGGCAAAATACTTAATATAATAGATGATCTCTGGGAGATTTTCAGAAAAATGTGTAAAGATTTCTGCCATAATTGGCTAAACACTATAGAAAAAAATTGATTGCCCACACTGTCCACTCTAATTTTGACAGTTGAGTGAAAAAAACGTGGTGTCACCAGGATTTGTATGGAAGGATCATGAATGTCATTCTGCTGTAGAACACAAACAAAGCTCAGAATTATTTAATTAGATGTCTTTTGCATTTCGGTCTATTACATAATAAAGTAAACCTCAGAAACAGAAACTTACTAATACCTGACAAGCATGACATTTAATATTGTTCATAATCTTGATGACGAGATATATTGAAACACTCAAAGGGATATACAACATACACAAATATATAACTTCGAATGAATGTAGTATAATGTTGCAAAAATTAATAGTTCAAATTACAACATCAGTTACTGCTTCAAAGTTCCAGAAGGATAGTCAACTGATGATTTACAGAATACATGGATCCTCCCCCTCCTCCTCTTTTTGTAACGAAGTTATCTAACGCAATATTGTCAAATGTCAGTAGGAACTCCTGATAGAAATAATGTACCTAATTTAAAGAAAAACATAACCTCAAATCCCCAGAAAAAGGAAACATTTGATAACAGAATGTTAACACAATTGAAGAACTGAAATTATATTTTAATTTTAATCAAGGAATTAACTTGCCTTTTGCCAAGATTCACTTCATACATCCATAAACATAAAAGTGTGATGACCTATGAAATTTCAACAGCTGTGGCAAGTTAATATGCGTTTTTGGTTTACGAAGTTCAATATTGACTTCAATATTAATTATAAAATGTAACTTTAATTTCTGAATATATTTATTTGGTACTTTTTTAAAATTCATCTTTGCCTCTTGCCATGTACTTGTTAAATAAAATTTATTTAGCAGCTTAAAAAGTTATCAAGTTAATGCAACTACCTAAAAAAATTGTTTTAATTGTAGAATCTTGCATATTTTATTAAGGAAAAAAAAGAAACAATAATGTCACAGAGGTTGATGGTTATTTATCGCAGCACAGTTATAAACACCCAAAAGTTTCAGTGTTGCTTTGTTTTTATTTGTTATAATTTAACAATATCTTTATGTTTTAAGTTGAACCAAGCTCATAACAACTCAGAACTTCCTAATACTTGGTTAAAGTATTATTGATCATCTACTGTATAGCTCAGAATATTTTAGTGCTATATTTCTATGTTTTATTAATTTTATTGTAATTTCGCCATTTGATTGTTATGAGTAATTGAGAATTATATGTTATACAAGTTTAATAAATCATTATTAGAACAGCAGATATAGCGCTTCAGACTATATGAGCTTTATACTTTTTCCCCTCAAGCATATAAAACATTTCATATGTGAAGTTTAATAATATTGTCATGAAAATTCATTTTTTATTTTGATAATATTATACAGCATGCTTGAAAGAAAACAAGAAGTGTGCGGTTAAAGTGTGTGAAAGAAGGCTAAACACCAATTGAAACCTTCTCCCTTTTGTATGTTTTCTCATGTAGATACAAAGGGTGGGGCTTTAATCCCAACAGTCTGCATTTTTAAGTTTTTTGTAGAGATCGCTGCTCCGGGGTTGTTGTTTTAATCACTGCAGACATTCCTACAGTGAGCAATACTGAGAATTATTAATTTAACAATGTCTAATTGGCTATAGATATTAGATACAAATAAATCAGCTACATAACAAGGTGTCAAGTGTTAAAGTTAGTTGGATGATACTGGCTTCAATAAAATGCTCTATGATAAAGTATATTGTGTTTAAAGAAAAAATGTGTGGTAGAGCACATAAATGAGGGAGGGAAAACAGATTATTCCATCCTTACTAAGAGGGCCATTCTTACAAGAATGTGAAAATTGTGCTACTTACATCAGGAAGTTTCATTATGAAGTCATAAGCATTTGCTTCTTTGGCTGCTTCTTCAATTTCAGCATCAGTAATATCCTCTCTGCCATAACGGATATTGCCTGCAATTGTGGTAGCAAACAAAACTGGTTCTTGGCTTACAATGCCAATGTTTTCCCTCATCCACTTGAGGTTAAGGGTCCGAACATCATGCCCATCTATGGTAATCTGAAGAAAGGAAAATAGAAGTTTGTAAGAGCCAACAGTGTAGATGTTTGATTACTAGAGTAATCAAGAAGATTTTTTTTTAAATTTGATTTATATGCTGCCCTTCTCTGGAGACTCAGGATGGCTTACAATTAGTTAAGCAATAGCCTTCATACTTTTGTATATTTATACAAGTCAGCTTATTGCTCCCACAATCTGGCTCCTCATTTCACCTACCTTAGAAAGGATGGAAAGCTGAGTCAACCTTGAGCCTGGTGAGATTAGAATTTGCAGTAATTGTAGGCAGCTGAATGTTAATCAGTGCCTTAGTCTACTGCGCCACTCAGGCGCAGTATTGATTGATTGCTAATATACATTTTTTAGATACTGTATGTCAGCCCTGATTTGGGGGATTTTTTATTGAAAAGTCAAACCCAGAAGCCCCAATAGAAGATATCACAGTTACCCTTGCATTAAAACGAACCTGTCCTTGTGGTGGATCATAAAATCTTTGCAAGAGTTGAATAGTAGTGCTTTTCCCACAACCACTGGAACCAACAAGAGCGATAGTCTGTCCAGGTTGTATTTTTAAATTCAAACCTCTAAGGATCTGGAATTATTCAAAATATAAATATATATTTAAAATATTTTAGTCACCTCTCTGGCTTAATACAGTATAAATCATGCCTACAATACAGGAAAAATATTGAAGATGATCTAATATATTTTTAGTCAGTAAAAACATTCTAAAAATGAGGGACTCATTTAAGATATCTAAGAAAGATCCTTTATCTTCTATAATTACACATTTTTATTATTGCTAGAGTGTTTTTATTTTGTGATGAAGCTTGTAATTACACATTCTTAAGATCTTTCTCTGATCGTAATGAAAACAGCTTTAAACATTTCTTTTAAATGGCTAAAAAGAGGAAGAAAAAATAATCTGTTTTACCTGAATATTTGGTCTAGAAGGGTAACTGAAATAGATATTTTTGAATTCAATTTCTCCTCTGAGTTTATCCAGCTTGAATCCCTCAGTGGAACTGCTATCTATGGGACGAGGCTGGAAAAATAATTGGAAAGAAATCTATAATTTTTAAAATACAATATAACACAGGCAATTTTTTGTCCAATGTTAATAAGCATGAGATGTAAAGTATGAAAAACGATGCATTTCTTCTTACAGAATTGCATTTCTGTGAACTATAGCTGCCTTTTCAAATAAGAAATAGATTTCCTATAAATTTCAAAGCCAGGGCTTGACTATATGTGAATCAATATCAATTAGGCTAATTAGAGATAACCATATTAGGAATGTCATTTGTGATTCCTGTTATATTCATATAATTGTCATGTGCAAGGAACCACTTGTGAATAGGCAAGCAACCACTTGTGAATAGGTCCAAGTAGATATTTTATTGCTAAACATTTATTTACAAGAATCTTACCAGATTGGTCTGCCTTCCATTGGGAAATGGCATATCTAGACCTAAGGGTTTGACCTCAGACATTTTCTCCCCCTAACCAACTCTTTACTCCCCCTAGAGGGATCTCCTCTCCTGCTGTCAGTAATTCCACTATATCAAAAACCAACAAATTAAGTGTCCTAAGACTTAACTAAGGGTTGAAACAAAGATAGGAAACAATTCTGTTCTCACCTTCAGTTCATATACTTTCGTTCATAACTACCCAATGGAAAATTTGATGTTTTGAAGTTAGAATAGTAAATAAAAAAAATCAAATAGAACATTGCTGAATAAGAAGAAAAATTCTTTAAGTTCAGTTCATCCTCTATTTGCAATGCTGAAATAGTTCACAAGCTATATTATCTTTTTTTTTCATGTGAATGTGCTAAGAAAGGCTGCAGAGTTCTAGGTTTAACCTCTGAAATCCGATCATTCTCATACCATTATTGCTTTTCTTTCCATTATTTTCTTTCTTTCCAATTCCAGGATATTCCCGCATGATTTATTTCAGTATTTTTTAAAAATCTAACAACTTTAAGATATGTGGGCTTCAGTTCCCAGAATTCCCCAATCTTAAAATTGTCAAATTTGAACAACTCAAACTTAGATTGAGTTACAACTAGATTCTAATTCCTCTAACCAGGAATCCAATTGTGTTTGGCCAACTTGCGTTATTCCTCTGTTCCTTCAAGTTAATATGCTGTAGGATTATTTCTCTTATTTAGGAAAATGCAAAGAAATACAGAAATGAAGTGTTCAAATATCCATAAGTATATTTATATATCATAGTCCATAGATACCTTTTTTATAATTTTAAAGACTTGATAGGCTGCTCCACGAGCATTGGCCACATTCTCCAATTTGGGGGAAGCCTGTCCAAGGGAAAATGCGCCAATAAGCACAGAAAAGAAAACCTGTCAAATAAAAGAGGTAAAATAGTTAATACAAGTGCTCAAGTCTGTGGATTCAATTAATAAACCAGCAGAGTAATAACAGCCAGTATGAGGGTGCAGGGTGCCCAAAGTTATAGTGCAGCAACTCTGGAGGTGCAGGGTCTCCATATCCAGAATATTATTATAGTACTCATAGCTTGATTTAAAAATAGTTTTAAAATAATAACATTTCATAATATGATTGTTTCATATAATCAGGCAGCACTTATGTTTTATTTATCTGTTTTGATGAATGCTATCTTAATTCAAAAGTAATTTTTCCAACAAGAGTAATTTAAGATTAGTAATATAATTTCCAGCACAGATATTCTTGCTATATTCTGCAAGAAGTAAATGATCATGTTTATATGCTCTACAATGAATTCCTTTAACTATTTGCATATCCACCATCTAGAGATTACTGTATTATTGCTAATATTTAGCTCATAAAATAAAAGCAACCTGTAGATAACAATTTGTGGGCCAGCCAGTGCAGAACTAGATAGTAATCAAAAAAAATATATACTATACTATATTTCTCTATGTGTGTACTGTATGTCTGTAAAAACCCATTCATTTTCATGTGCATCACATGCATGACACAAGTGCAAAAATATGGGGCTTGGTTGCATAGCCTTTTTTGATCTCTTCAGATGCTTCTGACAGCACTTTTAGTGTCAAGTGGTGGGATCCTGGGTGCCCCAAATTCTTAATGACATCCCTGTGTAAATTTTCATTAACTGTTTTTTTATGATCAACAGATTAGAAGTGAAATAATGGTCTCTTTAATTAGAAACCAAAGTAAATGCTGTAAATATTAGGTTTAAATTTTTCCATTTTCAGAGATCATTCATTTGGCTACCTAACATTAATTGTTTAACTGGTACTTGAGTATAGGATTGTATATATATCTGTATGTTATCTGTATCTGTATACATAGATTTAATCTATATTTGACTACTTTTAATGCCAACAGAATGAATTCAGATATATTTTGGGTCTGACTTCATGTTTTGAGGAAGGTGTTCTTTGTCTTAGAAAATATTTTGCATCCCTGCCTTATGCATCTTAGCTACACTCAGGGTCCCAAGACAGGAGTCTATCTGATTTTATTAGAATCATTTTATTAAAATCATCTGACAATGATTTTCTTTTTCTTGAGCCGGTAAGTCTTGAACCTTTTGATTTATTACACGTTAGATTTATTAGATTTATATAATAGATTTATTAGATATATAATTATTTTAAACATTAACGTTCAATAGAAAATGTACACTTACAATTAATACTGTTCCAATATCATAATTATCCCTTTCATCTACTGTGAGCTTGGTTCCATACCAGAAGGCAAGGGCATAGCATCCATAGATCAAAAACTGGGATACACCAGTTGAAATATTGGTGGTGATCGTCTTTTTTGTTCCAATAGACTGAGCCTCTTCTAAGTTTTTATCATACCTGATAAAAGATCCAGCATGTTAGACTTTGGACAGTTTTACAATATATCTTTCCTATAAGCAAACATTTATACCTTTTAATCATTCCTTTAAAAATATTCACATCCTGGGGCTGTTGAAATCTCACTGACATTTCCTTGGATCTCTCTTTTTATTTATTTATTTTATTTTAGTTAGTTAGTTTGTCAAGCATGTATGAGAAAACAACTATAAGTATGAACATAACATATAAACATATAAGTATAAACAGTATAAGTATATACATAATAAATGAGTAGGAATAAATGTTAATAGTAGAATAGGAACGGTAAGCACACTGGAGCGCTTATGCATGCCCCCTTACAGACCTCTTAGGAATGGGGTGAGGTCCAAGGTTTAATCAGTTTAAGGTTAACGTTTTGTGAGTTTGAGGATGTAACAACAGAGTCAGGTAGTGAATTCCAGACATTGACCACTTTGCTGAAGTCGTATTTTCTGCAATTGAGTTTGGAGCGCTTTACTTTGAGTTTGTATATATTGTTTGCCCGTGTATTATTTTGGTTGAAGCTGAAGTAGTCATTGACAGGTAGGACATTGTAGCAGACAATTATATGTACTAAGCTTAGGTCAGACCATAGGCAGCATAGTTCCAGGTTGTCCAGGTCCAAAATTTCAAGCCTGATGGCATAAGGTATTCTATTGAAAGCAGAGGAGTGGAGTATGCTTCTCGTGAAATACTTCTGAACTCGCTCAATTGTATTAATGTCTGTTATACAGTGTGGATTCCAGGCAGATGAGTTGTATTTGAGAATTTGTCTGGCAAAGGTTTTGTATGCTCTGGTTTGCAGTACAATGTTACTAGAGATGAAGCTTCACAAAATTAGGTTAATAACTTGCCTTTTTGGCAATGCTGTTACAGTGAGCTCTGGGGCTTAGATCTTTTGAAATGAGTACTCCTAGGCCCTTGACAGAGTGAGAGTCATCCAAGAGGTTGTATCTGCCTAGTTTGTATTTCTGATTTTTGTTGCCAATGTGTAAGACAGAGCATTTGTTGGTTGAGATTTGAAGTTGCAAATTGTTCGACCATTCTTTTTTTTTAAACAGAAGTTTTTTTATTTTTTATAATTCAAACAACCAAACATTACATAATAAATTGTCATTCATCATTTTATCCCCACCCAAAAACCCCTCCCCAGTTCCCCCCCCGACTTCCCAGAGCAAAAACAGGATATAACATTTAACCAATATAGACTAAAATATGCTAACTATTACAGAATTCAAAACTCTCTCATACTTGCTAACTCCCCTTTTAAAAATTATACATCGACCTTCCTTTTATAAATTCTCTTATCACATTTCAGATTTAAAAAATTATTTTAAACATTTTATTCCCTTAGCAAAATATTTTCCAGAATATAAGTTTCAAAACTTTCAAAAAGTTATCCATTAAACTTTAAATTATCCACCTTTAATACTTTAAACCTATCATAAAATATAAAAGTTATATATATAAAAAATCCCAATATATGACCAGTCTGTCTTTCTTTCTATATTCTTTGCCTTTAAACTTCTATACCTTAAAACTACCATAAAATTTAAAAGTTATCCAACTTTAATTAAATCTTTTAAAGTCACGAGGCAATCCAGAATATGACCAGTCTTTATTTCTTCAAATATTTTCCCCTTCATCGTTACTCCTCACCCTACTCCAACTTTAATTAAATCCTTTTACTTCATAAAACAATCTCCAAAATATGGCCAGTCTCTCTTTCTATATTTTTCCAGTCCTTCTCTAATAAGATCTCCTTCAACATTGCTCCTCCTTCTGCTCTTTTTTTCGAGAGTTTTTTAACTTGACATTGTAGATAATATGTCTTAGGAATTTGTTCTCTTCTTGGGGTTATTTGCTTTATTTTGAAGCCCCCATTTCAAAGACTCCTGCATTTGTAATCCATCAGTTCATTCCTTATATATCGGTTCTGTCTATAAAGCCAAACCTTGTCAAAATTATCAGGCTGCAGTAAGAAGTCCTCTTGTTGTTTTTCAGTTAATTGAATGGAAGCCTCTTCCAAAACCTGTGATTCTGGTATAATAACCTCCATTTTAACCTCAATAGTGTCTCTTTTACCTTCCACAAACATTATCCTGGTTGATCTCTTCCCCTTCTACAGCCAGAAAAACATCTCCCAATTTAAAATCTTGAATAGCTCTGTTAATTGTCTGTCTTATCTCAGCAGTAAAAGCTTTTACAAAGTCTTTTAAGTCTTTCACAGTCATCGCTTGCAAATTTGCTGACTCCTGTAATCCTTCTTTAAGTTCAGCCATTTTTCAATTGTCCTTTTTATATTTATATTAATTCCACTATCAGGTGATTAACTTATTTCCAGACAAATTAAAAATATAAGTCAATTAAAGTCAGTCCACAGTCTTTTCCATTCCACTTCCACTTTAAATCTTTTTCTTAAATAGCCTGATAGCTTGTTGTCAATGTTAACAAGGACTTTCAATTTTAGGTTTCAGTTTTCACGCCCAAAGGCACCATCTTTTTCTTTCTTGTTTCTTAAAACGGAATTAGCATAAAATACCTGCATTTTTAGTCTCCTGGGTCAGCTCTGCCAGCATTCAAATTCAAAAATCCGAATTCTTTTTACTCCTTTTTGTTTCTTGCTGGAGTGGACGTGACGCTTCGGTCTGCTTTATAGCAGACTCGTCCCGGCTCCGGAGATTTGAAGGGCTTTGAGGGAGCTCTCACCCTGCAAGCCCCAGGCTAAAAAAAAAAAAGCCTGGGTATCTAGGGGAGCTCTTCCCAGACCCCTCTACTCTTTTCTCCCCCTTTTCCCTGGGGGAGAGTTTTGAAGCCGCTAGACAGGCAATTTTCGCTGTTCTAGTGGCTAAACGGAGACACGGGGCTGGAGCTCTTGAAGAGAGCTCCGTTAGTGGTACGTGGAGCCACCGGAAGTCCATTCTGACACATAGTCAAGGTCACTTTGTAGGGCAGCAATATTGTCAATGGTGTTAAATAGTTTATATCATCAGCGAGGAGGACTCAGTTGCTTATAATATGATCTCAAAGGTCATTTATGTAAAACAGAAAATGTGTGGGTCCTAGAACGCTGCCTTGGAGGACACAACTGTTAACTGGTGCAGGGTTTGATAGGTCACTCCTTATTTTGACTACTTGTTGCCTGTTTGACAGGAATGCAGCTATCCATTTGTGCAGTGATCAAGAAATGCTGTAAGAGCGTAGTTTTAACAGTAGTTTGTCGTGTATCACTGAATCAAAGGCTTTGCAGAAGTCTATGTAAATTGTGTCTATTGCTTTACCCTGGTTGAGTTGTGTGGTCCAAATGTTTTTGCAGTATAAGAGTTGTAGATTACAGGACAAATTTTTCCTGAAACCAAACTGTTTGTTAGAGAGTAGGTTGTTTACAATACATTTCCCTGAGAAAAGCAGGGACATTTTATCCAGTGATATTTGATTGAAGAAATTGATGTTATACATTGGTTGAAATTTGGTACAAATTGCAGGGACAAGCCAGAGCATATTATGAACTTTAATGTCACATGAATGCATTTAATCTCCAGGATTTTCTTGAAAATCTTTATCTTGCATGGTAATTCAAACACTAGGCGATTGTTTTATGTATTAACTGTATAAACCAGAGGGAACACATATTTTTCATAATCCAAGTTTCCATCCTGACTCTGAGAACTATTGGCTACATTAATCTAAGTAGATGGAGTATATTTGTATACTACATTGGAACATTGCTTTTGTTCTTGATCTTTTTTTGCTTCCCTTTGGCTTTTGGAAAGGAGGAAAAAACTATTTTTAGTTATATACAATTTCTCACAACATACATAATTGCATGTCCAAAGAATAATTATTTATGGAAGGATCAAAGCAGCTTGGTGGCTGGAAATCTAAGGTTTGGAAAAGGCTTAATGTGAGAGCACCTGTTTTTGATCCTTTGATCCTTTCCTAGCTCATAAAGATCGGGGGAAGATTGCAGAAGCACTACTATTTAACACAGGTAACATTAATATAAAAATGAATTGCAGATAAACTGACTGGTATCTTGGCATAAGGCACTGTCGCATGAATATGTAAATGTCATCTTACCTTGCTATAGCTTTCTTCTGTCCATTGAAAGCAATAACTGTCCTGACTGCTGTCAAAATTTCTTCTGCCACAGACCCTGCCTTGGCATAAGCCAGTAGCTCCTTTGCAGTCAATATTGATAGTATCTGGTTCAAGAAAAATAATTGAACTCAATTTCTAGAATTCTGTTCTGTTCTGTTCTGTTCTGTTCTATTCTATTCATGATTACAATAGTATAATCGTTCTACATAGCCTTTCCTGTCTCTTTCCCTCCAGATATGTTGAAAATACTGCTGTTCTTCCTTAGGCAGGATGAGCACTGGTCATTACTGTTGGAAAGACATCTGAAGAGCATCAGACTGGAGAAACTGATTTTATCTAATCTAACAGAAAAACAGAAGATTGTTTATATGTTTTCCTTCTGAACGTGAATATATATATATATAATTTATAAGCCACCCATTTCATAGAGTCTCTCTTGCTAAAGCTGATTTTAGCTTCTTCTTTTTTTGTTTTAAGTTGTAGCATTATACAAAGAAATTATAGCTGATCCAGAACACAATGCTTTGAGCAACAATGGGAGGAGGAATATTTGCCAATGGAATATATCAGCTTTGAGGGCTGCACCACCTACCACTATATTTCTGTGTGCAATTTAGAATACTGTTATCATATTTAAAGCCTTTCTTTGTTTGAATCTGGATATCTGTGGGACCACTCAAGTCCTATCCTCTAAGACTTAAACTTTGGCAACTTTAAGACTTGTGGATTTCAAGTTATGCTAGCTGGGGAATTCTGGAAGTTGCAGTCCACCTGTGTAAAAGTTGCCAAGATTGGGAAACCCTTTTCTAAGATTTGCAAGAGAGTGCTCCCTTCATGTTCTTACCTTTGGAAATATCATTTATGGAGTTCTCAAAGTCCAGCCTTCTACCTTGGTTTCCTCCCTGGAACAGAATTCCCCTTGATACCAAAACAGTCTAACCTCATTAGCTTTTGGTGCAACTATTAAGACATGGCTGTTTGTCTTTGAGGTCTGAAACTTTTTTACTTCTCTCCTACAAGTTAACTGTGCATATGGACTCTGTATGTTTATTAATATTGGGAAATTGTTAAATAGTTTTGTTTAACTAATCTAAACTCTTGCATGTGGTGTCACAGTGCCATTGTCTCCTCTGGAATTATTGCATGGCTGCTTTTTTGATATATATATATATATATATAGGAAAATTGTTGTATCTCTTTTAAAGCAAAATGGTAGACAATTTTAAAGAAGGCTATTTTAGAACCAGGTTGAAATACAAATAAACTTTCATGCATGATGGTATTTTTGTCCACTTTTTTTCCTTGCCATATATATTTTCATTGGTAAATCTTTTTTTAACAACAAAAAAGAAAAACAATATTGTCTCCATGGTCTAAAATAAGAGCCAATAGGCTCAAATCCTATGGAAAATTATTCAAACTAAATAGCAATAGCATTTAGACTTATATACTGCTTCATAGTGCTTTACAGCTCTCTCTAAATGACTTACAAAATCAGAATATTGCCTCCAACAATCTGGATCCTTATTTTACCCACCTCAGAAGGATGGAAGGCTGAATCAACCTTGGTCTGGTGGGAGTTGAACTGCTGGTAGTTGGCAGAATTAGCCTACAATACTGCTTTCGAACCACTGCACCACCACAGCTCATTGAATATTGGATAGAGAAGGAATTGTGTTGGTAGAAACTATCTGACAGTAAAATAAATTGTTTTGAAGGATTGTAGGCTTTGCTTCACTAGAAATGTTTCAGTATAGGATGGTATTGTTCATTTGAAAATTTGCAGTAGTGAATTTCCTACATCAGGAAAGAATTGTGCAGCTCTGTTATGCTAATATGTATACTCCCTGAAACTTACATAAGACCACAAGCCCCCAGAAACAGCAACAAGAGGAGTAACAGACAATATCACCAGGGTCAGTTTCCATCCATATGCAAATCCTATTATAATTCCTGTCAGAAATGTTGAAAAATCTTGGACTATTATACCAATCTTGTCTCCGATGCCTTTGTGAATTGTGTTAATATCCCTGCAATGTAAATAGAAGATGAAAAGTTACTGTCAATTACCTTTATTCACATATTTTAAAAAATCAGCATACATAAAAGTCAAATGTAGCGGTTTACATTTTTATGAGATATTTCAGATGATAGTTGAATATCCATTGTATATAATTAGCAGTTCCAGAAACCTAGTTTAAGAAATTTGTTTTTTGGAATGCAAGTTAAACAAAATGTGCTTTGCTAAAATATACTCAGGGAATAATTGCAGCAGATTCCAAGGTTGAAAAATTGTCCAGAATTAAATTTGCACCCCAATACAATTACTATTTTTATTATAGTATTCAGAAATAAATGGAAACATCTCCCATTCTACAAAAGCTACAGAGAAAGGAGGGAGGAAGGGAAAGGGAGCAAATCTCTCTAACATTCCTCTATACACAAAGATATGCTCTCATTTGAAATTAATGGAACAATTCATTAAAGGCATAAAATACTTTGAAGGGAAGCTGAACATTATAGAATAATGCTAAATATTGAATGTTTGACAGACTATAGTTTTGCTCATCTTATTTTTAAAGTCTGGTTTCAATAGAGGACAATATTCAGAAGCATTCAATAATTATGAATATTCCACTGAGCAGTTATGAATTCATACAGTTATTATTGCTTCCTAACAGCCATCAGGTAGGATTCTGACTTTTGGAAAATTGCGCCACATAAACAGCCATACCAGATTGATAGAAAAAAAGAGAAAAACATGGCTTCTTAAGTAGAGGTTATTCTTGGTGGTGGCCTTCCAACTCTGGAAATCCTTTCTTTGTGAGATTATTGTCCTTATTGTTCCTCCATCGTTAGGGGAAATGATTTTTGTTCTATCAAGGATTATTATTTTGTTAATACTGTATATACTCGAATATAAGCCGAGTTTTTCAGCATGTTTTTCTGGCTGAAAAAAGCCCCCTCGGCTTATATTTGAGTCACGGAAAAAATGCCTTTTTCCCTGCAACTGTTTTGGCTCCTGGGGTTGCAGAGGAGCTTGCTAATGCCAAAATGGGGTATGGGGGTGTGTGGCGCCCCTCCCCATGCCCCTTTTTGGCTTTAGGGGTTGCAGGGAGGCAGGGGTGAAATGCTCCGCTTTGGACCGGCTCGGGCGAGTTGGTAGCGGAGATTGAGGCGAGTTTGCCGTACTGGCCAATTGGTGGCTGGCCACGCCCCCGAACCGGGCCACGTGGAAGGCAGGCAAGCTTCGCAGGGCTGCGAGGAAGGGAGCTTCCCAGCATGCCCTCCTCCTCTCCCAGGTGACAGCCAGGGCTTCGCCACCTCCTCTTTTCCTCAGAGGGGCAGTGTCTGCCTCCACGTTCTTGTGGAGGGAGGGACATACATAAACACACACGCCCCTGTTGCCCCCCCCCCACTACTTTTGCTGTTGGCTTAAAGTCAATCTTGAAGAGCTGGAAGACATTTCCTTACATCTCCACCAAACTCATTGTTGGGAGCGTCAGTGATCTAAGGAAATGTCTTCTTACACCTTCTCCTCTCCATTCCCATTCCCCCTACCCCGTTTTTCCATTTCTGTGCCTGGATTCTGCTAATTACACCCTCTCCTCTCCTCCCCATTCCCATTCTCTCCCCCCTCCCGTTTTTCCATTTCTGTGCCTGGATTCTGCTAATTACACCCTCTCCTCTCCTCCCCATTCCCATTCATCCCCCCACCCCATTTTTCCATTTCTGTGCCTGGATTCTGCTAATTACACCCTCTCCTCCCCATTCCCATTCCTCCCCCCCCCCG
>WNWU01013639.1:9099710-9120869 GCA_012654045.1 Ptyas mucosa
CCCCCCCCCCCGTTTTTCCATTTCTGTGCCTGGATTCTGTTAATTACACCCTCTCCTCCCCATTCCCATTCATCCCCCCACCCCGTTTTTCCATTTCGGTGCCTGGATTCTGCTAATTGCACCCTCTCCTTCCCATCCCTCCCCCTCGTTATTCCATTTCTCTGCTGGATTCTGCTTGTGCAAGAGAAGGCTCCGATGTTTGCTTGGGTGGTGGAGGGAAACTCAAAACATTGGGGGCTTCAGAAGGGCAGAATGAGGTTCACAATGTGCAGCTCCTGGCTCTAACAGTGAGTGATGTCAAGTTGGCTGGGGAATAGGGGCACTGGAGTTGGGCGGGTGAATCTACAGAGGGCATCATTCTTTAGGCAGGCTGAGCATTATGGGGCTTGAAATCAGGGGTGGTGAGGGCTGAGATACAGAAAGAGACAAAGAATGAAAGAAAGAATGAGAGAGAGAGTGTGTGGGAGAGAGACAGAGAAAGAGGGGGAGAGAGAATGAGAGAGAGTGGGGGAGAGAGAGAGAAAGGGGGGAGAAAGAGAATGAGAGAGAGAGTGGGGGAGAGAGAAAGAATGAGAAAGAGAGGGTGGAGAGAAATGGTGACAAGATAGGGCAAAAACGTAAAATGTGAGGGCAGTCGTAAGTTCGAGGATTGGTCAGAAGTGCGAGGACCAGTCAAAAATTACTTTTTCAGCCCTCTGAGTAGTCCATATACACAAAAGGACTACCCAGAGGACTGAAAAAAGTGATTTCTGACAAGTCCTCACACTTTTGACCAGTCTTTTTTTATTTTGAAATTTCCCACCCCCGGCTTATACTCGAGTCAATGAATTTTCCCAGTTTTTGTGGTAAAATTGGGGGCTCGCTTTATATTCGGGTCGGCTTATACTTGAGTATATATGGGTATTTTAATTTTTAAATTGCTATAGAGCTTTAATGAATATAGAATCTAGCTCTAACTAGGGTTATCAGATGACCGGCAAAGGTAAGCTTTCCTGAATAGCTTCTCTTCACAGCATAGTACTTCCTAACAAATGCTAACCTCAAGTTAACAATCTCCATTCTGTGATCTTAATTAGTTGATTAGTACCATCCAGCTGATTTGTCTTGCTGTCTGAAATTGATAAAACCTTAAATCAATTACCCACTAAAGGCTTTTGTCCCCTAACTGGGTTGAACTAGGAGCCTGAAGAGTGCTAGACAAATATCCAGAACTAGCACATTCCTCTCAATGTATATTCCCCATCATCTGCCTATAATTCACTTGTAATTCCTTCCTCTTCAATGAATATAAATACAAATACTAAATAGGGTGTCCTCTTTTTCTCCCCATTTATCCGTCTTTCCAATCATCCATGTCTTCCTTTACCTGTTCATATATCTGGTAATCCTAGGGCTAATATGTATTTTGATATTATGTTATCTATTTTTAACTCATATAAATATTTTTAAATTGTAATTTCAGGATTACAAGTTCTATTATAAACAGTCCTCTGAAAATTCTGTTCTAAGGCTGTAAATATAACTAGTGAATGTGGCTAATTGATGATATGAAAATACAAATAAAGCAACCATGGAAATTGGTCCTGTTATGGTCCATGGCACTGACTGTCTTCCCCATTTTCATACTTTAAAAAAAAAATCCTCCTTACTCTGTCAGTCTCGTATTCAATGTTCCAATTGGTGTGGTATCAAACCAGGCCATTTCTTGATGAAGAACAGCAAAAAAAAATTTGTCACGTATCCTTGATGTTTGTCTTGCAGAGGCAGTCACAAAGGTCCAGATTTCAACAAAACTACAGAGCAGTACAGCAAAGCCAATTCCAACGAAGTAGTATGCATGACTGTGGAAGAAATGAAGGGTCAATACATTTGTTAATGTATTTCTACTTTTTCAGCCCCCAAATATAATTCTCAATTAAAAAATGTAAGGTATATTCTTGTAGACAAAGAAGGGGGGAAAGAAACTGATTTGCACACTCATAGAAAGTTAATAGTCATGCAAATAATCAATAGTCAATCAATGATAATGAATATAAAATCAAACATTATATAACAAAATAATATTAAATTGCTATATAGCACTAGCACTTAGATTTATATACTGCTTCACAATGCTTTACAGTCTTTTCTAAGTGGTTTACAGAGTCAGCATATTGCCTCAACAATCTGGGTCCCCATTTTACCTCAGATAGAAGGCTTGAGCTGCTGAGAATCAAAATGGCAGTCAGCAGAAGTAGCTTGCAGTACTGCATCCTAACCACTGCACCACCAGGCTCATTATATTTATAATAGAATACTAAATTCAATGTAATTCAATATCAGATAAGTTAACCATAATATCAAATATAAGTTACAATTTGTCAGTTACAAATAGAAGAGGAACAAAGCTGTATAGGTACATACGAGGCCATTTGATTTTCTATATCTGAAGCAGCCTGAGGACATGCTGAATTATTCATTTCTGCACCTCCTACAAGGAAGATTATAACAACAGTAGTATCAGAAAGTAATTTATAGATATTAAACAGCAATAGAGTCCAATTATTTTTTACGTAGTCTAAAGTCTCAAAGGTGCTTTTTTTCTTCAAAAGGCAACTAGATTGTTCTTTTCCTTGAGGAAAAAGAAGAAAATGTTTCACTTCTCATCCAAGACACTTCATCAGTTTTGTTAAACAGGGAGATGAAAGGATAGGTACTGACAGTTGAGACTAGATGGTGGGGGTGGGGGGTGAAAGGATAGATTCTCATGGGACACGGTGAGGATGGAAGGATTGTATGTCTTTGCAGTTTTCTGGTCATTAGCACTCTCTGAGACCAGTTGAGATCACTTGAGGGTTTATCTGTACCTTCAGGAATACCTGAATCAGGTACAATTGGTTGTGGAATCTTCTTGGAATGCTGCAAGGGTTGGTTGTTAAACTTAAGATAGGTAGCTTCTTATTCCTCCCCTTCTGCAGAAGGAGAGGTGTTCAGTTTCAACATAGATGGATTATTTTACCCCTCTTTTGAAGTGCTAACAACCTTTTGCCTGAAAAGAAATGCAATCCTTCCATTCCCCTCCCATCCTGTCAGAACCTATCCTTTCATCTCCCAGTCATCAGAACTGATGAAGCTTCTTGGATGAGTAGCAAAATGTTTGATTGTTCTTTCTCAAGGAAAAAAAACCCAGTCTACTTGCCTTTTGAAGGAAAAAAAAGTACCTTTGAGACAACTATGACCGGGATGATTGAGAATCTCCACAGGCATATAGTCTAAAGTCCTATAAGCAAGAAAACTAATATTTATTTTTTTAAAATAAATTGTTACTTTTGAGATCTGATCCCAAAATCAAGCAATACCAGACTGCAAATTGATTATCAGACACAATAACAAAAATCCCAGATTCTTGATCATTATATGGATATATCCAAATCAGGGTTTCTTCTTCATTTTGGCAAAAACACAAAAGGGATTGCCACTGCTTTCATTTAGGATGCCTTTTCCAGTCTGGCTCACAACTTTCAAACTTAATAATTATTTCTTATCCCAACTTGGTCCAACTCTATCAGGCTTTTCAACTAGAGGTCAACTAGTTAAGGTCAACTAGATACAGTATGGCTATCTATCAGAGTAGGTATACTATCAATACTATTCAGTTATAGTGGCAAAGAGTTGGGGGACATGAAATAAGAGGATAGATAATCATGGAGAAATATCTATCTATGTGATCCCTAAGAGTCAAAAATGATTTTAGGGTACATAATTAGTCAAAGACTAATTTCTTATATTAAATTCTGAATTTTGTGGGGCAATGTTTTTCTTGCTAGATTTCAACAATTTTTCATTAGTGTTCAGAGTCTTCTTTTCCCAGCTTACTTCTCTGTCAATGGATTCACATGCTACACTAAGCATTTAATAAGTTACAATTGGCTGGTTTGGTGCTATACTGTAATTCAATATGTTATCGCTTACAGGTACACAGCTCTTACCTGTAGACACATTAAAACTAGTTACCACAAAGCTGTTTGTCATCTGGCCAAAGATAATGATGATAATTGGTTGTCCAGCTCCTGTTGCAACAGCTGCGATGGATCCCACAATTATTAAAATAGTATCTAGAGCATCTGCAAAACTAAACTAAATGGATACAGAAAAATTTAAATAAAATTGTGATGGAAGGTTCCATATAGCTTTATAGATGAGATTGTCTCATTGATGGCAATTATCTGACAGTAAGTCCTACTGCATATTGTGTCCAACTTGCATTTTGGAAGCCATATTACAAAAACAATTTGCATGTTTATCTTTTACCTCTAAGCCCACCTCATTCTGGTCTTGGCTGTCTTGTTTCCACATTTGTCAATCAGTAATTGAATAATTTGTAACAGATTTGTATGATAATAAGACAGAAGCATTTACACATTATTTTTACTGGAAGATTTAATGTATATGTTCAACATAAAACATTTACCAACTGTCATTGCATTGATAGGCAATTTGGTTCTGAAGGTGCCTAATTTTGATATTCCATATATTTCCTTCCCCACCCCATTTCATTTTAAAATATTCTTTAGATTAAAAAGAGGGAAATAGACAAGTTACAGAGGAAAATGTCTGTTTTTAGTATAATTTTTATTTATCTGAACTGCTTCTAAACCCCCATAGGTCGTAGCTTAATTACTTTGTTTTGAAGTGTCAATCTCAGCCTGAAATTTTAAGCAGGCTAGAAAAACATATTTCAGTTAAAAATTTACAAAGCATTATATAATGAAGTAACTATTTGCCCTATCTGGATTAAAAATGCATATTTTAAACTGATCTGCTCCACTATTTCAAAAATAAATAAATAAAAGAGAAATATCGATAGGATTACAAACTAACCAGTTCAAAAAATCCAACCATGTGCTTTTCTTTCTTCTTAGAGGTTTCATTGTTCTTTCTAAAAAGATTTGAATAGGTGAATAAGTCAACTGAAACAATTCCTAGCAAATTAAATGTGCAAGTGCTTAAATGAAACTTACATTTTCTTATTTTTTAAACCATCCTTTTGTGTAGACATTTCATCCAGCTGGAAAGCAGGATTGTCACAGCCATTGTTTGAAATTTCTAACGGGAAAGCAAATTACATTTAACATCCTACAAATACATGTACCTATACAAAAATAAACCTGCAAAAATGACTGTAAAGGTCTAGAATTGGCATGCTTATGAAGCAACCTTGTAAATGACATTAAGAAATTAAACATGGATTAAAAGTGGATTGTTATACAGCAATAATTAGCAGAGGAAAACTAATTGGCTTTTTTCTATTTAATATATCCATTATTATAAAATTTTCACATGAAACTTTAAAAAGATATTTATGCAGAGTAGGAAATTGTTCATATATAAGGCAAAAAGACAGAATTCCTGACTTTTTCATTTAATAACTACTGTATATGAATGCATGTTAGAGCTAAATAAAATGTTTTAATCTCATATTACTTCAATAATGTTTGAATGTTTCTATTTCCCAAAGTGTAGGCTAAAGACCTCATAATATAAAACAGAACTTTAATATTCAATATTCAAAGCCTTTATTGTCACTGTACATTATGTATACAACAAAATTAGTTTAGCCTCTACTGGTGCAGTCCATACAAGAATACAAGACAACATGAATAATATAAAGAATAATACAAGTAGTTAGGGGAAAAAACTAGTCATATGTTTCCATATGTATGTCATATTCTGCGCAACATGTATATTACTCTGCTGTATGGTATATACATATTACACAGTACACTGGCACCAGTGAAATTCATCATATTAATCTGCTTGTGGTACTATATTGTGCTTAGGAGTCTGACAACCCATGGGTAAAAGCTGTTTTTAAACCTGTTTGTCCAGCTAGCTATACTTCTGTGTCTTCTGCTCAATGGCAAAAGTGAAAAGAGACACTGGCCAGGGTATGAATCATCCCTAAGTATCTTCCTTACTCTGCTGAAACAGCAAGACCTGGTGATGTCATCCAGTGGCGTTAAGAGGCAACCAATGGTTTCTTGTGCCAAATTAATCACTCTCTGTAGTGCCTTCCTGCCCACGGATATTAAACCAGCATACCCAGTGGTGGGTTGCTACCGGTTCACTCCAGATCAGGCAAACTGGTAGCGGCGGTGGCAGGAGGCTCCGCCCACCCACC
Organism: Ptyas mucosa; assembly: GCA_012654045.1. NCBI lineage: Eukaryota > Metazoa > Chordata > Lepidosauria > Squamata > Colubridae > Ptyas > Ptyas mucosa. The sequence continues at coordinate 9,105,871 of WNWU01013639.1, forward strand.
TGGATGCTTCTGGGCACGCAAGCATGCCTGCACCCACAAGCGAACTGGTAGCGACGGGTTTTGAAACCCGTCCCTGAGCATACCATACTGTTATACAGTATGTGAGGACACTTTTTATCGTGGACCAATAGAAAGAAGTTATCAACCTTTGTTCCACCTGATTTTTCCGCAGGACTTTAAAGAAATGAAGTCTCTGTTGAGCCTTACTAACTACGAGGGATGTGTTGTTTTTCCATTTTCTATGTTAATGGATATGAGTTAACATGAGATCTGAGATTACCCTTTATCAAAAGTTTCTTAGGGCGAATTTCAAAGGGCTCCTATCCCATAGGTCAAAGTTATGGACATTATCTTATTATTGTAGTACTCTGTTCTAAAAGGGAATTTATTCAGGTATAGGCAAGATCATTGTAATTTGTTAAATTTCTAACTCCAAGAGACATGGTAGTTTGCTTGAATAATGATCAGTTAAAATATAATGATATATTTACTATGCATAGCCTGGAATATAAATATAAATAAATTATTAGAAATATCAGATTTACCAGGTATAGAAACATCATTCACTGTGTAACTTCTAGAATGATCCTTCATTGATTTGTTCTCTGGCCCAATTTCAGTTGAAGAACCAATCAGTTTCAAAAACAAAATCTACATCAAAAGAAATTATATTTCAGAAATAATATGCTCATTTTAAAATTCACATCGAACACTTTTATTGTTTTTCTTACTATTGAAATTTAGTGAAAATATCCTCCCACAATCCAGATACTCAAAAGTTTTGAAATCAACTTAATTCAACTACTGCTTGTCAGGTTTCTCTGTCATAAAATAGTGATTAAAATGTAAACATTCTTCAGCATAATCCCAAGATTTTCCAGAAATTCATTTTATCACTGGTTATGTCATCTTCATCTTGAGACAAGGAAACTCAGACTTCACATTCCATTCTGATTTGCATGTAGTCCTACATACTCCATATTTTTGTTTCAGCAAAGCATCATCTGATTATTTTACTTAAACTTTGAAAAAATATTTCCTCATCTGTGTAGCATGAATTAGCAACCTAAGATTCCCAAGTCTACAAGATCCTGTTCTCTTTGGTGCTCCTTTTGAATGTAATTTCTAGAAATTGATAGGCCAATTTCTTGCCAGTTTGAGGGTGGAAAGAGTTTAAAAGTAGTGTAAACTTCCAGAAATATAAATTTCCATTAAAATAACAAAGAAAAACCTCAAACCTTTTCTCTTCAGTCCCTAAAATATTGACAATTTGTGATTTACAGTGATCATTCTTTTTTTTTTAATATAAAGTTAGGGATACCATAAGCAGCAGTGACTTCAGAATATCAGGCTTGGGAAACATTTAAACATTTGTTTAATTAGCTTGTTAACAAATTTATTTAAATAATTTGTTGTGAAAAGAATAGCATCCTAAACATTCTTCAGACAAAATATTTCTGTGAATATTTTTTCCAATATCCAAGATAGCCTTAACCAGTCATATGGTTTTTTTGAAGTAATAGCAGAACATTCTCTACTAATTGTTCTTACCCACATTAGGTTTTTATGGAAGGAAGACACGTCTTGTTGAACACTAATGGTTTGCTAAGGAATTTGCTTCTCCAAAAGCTCTATAATTTAATTGATTGATCACTTAATTTAAAAAAAAATATTCAAGAAATAGGCCAAGTTCTCACAAGAAAACATCATCTTTGGAGATTCTACTAAACTTTCCCATCTATTTTCCAGGTTAGTCTTCTCTTCCTGTCATTTTCCTGTTCAATGTTTAGTGCCAAAGTGCAACTAAAATCTAAATGGCAGACGGCCAGGCACTCTATTGCACATGGTGTCAGCCAGTAGTGTTCCAGTTCAGGGGTTAGTTTGGATCTTGAGAAGATTGGAAGAATCTTTTGCATAGCTGCAGCCCTAGTTTTTGCTGTTTCTTTTGAGGCAAATGAGAATGAAGCTTCTTTTAAGATACCAGCTTTTCAAATTCCTTTTTCAAGCCATAAGACATAATACATATGAATATATATCTTAGCTTGAAAGATATATATTCTTTTCCTTGTAAGTGGAAAATAGAATTCAAGCAGAACCTTCCTTCTCAACCATCAATATAAATATTATACCAGACAGATTACAATTGAGGCCAAATCCTTCTGTCTTCTTCAACAAATTTTAGTAATGACAGATCAGACTCCTCATCCTGAATTAAATCCTTGTTAGCCAAAGCCTGCTTTCCTATTAAGTCAACAGAATGTTAAAACATGAGTCACAGACAGAATGGCAATTCATTTTGATTAATAGGTGATACTACCTTCATGACCTGAATCCTCTCCTTGCCTTGTTGTTTTTTCTCATCCAAGCTTATTTTATTTGGAAATTTCTACTACTTCAAATTACTGAATATAATTTCTCAGTTAACATAATGAAAGATAGCATATTGAAACAAAAATATTAATATTCCATACACATATTGGTTAATAAATATATAAGAAAAATCAGAGAAATGTCATACAAATTTATAAGGTTGTGCTAGTTCATTCCAAAGACCTGCTTATTCCAGTATCTTCTTTCACACAATAGCAAATAGCAAAAAATTGAGAACTGAGGTTTATGAAAGACCAATACATTTACTGACATATCTGTTCACAAATTCACAAAATATAAACTACATATTTATATATCACTATAGAGTGATTTGGGTCATGCATTAGATTAAGACATATTTTCTTCTAAATTATGGTTTGTTAAATGATCAACTGGGGTTTTCATAACACAGTGAAAAAAGTTGGACAATCTGGTACATCTCTCTACCTATATCCATCCATCCATCCATCCATCCACTATCATCTATCATCTATCATCTATCATCTATCATCTATCATCTATCATCTATCATCTATCATCTATCATCTATCATCTATCATCTATCATCTATCTATGATCTATCTATCTATCTATCTATCTATCTATCTATCTATCTATCTACATAAACCATGCATTTTCCAGATATCCCAACTATGAACATAATGGCTTGAATCCTACAATAAACTTCACCTGAATAAAGCAAACAACTTCAAGATACAGAACTAAGTATGAATCAGATTGCAATGTATGTATATAGAGATGACATGGAAAGATACAAAAGGACTTTCTATACCCTTTACTTTTCTTCTTTGTGATCCAAAATCCAGGTCTGTTTCAACAATTATTGTTTAAGCTAAGCATATAACTTCCACTTACAACTACTATAAACAAGTACAAAATGTGCAGTACTTCTCAAAAATAGGATTGCTCACATAATACATTCCATAACCTCATTTTTCATCTAAAACTAAATTTCTCTTTTGTTCAAAGAATTGTCATTGTAGTTCACAGCAATTAAATTTGCAAATCAAATAAAGTTGAGAAATTCATAAATTAGTTGAGTGGGAGAGCCAGTTTGTTGTAGGAGTTAAAGCATCAGATTAGAATCCAAGAGAGCATAAATTCTAGTCTTGCCTTCGGCACAAAACCAATTGGGTGACCTTGGGTCATTCTCTTTCTCAGTTTCACAAAACTTGCAATGCAAACCATTTCTAAAATCTTGCTAAGAAAAGTGCAGGTACTTGTCCAGGCCATCAGACAAGAATCAAGGCTGACTTAAAGACAAAGACAGAGACAGAGACAGACAGACAGACAGACAGACAGACATATGGAACTTCTTGTTTCAAGTTCAGAAAAGGAAAAGGGGTGTACTTTTTTTAAAAAAATAAACACAATGATGCCTCTTCATAGAATGAGTAGGTAGTCAGTTAAGCTATTTAGGTACATGTTTATTTAATCCTTACATTCTGATATTAAAATATGACTCCTCCAGATGCCAAATATTAAATGCTGCACCTCCAATCAATATAGCATTAGCTGAGTTGGTTGGGGAAACAATCTCCTACAATATAGGTTAGGGGTAGCTATTCTCCTCTTTAATTGGGGATAAGCCTCTCTGAATCCTGAATTTAATTGCCGTCTAAGCAGACACAAATACCCAACCCCATGATTTCCTGATGCTGATTACAATACCAACAGCAAGTATAGACTGAGGACTGTGGGAGAATTAATAAAACATATTTGGAGAGCACGAGATTGGGGAAGCAGCACTCAATACACCCACGCACGCACGCACATGTAGGGAGCGCGCTGGCCGCAAAACGGTTCCGAGGTTTATAGACAACGAAAAACTTTCGCCCTTCCGACGCTCAAAAGTAGTCAAAGAGGACCAGTACGAGGGAGAATAGCCTACTAAAATTGTTCTTTACCTGCGAGGAAAAAGAGCTGACAGTGCCATATCCTAGCCGAATTTCCTTTTTTGCACAACCATTCACGGTGGCAAGATCCTCTTCTGTAATTTGCACTCACTTATCAAGACTGCATTCTGTCCTCACCCACCACCTCCCCGGCCTCAGATTTCAATTCTGCATCTCCTCACCTTCGATCTTCTGGGGAAACGCACTTGGGATGTTCAACTATAAACTCCAAGTACTAAGCCGAGCGAAGATCCTCCTTTGGCGTCGAGGGAAAGCTGGAAAATGCCCTCGCTTGGGTGATGGGGTGGGTTTAGGCACCTGCCAAGGTTAATGTAAGGTTTCGCTGGAAGCTATTTGGGAGACACGCCCAGAGAGCTCAACTTCTCCTCCCGGATCGGGTTTCAATAAGGGACAAAAAGCTGCTGGATTTCAAAAGTAGCCCTTCCATTTAACAAGCTTTCCTAAGATCAGAGAGAGAAATCATTTTCTCCCTTCACTCGTCTTTTAAAACAAACCTGAATGTATAGAAGCAGCCGATCATAGAGAAACAGACTATTTGAGAAATGTAGTTTAGTTTATAATCTCAGTAATGATTTACCTGCCTCCGGGCTTTTTCCCTTCATGAATTCCACTAAGAAAATGAAGGTTTGGACTTTTCTGGATCATACAGAACAATCTCCCTGAGCTATAGTTCCCATTCAGTGAAAGGCTATGTATAATTTTATGTTGATAAATCCAACTATTTTCATTCTGGGTTATTTTCTGTTAAGTGTTTAAGACTAGAGTGGTTCTGGATTTGATCAGAATCATGTCCCTTATCAAATACTGTTGAATCTCATTTGTCAGTTTTCAAAAGCTGAAATAAGTACAACCCATGTCAAATGCTACCTTTTAAATATTCATGGATTATTAGAGCCCTATCTGAATGTTTCTCAAATGTTGCTTATTGTCAACTTTTCTTCCCTTTCCATCATAATTTTGTCAAATATCTGCCCAATCACATTTCGTAATCAACCCTTACTAGCAAACCACTCTGTAATTTAACATGTTTCCCAGTACACCATGTCTGCAGGCATAGCATTGTGTCACATTTGAATAGCTTTTATTACGTTCTTTTCCCCCTCACTTTTGCTTGGCACTAAAATCTCTGCAGACTGTTTGACTGCAGAGCCAAATAGCATGAAATAATCTTCAACCACTGAATATTATTCTTACTGAGTCCTAAAGCAATTCGTCTCCCCTGGAAGGCAGGACTGAATGTGCAGAGGCAATCCTGTGCTTTGTAGTTAGCCTAAGTCTGCCAGAATGGATGAAGATTTTTTTCCCCAGTTGCCACTGTTAAGAGTGGTGTCTGCGTTTTGTCTCAAATAGCAAATGTCTGTTGGTATGATTGTTTTATTATTGAACAATCGATGTTCTCACACCTGAATAATTTAGAACAGAGAGTTCTGCCAGGTACACCTTGTCATTTCTATAAAATACTAATTTTTTGAATAGCAGATTTCTTTCATCAGATTTATAAAAAGGAAGAAATCACCTCTTTCCTTTAACTTCAGAGTAAAAATATACTGGATTAGGCTGCCCCAGCTATAGGGGAAATGTGAACATCTTTCTCTTTCCACCTGAATTTTCTTGTTCTTCTACTTCAGCTACTACTGACTATTTACATACCCTGGGATATTCAAGAATCCTGGAAAAAACTCACATATATTTTAAAAAGTTTCTGTTAAACACTACACTTTATCCTTGATTAGAAATAAAGAGTTGAAGGAAGTTTGATGAAAAGAAGTAGACTGTTGTAAATTGAAGCAAGTGGATATTGTAGTTCATAGATTCCATACGTGAGCAGAAGATTGTAGAGAAATAGTTAAAAAGATATTCCATAATGAAATTATATCCTATGGAATTGACCAAGTCCAGACAGGCTTTATTATTAGTGTGTTAATATATGCACATAAAAAATGCAAGTAGAAAAATAGGGACTACCTTTGGTGGGAAGGTAACAGTGTTCCTTTGGTGTTTAGTCATGCCGGCCACATGACCATGGAGACGTCTTTGGACAGCGCTGGCTTTTCAGCTTTGAAATGGAGATGAGCACAGCTACCTAGAATCAGGAATGACTAGCACATATGTGCGAGGGGAACCTTTACCTTTAATATCTGCTAAATAAATTAATCAGTTGCAGGTTATTATTTAACTTGGTTCTGAGAAATTAGGAAATGTATCTTAATTGACCTGAGTAGATGCATACAATGTGCAGACTTTAGGAAAAAGTCTGGTAAAATAAATGAGTCTGTCTATAACTCTCAGGTCATGGCAGTTCATATTTCAGAGCAAGACATGCTCTGCAACTTTTTGTTAGGTCACTAAAGTCTACTTTATACCATAAAAGGAGAAAAGGAGAAAGCATAATATACTATACCTAGTCTAAGCAATTTTATAGGTATAGTGTTCTGAACACATTAATCCCATCAAAATTATACTAACAATTCACTATTATTATAATAGTGAAATCTTTTGATTTAAACTTGATAGATGATGGATGGCAATTTCAATCATATTAGGCAGATTTAAATGCCACTGAGTTGAATATCACGTTGTAGTGATAATATAGGATTGTGTTTCTTAGGCATATCACAAAAAATGGATGCATCAAGATAACTATTATAAATACAGAAAGACTGTTCTCACAATTGTAGAAATTATAATTATAATACAGTCATTCAGAAATGATTTGGAATACTACGGTATATCTAGATCGGCCTGAATTCATCATAGTTCAGTAGACTGAAGTGATAATTATCCACACACAGAATGGCCTGTAAAATGTTGTTTTACATCTGAAATCTCTTTTCATAATGTCTGGAAAAAAACCTCTTCTTGATGCTCTATTCCATATTCAAATCCTTCATAGATGGTCCTTGCTTATGTCTATTCATTCAGCATCTATTGAAAGTCACAGTGATGCTGGAAAATAGAGATACAGCCCATTCATGACGTTCCAGCTATCTTACCATCCCTGGCAGCCATATTATCATGATGTGGGCACTTGCAGGAAGATTCAGTCACTTGATTGCCATTTATGATCTTTCTTTCTTGCTGGCTTCCTCCAAGAAAAGTTAATGCAGAACACAGCAGGAAAGATTGCAAGTTGCTTTGGTAAGCCATCTGGCTTTTTTGCACTCATGTGGTGCCATGTCCTCCATCCTATGCTCTCCCTGCACTTGCATTTTACCAGACCATCTCCCTCCCTGCCATCCACAATTCACACTTAATCTTCACTGAGGCTTCCAGGGATTCCTCACAGTCTCCCTCATCACCCATAGCATCTACAAACACTGTGACTTCTACCAGTGTCCCACATGTCTTCAGGCTACAAGAACACCTGGGACTGCTAGAGAATGTTGTTGATAAATTAAGTAGTCATGTAATGTTGTACTTTAAAACCACATTGCTTGGCAATGGCAATCTTGGTCCCAAAGATAACCCAAAGACTACCTCTAATCATTATCCACTAATTCTTTCTCTTTTTTTTTGAAAACAATTTTTTTATTTTAAAACAAAAACAAAACATAAAAACATAATCATTCCAAACAATTACAGTGTATCAATCGGTTAACATCCTTTTGTGCTCAATGCCATCTTCAAAATATCAATATCTGACCAAAAACTTATTTTTCATAGGAAAAAAAAAGAATTCACATATTTTATCTTAACTTCCACTTCATATTTCATATTTTATCTCCATGTTCTATTATCTATCCATTGATAAAACAAGTCCCAAATCAAATAATATTGTTTATCCTCCTGTTCTCTTATTTTAAATGTCAATTTATTCATTTCAGCACAATCCATCATTTTCTTAATAATTTCTTCATTAGTAGGTATCTTTTCTCCTTTCCAGTTTTTGGCAAATACAATTCTAGCCGCTGTTAAAACATTCACAGTTAAATATTGCAATTCTCTATTATATGTTTCTGGTAAGATCCCTAATAAAAATATCTCTGGTTAAAATCAATATGCCTCTTTGTCATTTTTTCCAACCACGTATGTATCTTAATCCAAAATCTCTTAGCTTCTATGCATGTCCACCACATATGGTAGTATGTTCCTGGAGTCTGATGACACTTCTAACATTTCTCCAATTTATTCTTGAACATTCTGGCTATCCTCATTGGGGGTAGTTGCCACCTGTAAAACATCTTATACGAATTCTCTTTAGATGCTATAGACATTGTCATTTTATAGTTATGTGACCACAATTTCTCTAAATCAATACCATAACCAAAATTTTTCCCCCAAGCTATCATTGATTCTTTAACTTGTTCTTCTTCTTCTTTTTAGCTCTGACAAATATCCATATAGTTTTTTAATTACATGATCATCAGAACCCATTAAAATCTTATCTAAATTAGTCAAGACATTATAAATACCTTCTTATTTGAGATCTTCTTCATATCTAGAATATATTTGCATATATGAAAACCAATCCATCTTACATCCCTGATCTTCTAGTTCTTGTTTTAATTTGAGTTCACCCTTTTCATCCAATAATTCACCATATCTTACAATTTGTTCCTTTTAAATACTACTGAATATGAAAAGGCTTCAATTGTAGATACCCAGACTGGAATCTTCAAATAATAATATTTTTTAACCTTCTCCCAGTTCAACAATAAGGCTTCTCGTATCTGGTGTCTTCTAAAGTACCTCTGTATTTTTGTTCTTTTGTACCATAAAAAGGCATGCCATCCCATCAACAAATCATGTCCTTCCAAATTCAATAATCTAATATTTCTCAAAGTTATCCATTCTTTAATCCACATTAAACTCGCTGCTTGATAATAAAGTTCAAAATTAGGCAGGCCAAAACCACCCCTCATTTTAGCATCTTGTAATAACTTTAATTTTATTCTCGCCTTCTTTCCCTGCCAAATATATTTCAACAGCATTTTATTCAAATCTACAAAAAAACGCTTACCCAACTTGATTGGAATCGTCTGGAATAGATACAAAATTCTAGGCAAAATATTCATCTTGATAGTTGAGATCCTACCAATCAAGGATAGCTGCAGATTTCCCCATTTCACCAGATCTTGCCCTATCTGTTGCTTAAGCTTATTATAATTATTTTCTTTAAGTATGCTACATCTTGCTGTCAAATATATCTCCAAGTATTTTACCTTATTTGTGACCTGCATCTTTGAAATCTCCATCAATTCCTCTTTTTGCTTTTTCAACATATTTTTAGTCATTATCTTCATTTTATCTTTATTAATTTTCAAGCCAGCTACTTTCCCAAACTCTCCAATGTTTTCTATCAATTTATTTATTGTTATTAATGGTTCTTCAATAATAAAGACCAGGTCATCTGCAAAAGCTTGTAATTTATATTCTTCTTTTCGAATTTTCATATCTTTTATCTCTTTTTCTTCTCTAATATTTCTATTTAAAACTTCCAAAGTCAATATAAACAACAGTGGGGACAATGGGCACCTTGTCTAGTGCCTTTTTCTATCTCAATAGAATCAATCAATTCTCCATTTATCATTACTTTTGCCGTTTGCTTAAAGTATATAGCTTCAATTGCCTGAATAAATTTCCTGCCAAAACCCATCTCTTTCATTTGAAGCGTCATGAATCGCCAATTTACATTGTCAAAAGCTTTTTGTGTGCCTAAAAATATCAAGGCCATCTGCTTTTCAGGATGTGCTTCATAATATTCTAAAGTGTCCAGAATTATTCTTATATTGTCTCTAATTTGTCTTTTTGGGAGAAATCCATTTTGATTTGTATTTATAAAATTATTTAGATGTCTCTTAAGCCTTTCTGCCAATATTGAAGCAAAGATTTTATAGTCTGAATTTAGTAGGATATAGGCCTATAGTTTTTGATTTGTTGTGGGTCTGTATCTTCTTTATGAATCAATGTGATATACGCCTCAGTCCATGATTTGGGTATTTTCTTCTTTATCATCACTTCATTAATAACATCCAATAATGGGAGACTTAAGGATTCTTATAATGTTCTATAGCCGTGATGGCGAACCTATGGCATAGGTGCGACAGGTGGCACATGGAGCCATATCTGTGGGCACATGAGTGTTGCCCTACCTCAATCCAGCACACTGGCCAGCTGATTTTTGGGCCTTCTGGGCCCACTGGAAGTCAGGAAATGGGCTGTTTCCGGGCCTCCAGAGGGCATCGGGGGGGGCGGTAGGGAAGGCTGTTTTTGCCCTCCCCAGGCGACTAGAAAGCCTCTGCAGCCGGGGGAGGGCAAAATGTGGGCCTACCATTTGGCATGCCATCGCTTGCCAAAAGCAGGGGGTGTCATGCGCGCATGCATGGGGGGACAGGGCACATTGAATTATGGGTGTGGGCACACATGCACGCAATCCCCCCAACTCCCCCTGCTTTTGGCATGCAATGGCAAAAAGGTTAGCCATCACTGTCCTATAGTATTCAACAGGTAAACCGTTTTGTCCTCGTGCCTTTCATTCTTTTGCTTCTTGATTGCTTCTGTTAATTCCATCATTGTTATGTTCCCCTCCAACATCTCTCCAATATCATTGGGAAACTGAGGTAATTTTGTATCTTGTAAATACCTTGCCACTTTTTCCTCCTCTATCGTCTCTCTCTTGTAGAATTGTCTATAATATTCTTGTATTATTTTCCCCATCTCTTTATTTCCAAATTTACTTTGCCCTTGTTCACCAATTAATTGTATTATTTTTCTTGATTCTCTTTTTTTTCCAGTTTATATGCTAGCCATCTTCCTGGTTTATTTGCATTTTCAAAATAATTCTGTTTGGCATTTCTTATTTTTTGGGCTAATCTTCCTTCTCCAATAAGTCCATTTTGTGCTTTATTATATCCATTTTCATTTTTATGTCTTTCTTGCATGGATCTTTCTGGAGTTCCTTTTCAAGTCTCTTATATTCATCAATTAATATTTTAGAAGTTTGTCTTTTCTTCACATTTCTTTTCCTTGTATAATCCATTATTAGACCTCTGGCATAGGCTTTCATTGTATCCCAAAGATTTTGTGCCAATGTATCTTCTTTCTTATTCTCCTTAAAAAAGAAGGCCAACTCTCTCTCCATTTTCTGTACAAAGTCTTTCTCTTTTAAAATTGTGTTATTTAGAGTCCATATGGATTTTCTTTTTCAATCTTTTCAGGTAACAATCACAGAATTGTGGTCAGCCCATAAATTTGTTTCTATTTCCACATATTCTGTATTCAAAGTCAAATCCATTGTTGTCCATATCATATCTAGCCTAGACCAAGATAGGTGTCTGTCCGACTAGAAAGTATATTGTCTATTTGTCCCATTTCTATCTCTCCATACATCTTTCAAATTTATTTCCTCTATTATCTTAAAAAAGGGTTTTGGTAGTATCTTTCTATTATGTCTTACTGTTTTGTGTGTTTTATAGTCATTTCATCCACCATTCCATTAAAATCACCCATCATACATATATTGTTGTATTCCTTTTCAGTTATTTTCATGTGTAATTTTTTATAAAAGTCACTTTGATTGTTGTTTGGAGCGTATATTGCTACCAAAATGATTCTCATATTATTGTCAATTATTTCCACAATCAAAATTCGACCTTCTGAATCTGCATATATTTGCTCCGCGAGTATTGAATTTCTAATATATAAAACAACTTCTCTCTTTTTACTTTGTGACAATGAGAAAAAAGTTCTTGCAAGTTTAGGTTGCATCAATAATTGTTCGTGTTGCTTTTTAATGTGCACTTCTTGTAGACAAATTATGTCAAATTTTAATTTCTCTAATTTATGAAACACCTTTCTCCTTTTCACTACCGAATTAAGTCCATTTATATTTATTGAAATTAATTTCGTTTCTTCCATATTCATACTTTATATGTAGGTTTTGTTGCTCTAGTTGATCTTACTTCATGTTGTTCCTTGTATTTCACAATCCCATTTATGGTGCCTTCCATTGATTCAATCATTGCCAATTCCTCTTCTGTAAATTTTAATGGCACTACTGTAGCTTGGGTTTCCGTTTCCATTTCCACTACCTTTTCTTTAAGAAATTCTTCATGGAAGGCTCTCACTTTGTCAATTGTATCCAGCCTATATCTTTGAAGTTGCCACATTAAGATTAACCCTTCTGGTATCAGCCATCTGTAGTTAATTCCTTTTTGGATTAATATTTTGGTCAAGAATTGGTATTCTCTTCTCATCTCTCTCACTTTTCTTGATATTTGTTTCAAAACCACCACTTCTTTCTCCTTGTATTTCAAAGTTTTTTCTCTGGCCACCTGAAGAATTTGTGCTTTAATTGATTTCTTAGTAAATCTTATATGTACTTCTCGTGGCAGCTTATTATGCATTGCATATCTAGTGTAGACTCGATATATAACAACAACATCTTCCATCATCTTCTTTTTGTTAGTTTCTAAAGCATCAGCCAGCATCTCATTCATAATATCAGCCAAATTTTCTCCCTTTTCTTTTTCCACATTTTGAAATCTAAGGTAAAATTCTGCTTTATCCATTTCCCATCCAATTAAACCACTCCTTTCTCGTCCCACCTCTCCCAGTCTATTGTCTATATCTTTCATTTTTTCCTCTTTTTGATCATCCTTTTTCTCTAATTTTTGCAGCCTTTTTTTGTATTTTGACATTGTTTGCTGGATGCTGACCATTTTTTCATCTGTCTTAAGTAGTTGTTGTCCCATCCTTTGGACTATTTGCAGAGTCATTTGTATCGATGTGACTTTCTCTTTCTCTTGCTGAAGCATCACCTGTATAGTATGTTGTACTCCAGATGGAGATGAAGAAGGGGTAGTTGCTGCAACTCCCACTGTTGCAACATTTTTGCTCATTTTATTCGGTGATCAGCTTAAGCCAAAGGCCAAGAATTAATTAAAAAAGAAAAAAAATGCCAAATATAAAAAAGGAAAAAAGATAAAATGAAACAACTCTTCAGGTTCGTCCAAACCCTAATCCATTAGATGTGAATCAAATTCTTATCCACTAATTTTTCACTAATTCTTTCTATCTTTCATTATCAAATACCAAATTAATTTGTCTTTTAGGTTCATTCTTTTGTCATATGGTAACATGAATAGCATACTATTAAACCACATACTTGAAAGACCTAATCTTTTTCTAGGTAGATACTCACCAAATAGTCATCATTCTCATTCATTCTGTAACTTCCTGGTTTTCATTCTCATCCAGTCACTGAAATTACCTGACAATAATACCTCCTCTTCAGTCATCATCATTCTCAATGTTGCATAATTTTTCCCCAAAATCATCTATCTATCCTTAAGGATCACAATTCATAGGAATGTTAGTTTTGTTGTTGTTATGCCATCTTTATTTTCTACATCTCTGAGCAGCACAGATAGTGGTCCTGCCTCCTATTTTCCTTCAACAATACTCTGTGAGGTGGGTTGGGTTGAGAGAGGTAGCTGGGCCAAAAGTCAGCCAGTCAGCTTTCAATTATCATCAACTTACATAATTCTATTTTTATGTGTAGTCATTGTTGAACTTTGCTGTTCAACATTGTTGAAGTAGCAAGTATGCCAACAGAATGCATTTCAAGAACAATTACACATTTGTAATGATTCAACATTCCAAGATTATTACCCCTGTAGAGTATTTCTCAATCCAAATATGAACTACTTTAATATATTCTCAATGGGTAAATACTGCCTTGTCACAAAGGCAAACAGAGAGGAGTTTATATCTGAAGTAGAGTTAGTAAGGAATTAATGTTACTGTCTTCCCATTTTAGGGAGAATGCATATTCAGATTAGTAAAGGTTACTAGGTAAGAGGATGAGCAACCAAAAGCAGATATTCTCATAATTCCACAAGACATCTCACCATCACTCAAATCTACATCTCTTTTTCCTTTCCTTTCCATATCATTAATTCATGTTTTTCACCATATACTCTTTGCAATCTTCCATATGCCATGGAATCATTAGATGGCCTTGTGAATATTGCCCTCCAATGCTCATCATAGTGTTGGTTGGAACATAATACTTTTTAATAAAATAAAGAAAGAGTGGGTTCATTTATCAATCTCAGTCATTTCCATGACACAGGCAGTTCATGATAAGGTTCTGGCACGTTTGGACTATCACACCAAAAGTTTACTAAAGTCTAGTTTTACTTGTTGATTCTATTCCATACAAACTATTAATCCAAAAACAATCTGCGTTCCATGATCTAGGAGATATGGGATTGGGATACACTCTTGTTAGAGGCACTTTTGAAGATGATACTATATCATAATACATCAATTTTCAAAAAGTAAAATAAAATCTTTTTGGAAGTCATTATCTTTTTATAGTGAGAAATAGCAATATAAACGGAAGAATATTCACTTTTTGACATATAGGACTCTCTCACCAAGATCAGTTTAAGTAAAAGACTGGGCAAAGTAATACTGGTATTTTAAGATGACAATTATTTATATTGTGTTTAAATCTAATTGCAGGACAGAAATCAGCAGAATAGCTCCTACTCTGATGCTTTTCTGAAAGGTGCTGAAAAGTGGTTACTCCCCAATACCTTGGGGCAAGGTAGCAGACTTGCAAGACTTCTCTCTCTCTCTCTCTCTCTCTCTCTCTCTCTCTCTCTCTCTCTCTCTCTCTCTCTCTCTCTCTCTCTCTCTCTCTCTCTCTCCCTCCCTCCCTCCCTCCCTCCCTCCCTCCCTTTC